>OU342741.1:154225001-154825001 GCA_910589775.1 Avena eriantha | reverse complement strand
GTGATCCTGTGGGGGAAAACCAGGACTCGCCATCTCTTGGTGAGACAGTAGCACCACCGCGCTCCAGGGTAGAGGAGCTATCCTTGCTGTCGTGACTTCGGGACCGCGTGAAGCAGCTAGAGCGTGAGTTGCCCCTAATCCGCGGTAACGCGGACGTGTGGAAGTCGAAGGCGAAAAAGGCCGCCGCCTGCGAGCAATATCTGCTTGGCGAGGTGACGCAGCTGGGCGACCAGTTTAAGTGTTAGTTTGCTCATTCTCATCTTTTCCTTTGTAGTTAGTTGCAACGGTACATTGTACTTATGCTATTGATGCTGCTTCGTGTAGTTGTTAGCGCAGGCCATTCACAGGAGGAGAAGGATAGGATTGCCATTCGCCTTCATGAGCTCACCTAGGAGCAACTTCAAGAGAGTGGATACTTCTGGGTAGATCATGATCGTGCGACTGCGTTGGCGACCCTGCAGGATCACGCGTCGCGAGTGCTGCTCTTCCTGAAGAAATCGCAGTCGTGTTTGAAGAACATTTGTCGGGCGATGTTCCCGCTGGATGATACTCCATCAAGCCTGTTGGCCCTTCTTGCCAAATTTCAAGATCTGTCTGCAGTTCGCGAATGCGAGGCAACAGTTGGTGGCTGGTGCCAAGGCTGCCCTCTCGATGGTGCGATTGCACATGCCTGACGTGGATATTGCTGCCATTGCCTCTAGGCCGCCAGCGCCACCAGCAGGATCTGCCTAGAATATGGTACCGCACTATCAGGCAGTGGACCGTCCAGCAGAGGAGATCGTCGACTTCTTTGAGGAACAAACCAATGTTCATCTGTTGCAAGAGTAGCCAAATTTGTATCCTGCACATAAGTATACTTGTGTTGTAAAGTTCGTATATATGTTGTAGATAATTAATTGTCGAATGTGTATAAAGAGCTCTGTGAGCGTGAGGTGCGTTTGTACTATGCGAGTCCTTTTCGTTAGCCTGACCATTTTTTATCTCGGTCCCTTATCAACCTGTCAGGTGCGTTGCAGCTGAGTTGAGGTCGTGTTTTAAGGGTTTCGATTGATGTGCCAGCTACTCAGGATATCGCGTTTTGGTTCGAAGAACAGATGTGTACAGGGTGGCGCAGCCCCCGAGTATATAAATTGACAAAGTAAGGGAGAACACAGAGTTTTGGGGCACTTAGCTTTTATTTATTCGAAGAACAGTGCGAGGTACAATGTGTGGCTAAGTAGCCTTGGCTGAGTAGCCTTATTTTGTGATGTAAAAATTAAAAACGACTAAGGGTAGAAGCGTCGCAGCTGTGCGACGTTCCAGGGGTTGGAGTATGCGACTCCTGTCTTAAATCTTTAAGGCGATAGGCGCCACCTGGGATTACTTCTGTAATCACGTACGGTCCTTCCCAGGGGGACTCGAGCTTGAGATGCCCCTGCTGCTTTAGTCGCAAGACCAGGTCACCTTCGAGGAAGGATCTGGGGCGAAGCCTCCTACTGTGGTAGTTGCGCAAGTTCTGCTGGTAGATCTTGGATCTTTCTGCGGCGATTTCTCTTGCTTCGTCAAGAAGGTCGACGGAGTCTTTGAGTGCGAGGGATGATTCATGTTTGCTGTAGGCGACCACGCGTGTCGCTTTGTACCTTACTTCGGCGGGTAGCACTGCCTCTGCTCCGTGCACCATAAAGAATGACGTGTAGCCCGTGGCACTGTTTGGAGTTGTACGAAGGCTCCAGAGTACGGATTGCAGTTCATCCGGCCAGAAGTCCGCGGCTTTTTCGAGTGGTCGGAGGAGTTGCTTCTTGATTCCGCTGCAGACGAGGCCGTTTGCCTTTTCCACCTGAACATTGGTCTGTGGATGCGCTACTGAGGCGTAGCTGATGTTGATCCCTAGGTTCTCGCAGAATTCCTGGAACTCCTTGGATGTGAAGTTCGTCCCGTTGTCAGTAATAATGCTATGTGGCACCCCGAAGCGGTAGACGATGGACTCAAAGAATTTGACTGCGCTGTGCGCGGATTGGTTGGTTACTGGCATGGCCTCAATCCACTTGGTGAATTTGTCGACTACGACCAAGAGGTAGACGTAACCTCCTCATGAGGATCTTGGAAGCTTGCCGACCATGTCGAGCCCCCATTGCGCGAAGGTCCAGGCCAATGGGATTGGCCGTAGCTCCGCGCCCCGTGCGTGCGGCTTGTCCGCGAATCGTTGGCAAGCGTTGCATTTTTGGATGATGTCCTTGGCATCGCGCATGGCCATAGGCCAGTAGAATCCAGCTCGTAGATCTTTGGCAACGAGGGCGCGACTGCCAGCATGGTGCCCGCAGGTCCCTTCATGGATGTCGAGGAGAACTGCTCTTCCATCGGCCATGGAGACGCATCGCTGTAGCACTCCTGTGATGCTGCGTTTGTACAGTTCTCCGTTGATGACGGTGAATGCCTTGGAGCGCCGCGCGATGTGCCGTGCATCTGTCGGATCGTCCGGTAGCCTCTTGCTCAGGAGGTACGTGATGTACGGCTACGTCCATGATTGCTCAATCAACATGATGCTCATTGGTCCTTCGAGTCCGGTGTCTAGCTCCAAGTCAATGAGTGCCATGGGCTCATTGGTTGGCGTAGCCCCGGAGTCCATTGTTGCGCTTGTTTTCTTCTCTGCGGCCTTTGGCTTGATGGAGCGTTCGTAGATGCGCTCGAGAAATACCCCAGGTGGTATGGGGGCGCAAGTAGAGCTTATGTTGGCGAGTGCATCTGCCTCCTCGTTGCTTTCGCGACCTACGTGTCGCAACTCGCAACCATCGAAGTCTCCCTCGAGTGTATCGTAGAGGTCGCGGTACGTGATCATGTTGTCGTTCAGTGCGTCGCACTCGTGCATTGTTTGGTTGACGACCAGCTTGGAGTCGCCATATATGATGAGCCTCTTGGCGCCACAAGCTTTTGCCATCCTCATTCCGTGTAACAGGGCCTCGTATTCAGCCTCGTTGTTTGAGGCTGTGAACTGCATTCGCAGTATATATTTCAGCTTGTCCCCTTGAGGTGATGTTAGTATGACACCTGCGCCTGCTCCGTCTGTCAGCTTGGACCCATCGAAGTGCATTGTCCAGAGGTAGGACATATATGTCTTATCTGGGAGTTGGTTTTCCATTCAGTGCACGAGGAAGTCAGGGAGAACTTGCGACTTGATTGCGTTGCACTTTTCATATGTGATGTCTCGTGGAGACAGTTCTATTCCCCAAAGCGCGACTCGCCCCGTGGCATCGGGGTTATTGAGGATATGTCCCAACGGGGCGTCGCTGACTACCACGATTGGGTGTTCCTGGAAGTAGTGGCGCAGTCGCCGAGCGGTCATGAAGACGCCGTACGCCAGCTTCTGGTAGTGTGGGTACCGCTGTTTTGTTGGCGTGAGGACCTCGCTGAGGTAGTATACCGGGCGTTGTACGCCATGGACCTTGTTTCCTCAGCCCGCTCGACGGCAAGCACTGTGCTGACCACCTGGTTGGTGGCGGAGATGTACAACAATAGTGGTTCTCTTTCTCGTGGAGTCACCAGCACTGGTGAAGTGGATAGCAGGCGCTTGAGATCTTCGAATGCCTCTTGTGCTTCATTGGTCCACTCGAATTTTTCAGCTTTGCGGAGGAGCTGGTAGAAGGGCAGCGCCTTTTCACCCATCCGACTGATGAATCGACTGAGTGCCGCGATTCGTCCGGCTAGTTGCTGGACGCCTCTTATGTTCTTTGGCTTCTCCATGGCCAGTATGGCTTTTATCTTTTTCGGGTTTGCCTCGATCCCTCTTGCGGAGATGAGATACCCGAGTAGCTGCCCAGATGGTATGCCGAAGGCACATTTGTCCGGATTTAGCTTAATCCGGTAGCGATCGAGGTTGGCGAAGGTTTCGCGCAAATCATCTATTAGAGAGGCTTCCTCCTTGGTCTTGATTACTATGTCGTCGACATAGACTTGGATGTTGCGACCCAGTTGCTCCTTGAGGCAAGCCTGCATGCACCGTTAGTAGGTGGCTCCCGCGTTTTTTAGCCCGAAGGGCATTGTGTTGTAGCAGAACACACCAAAGGGCGTTGTAAACGCTGTTTTCTCTTGATCCTCCTCCTTCATTCGAATTTGATTATAGCCTGAGTAGGCGTCGAGGAAGCAGAGACGCTCGCATCCCGCGGTGGAGTCGATGATCTGGTCGATCCGTGGCAGCGGGAAGTGATCCTTTGGGCAGTGCTTGTTTAAAGAAGTGAAGTCCACGCACATCCGTAGGATATCCGTGTCCTTTTTTTACCAGCACCGTATTGGCGAGCCAAGTGCTTTCCTTGATCTCGCGTATGAACTTGGCCTCAAGGAGTCTGTTGATATCCATTCCGACTGCCTGCGCTCGTGGCTCAGACAGTCGCCTGATTGTTTGCTTGACTGGCCTTGCGTCGGGGTTGACGTTGAGTGCGTGCTCGGCGAATTCCCTGGGAACTCCTGGCATGTCCGTAGAACACCAGGCAAAAATTTCCCAGTGCTCACGAAGGAATTCAATGAGCACGAGTTCCTATGCGGGACTCAAGTTGTTGGCGATGAGGGCCGTCTTGGCGGGATCCGATGGATGGACATGTACCTTCTTTGTGTGCACGGATGAGTCGAAGGAGAGATCAGGTGAGATTGGCCTACTCAAGGGAGGTAGACTGTTGTGTGTCGTCTCTTTTAGTCTTGCGAGTTCCTCCTGCATGCCGAAGGACTGGGAGATTCTGTTGAATTCCCTGTCGCAATCGTCAGATCGCTCAAAGTTCCCGTTGATCATTATGACGCTGTTGGGTCCTGGCATTTTCATCTGCAGGTAGGCGTAGTGGGGCACCGCCATGAACCTAGCGAACGCGACGCGCCCGAGGATGCAATGGTATTGTGAGGGCCAGTCGACGACTTCAAAGTCGATGCGCTCGCGCCGGAAGTTCTTCGGCGTGCCAAAGATGACGTCGAGGTTGATTTTGCCCAGGGGTATACGCCTTTCCCTGGGACGATGTCGTGGAACGTTGTGTCCGATGCCTCCAAGCAGGTTAGAGGGATCCGCATTGCTCGCAAGGTACTCGCGAATATGAGGTTGATGCCGCTTCCGCCATCCATGAAGACGCGACTCATGTCGAAGCCTCCAATTTGTGCCTCGAGTACGAGAGGGCAATGACCTGGGCGAGGTACCCGAGGTGGGTGGTCGCGTTTGTCGAAGGTGATGCATGACTCACTGCCACTGAGGTACTCATTGGTGGATGGTGGCGAGTGCATGGCCAGGTTTACTTGGCGAGTGATGGCCTTCTGCACCCTGTTGGAGGGGTGCCCCTTTTGTATCATCATGGTACCCATGGCCCGTGGGTACGGTTCGCCCCCGTTGTGCTGGTCGGTGCGGCTCCGTTCGGGGGTGGCCCAGGTGGTGGTGGTGGCGCGCCATGTGCCACGGTCTGTTTTAACAGATTTTACCACTCTTGCATTTGCTTCTTAAGACGATTTCCTTTTTGAATTCTTTTGGGTTTTCGGAAGGAGTTGCTACAGTAGCTTGTGTTTTGATGGATTTCAGTTGAAATTGAACTTAAAATGTTTTGACAAGGGTTTAACTCATCAATGCCCATTGTTATGGACTTGGGTTTTGGAGAAGGAGGGAGCGCTGGAGACATCTATCGGCTAGCAAACAAGCACACAAGGGACAAAGGATTTACCCAGGTTCAGGCCTCATAGAGGTCCCTACTCCTGCTTGTCTGCTCGTGGAATTATCGAAGGAGTCGAAAGTTACAATGGTGCGCAGATGCAATCTGGCAAGGGTTGTGGAAACTAGGGTTGCGTGTGTCCTCCTCGCCGCCCCTCCTAGCCTTTATATAGATAGGCTAGGTCTCGGGTAGCAGGTCGAGTCGGTTACAAGTTAGGGTTTTCCCCTTCAAACTTTCTATCTTTAGCTTCTTCTTGTCCTTCAAGCAATCAAGAGTCCGCAGGTTACTCGAATCCTTTCATCTGGGCCTTGGCGACACCGTGGGCCTGTACATATTTGGACCATATATACCAAGCTCGAGTACCTGTAGGGTATACCCATGTCAGGTTTATTACCTCGCTTATACTAATTTTGCTAATGAGAATTGTGTGAAGTTTTGTGTGAAAGAAATTTTCAGGATATTGGAGGAAATGGTGTAATAAGAAAGAGAAAGGTTTCATGACTCGAGCAATATGAGTATGAAGATGAAGATATTGATGTTATTCAAGTAGTGACTCCGAAAGAATCTGCTAAATGCCAAATTTAGAGACCTGGAGACTCCGTTTTCGAATAGGTAATAGCTTTGGTAAGAAAAGTTCCACGAAAATTCTGTCCAATTATACTTTTGAAGTTTTTATCCAATAAGGAAAACTACGAAGCGAAAGAGGGACGGAAACGGAGCTAGGGTGGCTCACACCACCCCCTGGCGCGGGCCCCTGGCCGCGCCAGCAGGTGCTGTGGCCACCACGGCCTCCGTCTCCGGACCCGTTTTCTCCCAGTACCTTCCTTTTGCTGTAAAACTTCGTAATATATAATCCCCCAGATCCTCTAAGGTTCGTAAATAGTGTTCTCATCGTGTTTTTTGTTTCGATCTGTTTCTGCCAGGAACTATTCTTGAAAGTTAGAAGCATAATGGTGTCTGCCAAGGATAAGGGAAATGAGCCTATGGAGGAAGACCTCCAAGACCCCGGGCAGGAGAAGGAGATCAAGAGTGAAGATGAAGGGGAGGATAGGCAAGGCCAACATTCGCACACCGACACTACCATTGCAAGCATTGGAGTGGTGGCAAACCCTGCCAGGATTAGAAGGACTACACGGATGTCAACTGGAGGGAAGCCTCCACATCACTGTTTGGCCCCACAGACACCTTCTCCAAGCACCAAGAGTCCTTTCCGTACCCTTATCCATGAGCATCATTACCGGAAATGCCCAAGGAGAAGCTACCCCCAATTGGGATATGCCTCGTTCTAACCATGCAGGAAAAGAAGACTGCAAGGAGGAAGAGTTGGAAAAGAATCACAAGAGCTAGGATTCACAACCTGACATGATCATGCACCGCATCGAGCACAACTCGGAGTTGATTCACACTCTCACCTTCGAGATTGAGGACTTGGGGAAATTGACCAAAAAGTTCATCCAGAGAATACCACCACCACCGAAGGAGTAATTCATCATCAGGTTTTGGCATCCCCTTGGTTTGTTCCAAGCTTGGGGGAGTGCCGCGGTATCATATCACTATCTTCTATCTTTTTACCTTTTTAGTAGAGTCATATCATGAATACAAAAGTTATCATGTAGGATGTATTGCATTATGGAAGTGTCCCCCCTCTCGTTAGATATCTATGTATCCCTTGGTGTGAGATGCCGTTATGGAATATTAATGAGAAGTTCTATCATTTACTCTTTTGCATATCTTATATTGGTTTTCAATTCATGGTTATATGATTGATCTTGTCGTTAGTATTGGTATCACTTTGGGATCATTGAGTTAACTTAGTTGGTTTGGCAAACCTGGCTTGGTCAGTAGCAACACTATTTTTGAGAGTTGAATGAAAAAGATAAAAGTACCTTAAAGAATTATAATTTCATCATCTTTCTTTCTTGATTTGCTCATAAGCTTAGTATTCTCTAGTTAAGATTCTTTTGTGCTTCCAAGGAAGATTGCATGTTTGTTTTTATCACCTGTATGTTTGTTTGTTTCCTTCAACTCTTATGCTTGCTACCCAGCCTTGCTAGCCAAAAACCTGTACTGAGAGGGAATTCTTCTCGTGCATCCAATCCTTAAACCAAAACCTATGCCATTTGTGTCCACCATACCTACCTATTAGCACTATTGCTATTCCAATTAAATTCATGTTTTTATCTACCTTCCAAATTAAACTTGTTATGTGAAAATTAGTGATTAAAGCTCTCACAAACTTGATGACACACCTTACTTTCTTGCACTTAATAAACTTGAACCATTGTGTCCATCTTTGTTGCGTATATGCTTACGCTTTATAAGTTGAAGTTAGCAGAACCATGTATCATGGGGAACGCTTTCAACATTGCACTTATATTCTGTTGATATCATGATTCTTTTGCCTATGGATCCCGCCGGTGTGAAATAAAAGGGGAACTTGTAAGATCATGGAGTTTGTATATGTGTTAGAGAAACGCCTGGGCCGCTAGCCTAAGCCATGCCTAATCATGGTGGAAACTTGCAGCATAACTATAATTAGCATTCTATGAAGCATCCTCAATGAAAACCTATGCAAATAGCAAATAAAAAGATCGCTGAGATGCTCATTGTCTGCTTGCCTTGTCATTTTGATTATGGGATAGCTCCTGTATCATGTGCAAGGGGTACCCCGTTGGCGGTTCTCTATGATACACATGTATTTACAATGACAAGAGCTTATTTGTGACTGAAGTTGAGTAGCATGAGGTTCGGTACTCGTAAGTAAGGGGCATGAGATTTCAACTTATAACTTGTCAAACATATCCTCTTAGTTGTGTCACTTTAACCTTAATCGCCTAAAGATGCTTATGATAGGGGCAATGAGAGATAAAAGCTAATAAATACCATAATTTTTGGAAGCTCTTTATGAAACTTGAAATCCCTGCTTCCCTCTACGAAGGGCCCTTTCTTTTACTTTTTAGTTGAGTCAGTAAACCTATTCCCTTCTATCTCAGCAGGTATTTTGAGTTGTTGTGTTTCATTCATACATATGATGATTTATTCAATCATGTTTCTTATGTTCCTTGTTTTGCACATTGCTCTTATCTTAGTGTTTACTACTTTGAAAGCTATCATTGAAAATCAGTTATTTGTGAACTCCAGCAAATTATCAACTATTCCTCGACCAAGAGCTAAGTTTGCCATTACCAATTATGATTTACTTTATGTATCTTTATTGTTTTCCTTTACCTATTGCAAGTTAAGTTATATAATAGTGAGTTCTCTTCTATTATGACTTATGTATTGATGAATGTGATGCTTCTTGTCCGTATTCTTTTATCGACTCTTCACTCCATAAACTTGAGGTCATGTTTATTGAGCTCAGTTTCGCTTGAGGACAAGCGAAGTTTAAGCTTGGGGGGAGTTGATACGTCCATTTTGCATCACTATTCTATATCATAATTTACTGTTATTCATTGATATATTTCATATTAAGAGATGATACTTATGTTATTTCATCTACTTTTGCATGGCTGATGACTTTTGGAGCATGTACCCCTGCAGTCAGGATTCTGATGGAAAAGGTGCTGTTTGGAGGCAAAACTTGCGAAGATCAGAAAATCCGGTAAAATATATGGAAAATCCTATATTTCTAGAAGACGAAGACTGCCAGAAGGAGGAGTGGAGATGGGCCATAGGGGGCCCACACCACCCCCTGGCGCGGGCCACCCCAAGCCGCGCCACCAGGTGGTGTGGCCGCCCTGGTCCACCTCCAGCTCTCCCCTCTGGCGTATATTATCCTCCCGAAACCCTAAGACTCAAGGAGCAACCACAGAAAGATTCCACCGCCTCTGCGGGGCGGAAAACACCGAGAGAGAAAGATCTCTCTAGCAGACAGAATTCTGCCGAGGGAATTCCTTCCCGGAGAGGGGAGATCGTTGCCATCAACACCACCATCAAGCTGGACTTCGTCGGGATCATCATCATCATCACCACCATCATCTCCACCAGCACCATCATCACCATCTCCATACCGCTGTAACAATTGGGTTGAATCTTGCATAGTTCTTAGGAGAAAGTTTCCCGGTGTTGATTACTCTTTGTAGTTGATGCTATTGAGTGAACCGTTGAATTATTGTTTATGTTCAGATAGTTATACATGATTATTCCATCTCTGATCATGATCCATACGATGTCTTGTGAGTAGTTCATTTTATTCTTGAGGACATGGGAGAAGTCATGTTGTTAGTAGTGGAATTGTGTTGAGAAAGATTCAATAGTTTGATATTTAAGTTGTGGTGTACTTCTTCTAGTGGTGTCATGTGAACGTCGACTACATGACACTTCACCTATATGGGCCTATGGGAATGCATTTTGTATTTGGCTACTAATCGTAGGGGTTTCCGGAGTGACAGAAACTTGAACCCCCGTTAGGAAACCATTGCACAAGGGACGTCAGGGTCTTAGAGTTTAAAGCTATGGTTAGGTTTCTACCTTAATTACTTTCTTGTACTTGCAGAAGCTTGCAAGGGGTATAATCACAAGTATTTATTAGTCCTAGGAAGGTCGGTACATTAGCACAGGTTCACCCACACAACACTTAGCAAACTAAAGAATATTAATCAACTATATGAAGCGAAGACACTTGACAAAATTCCCGTGTGTCCTCGAGAATGTTTGGTCATCTTAAGTAATACAACCGACTTGTCCTTTGCTACAGAAAGGATTGGGCCACTTGCTGCATTTATTCTTATTGTCTTTTATTTACTCGTACTTTATTTACATGCTTTATCAAAAAACCCTAAAAATCTATTTGCTAAGTATTTACAGAGAATTCCTGCTCCGAGCCACTAGCCAGCACCTTCTGCTCCTCGTTGGGTTCGACACTCTTACTTATCGAAAATACTGCGATACACCCCCTATACTTGTGGGTCATCAAGTACTTTTACACATTTTCTGGAACTAACCTATTAACAACATGCCACAGTGCCAGTTGCCTGTTTTCTTCTGTTTTTGGTTCCAGAAAATCTAGAAAATGAATATTCTCGGAATTGGACCGGACAAAAGCCAAAGTCGATGTTTTATCGGAAGACTCACGGAGCCAGAAGACGAGACGGAGAGGGGCCAGGGGCTGACCACACCATGTGGTGGCGCGGGCTAGCCGTAGCCGCACCACCAGGTGGTGTGGGCCCCTGGTCCACCCACCGACCTTGCCCTTTCGCTTATAAGAAGCCTTCGATGCAAAAACCCTAAATCGACCAGCCTCCAGCCACGAAAAGTTCCACAGCGCCACCGCCACCGAAGGGGAGATTCGGGGACAAAAAGTCTCTGTTTCGGCACCCTGTCGGGACGGGGAAGTACCCCCGGAGCCATCTCCATCGATCTCCACCACCATCTACATCATCGTTGCTGACTCCCATGATGAGGAGGGAGTAGTTCTCTCTCGAGGCTAAGGGTTCTACCGGTAGCTATGTGTTCATCTCTCTCTCTCTCTCTATGGTTGATCATATTGTGATCATGAGCTTTGTAATCAAGTAGATCTACCTTGCTGCTCAAGTGCTTTAATAGATATATGGCTCTCCCATGTGTGTGAAAGTGATAGCGTGCACACCATGGTGGCACGTAGGCTAGAGATTACAAATACTTGTTATGAGTTATATTTCGAGTTGAATGTCTCTATGAAATTGTGGTGTTTGTTGGAACCATCTAGCGCTCAAGGTGACAGTGTGGGGTTATCTAGATAGGGAAAGCGAACTTTGAGGTGTGCTGTTATAGCCCTACCGTGGATTTGAGTATCCAATCGGAGAGTAGTTCAGAGTAGTATCATAAAGAGAATATATTTATATGAGAGTGTTCACTAGTGAAAGTATGATCCCTATGCCTTGTTTCTAAGCATTGAAACACCGTTTACAACTAGATTTGTTACATGTTTGTTTGCTTCCATCTTTATTTCAGATTGGCTTTAGTCTCTTCCTACCTGTCAAGCTCTTTTCTGGCACTGTTACCACTTATACTTATCCATACCACTTGTATTTCACTATCTCTTCGCCGAACTAGTGCACCTATACACCTGACAAGTGTATTGGGTGTGTTGGGGACACAAGAGACTTCTTGTATCTTGATTGCAGGATTGCTTGAGAGGGAATACCTTTGACCACTTTCTCCCTGAGTTCGATAATCTTTGGATAATCCACTTAAGGAAAACTTGCTACTATTCTACAAATCTCTGCAGTTGGAGGCCCAACAACTATCTACAAGAATAGAAGTGCGTAGACATCAAGCTATTTTCTAGCGTCATTGCTGGGGAGGTAAGGTAAAAGGTACTCACATCCTCTGGCTACTAAGCTGTCTTCTAGTACAATTGCTGGTGTGTGAGTACTCGAAGTTATTTCCTTTAGATTCTGCAATTATATCTTTTTGTTTCTTGTTTTTATTTTCACTAGTTATGCTTAATGGAAAACAACAACAAAATTAGAGAGCTTTATAGTATTTATCTTGAGTTAGGACATGAAATGTTTGAAGAGAAAATTAAAAAACCTATGGAACTTTATTTGCATGCTAATAGCAATGTTATTAGTATGAATTCTTTGAACACTATTATTGCTAATGCTATGGAAAAGTCTAAGCTTGGGGAAGTTGGTTTTGATGAGCATGATATTTTTACTCCCCCAAGCACGGAGGATTTTTTTTACTTTGATGATACTATGCCTCCAATATATGATGATTACAATGATGAATATGATATTTTCAATCCACCTACTATTGAGGAGAAAATTAATTATGATTACAATATGCCTCCTATATTTGATGATTATGGTGATGAGAATAATAATGATAGCTATTTTGTTAAATTTTCTCCCACTATAATTAATAAGAATGACTATGCTTATGTGGAGAGTAATAATGATTATATGCATGTGGCTCATGATAAGAATGTTTTATGTGATAGTTATATTTTTAATTTTATTCATGATGCTACTGAAAGTTATTATGAGAGAGGGAAACATGGTTTTATGTATCTCAACAATATTAAGTTTCTCCTCTTTATGTTGAAATTTTTGAAGTTGCACTTGTTTTGCTTTCCTATGCTTGTCGCTTTGTGCTTTCATGACTTGTTTATTTACAAGATTATTTTTCATAGGAAGTGGGTTAGACTTAAATGTGCTTTGAATTTGCTTCTTAATGCTCTCTTTTACTTCAATTCATATTTCTTATGTGAGCATCTTCTCAGATTATCATGCATAACTTAAAGGCGTTAAAGAAAAGTACTTATTAGGAGATAACCCAAAAGTTTTAGTTGAGTCTTGGAAGTTATTGCCTCTGTAATAACCTCTCCTTATCATTTTTGTGTGGTTTGTGTGCCAAGAGTAACCTCTAATGAGAGAGAAGTAATACTTGGGAAAGTTGTTATCCCGAAACAGATTTTTGTGCTTCACTGTAAAAATTCGTGAAAAAGCTCTGTACGTCGGTTTGAGCTGTAATTGTTTGTGCTTCTTCCCCAGGTTGTTATCCAACTTTATTTAGTTCAACACTTTTCGATTTGAGCAACAGAAGGTCTTCGAAAAAATCGGTTTTTACCTGCTGGTCTATTTTGAAAGATTTCTGCCATTATTTGCATTTGCCTCTTAATCTCTTCCTCTTTGAGTTTTTGCCAAATTCTTGAAATTTTTACAGGAAGTGCTACAGTAGCTTGTGTTTTAATGGAAGTTTTATTGGTGTGGAAACTGAACCTAAAGACTAATTATCTTGAGTACACTAATGTTGCTAATGAAGATTGTGTGAAGGTTTGTATGAAGGAAAATTATCACGTGTAGGGAAGAACAATGTGATAAGATGAAGTATGAAAAAAATCTCAAGCTTGGGGATGCCACCCGTGTCACCCCAAGAAATATCCAAAAAGTACAAGCGTCAAAGCTTGGGGATGCCCAAGGCATCCTCTTCTTCATCAATAAAAATCTCAGGTTTCTTTCAAACAATTCATTTTTATTGTTTCATGCACAGTTGTGTTGTTCTTGGAGCGTCTTCGTTTTTGTTATTTAGTTTTCATTTGCTTAGTTTTCTTGAATAAATTGGTTGTATCCCCTCTTTCATATATGATGGTTTTCAAATAAGTTGGTTTGGATTGGAAAAGAGTAGGAAAGTTCATGCTTAAGTGGTAAAAATGAGCTTGTTTTTGACTGTGGCTTAGACTTTGTCATGTCATGCTTGGTATTTTTTTTGGCTTTATGCTTAGTGATTTTTGCTGTAGCATGACATGTTAGAAACAATTGAGATTGCTTAATGTGCCTTGAAATAATCATGTGTTGTTTTAGCATATTAAAGCATAGTATTGTGGTATTCTCCTTTGATGCTTTATTTGGGTTGACTTGGCGTATGCTCACACCATGTTAAGACTATCCCAAGTCACCTTAGCCTCTATGATCATTTAGTTTTCGACTTGTAATATCACTTTATGCTTTAATTAATGATATTTTGTCACTTTGCATGATTATGACCATTATTGCTCTCTTAGTTGGTCGCTCCTAGTCTTTTGCAAGCCTCCATAACCAAGTGTGAGTTCCACTCATGCATCCAACTCCAAATAAAACCAAGTTATTCCAAAGAGTCCACCATACCTACCTATTAGCATTTGCTATTCCAAGTATATTCATGTTTTTATCTACCTTCTGAATTAAACTTGTTATGTGAAAATTAGTGATTAAAGCTCTCACGAACTTGATGGCACACTTTACTTTTCTTGCACTTAATAAACCTGAACCATTGTGTCCATCTTTGTTGCGTATATGCTTATACTTTATAAGTTGAAGTTAGCAGAACCATGTATCATGGGAAACGCTTTCAACATTGCACTTGTACATTGTACCATGTTGATATCATGATTCTTTTGCTTATGGATCTCGGCGGTGTGAAATAAAAGGGGAACTTGTAAGATCATGGAGTTTGTATGTGTGTTAGAGAAACGCCTGGGACGCTAGCCTAAGCCATGCCTAATCATGGTGGAAACTTGCAGCATAACCATAATGAGCAATCTATGAATCATTCTTTTTATAAAAAAGAGATAGAGATTGAGAAAAAGAAAAATAAAAAAATATGAGAAAAGAGGAAAGAGAGAAAAAGGCACCATTTTCCCATGGTAAATAAGAAGATTCTGAGATGCTCATTGTCTGCTTGCCTTGTCATTTTGATATGGGATATCTCCTGTGTCATGGGGCAAGGGGTACCCGTTGGCGGTTCTCTATGATACATATGTACTTACAATGACAAGAGCTTATTTGTGACTGAAGTTGAGTAGCATGAGGTTTGGTCTTCGTAAGTAAGGGGCATGCGATTTCAACTTATAACTTGTCAAGCATATCCTATTAGTTGTGTCACTTTAACCTTAATCACCTAAAGATGCTTATGATAGGAGCAATGAGAGCTGAAAGCTAATAAGTACCATAATTTTTGGAAGCTCTTTATGAGACTTGAATCCCTGCTTCCTTCTATGAAGGCCTTTCTTTTACTTTTATGTTGAGTCTCCATCTTCTATCTTTATGCACCTATTGAGAGAGTATAGTGGCCATTCTTAGTTTAATGTGCATTGTCCCAAGACTTGTTGATTGATGCATAAATTTGATATTGCTTATTCTTAAACTACCTGTATCTAGTCACCCTTATGAACTTTGAAGGCGTCCTATGCATTTATATTTTGCTACACTATGAGGGACAAGCTGAATACCATTCTCATTATGTTTTCTTCATGTGAAACAAACAAACGTCTTTCAATGTATTGTTGTTTATGAATTTTTTGTTTGTACCTTTTCATGTTACAATATATTGCTATGTCTTATTGTTAGAACTATATCTTGCATGCTATGTTAAAGTACTATGATCCCAGCTATCAATTGCTATATATACCTTGATCAATATTGTGATGGTGCATGTCACCTCAAAAATTATTCTTTCTTTTTATCACTTACCTACTCGAGGAGGAGCAGGAGTTAAGCTTGGGGATGTTGATACATTGCAAATGTATCTATAATTTTTGATGTTCCATGCTTGTTTTATATCTACTTTCTTATGCTTTGTCCACACTTTGGAGTAATTTTACACATTTTCTGGAACTAACCTATTAACAAGATGCCACAGTGCCAGATGCCTATTTTCTTCTGTTTTTGGTTCCAAAAAAGCCAGAAAATAAATATTCTCGGAATTGGACCGGACAAAAGCCAAAGTCGATATTTTACCGGAAGACTCACGGAGCCAGAAGACGAGACGGAGAGGGGCCAGGGGCTGGCCACACCATGTGGTGGCGCGGGCTAGCCCTGGCCGCGCCACCAGGTGGTGTGGGCCCCTGGTCCACCCACCGACCTTTCCCTTTCGCCTATAAGAAGCCTCCGATGCAAAAACCCTAAATCGACCAGCCTCCAGCCACGAAAAGTTCCGCAACACCGCCGCCACCGAAGGGGAGATTCGGGGGACAGAAAGTCCATGTTCCGGCACCCTGCTGGGATGGGGAAGTGCCCCTAGAGCCATCTCCATCGATCTCCACTGCCATCTCCATCATCGTTGCTGACTCCCATGATGAGGAGGGAGTAGTTCTCTCTCGAGGCTAAGAGTTCTACTGGTAGCTATGTGTTCATATCTCTCTCTATGCATGATCAGATTGTGATCATGAGCTTTGTAATCAAGTAGATCCACCTTGCTACTCAAGTGCTTTGATAGATATATAGATCTCCCCATGTGTGTGAAAGTGATAGCGTGCACACCATGGTGGCACGTAGGCTAGAGATTACAAATACTTGTTATGAGTTATATTTGGAGTTGGATGTCTCTATGAAATTCTGGTGTTTTTGGAACCATCTAGCGCTCAAGGTGACAGTGTGGGGTTATCTAGATGGGAAAAGCGAACTTTGAGGTGTGCTATTATAGCCCTACCGTGGATTAGAGTGTCCAACCGGAGAGTAGTATCATAAAGAGAAGATATTTATATGAGAGTGTTCACTAGTGAAAGTATGATCCCTAGGCCTTGTTTCTAAGCATTGAAACACCGTTTGCAACTAGATCTATTACATGTTTGTTTGCTTCCATCTTTATTTCAGATTGGCTTTAGTCTCTTCGTACCCATCAAGCTCTTTTCTGGCACCGTTAACACTTATACTTATCCATACCACTTGTATTTCACCATCTTTTCATCGAACTAGTGCACCTATACACCTGACAAGTGTATTGGGTGTGTTGGAGACACAAGAGACTTCTTGTATCTTGATTGCAGGATTGCTTGAAAGGGAATACCTTTGACCACTTCCTCCTTGAGTTCGATAAACCTTGGGTAATCCACTTAATGGAAATTTGCTACTGCTCTACAAACCTGTGCACTTGGAGTCCCAACAACTGTCTACAAGAATAGAAGTGCGTAGACATCAGGCATCAACACAATAAAGGTCTGGTTTATTTCATCCAGGCCATATTCTCCCTCCAGTATACGTAGTACTGTCGTTGTAACCTCCTCGCCACAAATCTCCTAATGAGTCTGAAAAAATGTACAGGAAAGCCATCAGACCCTGGGGCCTTTGTCGGGAACATTTGAAATAAGGCCGTTTTGACCTCCTTCTCCGTGAAAGGTTTTAGCGGCTCCTCGTTCATCCGAGTCATGACTTTAACTGGAACCACGTCAATAACCTCTCCCATATTGGAAGTTCCCTCCAAGCGGTACAAGTCTTCATAGAAAGAGCTTATCATGCTCGCCATCTCCTGGTCGTCTCCTGGTCGTCTTCAGTAAAAAAAACCATCAAGCTTCTTCAGCCTACTGATTTTATTTTGCTTCTTCCTCTAGCTAGCTCAGAGGTGGAAAAACGTGTATTTTTATCTCCCTCCGCTAACCACTGCACCCTAGACCTCTGGCACCACATCACCTCCTCCCTATGGTACAACTCGACTAACCTCTGAGAGATCGTAGTCTCGTCATGCGAAGGACCCTGCTGATCTCAGTGCCTTCAGTCTATCATCCAGCTCTCTGATTTCTCTTTAACATGTCCAAATGTGGTTCTTCCCCATCCCTCGAGAGAATTATACACACGAGTCAGCTTCTCTTTCAGTTGGGTCATGGTCCTGGCCTTCCCATCAGCTTCCCAAGTCTCCGCAAGATGCGGTTTAAATTGCTCGTGTAACTCCCACATGAGTTTTCCTGAGTCGTCCTACGCTTCCTGGCAGATTCATTCCAACGTAGAAAGATTGGACATGATCCGATGTCACTCCCGTTAGGTGACAAAGAGTGACCATCGGGAAGCGTGCACTCCATGCAGCCGTAGCTAGGACTCTATCTAGGCGGACGCGACGGAATGAGCCCCCAGCCACCCTACGCTAGTACGTCCAATTGTTCTCTTCAAAACCCAGGTCGGCCAATTCACAGACATTCACCGCTTCTCGGAACCCCTTGATCTGGGCTAGGCTGCACTCTGCAACACCCACATGTCCGTGCTGATGCAGCACCTCATTGAAATCGCTGATGCACATCCACGACAACGACGACGCATACTTGATACTGAGAATACGGTAAAATCTCCACATTTATTTGAGCAAATCCTAAGTCTTGAATCTTTTTGATGTCCGAGCCTCAGCCTCCCCATATACGCAGGTAAAACCTCCACAAGTCGCAACCCCTCTTGGTAATGACTGCATCTAGGTGATACTGAGAATACGGTAAAATCTCCACATTTATTTTATTATTCCAAAATATAGCGAGGCCTCCACTATGCCTTGAGCTACTCATTGAAAAACATTGATCATAGCCTAGCCTCCTAGCTAGTCCTTCAACCTGTACATGTGCAATTGTGTTTCCACTATGCAAAGTGCAGTAGGTTTGAAATGCCCTGCGAGATCGCAAAGCTCTTTAATTGTCGCGTCACTGCCTAGGCCACCACAGTAATAACATATAGAACTCATTGTTCCTGGCGGTGCCCCTCATCGGAGCCTGCCTCAGTGGTTGATGATCCGCTTCTCCTTGGCCTCTTCGAGTCTGGTTTCACCGAAGGCGGTGCCTGCTTCTCCTTGTACTCTGTCTCCTCTTCCCTTAGTGAGGAGTCCAGGTTACTCCTCGCCTCTGTGTGGGCCTGAGTGTCAGATCCATCCATGATCAGACCCACTCCCCTGCCCCTCCTAGCTATGCCATTAGCCGCGCTCGGCGGTGATTCTTTTGGTAGACGCTTACGTGAGTCAGCAGAAGCACCACGTCCACTGCCTCCTCCACTGTAAGCATGCCCACCTTTACACCCAGTAGCCTTGTTGCGAACTCCCGCCATCTGGGGGTGCCAGTCTTCGAATGAGTCAACCTCCCGGAGATGCACGAAGTCCTCACACGGGAGGATCATGTCGTCCAGTTCTTCGTCCTTCAACACGAGTTTCTTCAGCGAACCCTTCAGATCCATTGGAGTTTTTGGGCTCGACGAGCCCCCCTCTTTCGGGCTCTTAGCCGCCATGTCCTAGCTCCCGCCTCAAGCAGATCCGATCCCACCTCGTAGGACCCCCCTCCCTCGTCGCCCCGCCAAGGCCGGGAAGACGTGCAAGACGTCCCCTTGGTCAGCCCGAGCGGAGAGCAGGTCAGAGAGATCTCGCGAAGATTGATCGGAGCCTACATTAAGCCTTTCGCCGCCGCGATCGCCGGCGAGAATCAGAACCCTAGTTTCCTATGTACGTAGAGCACCTAGGGTACGCCGGATATGTGTTGATACCAAATGGCAATTGCTACAGCTTGTGAGCTACCATGGTCTTGAAGATGGGCCAGCTGGACCCAGGCGACAGAGGAGGGCTATGGCTTGGCCCACAAGGCCCTTTAGGCGCGGATGTTTTTCATCCCCAAATTTAACCTCCGGAAGGGAAACCACAGAGTCTAGCCTCTAGCGCCGCCGCCCTCCTCTCTCCCAAACATTCAACCCGAGTCTCCGGGCGATGGCCCAGAAGCGGGCCGACAAGAGGTCGGCACGGCCGCCGCCTCCGCCTCCGGCTGCCTCCTCTGAGGAGGCAGACTCTCGCTCGGGATCCGAAGAGGCGGAGGACGAAGCCGTGTCTCCTAACCCCGCCCACAGCAAGCAGCCTGCGCCGCTGCAAAAGGGCGAGGAGTCCGAGAGCTCTGACGAAGAGGAAGATGGGGAGGAGGAAGAGGAGGCTTCCAACAAGCCGCCTGCGCCGCCGCAAAAGGGCGAGGAGTCTGAGAGCTCTGAAGATGAGGAAGAGGAGGAGGAGGCCGCCCAAGCTGTTCCTCCCTCCGTTCCTAAGATCAAACCTCCACCGCCGAAGCAGAGCAAGGAATCGGATGCCTCTGACGAGGAGGGCGAGTCCTCCGAGTCCGACAAGGAGGCGCCACCACCGAAGTCGGCTCTGAGGCAGGAGGCGGAGGATATAAAGCCCCCGTCGGCTAAGAAGGCGCGCCTGGCTTTCCACCGCATCTGGTCCATCGAAGACGAAGTCCGTATCCTTGAGGCCCTGGCCGCGCACCAAAAGCAACACGGCGCTCTACCGCAGCCCGATGCTCTCATCAGCGTCCTTGCTGGAAAGCTTGACAACCCTGCCTATAGCAGCAAGGAGCTCCAGTCGAAGCTTCAAACCCTGAAGAAACGGTATGTCATCCTCGCCAAGAGGGGCGAGCTCCCAATCAAGGATCATGATCGCCGACTGTTGGACCTCTCCAAGATTGTCTGGGGCGGTGGCAAGACCACCGCCGCTGTTGCTGCTGCGAAAGCAGCGAGCGGCCATGGGCTGAAGGGCTTTGAGGAGATGTGTGAGTTGTACCCGTACCTAGCAGAGGAGGTGAATAAGCTGGAGGCGGCGCACCCGGGCATGTTCAAGAGGGTATTTGGGAAGATGGATGATGACAAGGCGCGAGCGATGGATGAGAAGATCAAGAAGCAGAGGATATTGCAAATGAAGGTGGAACTGCGCCGCACCGAACTGTCCAAGGAGGTAATCAAGGCGATCGTGGAGCTGGTTGACTGATGGGATTGGTTTGAACTTACCTGAACAGTATGGATTATCACCTGAAATCGGTGCTGAATGAGAGCATGCTGGAATTGCAAATTGTGTCGTCTGGCAGTATAAGAATGTTTTGAGTTTCCTTATAAAAAAGAATGTGTTGAGTCGACAAGAGCATATGCTAGAAATTTGGGTGTGACACCTTGATGGTGTAAGTATGTAATTTGTGTGATGAGAGCATTCTGGAAGTGCACATTGTGGCCATTTTGACGGTGTAAGAATGTTTTTGTCTGATGAGTGCAAATCATGGCCATTTTGATCAACCACTACACTCTGATGTGCCAATGGAAAAAACCACACATTTCTCCATTAATCTGATGTTGCATTTAGTATGTCACTCTATGGCACCTTCCTTGTTAGAGGAAGATAAAACCACATGTTCCCTGATGACAACGAGTGTATATAATGTTCTCTGAGTTTTGTGTAGGTCCCAAGGTTGTAGCTATGTTTGGGCAATTATCAACATTATCAAATGCTTCTAATGCTGGTGTTTTTCTGTAATTCGTGGTACATCTGCAAATATTTGATAGAATGCTAGTCAGATAGTTTTATTTATTTTACGTGTGTGGTACATTGCAGTTTATTAAAAATATCAGGTTTTTTAAGTAGTAACCGTGCATTACTTTTGTGTTTGCTCTGCTTTTCATTACCCTAATTATGGCTATGATTCTGATGGTACACATTCAAGCAGTTAATCACATTATTTCTGTTCATGCTTACTGGTTATCTGAAACTAACATTACAGAAAAGAACCACAAGTTTTTTTTTTTGCACTTACATCTGCATAGGTCTTGAAGAAAATGTTGGCCTTGAAGTTGTAAAAACAGCTTTTCCGATTGATCAATATCAACATATCATGCAACAGGTTAGTCACTTCACATGTGCTGCTTGCACTTGTACTATTTGCCCACTCTGAAAATGTAGTTGCAAATATCAGCTTCTTTAGTTAATGCTCGTTACTGTATGTGCCTAATGGCTACATGCACTGTTCTGAGCAAAGATCGTTACTCAAAATTGCTCTTAGTATTTCCATTTATTTTCTGGCTTTTGCATTGCCCAACACTCCATTTTTCCTCATCAATATAACCGTCATAATTCTTGGACTCTTTATTAATGCTCTTTTTTATAGACACATAATTTTTTTACTGAAGAATTATGACATATTGATAGTATGTTGAGTTTAATTCCTCTTATTTATAGGGAAATGACTGTTATAGAGCTAGACAGCCTTATGGCTTATATTGCTGAGAAGAAGAGGCAAAAGAGTCAAGAGACAAATATGCAGATATTCCTAGTCTTCTTGCACTACCTTAGAAAGCAAAAAGCTGGAAGAGTTGCATGAGGTTTGTTGTGACTCCTGATAATATTATAGAAGTTTTAATCTTCTGGTTCCCATACCATACCAATCAAACATTATATTACAGAATTTTTTTCATCTTGTTATTATTTAGAGAACTGCTACTTGATTTTTGTTTTAACCTTTTTATATGAAGTTTATTCTTGTTAATGATATTGGTTTCTTTTGCACAGGTTATGTTTGCTTGGAAGAGGCATGTTCAAGAACAGGTTTGTCTTTGTGTTGTGTCATTGCTTCTAGGAATATAATTGCTGCTCGATTAGAGTTCAGCTAACAGAACTACACAGCAGTGGATTATATAGCTGTAGATAAACAAAATATTTGCTGAGGATTACTCTAGTATATATTCACTTAAGCTGTCCACAAATACTATGTAATTTGCTATGTGTGTTATAGTTGTTAGGAGTATAAGGACACTCAGTACATATGCACATCCCACCCATGCCACCACACACACACACACACACACACACACACAAGTGCGCACTGAGCACATCCGCAAGGAGTAGCAGTAGCAGACTCCCATCCCCAGATATTTGAGCCGTGGAAGTAAGGCAACAGGATCGTCTTGGTTGGCAACCCAAACAAAAATATTCATTTTTTAAACACATGCAAAGTCTTTCTTTAAAGTGGTTCTGAACCAAATAACAGGGTACGGATTTCCATTATTACCTCGATAGAAGAAACCCAACTTAGAGTTCTGCCATGTGATGTAACAGTTGCATAATCAGAAAGGGGTGTGATTCTGGAGATTGTATGAGTCACATCAGATGTAATTGTGCAAGTGGAAATAAGTAATACATGAGCAGAAAAGGATGCCATATATTCCTGGGAAAGGCCATCTTTTGGCAAGCAACTGCTAGTTGTGTGTTATTCTTTGTATATACACAAGGGGTTTACCTCCTGGGGAGGTTTCGCTCAAAAAAATCCCATGGAGTGGCAAAACGTCCCTAGATATTTTTTGTCCATACTGTCAGTTTTAGGACTGGTCTTCCCAGATAATGGTTCTCTGTTGCTAGGTTTCTCATTTGACTGGACTTTCATGTGTGAAACAATGGATGTGTTTCTGCTAAATAGCACACACGAAATATGCCATGATCACCTTTTTACCAGACTCGTGCTCAGGAAGAAGCGGACACTCCCCATGAAAAACACTTACTCCCTTTGTCCCAAATTAGATGTCGTAGATTTGTCTAGATTCACATGTATCTATCTATACATTAAAACGCGTCTAGATACATGCGTATCTAAACAAATCTGCAACAAGTAATTCAGGACAGAGGGAGTGCTAATTTTGGTCAAATGAAACGTCTTTTCTCAACTCTTAGATCTTCTCCTACTTGGTAGAGAATGACAAATGCACTTGTAATGCTCTCCCTGTTCTACTACCACTCTTGTAATGCTATTAAATAATTTGTTTCTCTTAGCATCATATAGCTTCATTTCATAAAGTAGGTCCATCATATCCTCTCATATAGTAGTGTCTTCTCTTTATATTGCAATGCAATTGCAATATCATTAGTCTCCAAGAAGCTTAAAAAACAGAAATTGAAGGACCTACTAGCTAGTAGCCTATTCTTAAGAAATGAGCATGTAAAAGGGGAGAGGGGGGAACTCGGAAGGCGGAGCGCAAATCCACGAGGCCACGACTCCAGCCATTTGTGCCACACGCGGTCCTCTGGTATTATCCTGCCTGTAGCTGTTGGATATATCAGGAGCACCTAAATCATGCAGATTATACTGTATGTGGTAGAGCTCAGTCTTTTCACTATGCCTTGAGTTCGAAAATGGGGAAATTCGGAATATTAAATGTAACCGCAGTCTTGCTTTCATATTGGTTATTTAACTCTGCTGTGAGCCTGCAATGTTTAAATAGATACAAAGAATAGCATAAAAGCTGAGCATAGTAGTTTCTACAGATGGACAACTTCTACTCACTCATAATACTACTTGAACATATAAATGCCCTGCCCTTATAAATTGCAGGTTTCTCTGGTTACAAAGTTCATAACTGTGAACTGCCTGAAGTAGAAGTATGTGTCTGAGAAGTTGCTGTGCTGTTCTGCGTCTGGGAAGTCTGGCTGGAAGAGAGATCTGAGAAGAAGTTTATGACATTAGGGCTTTCACCAAGAACCTTCAATGATCTGGGAACAGGAGGCATGTTCACATCAAGTAACCCCTCTAGGATTTGGACGATCTGACCCGTCGTGGGTCTGGTGCTTTCATCATCTTGGATGCACCAACATGCAACCTTACAAGCCTTGATGAGTTCGTCAGGATTTGCATCTCCTTTCAGCCTAGGGTCCAACAAGGTCTGCACATCCCCTTCATGGAGCTTGCTTGCAGCCAAGGTTGGGAAGAAAGTGTCCTCTCCATGATCAGCATTCCTCCTGCCTGATATGATTTCAAAGAGCATCATGCCATAACTGAATACATCTGCCTTGGCTGTTATAGGCACGCCACTGATCCATTCAGGTGCAAGGTAACCCCTTGTTCCCCTCATCGTCGTCAAAACACGGCTGAAGTCCCTGCCTAAGAGCTTTGCTAGACCAAAATCGGCCACTTTTGGTACAAAGGACTCATCCAAGAGTATGTTATCTGGCTTGACATCACAGTGTATGATGCAATCCCTACATTTTTCATGCAGGTAGTTTAGGCCTCTTGCTGTTCCAAGTGCAATTTGGTACCTAATGGCCCAGCTCAATGCGGTTGTGTCACCAGTGAAGAGTTGCACTTCGAGGGAGCCCTTTGGCATGAACTCATACACAAGCAGCCTCCTTGATCCTTGAGAACAGAACCCAAGAAGGCGGACCAAATTAACATGCTGGGTTGTCCCAATCGTGCTTACCTCAGCACGGAATTGCTTCTCCCCTTGATGGAACCCATCGAGCCTCTTCACAGCAATGGCAGTTGAATCGGGGAGCTTCCCTTTGAATACCGAGCCGAAGGCACCTCCCCCGAGCTTCTGCGAGAAGTTGCTGGTGACATGCTGCAGATCATCGTACCTGAAGGCAATTAGTGTGCCCCCAGCAGTCTTGGATATCCGAAGAGTCCTTTCTCGGCGACGTTTCTGAAATAGGAAGAAGAACACAACCCCAAGAATTATCAGAACTGCAGCAACTCCACCAACAACTCCACCAATGATTGCTGTCTTCCTCTTTTTCCGGTCTGGCAGCTCGGATGCTGCAAGCCTGAGGAAGAGTGTGCCTACTCCATCTCCACTGTATTGGTCTTGGAGGTTCATCAGGTCCTCATGCCAGACAAAGCAGCCACTGGAATTGTAAGTGTAAGCATTGCATGTACAGTTGTTCAGACAAGCCAGCTCACACTCTCCGGAGCTGGTGCCCCCTGCTGCACTCTGGGCGTTATCAGGTAGCCTCACGCCTTCCATGGTATAGAACTTATCAGGCTTAGTCTGTCCGGAGGTGGAGTTGTTCTGGCACTGCAACGGTACGTTCCTCTTGCACCCACCACTGTAATCCTGAAGATCCCAATCATTTTGATCCTTCTGGCTGTAACCCTTGATGCAGTTGCAGAAGGGAAGGGCATTGACGCTGCAGCTGCCATACGCCCCACAGAGCGCATACACCTCACACTGCGACCGTGGCTGCGACCAGAACAAGATCCACTGCTGTGAAGAAGGAACCCATGTCAACTGCTTGATCTGCCCGTTGAAGTCCATGACGAACCGGGAGAGGACTGCATCATCCTTCATAGAGTAGTAGAAGTAGCTTTCCGTGGCGTTGTTGATGAACCGGAAGTCGTAGTTGTACCCGGACGTCATCTCTGGCACGAGGCTGAAGATATTGCCGTTCCATGGGCCACTGGTCCAGTAGTTTATGGACTCGTTCCACTGGATGAAGTACTGCGTCGTGCCGTTGGGGTCTAGCTCCAGAGAGAACAACCCAGGAGATGGGTCTGCGCTGTTCTTCCAAGGAACAAGCCTCTGGCTTCGGCCCGTGGTCTTGTTCAGCCCGAGCTTGCCCCCCGGAAGCCAGGTGTTTGTCGGATAGTCGATGCTTCGCCAGTAAACTATCGACGAATTGGAGGCATCGGTGAGCTCAAGGCTACCGGTGTCCTTGATGATGGCCATGGTGGAGTTGGAGGCTACGCTTACGTTGGTCGACCATAGCTGCTGGTTCTTGGCTTGATCAAGGAGGATGAGGTTACCGTCGGTGGCGATTTGGAAGGAGGTGGTGGTTGGGTCGGACACCGGCACGTCGGTGGTTGCTGTCCACACGGTGGTCAGTGTGGGTATGGTGCTGTACCATATGGCTATGTAGTAGTTGCCGGAGCTGGAAGAGGTGGCGTTGCTTGGTGGGGAGTAGAAGCCCAAGGCAAATTTGTTGCCTGCGGACACGATCTTCTGTGTCCCGGACAAGGGTGTGGTGGAGTTGATGGTGTCGATGGCCGTACAGAGAAGGATTTGGCCGAATAGGAGGAGGATGAAGAAGAGAGGAGCCATGGATGGGAGCTTGAAAGAGCAACCAGGGCTCGAATGAGGATGGGGGTCTGGACTTGTGCCGTAACCCATGGTGGTGGTGGTGGTGGTGGTGGGAATGTGGGATGCAGAGGTTTTTAGGTTGGCTTGCAAGAAGGCTAGTTCACGGAAGCAGCCCTCTTTGACCTGGTAGTCTGGTTGCAGGTAGACTGATTGACTGGTACATGCCCAGTGCCCTTCTGGTGCTGCTGAATCATAGCAGAGTAAAACCATGTGCTGAAAATTAAGCCACATGATTCGCAGTGCTTTTTTTCTCTTGATTAATTAACGTTATGTATATTCGATTCAATTCTAGTTGCAGTCGAAGGTAGCATATTCCCTTCGTTTATTTTTCATCTGATGTTCTATTAGTGAACAGAAATACTTGAATGCTGTGATGCTGACTGTTGCTGAAAGAAAAGAAAAAAAAGAGAATTGTGTGAAGCTAGAAAAGTGTTTCCCGGCGGCAGAAGCTCCAAGGAGCAGCGTTGACCTGAAATAGTTTAACCAAGCCCGTTCGTTCGTCCATCTTTTTCTAAGACTTCGTTGTCATCTTAAATAGTATACTAGTATTCCAATCTCTAACGTGGACCAGATGGCGTCTCGTCTGGAAGATGACCAGACCTTGGATGTGGTGTGGCTGCTGTGTGCTGTCCTTCTCTAGAACCGGTCGCTGTAAAAAGAGCTGGTCGTGGTGAATAACAGAACTTCGGAATTGTGTAGGGTGGTTTGGTTGCTTGGCCCAAGATTTCCTGTTTTTGTCACTTGGTCTGTGCATGTTAAGATTGCGCTTGGGTCAAATTGAGCAAGTTGTTTGGACTCCTGCATCTTTGTTTCCTAAAAATAGATCTAGTTGTTTGGTTGCCCAGATTTTTGTGTTTTTTCCCTGCTGATGCATTTCACGGGTGTTTGATGTGGTGCTTTGCATCTGATCACATGGGTTCTAAGCACCCATTTCAAATTTGGTGATCTTACCATCCATCACACACACAACACATGATCATAAGAACAGTCATTCTTGGTCAATTCTTTCGAAGGGAAGGATTTTCCTCGTTCGAGAGTCTCCGCCTTTCTTCCACTCCGTCCTGAAGACTAACTAAGACCAATTGGCACACACAACACATTGCGAGCTAGATGGTCACCATAACATTCATATGCAGATATAAACATTGCTAGCTACACAAGAAGAGTCTTAATAGTCACTTGCAGGTAGCAATCAGGGGTTCTAAACTTCACCCCTGATCAAAAGAACCATCAGCAGGGGCATCACCTGCCCCTCAAGCACTAGGGGCTTAACCCCTGATGAAACAAACCATCAATATGGGCATGGGAAAAAAATCCCCCTTTCTTCCTGACCCAACACCCGCTCCTCCCCAACCTCCTCTTGAGAGTCAACCGTCGGATTCCGGGTCGATCCGCCGCCCTCTCCACCGGATTTGCCGGTGGGAGATGGGATCGGAGAGGCGCCGGAGCTAGTAGTAGGGACTGTATGGTTAGGATTGAACGACCTTCTGTCGTTGCTTGGCGACATGTCGGGAGTCAGTGGAGAGATCTCTGGGCCGAGATCTTGCCATGGCTGATTCTTTTGCTTCTCCTTGTGGAGCTCCGATGGCTGGAGCGAATGGTGGAGGGCGGCGCCGGCGACTCCAATAATAAAAGGCATGTTGGGCATCTTCTTTTGATGAGGAAGAGACGGGCTTCTCTGCCTCACCCGGCTGGCCGTGGTGGTAGGGGGTGAGCGGTGGTGGTCCATTGAGGTGGTCTATTTGTCCTTCCCCGGCCGGCCATGGCGGCGAGGGGGGAAGGGGACGGCTGTTGCTTCTTGCTCGTTCTCCTCAAGATGGTGCAGTTGGATGTCCTTCATCTGGCGAGTTCCTCTGCTTCTCTTGGCCGGCCTCGGTGGCGAGGGAGGGAAGATTGGGGCCATTCGGATGAGGATTTGCAGTTACCCTGGCGGTAGGGTGGGCGCACTGCTAGAGTGGAATATCTCGTCGAGCTCCATGGGGGAGTTCCTTGTCTACGAGCTTCGGCCGCAGCTGGATTAATAAGCCTGTTCTCTAGGTTCTTTCCCGGGCCGTTCTTCTTTGCTTGCCTTCTCCTACCTGTGGTAGGAATGGGGATTTCGATGGCTGGCCGACTAGCACTGACGGCATAGGTAAAGAACCTTCTGTTGCAGGGTTTTCTTGCTCCCATGATCCTCTTCTTCCTCCAGCAGTCGCAATGGTTGCGGAAAAAGGAGGCAACGACTGGGTGAGTAGCAGCGTCAGGCAGCAGTGGAGTTGGGAAGCAATTTTCTTGAGCACCACCTCGATGGTTGGTCATAGCCGTCCGACATCCGAGGCCATTGCTACGACCGCGTGGTCTATCCAGAAGCCAGTGAAGGGTTCCGGCCTATATTCAACCTCCTTTGTGAGGCCCCTTTTGAGGTTAGCGGCCACATTCCACGTCTACGTGAGAGCAAGTGGTTTCGTCCCGGCCCTCGCGTATGATGGCGGCGCGCCTAACCTCCGGCTCGGTGGTGGACAAGAGGAAGGTCCGGTTTGGTTTTTGTTTTCTTTTAGTGAGATCTTTCCTACAAATGCCAAGGACCCATGTGACATTTCTTACTTTTTGGGGTCCTTTGTAATCCTTTGTAACATCCACCACTTGGAATATATGTGATGCTTCTAGCCCCTTTGGGGGCACTCCTTTAAAAAAACAGGGGGCCTGGGATGCCCCTGAACCACCACCAGGGGTTTTCACCTCTGATCAAAAGTATCATCAGCCTACTTAGTTCAGCAACACAAGTTGTCCATCAACAACTACTACTACTTACAAACTTACACAAGCATCGACATGAAGGCCACCACCGGCTAGCCGTGGTCTGGGCAGGTGTACTTTCTGACGCTGGAGGAGCTGGCCTTATAGATCATCATCTTGATGACGAAGGCCTTCAGCTTGAACTCCAGGACGTCTTCGCGCTCCAGGTCGTACTTGTAGACCAGCTCCGACCAGTTTTTCCTGAAGGCAACCTGGCCAGCGAACTAGTCTACCTGCAACCACTCGGCGCACCACCGGCAGGCTATGACCAGCACGAGCGCGGTAGCGGTTGCTTGATCCAGGTCCTTAGGTCGAACTGGAACACGGGCGGGATCACTAACATGTGTAGGTCGGCCGCGTCCAGCTGGATGATGAAGCGGCGAGGGACCTTATCGATTTGGTAGTGGCCAAGCTTTGGCTGCTGGCCCTTCTTGCTTTGCGGTTGCGTAGCCGCCTCCACCCTGCCGATGACCACGGGCTTCATTTGCCAGTGGTTGGTCGGGAGCACGTCGGAAAAACCTGGTAGGGGTGCCAGCCCCTCCCGATAGTCTCTCATTCAAACTTAAGCACCTTGGCATGAAGCAAAATGAGGTCAACAAGCAGCATTTTCTAATTTGGCAATGGACATGGTACAAACATGGAGTACAATGCCTAATTTGGCAATTCACAAGGTACAAACATGGAGTATAATGCCTAATCTGGCAATGCACAAGGTACAAACATGGAGTACAACTACCTAGTATTCCAATCGGGCAATGCCCTAGTACAACAATCAATTTGAGGATTCGGCTATGAATCCCCAATCGGGCAATGCCCCAGGACAACACCCAAATTGAGAAATCTGCTCAATTAAATCTCAAAATTTGTGTGCACATTATCAAATATGTTGCTACGTACTGTGAAAACCCCCAAATCGCTCTACAACTACCGAAGATCAAATCCTAACTGCCATCGATTTGGGGCCAAATCCTAACCGCTATGTAGATCGGGAACTTACCCTAGTCGGAGGTGGCACCATCGATGACGATGGTGCAGTAGAAGGTGTCGTCAGAGCGAGAGAAGCAGCTCCGGCCATGAAGGTTGGGGCCGCCGGCACGGGCGGAAAAACCCTATCCGAATAGTCAAGGGTAGCCCCGACTATGGTGGGAGCTTTTCCGGCCTGCTTGGCCGCAGATGCGACATCCTCCGCTGGTGTAGGCGACGATGTCGCTGCCGCGGCCGCCGCCGATGCCGCCCGAGTTGCACGCACGCAGATGGGTGCGATAGCCCTGAGCACCCTCGCGAGGGCCTCCTCGCCGCCGGGGGTGACCTTCTCTAGTTGAACAGCCGCCCATAGGCTGTGCGCACTCACCTTGGCGATGCGGGGGACGCCGAACGGGAAGGAGGAGGAGGAAGAGCGGCGACCATGGTTGGAAATCGGGGTGATATGATATGACTGGGCGGTGAGCAAAGTGGCTTGTGAGTTAAGGAGGAAATGTCCCTTCTCCCGCGCTTCCTCACGCATGCAAGGGGTAGGCACGCGGCGCTCGCTAGGGCCTGACCCCGTGGAAACGGCCAAAATCACCGTTTCCAGCGGACCAAGTTTTGGCCTGCTTTAAGACCCGTGCGACTCAGCACTTCCATTTGACCCAACTCTCGAAACGGGATTATTTCTCCCGTGCCGTACGAGAAACGGACATCGGGCCAACCAAACACACCCATAGTTCGTCACGTTAAGCTATTTTTTTAAAATAATACATTTTTTAATTAATTCCACGAATAATATGCGATTTGGGCTATTAACGAAACTAGCGCGGTGTTGGTTTTTGAATCACCGACCAGCCCCGATTGGTTTTTTGAAAACCGACCACACTGTCAGAGTGTGTTAGGGAAGGAAGTCGGCTGTTGAATAGCCGACGAGGGTCGAGCGACTCGCGGGACAGAGATCAAAAACGGCACAGGTCGGTTGCTATCAGGTTGATACACGCGCGTGGCCTGAGGCGGGAGTTGACCGCGAGGGTCGAGTGACGCACGGTGGCGGTCATGGCGGTTCGAGGAGGCGGGGCCCGAGGCAGCAGCGAGCCCGACAGGGAACCGAGCGCTCCATGGCGGGGTGTTGTGGGCGGCCGGTGAGCGGCAGGCGCATCGCTAAGACGAAGTGGCAACGACGGACTTGCAGCGGATGGAGGCGGACGCCGGGATGGAGGAGGGTCCACGGCAGCAGCGAGGAGGAAGCTCCCGCGGTGGCGCAGTGCTGCTCGGCTCGATGGGAAACGGGCGAGGATGGCGGCGCTCGATGGGGCGGCCAGGGCGGAGGTCACGGAGGAGGGTCCCTCTGGGGGCAGGGCGATCTCGGCTCAACGGCGGGCTTGCGGGAAGGTGCAGAGGACGGACGGCCTCGGGGCGGCGACGCTTGGGGATCAGAGGCAGGGAGGGACGGGGCCGAGGCAGAGCTCTCGAGGGTGGCAGGGCGACATCGCGGCGAGGGCCCTAGCGGCGCTCGTGCGGGGGCACGCGACCGGCGATGGGGCTCGCGAGGAGGACGGGCGGGCGCCTCAAAAGACGATCCTGGGCTGGTCGTTGCGGCAAAAGCCGACCGGGGTTGGTCGTTGCCTCAAAAGCCGACCGAGGCTCGTTGGTGCATCAAAAGACGACACATCGCTAGATCAGTAAATAGCCCAAATCGCGTATTATTCGTGAAATTAATTAAAAAATGTATTATTTAAAAAATATAGCTCACATTAAGGTGTAAACGACGTCCACTGATACCTCTGATGATTTGCCTTTCCTTCTTTCCCACTGAACATGCTTTGGCCCAGTCCACGCTTATCAGGAGTAATCGAGTGATATGGAGCGCATATTAGCGGGTAGAATTGCCAATTGCAGAAAAGGGACGTGTTTGACGAACAACGGACTAGTCTCGATCGTTTTGCCTGATTCCTCACGAAATCATCATCTTTCAAGTAGTGCCCTGTTCTGTCAGTCGTTCGAGAGCTCTTCAGAATTGTAGAATGAAAATCTATTACTCCCTATTACCTCTAATCTAAATTAGTTGTCACAGATTTAGGCAATATTTTATCTAACTCTACCATAAATTAAACCGAAGATGTACTACTTCCTCCGATAAATTAAACCGAAGATGTACTACTTCCTTCGTCCAAATTAGTTGAATTGGTTTTATTTAGATTTAGATATATCTATTATTAAAACAAATCTAGTTATATCTAAATTTAGACAAATCTAAGTCAATTAATATGTATCGAAGGAAGTACCGATAGACACACAGCTGGAGGGTACGGTCTAAATTCGCCGCCCCCATGACATAAATGAAAGGTGTCAGAACATTCAAGTCTGACAAAATTGTCTCGTTTCATTTAGTGCGTCAGTACACGGATGCGTATTTGCCAAGGTCGTTATTCTAAAATATACATATACTCCGCTGTTTCAAAAAATATAAGATGTTTTAGTTTTGTAAAAAGAGTATATTTAAAGCATATGTTCACTTAAATCTAAATAAAACTATACACTAAAGCGGTCTTTAAAACAACTTATATTTTGAAACGGAGGGAGTATAACGCTGGCCATAGTGGGAGTATTATATTGCTAGTATCATGCATATGATACTAGTATATAATATTACGTCTATAGTGTATTGTATCATGTGGTAATATCATAGTACTAGTATATTTATTGATTTGTATAATCTTTATGTAAATTTGTGATAAGAATTATTTGCCATTAGGATTTATAGTGTTGCGTGCTATGATACGATATCTACCTATGATAATCTACTTTTTTTTTATTAATTATTGTGTCACATCAGATTTTTGCCAACATGACATGCATGAGTACTAGTTTGATACTCTCACTATGGCTAGCCTAAAAAAACTCTTTAGTTTCATCAATTCTTTTTTAAATGTAAAATATAAAATCAATATTAATAGATTTATCATAAAGTTGTTTTCTCAATGTGTAATTTAATATTATAGATGTTGGTATTTTCTTCTATATATCTAGTTAAACTTAATAAATTTGGCTTTTGACTAACCTTATATGCTGTATATTTTTGGACCGAGAAAAATACAACATAGTTCTCCCTCCGTCCTAAAATAAGTGACCTGTATTTGTTTAGATTCAAATGTATCTCACATTAAAACAATGCTAGATACATGCGAATTTAGAAAAATTTAAATCACTTATTTTAGACCGAGGGAGTAGTAAATAAGGTAATTGTTGAACGTGTAAATGACGTTAGGACAATGGTATGTTTCTGATGTGTTTTTTTCCTTGAGTAGCATGTAGAATAGCACCCGCTCCGTGTTGCTTCCTGCGAGCGATCAGGGCGACAGAACCCTAGCCCGTCCTTGCCAGCCTTTTCTTCTCTGCCGCCTGACGAAGATCTCGCGGTGCTGTCATTGGTGGCTCTTTTCTACCCACGTGCATGGTATCCTCATTGTGCATGACACACATTAGTGCCTTCTATAGTCTTTTTTAGTGTAGCCATTATTAATTAATTATGTTTTATTTATAATTATTTTAATAGTTAGCTATACTTTTAACGCCACCCCCCACACACAGTTATACGTTTACGACACCAATTGCTCCTCCATAATACACTATTTTGTATTTTGTGTCTCATATTTTACCATTTTATACATGATGTCTGGATTCATGCGATCAACAACAGGTAATTGCAGTCTTATAGCAGCAACTATTTATTAAAAAGTTTGTCCTATAATTGTTGTTGGAAAAAAAAAAGAGAATGGTGTGAAGCCAGAAAAGTGTTTCCCGGCGGCAGAAGCTCCAAGGGGCAGCGTTGACCTGAAATAGTTTAACCAAGGCAGTTCGTTCATCCCAAATCTTTTTCTAACACTTCGTTGTCATCTTAAATATTGCACTCTCTCCGATCTATATTAGTTGACTTAAATTATCTAGATACGGATGAATCTAATACCAAAATATGTCTACATACATTTGTATCTAGACAAATCTGAGTCAACTAATATGGGTCTCCGAGAGTATACTGTTCCAATCTCTAACCTGGACCAGATGGCGTCTCGTGTGGAAGATGACCTGTGGTGTGGCTGCTGTCCTTCTCCCATGAGAGCTTCTAGAACCGGTCGCTGTAAAAAGAGCTGGTCGTGGTGAATATCAGAACTGTAGAATTGTCTCCTCACCTGTTTGATTTAGTGCGTCAGTTCAAGGATGCAATGATGATTTAGTGCGTCACCTGTTTACTGAAGGTGTAAATGGCGTCCACTGATGATTTGCTTTTCCTTCTTTCCCACTGATCATGCTTTGACCCAGTCCATGCTTATCAGGAGTAATCCAGTGATATGGAGCGCATTTGGGGGCAGAATTTGCTATTGCCCTATTGGAGGAAAGGACTTGTTTGACGAACAACAGACTAGTCTCCATCGTTTTGCCCGATTCCTCAGGAAATCATCATCTTTCAAGTAAAGTGTCCTGTTTTGTCAGTCGTTCTGAGAGCCTCTTCAGAATTGTAGAATGAAAATATATTACTGTACTCCCTACTACTACCTCTAATCTAAATTAGTTGTCACGGATTTAGACAATATTTTATCTATATTTACGATAATTAATTTAAACCGAAGAAGTACATAGTGTAGGGTACGGTCTAAGTTAGCCGCCCCATGGCATAAATGAGAGGTGTCAGAGCATTCAAGTCTGACAAAATTGTCTCGTTTCATTTAGTGCGTCAGTACAGGGATGCTAGTAGTTGCCGAGGTCGTTATCCTAAAATATATATATAAAAATAAGAACTCTTAAGTTTGACCATTTTAAAAAAAATATAAACACCTACAGTACAAAATCAATATAATAGATTTACCATAAAGATGTTTTCTCAATGTGTCAATTTAATATTATAGATGTTGATATTTTCTTCTATATATCTAGTTAAACTTAGATTTGGCTTTTGACTATTGTATGCCTTATATTTTTAAACCGTCGTACTCCCTCCGTCTCAGTCTACAGGGCTTTATCTGAAAACATATTTGACTCACATTAGCTCCTCTCTACGACCTGCATGTAATTAATTAGGAGTAGTAATCCCTCTAATTATGTGGTGCATGCCGTGGGTGGAAAACTAAGCCAATGGGCTAGCTGCATGCGCACAGTGTACTTCATAAATGGTAGCCGTTGATTGGAGAGAGACACAACTTATGAGAATTTTATGGTCCCAATAAAAAAATACCTTAGTCTTGATGCAAAATTAGTTGAGCCTTCTAAACCAGGACAGAGGGAGTAGTCAATAAGATCATTGTTTTTTGAGGAAAGTAAATAAGGTCATTGTTGAAGGTGTAAATGACGTCTAGTGGACGATGGTACGTTCCTGATGTGTTTTTTTTTCCTCGAGCAGCATGTAGAATAGCACCCGCTCCGTGCCAGCGACCGGATGGCAGAACCCTAGCCCGTCCTTCTGAGCCCCGTCTTCTCTGCCGTCGGGTGAAAGATCGTGCGGTGCTCTCATCGGCGGCTCTTTTCTTACACGCGTGCATGGTATCTCCATTATGCATGACACAGATTAGTGTCTTCTATAGCCTTTTTCAGTGCCGCCGTTATTAATTAAGTATGTTTTATATTTATAGTTATTTTAATAGTCAGCTATACTTTTACCCCCCCATTATACGTTTTATGACACCAATTACCCTATTTAGTGAATATTCTTCCGTATTACGCTAACTTATAAGTTTTATCTCGTATTTTACCATTTCATACAATTAGCCTATTCTAGCAGGCTGGACATGTTCATTAGGCTGACTTGGTGCGATAATTGGACACTTAATCATCCAAGCTTTGAGCAATGCATCACAAGGCGGAAAAAACAATTTGCAAAACCATCCGAGATTCTCTGGCCGTCCGAACACTACACAATCAATAGCTAAGCAAAACACGAAGAAGATAGACTTGACTATAAAGGAGGACGAATCGAGACCGCTTTCTAGTCTGCTTGGGAGAAAAAGTACTCAAGTTGTTGTCACTTATGCGGGTGTCGGTCGACCTTTACAAATGCTGATAAAGTGGGTTGCTTTTCTAGAAACATATTATAGTCGTAGACGCTCACAACACACACATTCACTCATGCCGGGTATGTTTCTAATGTGTTTTCCCTCGAGCAATGCTTCGTGTAGCCCCCCGCGGCCAATGGATGCGGCGCCGGAAACCAGGCCCCGACCCTCCCCTACCACCCCTCCCGTTTCACCGCCGGCGTTAGCTGCCGGACAAAGCCCACGCGGTGCCGGCGACGACGACCTTTCATTCCTCGGTGACGTGGAGATCTAAGTGGGAAGGGGTTCATCGGCGCACGGTGTTCTTCGGCGGAGGCTAGCGAGGACCAGCGTGCCGGTGGTCGACAAGCGGCGCTATTAGTGGCCTACCGCATCTAGAGGCGGCAATAGTGGGTGAGGTCGGAGACTGATGCGGTAGGGGTTTGTCCTTGGCCCTGTAGGTCTGAGGTTACATGCGGACGGTGTGGTGGCCCATGACGCTGCTGGTCGGAAGGCACATGTGTCATAGGTGGCCTGAAGGAGATATGCTCTAGAGGAAAATAATAAAGATGTTTTATTGTCATATCTCAAATGTTCATAATAAGTTTTATACATGCTATACTATAACTATATTAAGTGGAAATATCAGTACATGTGTGGTATATAAACAAACCAAGTCCCTAGTAACCTCTAGTCGACTAGCTCATTAGTCAACTGATGATAGACGTTTCCCGATCATGGATGCTTATGTTAACTGACAATAGGGTCATGTCAATTAGATGAATGATGTGATGGACACACACCCAACCATAGTATTGCAATGAGATCCAGTCACAAAGTTCAACATTGTGATATCTAATAAAGCATAGTAACCCATTCCTTTGACCGTGAGATTATATCTAATCACTATCACCTGAGGCTGCTTTGAGTGCATCAACCATCACACCGTAACATGGTGATCATAAAGGTGTCTTTCTGAAGGGGTAGATTGAGGCGTATGCATCGAGATCAAGATTTGCCTATCCGCGTGACAGATAGATACTCTAGGCCCACTCAGTGAGATTACACTATAAGTTTGCAAACATGTGACTAGGTCACGGGGATGTAATATCACAAGAATGAGTAAATGTGTTTGTCGGTAACAAGATCGAACTAGGTATAGACATACCAAAGCTCAGGTCTTGGACAAACTAGGTATCGTGCAGCAAAGGAATGCGACTTGATGTTTCAGGTTCAAGCGATCAAGTTAATTCATGGGTTTCTAGATCCCTCTGTTGGTCATTAATCAGAGAGGTATCTCGATCATGTCTGCGCATTCCTGAATTGTAGGGTGGAGCGCTTAAGGGTAGATGACGCTTAGGGATTGATCCGAGATTGTAAGAGAAAAGAAAAGAGAGAATTAGAATCATTCTGGGAGAATCCGAAGATGTACGGAGGGTTCCAAAAGGCATTTCGGAGTAAGAAGAATTATATAATATGTATTTAATACTAATTAGATGGATTTTAGGGGCAGTCCACCTAAATGGGCCTCACCCGGAGGGGAGACCAATGAAGGGGGCGCACACCCCAAGGATGGCTAAGAGGGGCTAGCCGGCTAGGCCATGGCCACCCCGCATGGGGCCCACCTAGGGCTAGTGGTGGGATTAGTCCCACTGTAATTAACCAAAGAAATAGGAAAAAGGGCTAGGGACTAATGGTGAATTTGTGCATTTCATTTTAGGACAAGAAAATGAGGGGGAATTTGAACTTTTTGTGAATTGATTGATAACAATTGAGAATTTTGAACTAGAGTTGAGTTTGACTCAAGTCAGCCCTAGGATTGGAATTCAAATTCGAAATTTGAAGTGTTATAGAGTCATTAGAATGAGTAGTTAATTTAGAATTGGACACATAGTCATAAAACCACACACAACTGACCCAGCAAGACCAAAAATTTAAACACACACTTGGAATTCAAAATTGAGGTTTAAATAGTCCAAACTTGAATTCCAGTAGTAGAAAAGCCAATAATAAAGGAAATACAATCGAAAGCCTCAAACCAATGTAATCTAAACTTTACTCATGATTTAAATGGATACATGTTTGAGATTTACAAGGTTTGAATAAAGAAAAAAAAAGAAATTACGAAGAAGCAAAGAAAACACTAAACACTAAACCTATCTATTCCTAGCTACTCTTCTTGAAACTTGCTGAAACCACACTAAATCATTTACATTCTCATCCTTGCCGGCACATGAAACATCAACCTATGCTACACTATCTATCTTCTCAGCAAACCTTGATCTTCACATGTGAACACAAACACCACAGAAACAATAGTTAGTGTTAAAATGGTGGTGTTGCCATAAGGCAAAACCATTATATGTAATAATCCTTGTAAGTAGAGTCTAGGAAGAAATCATAAACTCTGAGCCTGAGAAGCAGATGAACAAATCGAAGGGCAGAACAAATAGAATTAAAACAATGCTTCAGTGTGAACATTTGAACCTAAAAGATGAGCCCAAAAACCTATAGGATAGATCACCAATAGCACCTCAGAACTGACACCACTTCAGTTAAGAACACATAATAATCTGGTAGTCATCTACCAAAAAATCCTAACTAGATCAAATAGGGAAACTAAACCAATAGGAATGCTAGAGACCACAATATAAGACATTCAACCAAGGAAAACCCCAGGCTCAGGACTCTCTCAAGAATAGGTAGAAATCCAGAAAATTGAAACATCATAAATCAAATTTCTAAACCAATAGAAACCTTAGTAACTACTAGGCAAGAACAATCACCAAAGGGATCATCAAGGCATTGAATTCTTCCAAGAACCCTAGAACTCCCAGAATCTAAATCATGATGAAACAAAATTATAAACCAATCAAACTTCATAGTAATGGAAGCTGTGAACATTCATCCAAATAAAATTTCAAGGGGCCATGCATGAAAACCAAATCAAATACATCAAAAACTAATTAATAAACACTTGTTAAGTTCCAAAACCAGAATAAGACAAAGGCCAAACCGACATTCTTGATTAGTCATATGCAGATACATACCCCCTGCATATACAAACAAAGGACTTATATGCCAATTTTGGCATACACACATAAGTTGAAATCAACATGGGCTTAACCACCAAAAGTAGCATGCCACCTATGAATAAGTTAGCCAACATAGGCGGTTTCACACATACACAAGGATGTGAATCACCTAAATGCATGTCATAGGTGTCCATACCACATCCATTTAGGAACACTATAAATAGAGGACCATCCGAGACCCTAGAGCTCACAACTCACTGGTGTTGATCAGACTAAAAACACAAACACACACACTAGTTTAGAGAGAGATCTGTGAGGCAGAAGAACAAGGAAGATGAAGAGGAACTTGAAGAACACTTCAAGAGCCATTGGAAGAAGAAGGATAAGCTACTACAGATCTTCATCAAGCAAGCTTAGAAAACTACAAAGCTTTTAGCTTAGAATTTTTTAGGATAGGTAGAATAATAATTAAGAGAAAGTGTAAAACATTAGCAATAGTACTAATAGCTAGAACCAATAGATCATTTGTGATAATGATCTTGTTGCTAGGAAGAAAGCACAAGTAGAGACACTAGATTATCATGTATGTACACTTAGTTAAGAGGCATCATAGATCATAAGCAAGTGCCTATACACTATGCACAACCATTAATCATTGATTGAAGAACTAATTCATTGAATTGAGTGCAAAGAACAGAATGAAAGAAAGTAGTAATTAACTAAAATACATTATCCAACAACAACCTATAATGAATTACAATAACAATGTCAATTGTCAAGTGCTTCATGAAATGAAATCATAAGCAACATCCTCTCCATCCCCTAGGAATTGTAAATCTAGAGGATGAAGAAGACACTGTCAATGACGATGCATCAACAATGTGTCTGCATTAAGAAACAAACCATAATTCAGACTATAAACAAACCATCAAGCCAACTAAATTATAGATCTGACTCTAGGTAAAGGAATTAATATAGGACAAATGATAAACCTATAACTCACATGAGTTATAGATTATAACTGTAAATAGATAGATAATTACCATTTAACAAGTATAAGAACATAGTTGAACAAAATAACTTTGGTATTGATCATGCAAATGAAAGGACTAGTACACTATACCTAGAATTAACCATAGAAACACCACACTAATCAAGGCCATTAGCCAAATAACACACCTGAACACTAAAATATCTAAATAGTAACACTAGACTAAGCAATATTAATAGGAAAACCTAAAAGTTAAACCCTTCCAAACACCTAAGAAGAGACTAACAAGATAGAGAATCCTATAAACATCTAGAACACCCTAGAAACTACCAGGAACCCTAAAATTGGTAGAACTAGATAGAATAGAGGGGTAAGAACCCTAGAAAATAGGGGAAATCTCCTAGGAAAACTAGTAGTAGAGATTGTTGTAGAAAAGTAAGATTGAGAAGAGTGATTACCTTTAAAAAGTGGTAGCCCAACTCACCCACTGATTGAGAAGAGGAAGTTGGGGAGAGATAGCGGCAGAGGGTAGCACAGGGAGTACCCGTAGGGGCATCTCGACCTACACCTGCCATGGTAGATATAGGAGGCAACATAGACACAACTAGGAGCCATATCAACGGTGGGGAGAACGCCAGAGTTGCGCCAGGGAACCAACGCAATGCCATCACCGAAACCCAAGATCGAATCAAGGGTTGCACACGAGTGATTAGAGGTGAGAGCGACGAATCTGGTTGGTAGGATGGTAGAGTGGGATAAGGAGAAGATTTTCGTAAAAGCACGGTAGCGGGAAAGGCCGGAGATGGTCGGGGCAGCGGGGCAGAGCGATGACGGCGCCATAGCCATCGCCTCGGGTGAGAGAGAGATTGAGAGAGGGTGATAACACGTGAGAGAGTGAGGAGGTGGGGACTAACGCGTGGACCCAGTGGGTCTAGTAACTTAAGTGGTTGGGATGACTGGTGGACCCAAGGGTATTTTAGTCTTTTCACAATTCTTTAAATAACCATTTAACCAAAAACAACCCTAGATATTTTAGAAAAATAAAATAAAAATACCCCTAGATAGAGCAGAATGCGTAGAGTACAAAAAATATTTTTATAGATTTTAAAAATGGTTATAAAGTGATAAAATACAAATTGATAAATAGAAGATTAAAACCCTAAATAAAATACAAATTCCAAATAAATAAAGTAAAATAGTTCCAAATAGGGAAAATATAAGGAATGAGAATTCCTATTTTTTGGAATTATAAAAATAAAATAATAATTAATTCTCCAATAAATCTCTACAATAAATGTTAAATAATCAAAAAGGGCAATAAATACCCCAAAAAATGATAATATAACCATAAAAAAATACAAGCTTTGAATATATATGAAAACTGAGTGTGGAATAATATTCCAAATAATATTATAGCTAAGACTTAACAAAAGAAACTCTAGAAGAATTTATAAAAATCCTGAAGTGAAGTAATTCACCACAGGAAATGCTTTAATAAAACCTAAAACATTTAAATTAGGGAAAGGGAACAACCACCCAAAATAAAATAGTTATCTAGGATCCTTAAGCATGCATTTGGATTTTATACATTGTCCTTATCAAACAATGATACTTCTTTGCAGAAACTGAGGTCTAGAATAGTATATAACCTTCGAATTGCCTAAATTCGCAAACCATAAGCAAGTTCACTCTTGCATACCTTGTGAGACCAAACTTGCAATATTAATTGCAAGGGAATGCTTACATGTACTTTGACGTATTAAAAAAACATATCACCTGCACTCAAAAACATAAAAAAATCTATTTTTATAATAAATATGAAAAATGGATTAACGACTCAGGGTAGTCGGATAATCTAAATTGAGTGGAATCATGGTTAAGATATGGGAAACCATATGTCGGAGATTCCATTATAGCAGGTATACACCTAGGATTAACAACCAATATAGTCAATGATTCTTGTGCCACAAATTCTGTAATAGGATGGAGAAGTCAACTATACCTTTTTTACTTTCGTATGTCCTCGTATCCTAAGTCGAGCTGAGATCAAGAGAGGAGATTAGCGGGTAACGTCCCATGACGTCCCTATCTTGTGTTACAGGGTAACGCCTTAGAATATTAGAAATGAGGGTAAGTTAGCGTAGTTATCTCGATCAAAACTTGTTACATTGGATGGACTACAAGGTCGTGGCGAAGGACATTGATTGGCTTGGATCTTGATTGAGCCTCAATCCAAGGAATATTGAACAGGAAAGCATACCCTTTTATGCTCTCGGGATTTAGATCATTTGTGGGAAAAGTAGTGCCCCTCTCGAGAATATATGAACCAAAGGGATTCCGTGAAATCTTGTACAACCCGTGAAGACTGACAGACATAGTTTTTGAAAGACTAAAACTTACCTTTTCTATAAACCCGATTTCGAAAACTATGCATAGACCTAGGATTCTTATCCATGGCTTTAGACAGAGCATCAAACAACCATGATAGAATTTGTTTAGTATGCTTGAACTCAATCTATACCTCTTAAAACCTTTGCTTAGGTACTACCAAGACCGAAGACACAACTTCTTCAGAAGAATTCACTATGGAGGATGTTTATTATGATGAACCCGACCTTTCAGGAGGAATTGAAGGAATATACTACGGAATAGAATTTGGAATAGGAGAGGATAGTGTAGATTTAGAGGAATAGATTCACATGCATAAGATATCCGAGCTAAGCAATCTAGATCGAACCCAATAAAATTGCAATGCTCCAATGTTGCTTAGCTTAGAAGTACCATTGTTTATCAAGCTAGTGCTTTTGAATTTCTTAGTAAAAGTGAATCCTCAATGGATCGAGGAGGATCTCGCAAATTGTATTGCTCTTGTGTTATGAGTAAGGAATAAAATATTAGTTGGACTGCAACGGTTTTGTTGTACCACTCGGAGGGTGTAATATCTATGGGGAAGGACTCTCGTAAGTGTTATGCCTATGACTCATGATCTACATCATGTAGTGGAGTACTAGGTCACTGCACCCACCCCGACCACCCCTTAGTGTTGGCACTCGTCCTCCTCCTATATAAAGAAGGGAGCCCCTCCCCTCAAACCCAATCAATTGGCTTTTGCCTCCTCTCTATCCCTCTCTCCCTCACATGTGGTTCTCAAGTAGGAACGTGCATACGGGGATTGAGATTTCTCCACCATATGCACACTCTTGTGCCGCTGGAAAATCGGTGTGGATCTTCTTCTTACGCTACTTTGTTGGACCGGAGCCCGAGAGATGTCTCTACATCAGATGCATGTAGAACTATGAAGGTGCTACCGGTTGTGGCACTCATCGCTTGTACACCTGCACGACCTTGAGGTTGACGTCACCATAATACTACATCATCGATGTTCATTGGAATGTAACGCTCTTTGGTCTTCAAAGGTATGAACACCTAATCTTGTTGTTACCTTACATCTGCGTAGAGTAGATCTTGGCTATGGAATTCTTGTTGTTAGGATTTTTTTGTTTTCTGCTGCGGAACCCTTCATGGCTGAGTTTAGATCATGCCACTTTGGTGTCAGAGCTACGGTGACAACAGGGCGTCACATGGATGGTGGGGTAGATCCCGCTCACCCTAGTTCTGGGCCCTACATGCTCCATCTAGAGGCCGTGGACCGACCCGCTTGTCTATGGAGCTCTCTAGAGAAGGTGGCACTAGCGAAGTTTGAGGCTAGGGATGACAATGCACCCGGTCGACCTATCGCAATCCTACGATGCACTTTACATGCCCATTCGGGGCCTAGTTGGACCATGAGACTGGTGTGCCTCCACGAGGGCTTTATGGGACCGCTGGGCCTAGCTGGACCCATATGGGACTGGTATGCCCCTGCCACATCCGATCGACTACCACCCTCGGTGGTGGAGGTTATTCCCTCCCGCAACAGCTATAGTGCTACTGGCCCCGATTCGAGATGTGCATTTTTCCATGTCTTGAAGGCTTCTGGGAGAACACGATGGTGGCTTCCTTACTATGGTGGTGCATGCATGGGTGGTGAGTTCAGTGGTAGCGAGACTTCATCCTTGCAGGGCACCTGCCCATTCGAAAGGATCGTATGGGCACCTAGAGGGGTGGGGGTGAATAGGTGCTACTTCAAATTTAACTGTTTTTCAAATTAGGGTAGTTTGATGAAGAGATCTTGGAGATTTGGTAGCTCTAATGGTGGTCCTTTTCTTTTCTAGATCGAGCAGCCTTAGGTAGAAGATGAGGTCCTCTATTTATAGCCTTCACAGCTGCTGACCATTTTCTTCCTGTTGGGCAACTTTCACACCGGAGACTCTATTCTGCAGACCGGAGACTCCGGTCTACACTAGAAACTCTGGCCCACCTCCGGTCCATCTCCATACCACCTATCACAATGTCCCATGCCACATCTTGTCGCTCACTCCGGGGACTCTGGCAGGAACTCCTGACCAAGGACACCGGAGACTCTGGTGTTTCCACACCAGAAACTTTGGTCAGAGGAACCACCCCGAAGATTCCGGCCAACATTCGGTCTGCCTCTGGACTCCCATACAGAATGACCCAGGGCTGCATCTTCAGTCCACTCCGAGGACTTTCGGGGAAACTCCGGACCATACCAGAGACTCCGGTCTGGATTCTCTAGGAAACCTCAGTTTAGCCAGGGAAATTCCCACAATAATAAGACCTTTTCACTTTTCATTAGATTGACCTGTAGACATTAACACATAGTAAGATGAACCTTATGTTGTTAGCGAACACCAAAACGATTAGGACATTAACAAGAAGTTTTGCATGAAAATTTTAAACAACCTAGCTAAGCTCCCCCTAACGATGTGCAGCAAGATATAAAAGTTATACAATTCATGCCAGGAATATAGGAGGTAAAGGTCTACATATCATATAGAGTTTCACCTGAGCCTTTATGATACATTGCAAATGTATCTATAATTTTTGATGCTCAATGCTTTTTTTATCCACTTTCTTGTGTTTTGTCCACACTTTGGAGTACTTTTCATATGATTTCTTTGACTAACCTATTAACAAGAGCCATAGTGCCAGCTGCCTGTTTTCTGCTGTATTTGGTTCCAGGAAAGTCAGAAAATGAATATTCTCGGAATTGGCGGGACAAAAGCCAAAGTGCCTATTTTTCCAGAAGACTCACGGAGCCAGAATACGAGACGGAGGAGGGCCAGGGGCTGGCCACACCCCCCAGGCGCGGGCTAGGCCTGGCCACGCCAGGGCCTGGTGTGGTGGCCCCAGGCACCCCCTCGGTCTCCCTCTTTGCCTATAAGAAGCCTTCTGACCTAAAAACTTTGGGGGGTTCGACGTTTTTCCACGAAAAGTTCCGCTGCGCCGCCGCCACCCAAGGAGAGATTCGGGGGACAGAAAGTCTCTGTTCCGGCACCCTGCCGGGACGGGGAAGTGCCCCCGGAGCCATCTCCATCGATCCCCACCATCATCTTCATCGACCATCCATGTTTCTTCCATCTATGAGTGAGTAATCCCCTGCTGTAGGCTATGGGGATGGTAGGGATTGGATGAGATCGTTCATGTAATGGCATCAGATTGTTAGGGCATAGTGCCTAGTATCTTTTATTAGTGCTTTATGACTTTGTTGCGACTTGTTGTGCTTAATGCTTGTCACTAGGGCCCGAGTGCCATGATTTCAGATCTGAACATGTTATTGATTCATTATGATAGTATTGTTCTTGGTCTTATCTGCAAGTTGTATACACACGTTGTTGTCCGGAACCTATGGCCCCGAAGTGACAGAAATCGGGATAACCAGAAGGGAAAGGCTTTGATGTGAGGATCACATGTGTTCATGGAGTGTTAATGCTTTGCTCCGGTGCTCTATTAAAAGGAGCACCTTAATTGCCAGTAGTACCCTAGAGGCCCCGCTGCAAACGGGCTGGCAGGACAAAAGATGTTGTGCAAGTTCTCATTGCGAGCACGTATGACTATATATGGAACACATGCCTAGGATTGTCTAGTACTTGGGTGCTTTATCTTATTTATCTGCAATTGCCCTATGTTCTGATTGCTATGTGAATTGTCTTGTCCATGCAACGTCCGTCCATCCATCCCTATGCCTACCGCACTCAAATCCCACTGTTTACTGCTTTTGTTACTACTGTCTTTGCTTTACTACTGCTGTTACTTTACTATTCCTACTACAAAACTGTTGCTATTGATAAACTGCTGTGAGCAAGATTGTTTCCAGGTGCAGCTGAATTGACAACTTAGTTGTTAAGGCTTATAAATATTCTTTGGCTCCCCTTGTGTCGATCAATAAATTGGGTTTCACTTCCCTCGAAAATACTGCGATACACCCCCTATACTTGTGGGTCATCAAGACTATTTTCTGGCGCCGTTGCCGGGGAGCATAGCTTTATTTATCAAGTTCACTTGGATTCACTATTGTTCAAAGCTAAGTTTATCTTTCTCCTTGTTTGCTTGTTTCTTTATCAAAAATACAAAAAAATTTAGTTCCTACTCTAGTTGTTATTTTCGTTGGTCTGTTATTGTCTTGCTTTGTCATGCTTGTTGTCAATGGTTGGTTTCTTTGAAACTGAAGCTTATTGGAAAGGTGGGTTCATAGAAGATCAAACATATTATTATAAGGAACACCGCTTGTCACAAAAAGGGAAACACTTATGGGGACAAATTGATAGATTGTATACCATTGCTAGAAACGTGTGCTCTACTTATAATGTTACTTATTGCTGTGATGAGTCTCGTTGCAGAAAGAGGTATAAACAACTCCCTTTTCAATGTGAGTATAATGATAATGATACCATATCTTCCTATGCTAAAGGAATTTATGACTTTTATGATGCGGAACAAATTGAAGAATTTATTGCTTGGAAGGGTGCTTTTGAACTTGCTAATTTGCTTGAAAATATTGATGATTCACCTTATAAGTATGAGGTTTATGGTATACTTAAATTTTGTCTCATATGGAATTGTTTTGGTAACAAGACCTGATCAACCTTGTTAACAAAAGGATTTCATTGAACAAAATAATGTTTTCACCATGATTATCTCCGCTTACTTCTATTCTATCCATTTTAGTTTTTGCTTCTTATGCCTAACTTAAAGGCGTTAAATAAAAATGTACTTGTTGGGAGATAACCCAAGAGTTCTAGATGAGTCTTGGAAGTTATTACCTCTGTAATAACCGCTCCTTATCCTTTTTATTTGCTTTTGTGCCAAGATTAACCTCTAATGAGAGAGAAGTAATGATTGGAAAAGTTGCTGTCCTGAAACAGATTTTTGTGCTTCACCATAAAAATTCCTGAGAGAGCTCTGTATGTCGGATTGAGTTGTAATTTTTTGTGCTTATGCCCCAGGTTGTTATCTAACTTCGTTAGTTCAACACTTTTTGATTTGAGCAACAGAAGGTCTTCGAAAAATTTCGTCTTTACCTGCTGGTCCGTTTTGACAGATTTCTGCCATTTTCTGCATTTGCTTCTTGTTGGTTCCTTTTTGAGTTCTTTTGGGGATTTGAGCTTTTTTAGGGAAGTGCTACAGTAGCTAGTGTTCTAATGGGAGTTTATTTGGTGTTAGAACTGAACCTTAAGACTTATTTATCTTAAGTACACTAATGTTGCTAATAAAGATTGTGTGAAGTTTTGTATGAAGGAAAAATTTCAGGTGTATGGAAGGAATGAGTAATGAGATGAAGGATGGACTAAAGCTCAAGCTTGGGGATGCCACGCGTGTCACCCCAATAAATATCCAAGAAGTACAAGCGTCAAAGCTTGGGGATGCCCAAGGCATCCCCTTCTTCATCAATAAAAATCTCAGGTTTCTTCCAAACACTTCATTTTTGTTGTTTCATGCACAATTGTGTTGTTCTTGGAGCGTCTTCTTTTTTGTTTTCGTTTTGGTTTTTAGTTTGCGTGGTTTGCTTAGTTTGCTGAATAAATTGGTTGGACCCCCCATTCATACATTGGTGTTCAAATAGTCTGGTTTGGATTGGAAAAGAGTAGGAAAGCTCATGCTTAAGTGGTAAAGAGAGCTTGTTTTTGACTGTGGCCTATGCTTTGTCATGCCATGCTTGATATTGTTTTGGCTTTATGCTTAGTATTCTTTGCTATAGCATGACTTTTTATAAACAATTGATATTGCTTAATGTGCCTTGGATGAATCATGCGTTGTTTTAGCATATTAAAGCATAGTATAGTGGTATTCTCCTTTGATGTTTTATTTGGGTTGACTTGGCACATGCTCACACCATGATATGACTATCTCAAGTCACCATAAGACTTTATGATCCTTTAGTTTTCAAATTGTAGTATCACTTTATGCTTTGATCAATGATGTTTTGTCGCTCTACATGATTATGGCCATTATTGCTCTCTTAGTTTGTCGCTCCCAGTCTTTTGCTAGCCTCCACAACAAAGTATGAGTTCCACTCATGCATCCAACTCCCTAAACCAAGTTTCTCCAAAGAGTCCACCATACCTACCTACTATCTTATGCTATTCCAAGTATATTCATGCTTTTGTTTACCTTCCACTTGTTATGAGAAAACTAGTGATTAAAGCTCTCACGAACTTGATGGCACACTTTACTTTTTGCCCCTAATAAACTTGAACCATTGGGTCCTTCTTTGTTGCGTATATGCTTGCGCTTTATAAGTTGAAATTAGTAGAACCATGTTTCATGGGGAACGCTTTCAACATTGCACTTGTACTCTGTACCCCGTTGATATCATGTTCTTTTGCTTATGGATCCCGGCGGTGTGAAATAAAAGTGGAACTTGTAAGATCATGGAGTTTGTATGTGTGTTAGAGAAACGCCTGGGCCGCTAGCCTAAGCCATGCCTAATCATGGTGGAAACTTGCAGCATCACCATAATGAGCACTCTATGAAGCATCCTCAATAAAAACCTATGCAACTAGCAAATAAAAAGATCGCTGAGATGCTCATTGTCTGCTTGCATTGTCATTTTGATTATGGGAAAGCTCCCGTATCATGTGCAAGGGGTACCCCGTTGGCGGTTCTTAATGATACACATATACTTACAATGACAAGAGCTTACTCGTGACTGAAGTTGAGTAGCATGAGGATCGGTCTTCGTAAGTAAGGGGCATGAGATTTCGGTTTATAACTTGTCAAGCATATCCTCTTAGTTGTGTCACTTTAACCTTAATCACCTTCAAGATGCTTATGATAGGGGCAATGAGAGCTGAAAGCTATAAGTACCATAATGTTTTAAAGCTCTTTATGAGACTTGAATCCCTACTTCCTTTTATAAAGGCTTTTCTTGCACCATTACATTGAGTCTCCACCTTCTATCTTTATGCACTATTTTGAGAGCATAGTGGCCATTCTTAGTTCTATGTGCATTGTCCCAAGACTAGTTGATTGATACATAACTTGTTATTGCTTGTTTGAAACTTTTGTATCTAGTCACTCTTATGAACTTTGAAGGTGTCCTATGCATTTATATTTGCTACTCTTTTGAGGGACAAGCTGAATACTTTTATGCTATGTTTTCTTTATGTGAAACAAACAAACGTCTTGCAAAGCATTATTATTCATGAATCTTTTGTTTGTGCCTTTTCATGTTGCATCATAGTCTCTTTTCTTATTGCTAGAACTTTGTCTTTCATGTTATGATTGAAGTACTTTGATCCCAGATTTGAATGTTTTACAAATATTTTGATCAAGTCTTTGATGGTGCATGTCACCTCAAAAATTGTTCTTTCTTTTTATACTTACCTACTCGAGGACGAGCAGGAGTTAAGCTTGGGGATGTTGATACATTGCAAATGTATCTATAATTTTTGATGCTCCATGCTTGTTTTTATCCACTTTCTTGTGTTTTTTCCACACTTTGGAGTACTTTTCATATGATTTCTTGGACTAACCTATTAACAAGAGCCACAGTACCAGCTGCCTGTTTTCTGCTGTTTTTGGTTCCAGGAAAGTCAAAAAATGAATATTCTCGGAATTGGACGGGACAAAAGCCAAAGTGCCTATTTTTCCAAAAGACTCATGGAGCCAGAATACGAGACGGAGGAGGGCCAGGGGCTAGCCACCCCCAGGCGCGGGCTAGGCCTGGCCACGCCAGGGCCTGGTATGGTGGCCCCAGGCATCCTCTTGGTCTCCCTCTTCGCCTATAAGAATCCTTCTGACCTAAAAACTTCGGGGGGTTCGACCTTTTTCCATGAAAAGTTCCGCTGCGCCGCCGCCACCAAAGGGGAGATTCAGGGGACAGAAAGTCTCTGTTCCGGCACTCTACCGGGATGGGGAAGTGCCCCCGGAGCCATCTCCATCGATCCCCACCATCATCTTCATCGACCATCCACGTTTCTTCCATCTATGAGTGAGTAATCCCCCGCTGTAGGCTATGGGGATGGTAGGGATTGGATGATATCGTTCATGTAATGGCATCAGATTGTTAGGGCATAGTGCCTAGTATCTTTTATTAGTGCTTTATGACTTTGTTGCGACTTGTTGTGCTTAATGCTTGTCACTAGGGCCCGAGTGCCATGATTTCAGATCTGAACTTATCATTGATTCATCATGATAGTATTGTTTTGGGTCTTATCTACAAGTTGTATACACACGTCGTTGTCCGGAACCTATGGTCCCGAAGTGACAGAAATCGGGGTAGCCGGAAGGGAAAGGCTTTGATGTGAGGATCACATGTGTTCACGGAGTGTTAATGCTTTGCTCCGGTGCTCTATTAAAAAGGAGCACCTTCATTGCCAGTAGTTCCCTAGAGCCCCCGCTGCAAACGGGCTGGCAGGACAAAAGATGTTGTGCAAGTTCTCATTGTGAGCACGTATGACTATATATGGAACACATGCCTAGGATTGTCTAGTACTTGGGTGCTTTATCTTATTTATCTGCAATTGCCCTATGTTCTGATTGCTATGTGAATTGTCTTGTCCATGCAACGCCCGTCCATCCATCCCTATGCCTACCGCACTTGAATCCCACTGTTTACTGCTTTTGTTACTACTGTCTTTGCTTTGCTACTACTGTTACTTTACTATTCCTACTACAAAACTGTTGCTACTAATAAACTGCTGTGAGCAAGATTGTTTCCAGGTGCAGCTGAATTGACAACTCAGTTGTTAAGGCTGATAAGTATTCTTTGGCTCCCCTTGTGTCGAATCAATAAATTGGGTTTCAGTTTCCTCAAAAATACTGCGATACACCCCCTATACTTGTGGGTCATCACTTTACCTTAACCATTACAATAATAACTGGCCATAGCATGTCCATGTAATAGATAGTCTCACACAAGAACCAAATAAAGCAAATGTAAATGTTCGAAATTTAAAATACATGGGCATAAGGAAATAAGAAGCAGCCTATGCTAATGCCCATCCCATGTAAAACCCTGAATGATCCTAATAAGACAACTTCTCCCCCTTTGGCATCGAAACAACAAAAAGGGAAAAGTCCAATCTAACGTCCCAAAGGAATCAATTAGAGTCCTTGTCATCGTCATCATCCTCATCCGCATCATAGTCATCATCAGCAGCCAGAGTCTGTGGGCCTTTGCCATGAGGGCGAGAGGAGGAAGTGCCCTGAGGAGAAAAACTAGAAGTAACCCCTGAGAAAGTTTGCCAGTAACCTAAGCTTGCATTCATTGCATTCCAAGCACCAAAGGATAGTGTGTGATCTGACTCAGCAGAAGGTTCAACCCCATGCTCAACATTGTATTCAGACTCCCCTTCCTCTTCTTCTTCTCCCAGAGCCTTGATTTCCTTGAGGATCTTTTCAATTGTGTGGTTTCTCTTGTATGAGTCATGCTATCCCTTGTGGATGTCCACATTCATGCAGCAAAGTGTCTTCTCCCAGAAAGATGCCTTCTTGACCTTCTCCTTAACAAACTCACGTGTGATAAGAGCCATGGGAGCATTGGAGGCATTCTTCCTCCTAGAGCCCCTTGGAGGAGTGGGAGCCCGCTCTGCCTCAGAAACCTCATCATCCTCACTCTCAAACGGCTGCCTAGGAGCCGGACCCATTCTCCCTTTCTTTTGGAGAGACACTAGTGCTTGCTCCGTAAGATTGGGAGGAAGGAAAAGAGGTGAACCATGGGCTTGAGTGTTGATAAGTCTCATCACTAGAGCAACATATGGGGGAGATTTCTTGTAGATAATAGCATGGTGCATCTCCTCAAAAATAAAATCCATAATGGCAATAGCATATCCTTCAGCATCAGGGCCAGCACAATATACCTTGTGAGCATGGTAGAGTAAGTTGACAAGGCCACACCTGATAGCATCATCATTACCAGCACTGGGGGGAAATGTTGTGGCGAAATATCCTCAACAACAAGTTGTAGAGAGGCTTGAGGCCCTTGTCCTCACCAACTACAGCCTTCTTACCATAGAGAGGTGTTAACTTGTTCTTGTTTTCACCAACAGAAGAATCATGCATACGGTGCCCAATAGGAACAGACAAACCCTGGAATGTCTCATTGTTGACTCCGGCAAAGTCAAAGAAGTTTGTGGTGCAGCGAACATTGCCAGTCATCCAAGTCATGGTGCTTTCCTAATAACACAATAGTTGCATAGAATTGCTGGACAAGAGTAATGCTGTAATTTTCTCAGAGCACTATGAGCTTGTGAAGTCCAAGCTTCTCAGTTATCCACACAACATCTTCAAAGTAGTTGTTGGCAGGCAGGTATGCAAGGTCCATATACCTTTGAGGGAAAACATGAGACTTGGTGAGCTTGCTATAGATATCATTCATGAACACTTTCTGATCCTTCCTCCAATAACAAGGGTCCTCACTGGTCCTAGGCAGCTCATAGAAGTTTGTCTTGCGTAGATCACAGTACTCTTTATTGGACATATGGGCAAGAGATTGCAAATTGTCATATTTAGCCCTATTGGCACTGTTTTCTTCCTCTAAGCACTCTTGGTTTCTTTTCATATACTCAACATCTCCGAGCTTCTGCCTGTGGTTGGATGGCAGGATCACATACTGACCAACTTCCACATCAAACCGAGGATCCGCCCTCTTGGACTTGGCCTTAGTGCGACCACGACGAGAACTAGAGCCACCCGTGAACATAGAGTGAGGGGGATAGCATGGGGGTAAGCATATATGTCCCCACATTTGAATCTGGCTAGTTTTGGTTGAAGAGGACCAAAGATTCCGATGTGCAAACACCAGAGTCTCCGATCAGTCCGGAGTCTCCGATCAGTCCGGAGTCTCTGGTCTGTCAGACCAGAGTCTCCGGTCTGGGACAGTTTCGTGTTGTGAGTTAAGGGAGCTGGGGTGAAAGAGTCTCATAGGACTCTTGTTGGGAATATGCCCTAGAGGCAATCATGGTTGATGATATTTCCCAAAGTATTCATAAAGTAAAGTTTTCCTTGTATGAACATCAGATGGATATCACTGAATACGTGATTCAGTTGTGGAACTATATATTCATGATTGTTCATACTAGATTGTCCTTGGTCATTGAGGTTGTGCTAGACACACAACTTAGACCAATGTGCGGGTCAGCTGATGACACGGTTCCACTTGTCATGGGCATGGTGATGCTATTCCGACTTACACTGATTCAGCTAAAGAGTTTAGCGAGTTGCACTGACCCACAGTTGAGATGGAACGAGCATGTTGTCATTCACAGTCTCAAGCAATGGAATCCTTTGACCTGAGGTGATTGCATGATCCGAGTTGTGGATCGCCAACTTAGGTTCTATCAAACGCTGTTCCGTAAATGGGCAGTTATAAAGGTAGAGTTCAGGTTGGTTGTGAAGCAAGCTGCGTGACGTGGATTACCAAGATGGGATTTGCCCCTCCGTAATGGAGAGATATTCTCTGGGCCCTCTCGTGTGATATGATTCGGAAGCATGGCCATGCGCTACTCAGTTAAGTGTTAACTGAGGAGTCAGACTAAGAGTTTGTCCAGTGAATCACATATCATGGTACGAGAAGAGAGTTAAGCTATTAAAGGGATGGCAACTAATCGCTTATAGCTTAACAAATATATCGTGTGGCAAAGGGACTTGGACGAAAGTCACATTGAAGGTTCGTCTTCTGACTTTACGACACTTGGGAGTTGGCACGTCTTGCTAGAGGCCGCTACTAGCTATCGACTTGAGACCGAGTGTTCATGGGAGTGAGTTGGACTTAAAGCCATGACGGGATACCTGGAGGAGTAGCTCATGTCATGTCCAGGTGTATGTGAACCTACAGAGTCACACACTTAAGGGTAAGGAGCCCATGTGGATTAGATCCATGTGGAGACTAGAGTATGGACTAGATGGGCCTCAAGTGTTGAGCCCAACTAGGCGTGTATATAAGTGGAGTGGCAAGGGATAGTCCCTGACCTAGCCGTCACTTTCTCCACTTCCATTTTGGGCTAGACGGGATCTAGCAATCCTCTGTCCAAAGCTCCTTCCTGTATGTGTGGATACCGATAGAGGCGTTGTACGTGCAGCGCTAGAGACATGGAAGCTCGTGGGGATCTGGCGAAGGAGTTCATAGGATCCGGTGTAGCTGCCCGTGGGATTCGGAGGGCTGTCCGTGGGATCGTTCGGCACTGCTTCGACATGCTACATCAACTTCCGCATCTGCGCGTCTAGCGGTAATCTCGTGGCCTATAACCTGAGCTGGATCTTGGGAGTACCGCGTTAGGGAAAAAGTTTTGTTTATCTCTGTGTGGCCCAACAACTCTATCTGCCACCCCCGACTCCCACCCTCACACCCGTCGCCTCCTCCTCCAAAACCGCCTCCGGAGGCCATTTGCCACTGGGATCCACCGTGCCGCTGGCCAACTCCACCCTCTCCACCCCTAGGACATTCCCCACTGGTGGAATCTCTCCAATGGACAGATCTTGTACTCTCCTTCTCACCATGAACCTAAGGTTCATCCCCTTCGTTTGTTATGATTTTTTACTGATTTTGCCCACTAGAACCACAATTAAAATGTTGGTCTTGTTACCGGTAAATATTTCATATGGTGTCTTGTTCAACTCTTTGCGGAGGTAGAGATGGTTTGATGCATGGCATGCGGTGGAGATTGCCTCCGCCCAAAAAATGTATGGAGACTTAAACTATGCCAACATGGACCTTGCCATATCCATTAATGTCCGGTTCTTCCTCTCAGATACACCATTTTGTTGAGGGGTATATGCAGCGGAATATTGATTTTGTATCCCCTCATCACTAAGAAAACCATTTAGAGTGTAGTTCTTGAACTCGGTGCTATTGTCACTTCTTATAACAAGCACTGACACATTGTATTAACGTTGAACCATACTGACGAAGTCGGTGAAGTATTGTTGGGTCTCACTCTTCAACTTGAAGAAATAAACCCATGAGTATCTTGAGTAGTCATCAACAATCACCAAACAATATTTCTTCCCACCAAGACTTGCATGAGATGGAGGACCAAAGAGATCCACATGGAGGAGCTCCAATATCCTCTTTGACTTTATAATGTTATTTGGTTTGTGGGGAGAATCATGCATCTTTCCTTCAACGCAAGCCCTGCAAACACGATCTTTAGAAAAAATAAACGTTGTCCTTTAGTCCCACAATATGGCCACCCTTGTGGAGGCTTTGAAAAGTTTTCATATTGACATGGGCTAGTCGGCGATGCCATAACCAACCCACGCCGGCCTTTCCGAATAAGCACATCACACTTGTAGTGGTTACCCCCGAAAAGTCCACCACATACAAGTCATTTTCAACGTACCCAACAAAAGCGACCTTAAGATTCTTGCTCCACAAGAGAACCACAATATCATTATCAATAAAGACGGCGAAACCCATCTTGCCAAGGGCATGAACTGAAAGTAAATTATAGCCAAGAGTCTCAACAAACATGACTTCCATGAGAGTAACATCGTGTGCAACCACAACTTTGCCAAGACCCATTACCTGAGATTTTGACTTTTCGGCATATGTGACGGTTATATGATCTTGATTTTCCCTTATCTCCTTCATTATTGTCTTGCTTCCGGTCATATGACTTGTGCACCCACTATCGAGCACCCACTTTGACCCTCCGGAAGCATACTTCTACAAAAGATCAAGCTACTTTTTAGGTGCCCATTTTTGAATGGGTCCTCTCTTGTTAGTGACAAGGGTCTTTGGAACCCAAATAGACCAAGAAATATAACCATCAAAAGGACCAACATATTGTGCATAAACATCGCCATAATAATTGCGCATTAAGACATAGTGAGGGTTAGCACTCCGAGCAAAGTCATCTTGTGGCATAGTTTTTCCACTTGAGTTATTACCATCCATGATGGTCATGTCTTTTGCTTGTGTGGGCTTGACCTTCTTCTTGTTGTTGTTCTTCTTCTTGGCTTTGGATACATAGCCAAGACCTCCTTTCTCATTATTTGGCCTTTGCTTACTCAAAAGGTCATCAAGAGACTTGTTACCTTTGCGGAAGGCCGCCTTTGCAAGCTCCCCCTTCAACCTATCATTTTATCCAAGGATGTTTGTACTACTAGAGGGAATGGAAATACTAGGTGAAGCAACATTAGTCAATTGAGTTTGAAGTTGTTCACGAGACTTTGTGAGAGTCAAGAGTTCACTTTCCAAGACCTTCTCAGTCTTGTTAAGCCTCCCAAAATCCTCTGTAAGTTTGTCATGAACAACACCAAACTCAATCTTGTCCTTCTTAGCCTTTTTGTACTTAACAATGGCATGATCACATTCCTTAATGAGTTTAGCAATAATTTGATCATTTTCCTCATCAAGACCTTCAAGTTTTTATTCAAGAGACACCCTAGTCTCTTGTTCTTCTTCTAGAGCATTATTTAGAGCATCCATCTCAAGTAGATGCTCTCTACCAAGTTTACATCTCTCATCAAGGAGCTCTTGTGTGTGAGCAAGTTGGTTCAAGAGATTTACAAAATGCTTCTTGTGCTCCCCTTGCAAGTTAGTCATATAAGCATCGAAAGCAATTAATTACTCCTTCACCTCAAGAGTTATATCATCATTGATAGTAGAGATGGAGAGAGGAGATGGTGATACCTCCGATGCTCTTTCCATAAGGCAAGTGACATTCTTGTTGGAGGTGTTCTCATTTGGGGAATCAAAGAGGGAGAAGGTGGGTGTAGAGGTAGTGGCAATAGCATTCACACCATTTGTTGTTTATTCTTATTCCTCCTCTTCATCGTCGTAAGAGAATTCTTCATGAGATATCAAAGCAATGTCACCGAACTTCTTGTTAGTGGCATTCTTCTTGTTAAAGGGCTTCTTGAAAGGAGCCTTTGGTTTTTTCTTAAATATAAGTGCATCACCATGGTCTTCTCTCTTCTCATATGGACACCCGACAACAAAATGATAGCGGTCACCACAATTGAAGCAAGTTCTCAATCTTGAACCACTCTATTTTCTACCACTTGGGTTGCTTCTTCTTTGCATCTCCATCTTGGCCTTGGCGGGATATTTACAAAAGTTTCTTGCGTAGAAGGCCATGTACTCTCCATGGTTAACATTGACATCTTCGGGGTGGCTCATAGACAGCACATCATCACATCCCTCTTCTTCTTCATACTCCACAACTTTGGCCTTCAAGGAAAGATTGACACAACTGCTCATTCCAATGGCACGAGCCCGGGCATCTTTGGCATTCTTGGAAGCAAACTTGAAGGTGGCCATCTCTTGCATAACTTTATTTGAGGTCATGAGATGGTAGTTGTGTCTTCCTTAGAGACTCTTCAAGTCAGTGGGCTCGAAGGGCATGAGCGCACTTACATATTTCCTTTTGATCCAAGCATCATAAATATGAGAGCCCCCCACATTTCTGAAGGCGGTGGCAGTGGATTTGAGTCTTCAATACATGTCTTCATTATCCTCACCATCCTTCATAAAGAACCCTTCAGCTTCATTGCTCAAGGCATCATATCTTTTTCTTCTCATGCTCTCATTTCCAACAAACAAGTCACTGAGATCATCCCAAGCTTCCTTGGCGGTATTGAAGTGCTCAATGTGGGGAAAGTCCTTTGGCTCACTCCAAGTTGAATCATGTGCAAGGCGGTGGCATTGAGTTGACTATTGACCACTTCTCTTCTTGTCAAGTTGGTTGGATCCTCAATTTTGAGTCCTTCTTCAATGATGTTCCAGAAGTCAATGCAAGAGCTGCGCACATGAGATTTCATCAAAACTTGCCATTGAGCAAAAGTATGTGCAACTAACTTAGGTCGGTCGCCTCTATTATTTATATGAGGATGAGGGATCGGAGGGTCGGGAGAGTACCATCCGGGAACCACATGGTGCTCTTCCTTCCCATCAGCCTTTTTGGTGGAAGAGTTAGTGGAATTATTTTCATCCCCCACTACTTCACCCATTGGCTTAGTCGGAGCATTTGCCTTAGGGTTAGGAGATATTTCCTCTTGAGAGGGAGGTGGTGAGGCTGACTTTTCCTTAACAATAAGCTCAACAAGTTGACACAACTGTTGGATTTCATTGCCGAAGGTAGAGCTCAAGCTTGTTTCCAACTTCTTGAGATCTACCATGGTCACCGAAGTGCTAGCCTCACCCTCTCCACCATCATCTGGGTTGCCCATATTCTCTTAGGCAGTTAAGCCCGAATAAAGAACCGAGGCTCTGATACCAATTGAAACAATTGTATGGGCACCTAGAGGGGGTGAATAGGCGCTACTTGAAATTTTACTCTTTTTCAAATTAGGGTTTGACACAAAAAGGTAAATTCTCTAGATATGCAACCATGGTAAATTTACCTATATCTCACACTAGCACAAAAATCTAAGCAAGAAGAAGATAATTAAGGTGTGGTAAAGGATGTAAGTAACCGAAATGAAGCACATAAAGACATAAGGATTATTTCCCGCAGTTCCTTCCTTTTGAGGGGAAGTATGTCTGCGTTTGGAGAGGGGGTGGTATCAAACCACCAATGCCACGAGAGGCCTCCCTTGTTTTCCGGTGAACCTCACCGCAAGGGGATCGATTCATGCTTCCACTATATCGGCAACCTTCAAGGTGGTAGCCGGCACCCTTACAACAAGTTTGAGGCACACATCCACAACTTAATTGGAGGCTCCTGAATCCAAGCAAGCTATCACAACAATCAAAGACAAGCTTGTAAGAACCAAATCAAACCAAAACAAGGCTTAGGGTTCACAATGAAACCCTAGAGAAAGGGCCCCTCAAGTGCATGAGGGGGAAATCAATATCTCTCTTGGTGAAGCTGTAGATCAAGGCATCCTCCTACGATTCCCCAAAGGTCAGTGACTTTGGGTGGTTGGATGAAGAGATCTTGGAGATCTGGTGGTCCTTTTCTTTTCTGGAACGAGCAGCCTGAGGTAGAAGATGAGGTCCTCTATTTATAGCCTTCACAGGTGCTGACCGTTTTCTGCCCGTTGGGCAACTTTCACACCGGAGACTCCGGTCTACAGACCGGAGACTCCGGTCTACACCGGAAACTCCGGCACACCTCCGGTCCATCTTCGGACCCCTATCAGAATGTCCCAGGCCACATCTTGTCGCTCACTCCGGGGACTCTGGTAGGAACTCCGAACCTGGGACACCGGAGACTCCAATGTTTCCACACCGGAATCTCCGGTCAGAGGCACCACCCTATAGAGTCCGACCAACATCCGGTCTGCCTCTAGACCCCTAGATAGAATGACCCATGGCTGCATCTTGAGTCCACTCCGGGGACTTTCGAGGAAACTCCAGACCACACCGGAGACTCCGGTGTCTGCACACCGGAGACACCGGTCTAGATTCTCCAGGAGACCTCAGTTTAGCCAGGGAAATTCCCATAATGATATGACCTTTTCACATTTCATTAGATTGACCTAGAGACATTAACACATAGTAAAATGAACCTCATGTTGTTAACGAACACTAAAAAAAATTAGGACAGTAAATGTCCTTTCACCATTGTTCGTCCGAGGGTTGTGGATGTGTTTTTTCGAGAGAAATCCTTGTAGGCTTGTCCGACAATGGCATGGTGCCGCCTGCGTGTGACATCATTCCTTCTTGGAGGGCATCATAGCTACCCTTGTTCCATTTCCTTCAGTGTGCCGAGGGAAACCCTATGACCACTACACTGGTCTGGGCAACAACGTCGTCGATGTTGCCTCCCTTATTGAAGGTGATACTTGGTACTTGACACTTCGATATTAGGAGCGTGGTGGAACATCTACGGAGAGTACATTGGTTTAGGATCCTACCGCTTAGTCAATCCACCTTATCCTCCATAGAGGAACGAAAGACTGTTTTAAGGAAAAACAGTTCATAGAACCCGCTCCTATACTCCTTTGTCGCGGGGTGAAACTCACGCAGTGCTGGCATGGACGGCCTGCTCCTACCCGCGTGCATGGTATCCCCACTATGCACGACACAAATTAGAGCATTCTAGTCTTTTTTGGTGTAGCCATTATTAATTACTTATATTTTATATTTATGATTATTTTAATCATTAATTGTACCTTTTACCTCCTAATTATACATTTATGACACCAATTACCCTATTTAGTAACTTTCATCCATATTACATATTTTGAAATTTTTGTCTCAGATTTCACCCTTTCATAGGCTAGTCTATTCTAACAGACTAGACATGTTATTAGGCCGACTTGGTACGATAATTGGACATACAATTATGAGCTGTAATCATCCCGTTTTTTTGTTTCTTTTTGAGAAACATATTACAAACGTAGACGTTCACAACATTGTAAGAAGATTGAGCACACCTTTCAGCCATTCCATTCCACGTTTATTAATAGGCAAGATTTCAATCCTAGCCATAACTATTACAATAATTGTCATAACTAGTGGTTATTGTGGAGATCACAACAAATACAGAAACTCTACAATATGGGGATATGTCACGTTACGTGACATATCAATCTAACACTCCCCGGTCACAACGAGAGGAGGATGGACGTTGAGAGTGAGACTGGACTGGAAGACTAGAAACAACAGTGATGGAAGGCCCTTCGTTAAGATGTCGGCGAACTGGCGAGGTGAGGGTACATGGAGCATGTATACCTGGCCCATGGCAACACGATTGCGAAGGAAGTGGAGGTCAATCTCGATGTGTTTGTAGCGCTGATGCTGGACGGGGTTTGTGGACATGTAGACGGTGCTGACATTGTCACAAAACACAACCATGGAGGGAGGAGATGGTCGATGAAGATCGTGGAGGAGTTGTCGAATCCAACCAGCCTTAGCGACGGTGTTAGAACAACACCGTACTCAGCCTCAATGCTAGAACGAGATACCGTGTGTTGTCGCTTCAAGGACCAGGAGACGAGGTTGTCACCGAGGTAGACTCAAAAACTCGATGCAGAGCGTCGAGTGTCAGGGAAGCCAACCTAGTCCGTGTTGGTGTAGGTGACCATGGAGTCCGACAATGATGAGTGAAGCTGGAGTCCATGATAAAGCGTGCCCTTGACGTAGCGCAATATGTGCTTGATGGCTGCCAGGTGCTGCTCACGAGGGTCATGCATATTAAGGCACAATTTTTGTACAGCATATGTGATGTTAGGACGGGTGAAGGTGAGGTATTGGAGAGCAATGGGAGACTCCAGTACTCAGTACGGTCAGTGACGGGAGCACCGTTGGTGGTGGTGAGCTTCGGTGACATGTCGAATGGTGTCGCCAAGGGCTTTCATGCAGTCATGCCGGGTTTGTCCAGAATCTCCGCGGCGTACTTGGCTTGCGAGAGATGCATGCCGGAGGGGTTGCAGGTGACTGATGGCTCTGAAATATAGCCATCTATGTCCATATTTAAACTGGATATTATTCGTATTTTTGATGAAATATCTCCAAACCCTGCCACTAATGCCTAATATTCAAAGGGGTATGCAATCCTTTTTTTATATTTTTCCTGCGCAGATAATATCGTTTGAAGATGGGAATCACTACATTAAAGTCAAAGATATGAGATTTCCAACAACCAGAAGAAACCAGGAGCCGTGAAGCGGAGGCAGACGCTTTAACGACCAACTATACGGCCGGAGAAAAAATCTGGCCGTATAGCTCCGGTCATATAGTTGGCGGTGCCACCGTTAGGTCAAACAAAACAACTTTCGTGAAGGTATCCCTATATAAAGAAGCCTCAGGCAACGATAAAACGAACCCCAACCTTGCCAAAAGTCTCTGCCACATATCATTAGCCGCCTCCAGATCTCAAAACTCTTCTCTATCTCGATAGCCAGATTCCACCACTTATAATAGTAGATCTCTTCTTCAATTTGTGATATTGTAAGACTATTGCTATCAAGCTTATGATTTTCATTACAATGTTTATGATTGTTGATCTCATCTCTATGTGTGAGTAATTCTCCTTGGGCTAAGGGCTCCGGCCTAGCCATGTAGCGTTTGTGCATGTTATTTATTATAGATGGGATCATGTATTAGTTTGTATGACATGATGATTATTGTATCCTCTCTTGCCTCAATCCAAGGGCTTGTCAGGTACCCAAGACCCCGAGGGTTGAGCCAGGTATAGGGAGTATGAGTAATGACTGATCTGCAGGTTCGGAACCCTAGTGATAGAAGGGGTAGTATGACTATATGTGAGGGATTTACTTGGGATTAACAGTGACATCACTATGCATATCATTAGTTCTCTTTCTTCTATGGATGAGACTAGTAGGTTATTGCTATAAGCAGTTGCGGAGGCAATAGCAATTATGGATGCACTGCCCACATATAATTTATCTTGCTCTAACAAGTACATGCATACTTTATTTCTATCTTTTATTTCCATCAGATGTTTTGCACAGCTACAGGTGAAACCGAACTCCCTAGGACCTCTCTCTCCATCATTGACAACAACAAAAAGACGCAAGCTATTGGTCCAGTGAAAACACAAAAGAAATTCTAAAAATCCTGAAGGTCCGTTAAAGTAACTTCACTACGCATTCGCTTCCCGATGATTCGATAAACCTAGGTCTACTAGGGAAAAATAAGCTATACTACATCCGTAATCTGGATCGAAGGTATCAGTGACCGCGATACCGAGGAAGTAGTGGAGGATACCCATGTCCTTTCTCTCTTAGAGGGAGAGCAAAAGAATGGTTGCTATCTTTGCCTAGAAATACACTTCTTTATTATGAATAAATTTTTTCCACCTGCAAAGACTATGCGACTCAGATCTAATATTACTGGTTTTAGATAGGAAGAGCATGATCCACTAGCGCTTGCATGGGAGAGGATGAAAGATTGCATGAGAATCTGTCCTAGTCATGGGATGGAAGATTGGTTAATCCTCCATTTATTTTATAATGCTGTTAATCCTGTGTCTAAGTCTATGCTTGATACTACAGCTAGAGGAACTTTTATGGGTAAACATATTATCGAAGCAAAGCAGCAGCTAGACAATATGCAAGACAACCAAGCCCAATGGCATGTGGATAGATCAAACACGAAGAAGGTGAACTCCATGTCACCACAAGAAAATGAAGAACTCAATGCTAAGTTGGATGAGCTCATACTAGCCGTAAAAGGTAAGGAAACCCAGGTAAGAGCTACCCCTGAAACAAACATTGAAGAAATAGATTTCGTAGCTCGTAATGATTATAACCCTGCTTGGAAGAAGAATTATAATCCTAATTTTCAGAAACATTATTCTAGTCCTACAGGTAACTCTAATAATAATATGGGAGCTAGTAATGGTAGTCTCCAAGAAACACTTAAGTCTTTTATAGACTCATAACATGAACAAAACAATATTCTTATTAAAATAACAGAGAACCATGATGCTATGCTTGGTAAATTATCTAACCAAGCTGTTAGTTTGAGAAATTATTTGTAGGCCCTCCAAGAAAGAACGAGGATTGTTGAGGCATAGCTAGGTAAGATAACCGAGAGTCAAACTCTCATTCTAGGTAAATTTGCAGGTAAAGTTGAGCCAAATCCCGTTAAAGACCTCTAGATGATGAGAATCCAAAGGGAGGAACCTGAAGAAGTTGATTATAGTAATGCTACTTCACCAAGCTACACCGTTGAAGATCTCATAAAAAGGATCAACATCAAGATTCTGGTAAGTGAAGGGAGTGAGGAAGCTATGTACCAACACTTTGTCAATCAGGTAGCAATTAAGGTACATGAGCTTGAGGAAGAATATAAGAAAATTGCTGAAAAATTACCTATAAAGCTAGATGACATATTTGAGCCTACTATTAATATTAAGATTGGAACCAATGAGATAGCTGCACTTTGTGATCTAGGTGCAAGCGTCTCACCAATTCCGAAGAGTCTTTTTAACAAGGTAAATCTTGGCTCCTTTGAAATCACCGAGTTAAAATTGCATCTAGCAGATTCTACCTACAAACAAGCTGTAGGAATTAAGGAGAATACTTTAGTATACATTAAAGGCTGTTCCGCTCTCATTGATTTTGTTATTGTTGACATGCCTGAAGATGCTACTACTCCTATTATATTAGGCTGTACTTTCTTAAGAACTATTAAGGCTTTGATTAATCTACATGAAGGGAACGTGAAGCTTCAATTGCTTTCGAGGGATCCTTTTGTTATTCATTTTCCCAGGAAGAATAAAGCCAAGCATGATGAAAAGGAGGCCATCATTTTGAAGGCCAATTACTTTGGAATGGGTGTTCCACTCATCTGGCCTAAGTGAGAAACATTAAGGTCAAGTTATTGACCATAAAAGAGCGCTTCATGGGAGGCAACCCATGTAAAATAAAGGTTTGAGTAAAGTTTTTAAGTTTTAGTTTTAGTTTATGTTCAATAAAGAGTGATAGAAAACTCCAATTGAGGGGAAGGAGTTTGGTAGTACTAAAAATCCTGCTTTATTCATGCTGTTGTTGGTCGACAATTTTTTCTATCAATTTTCTGTCAACAACAAGGTATATCACTAAGTTACAGGAAAATAAGTAATTTGTGAAGAAACAGAATTTTTTATGCACATAGAGCGTTAATGACCAACTTTACGGCGGGAATAAAAATTCCAGCCGTATAGCTCTGGTCGTATAGTTATCTTTGCCATCGACATTTTTTCTTTTATATGTACTGAGAGTTTAACGACCAACTATACAGCAGAAATAAAAATTCCGACCGTATAGCTCTGGTCGTATAGATATTGCTGCCTCCGTACAATTTCTTTTCTAATATGCTGAGAGTTTAATGACCAACTATACGAGGGGAATAAAAATTCCGGCCGTATAGTTTCGGTCATATAGATATCGATGCCTTTGTATATTTTTTTCCCAGGTACAAACAGTTTAATGACCAACTATACGGTGAGAACATATTGTTCCGGCCATATAGCCGCGCCTCCAGTGGAAACCCTAAAACTTTTGGCAGAATGCCAACTATACGACCGGAACACATTGTTCCGACCGTATAGTTGCGCCCGACCACAAAATCGCACGGGAAGGTACCTCCAACTCCAAAACTTCAATCCTTTTTCTCTCTTCTACCTCCAAACTCTCTCAAAACCTCAAGAGATCTTCATCTCTACTTAATTTCGTTCGATTTCCTTGCACACAAGTGATCTACTGTATGTTTCTCCTCCGATCCTCCAATTACTTTTTGCAAATTCATCTTAAATCTATTGTCATTATCAATCTAGGGTGAGACCTACTATAAACTAATTGCCATGATTTTGTGGCCTAGATTATTATTTTGAGGAGATTCTTTAATGTGTTATGATGAGGAATATGATGTACTTACTGTTGTTGGATCAAAAAGTTTTATTTTTGTCTTTCTTCAATGTTTTAGATGATGAACACAAGGATCCAAACTCGTGCTCATGCCACCTCTAGCGCTTCTCGGGCTGCCGCTCAAGAACGCATGGGGATACGGTTCAGGGATGAGCCCAAACGTGATCGCTTCAACATGATCAAGAACCGTGAAGTGAAGGCAACCAAGTGGGCTTGCCACATCATATTAAAGCAACTTGGTATTTCTAATGACTTCAATTTACTTTGCAATAGAGATGGCCTGCAAAACTTTGTGTACAATGATGTGACTACTTATCGCGGCTTAACCATTGAATTTCTAAGTTCGTTGCAAAGCACCGTTAAACAATGGCAAGAAGAGGACACTATTTCTTTCCGACTTATGAACAACAACTACACTTTAACATTAGAAGAATGGTGTGCATGCTTTAATTTGCCAAACAACTATGCTTATGACTTACACTCATCCTTTACTGGTTCAGAACCTACCCCTGAACATTACTATAATGGAATGAGTTTCACTACTAGAGTGAACAAGGGAAAGAATATTCAACATCCTGCAATTCGCTATTTGTTCTATGTTATTGCTAACACCTTGCAGGCACGTAATGAGTTCACGAGACTCAACGAGGAGGACATCTTATTCCTTGCAAAGGCTGCTTACATCAACTGCGGCTTGTCACTCAACTTGGGCGCCATCCTTGTGCGCTACTTGGAGCACCAAGCCTCCCAAAGCCAAGGACCAATCACAGGTGGAGGCGTCATCGCCGTGCTTTCCACTGCCCTAGGCATCGACCTAGGTGAGTTGCAACCCGTGCTAGGTGAGTGATGTGTTGGTTTCTCCACTTTGAAAGCTTGTGGAATGCTCACTAGGAGAGGTGGTGTTTATTACCTGCATATTGCTCGAGCTGGGCGTCTCTACCCCGCTCCTATGCCTAATGGTCTTTTCTCTATTGAGGAAGGATGTTTGATATATGACTAGCAGGTTGAGCAACACCACCCCGAGGAGGAGATTCCGGAAGAGGATGAGGACCAAGAAGAGGAGAAATAAGTTCCTTATCAAGAGGAGCAGCCATCAACCCGGTTCGCTACATACCAAGACTTCCAAGAACTTGGAGGGACTATGGAGAGGATGCATAGCCTCTCTTTGAACCTCCGAGAATAGACTAGTAACCTCGTAACTCAATTTGCAAACTGGAGTAACGACTTTTTCCTGCCACCACAATGATTTGAAGGACTTGCAAAAGCCTAAGCTTGGGGAAGTTTCCTCATGTATCTTTATTTGGCGTTCATTTGCTTTTATTTATTTAGAGGTTGTGTTTTTATTTGAGTTTATAAGCACTCGTGTTAGTTTGCCCAACACCTCATTTTTAGTTCTTTCTATTTGCTTTCGAGATTTTCTAGCCGAGCTTTGCCGCCAATTTTCTATTCTTTAAACTCCCTCTCTTAAAAACCACAAAAATATTTATCCATTTTTCCTTATTTTCCCTCTTTCTTTTCTTTCCGCCTTGAGGTTCATATGTTTGCAGGAGAGTGATCGACTTCGAGTTTCCAAGAAGCAAATAAAATAGGGAAGATAGAAGTGGAACCAAACATGAGAGGTATGCCTTATGAGTCCCCACTTTTGAAGTTAGAGAAACCCATGCTAGTTAGTAGTAAATGCTGAGATATTATATTGGTGGCTTGAGTCTTTGTATTCCAGTAAGATTTTCATTTGCATGGGTATTTAGGTGGGTACATTTTGTTCTAGCTCTCGTAATTAATCAAGTCTTGCCTAAAATTTGCTAAACAATTGTAATAAGAAAAAGTCTCACAATTTAAGGCTTGGGGTGTTGTAGTGCTTAGTCTTGAAAGCTTATTTCTAGAGACACTCAACACCACTGAAAATGTTAATTGACTTGATAGCTCTCTTCAAAAGGATTTGTTTGATTGAATTAATGTTTAGCAATTTTTGTGAGCATGCCAAAGTTTGCCTTGTTAATCATAAGAATGATATAGCTTTATGCGTGTCAAACTTCATGGGATGCCAACAACTCCGCTGGCCTATGAACGATCTTCATGGAGGAAACTCCTAGATTTTGGCTATGACTTGATTAAACACTTGTAGCAGAAATGCTATAGTGGGTAAGATTCTTGGCACTCCCGGGTAACTGTAATCATGATGGAATCACTCCTCTGGCTGTTATGGGAAATCATTATGCAAAAGGAACGAAAACATTAGTGATGCCACGAGTGTCCATCACAACCTGATAAACTAATAAAATTCTTTGGCACACTCTCAATTACTTAAGAACTGAAATTCTTGAAGGACAATGAATAGAAAAGTAGTGCTTGAAAAGTCTTGATCTATTGATGCGGGAGAATTGAGATACTCTAGTGTATATGCTTTTCATGACAACTCTCACACTCTAAATTTACATGATTATAATTTATTGTTCAAAGGCAAGCCTATGAGTTGATTACATGGAAGGGAATAAAGTTTACTCATCTAAATCATCCATGTTAACAATAATTTTGCTGCACTATAAGGATGCATAAAACTTGTATGATATGCTTGCCATTACTCTATCTATGCTGAAGTTTTTCAGATTTATGAAGTGGAGGAAACATGAGACTACCAATCATGAGTAAGATCACCATCTCGTTATTTCAGTTTAAATGCTGAGTTCCTTTTTTCTTTTGGGTTTCTTGCTCGAGGACAATCAAGTTTAAGCTTGGGTCGGTTGATGGCTATGAAATATAGCCATCTACGTCCACATTTAAACTGAATATTATTCATATTTTTGATGAAATATCTCTCTAAACCCTGCCACTAATGCCTAATATTCAAAGGGGTATGCAATTCCTTTCTTTTATATTTTTCCTGCGTAGATAATATCGTTTGAAGATGGGAATCACTACATTAAAGTCAAAGATACGAGATTTCCAACAACCAGAAGAAACCAGGAGCCGTGAAGCGGAGGCAGACGCTTTAACGACCAACTATAAGACCGGAGAAAAATTATGACCGTATAGCTCCGGTCGTATAGTTGGCACCGCCACCATTAGGTCAAACAGAACAACTTTTGTGAAAGGACCCCTGTATAAAGAAGCCTCGGGCGACAAGAAAACGAGCCCCGACCTTGCCAAAAGTCTCTGCCACAAATCATCAGCCGCCTCTAGATCTCAAAACCCTTCTCCATCTCCATAGCCATATTCCTCCACTTGCAATAGTAGATCTCTTCTTTGATTAGAGACATTGTAAGACTATTGCTACCAATATTATGTTTTTCATTATAATATTTATGATTGTTGATCTCATCTCTATGTGTGAGTAATTCTCCTTGGGAAAAGGGCTTCGACCTAGCCATGTAGCGTTTGTGCATGTTATTTATCATAGATGGGATCATGTATTAGTTTGTATGACATGATGATTATTGTATCCTCTCTTGCCTCAATCCAAGGACTTGTTAGGTACCCAAGACCCCGAGGGTTGAGCTAGGAATAGGGAGTATGAGTAATGACTGATCTGCGGCTTGGGAACCCCAGTGACAGAAGGGGTAGTACGACTGTATGTGAGGGATTTACTTGGGATTAACGGTGACATCACTATGCATATCATTAGTTCTCTTTCTTCTATGGATGAGACTAGTAAGTTATTGCTATAAGCGGTTGCAGAGGCAATAGAAATTATGGATGCACTACCCACATATAATTTATCTTGCTCTAAGAAGTACATGCATACTTGATTTATATCTTTTATTCCCATCAGATGTTTTGCATAGCTATAGGTGAAACCGAACGCCCTAGGCCCTCTCTCTCCATCATCGACAACAACAAAAAGATGCAAGCTATTGGTCCGGTGAAAACACAAAAGGAATTCTAAAACTCTCGAAGGTCCGTTAAAGTAACTTTACTACTGATGACTGCAAGAACACAAATCGTTTGTAGCTAGTTTCGAAATAAATATATCTATTCCACAGGGAGAAGGAGTCTGAAGTCTAATAACTCTTGGAATAAATGTTATGATAGAAATGTTAGATAAAGTTCTAAGTGACAAGATAAAATGCGAGTATTGTGTAAAAAGGTGTTTTTGGGTTTTGGGTATAAGAGCAATAATAAAGTAAAGAAAAATAACTTAATACAGAAAGTAAGTATCGCGTATGTAACAGAGATTGGAACTGCAGTAGGAGAAAAGCGTTCTTAGGGAGTAGCGGATACACCACTAGTATTGTAAAGATCTAAGATAAAGATTATCATCATGAACATTCTCAACTATGTATGTGTGGGAGAAACTCCATATATGGATGATTTGCCAGCAACCGCTGCGCACATCATCCTCATAACCACAGCAGATAGCAATCGACATCAATCGAAGTATTGCGCTATTAAGGGACATAATCTCGTAGGATGTATCCCATGGCATGGATAGTGTTCCGTGAGTTTCTTCGGCTTCCCAAGTTGATACGTAAGGATTTCTAACAGCTTTATAGTCACCATAAGTGCTAGCATGCCTCCGTCTACCAACAAGTAGTTCCCTCCATCAAGTCCCCATGAGAGGCAAATATTGAGAGGTCAACTTCTCTAAACATCAAGATGTATAGAATCTACCACATGGTCACAACAATGAATATCATAATAGACTTTATCTTATTTCAGTATCATACTAGGGTTTCTCCATATACCCAAGAACTAATGATCTACTCAGACATGGATGCAATCAACATCATGGCAATGGTAATGGAAACAATCATAGATGAATAGTACTTGTGTAAATCCACAATGAGTACATGAATTACAACAAGATCTAGACAAGATGTAGATGGCATGGATGAAGATGGTGGTGATGAAGCGGTGGATGATGAAGATCGATGCCTTAGCCTCCTGGATCCGCGCAGGGCGAAGATGGATCCCCGGTGGATGAGTTTCCCCTCTAGATGCCTTCCGGAGGTGAGGTTTCAGCCATTTCTAGGTGTTCTGTATGTCGTCTCTCCGAACAAATTGAACGAGGTGAAACTATTTGATGAGGTGGAGGCGGCGCCAGCTATACGGCCGGAGCTATATGGCGGGAATATTTCCTCTGCCCGTATAGTTGGTCGTTATGCTCTCTGTCTCCTTTGTTCGCTTCTGGTTTTCTTCTGGTATTAATAATATTTCCCAAATAACCAATTTACGTTGTTTTTGACTCCTTTTCTCCACAGTACAACTGCTTCAATAATTGTATCCATTGGATCCATCATCTGTCCTGATCCTGGTGAAAACAGACATAAAATGTGCGCGCGAATGCTATAAAAATACCAAGATCCTAGATCTACAATGCAAAATAATAATATAAAACATGATGCAAATATGCACTCATCAACTTCCCCAAGCTTGGACTCTTGCTCATCCCGAGCAAGCTCTAGCTTAATGGATGTGATCCTCATATTCATGAAGGTGAGTCGATAAAATAAATGAGGCTATTGAAGCATGTGTTTATCATATATGATACATAGGAATAATTTCATGAATAGTACCTTACTCGAACCATCGGAATAGTATTAGAAGGATTCCACACCTTAGTGATCAATAGCTCATAAAAGATGAATCTCAACATAATGTAAAAGAATCCAGTTCAACTGAATGAGTTAATGAGGTAGTCCCAAGTGTTTTAGGATCAATGTATTCACTTGGGATTCAAAATATCAAAAGTGTTTCTTTGTCATACTACAATACAGTGGTATATGCCTACTTGCTCTTTGCACATTCGCTCTTTTTCTTCTCTTTTTTCGTTTCTTTTGCATTTATGCTCACACTTTTGTTTTAAGTGCTGTGCAAAGAAGCTAGCCATATATTCCACTTCATCTAGGAATTCAAAGTTCAACAATCTCAATTATCAAATTCCAACTGTTTATGAAGCATTCTTATGACTTGGAGATTCTACCTCGACTTGTTCTCACTCTATTTAGATAGCACTTTATTTTCCTTTGTTCAAGGTTTCTTTTTCAACTTAATAGATACTTTTTCTTTTGTACGTCAAACCATAGACCTACAACATATTGAGAAAATTATCCTTAGGTGTTCTATTAATACCAATGGTGCGGAACACTCCTATTGCTATCATCAAGTGCAAGTAAAATTATACTCAAGCCATTCATATATCAATAAAGCAAACACAAACTCAATATTGCTCCATATATAATAATAAACTCGGAATTTCATAAAAGGGATCGACTATTCCTGAAGGGAATTGTAATGATGCAAACTTTATTTATAGTTTGAACTAATGCAAGAATAATAAAACTTATAAGATAGATTACAAGGTCTTAAAGATATCCCCAAGATTGGAATCAAGCCAGGCGGGATCAAATAATCACTTGCGATTATTTGATACCGTGATTGTTGTAGATTATCATGGCGCCATGGCACGTGGGATCTTCTCCTCACGAGCCAGCCTGAGGCGGAGGGATTGATTGACAACTTCTAATTCTTTAACACGCAACTTGTAGAAAAGATTGTTCCTCTCCAGCACCTTCACTTGTTCCTTAATGAACTCATTGTTATCCTGAAGTGTTTTTAGCGCCTTAAGACTCATAGAAAAACCTGCTTCGGTTGTCCACTTGATATCTTCATGAATTTTATCAAGATAAAGTCGTAGCAATCAAAGGTGTTTAGGCGTTCCCGGCTTCTCCTTGTCCAACTCTTCGATCCTCAGCTCCAGAGTCTTCAAATCCCTCTTCCAGCATCCATGGTCGGTGTCGAGGAACTCTATAGGGATGGCCTTGATCCCCTTCCCTTGCTCGCTATTGCTCCCGGTCTCCATGAGAGATTTTCTTCTTGACTTATATCCCTTGATTGAGAGTCCTTTCGTGTGAATAAGAAGTAGATATGTTTCTAGAGATTATGATTAGAGAGAGAAACAATGGCAGAATATAAGGGGGGGGGGGTCAGAGGTCGGTAAAACTCGCGAGAAACACCAAATTGTCATCCAAGAAAATAATGCAAATGGAACAGAAAAAGAAATCACGGATTTGGAAGTAACCTCCCACGAAACGACTAACTATACGGGCATGACCCATATAGCTCCAGCCGTATAGTTGGTTACGGGCAGATATTTCCAAATACCTCGAGTCCAGGTCGATTAAATCACAACTCGGAACCAACAATAACGTTTTTAGATGAATAAATGAAGAATCAAACGAAAAGTGTCTGAGAGTTTAACGACCAACTATACGGCCGGAATTTTTGCTCCGGGCGTATAGTTGCGACCGTATAGATACATGCATGAAAATCAAAAGTGTCTGAGAGTTTAAAGACCAACTATACGACCGAAATTTTTGCTCTGGTCCTATAGTTGCGGCTGTATAGATACAGACACCAAAAAGCAAAACCATCTGAGAGTTTAACGACCAACTATACGGCCAGAATTTTTGCTCTGGTCATATAGTTGTGACCGTATAGGCTTAGATATCGAAGATAATTTTGCGAAGATGATACCGAGAGTTTAACGACCAACTATACGGTGGGAGCTTCCTCTCCGGTCGTATAGCTCCGCCCGTATAGTTGGGAAAACCTCTCTAAAACTTCCGGTCGTACGAGGAATTCAAAGGCAGAATTTTTGAAGAGCAATAACTGTGAAAATAAATCACTTATTTGGGTAAGAACACTTACCTTGTACTTACCATTGTTTATTCGGGGATGGAAAATTCCTTCCATAACGAAGACTTCTGCTCTTTTGGAGGAATTGACCTTAGTTCATCGAATAATTCTTGTAAACGAACATCACCGGGACTAAGGTTCCTCTCAATAAGATTGGTGTCTTGCGGGGCAAACATGGACATTGCATCTAGCATCTTTATTTCCTGCCTCTGCATAATCTGCAGCTCAAATTCTTGAAGTAGAAGAATCCAACGGATCAGCCTTGGCTTATGGTTTTTCTTTTCAAGGAGTTCTTTTAATCCATCACGATCCATGTGAACTCTTACCTCAACTATATAGGAATGAAATTTATCACCAGAGAAAACACATCAAATAGTTCCTTTCCTTCCTTAGGGTAGTTCTTTTGAGCACCATTGAGAGTTCTACTAGAATGATGTATAATATTAAATCTACGACCAATATGTTGTCCTAGAGTTACTCCTACAACATCATCTCTAGCTTCACATATTAAATCAAAGGTTGTATCCTAGATAGGTGGTTTAATAATAGGAGCACGAGATAAAGCATTTTTGAGTTTATCAAAGGCTTCAAGACACTTATCATCAAAATTCAATCTAATTCCCTTTTGCAAGAGGTTTTTCAAAGGTTAAATATTCCAGAGAAATTTCTAATGAACCTTCTATAAAATCCCACATGACCAAGAAAACTTTTTATACCTTTAATATCCCTTGGTGGTGGCATTCTCTCTATTGCTTCAACCTTAGCTCGATCAACTTCAATTCCCTTACCTGATACCTGGTGTCCAAGGACTATACCTTCTTTGACCATAAAATGACACTTGTCCCAGTTTAGGACGAGATTAGTTTCTTCACAACGCTGCAAAACTCTTTTGAGATTATCTAAACAACTAGTAAAAAAAGTTCCATAGATAGAAAAGTCATCCATAATTACTTCCATTATAAGTTCTATAAAATCAGCAAAAATAGCAGTCATGCATCTTTGAAAAGTAGCTGGAGAATTACATAAACCAAAGGGAATACGTCGGTAAGCATGTAAACCATAAGGACTTATGAAAGTTGTTTTAAGTTGGTCACCCGGATGAACAACTAATTGAGGGAAACAAGAGTATCCGTCCAAATAACAAAAATGAGCATGGTTTGCTAACCTCTCTAAAGTTTGATCTATGAACGGTAACGGATAGTGATATTTCCTAGTTTCTTTGTTTAATTTCCTTAAGCCTATGCACATCCGATGCCCAACAACTGTTCTAGTAGGTATCAATTCATATTTTTCATTAGGAACAACAGTAAAACCGCCCTTCTTAGGAACACAATGAACAGGACTTACCCATTCACTTTCTTTAACAGGATAAATTATACCTGCGTCTAGTAGGCATACAATTTCTTTTCTTACCACTTCTTTCATTTGAGTCTTTAATCTTCTATTAAATTCCGCAACTGGTTTTGCACCTTCTTCCATGAATATCTGATGGACAGCTATCATGGGACTAATGCCCTTCTAGTCATCCATTGAGTACCCAAAGGCTTGACGATGCTCCTTAAGTATCCTCATAAGTTCTTTTTCTTCTCCTGAAAGTTTAGCACTAATAATAATAGGGAATTTATTGGTATCATTATCTGGTAGAGTCTTCAATTCTAGGGGAGGTAATTCCTCATCCCCTCTCTTCTTTGGCTCTTCAAAAGCCTCATCAGTTGGAGGTCCCAAAATGGGTAGTGAGTCGAATTCATTTTCTAGTTCTCCCAAGGACTTGTCCTCCATAATTATTTCTTCATAATTTGGATCTTCATCTATTTCTTCTTCTTTATTGCCTAAGAAAAGAGCTGCCATTTCCTCAATAGTTCTTTCTTCCTCTTGTATTGGTGGAGGCATGTCTTTAAATTTGGAGAAATGGAATTTATTTTCCGTTCCCCCAAGCTTAAGCGTCACAATCACCTTCTTGAAATTGACATAGGCACCTATATCACCCAAAAAACTTCTTCCAAATATAATAGGGCAGAGAGTGTCAGCTGTCATATCAACAACTACAAAGTCGATAGGAATTTTTTTTGTTACCGATTGTGACAGTTGCATTATCAACTACTCCCATTGGAATTCTAAGGTTCTTATTGGCTAACATAATTGTCATATCAATATTTTCAATTGTAGCTGGTTCTATTTCTTCTTTTATTTCTAAGTAGAAATCATAAGATATAACATTAACTTCGGTTCCAAGATCACATAAACCGTAATGAGAGGTTTCTTTAGATATGCAGGGAAGAATAGGCTTACCCACATCGTTTACCTTTGTTTTAACTTCGACCAATATGGAGGTATCTACATCAAGTTCAACTATGTTGCAGTGTGAGTACATAGCCATAATTGCTTCCTTGGTTACCTTTTCATCTTTGGTTTCTTCCAGATGTTCCATGACTTCTGGCATGCTTTCCTCTTCCCTCTTTTCCTGTACTATTTTTACCTTCTCATATTCCAGAATATGCTTTTGTGCAGTGTTAGGGAAAGGCACTTCATATATTGGTTCTACGGAGGCCAGTGTTGCTTTGTCTTCTTTTTTCTTTTCTGGTTCAGGTGGTGGGTCATACTTCACTGGACCCTCCTTTGGAGCTTTAATATGTTATGTAAAAGCTTTACCAACTTGCAGCACAAGATCTGAATCTAAATAAAGTTCTTTAGATAGTTCTTTAACGTGGCCTTTTTATTATAGTCATGAATACAACCAGGCTCTATTTCTACGCCTCCTTCACTTCCTAGACCAAATTCCATGAAACTATATGATCATGAATTCTATTAAGTAAAGCCCAAGCTTTAGGTATAGGAAGATTTATAAAGGCTCCCTCAGCGAAAGAGTCTAGTTCAATTTTATTAGGTTCAATTAAACCGCCATAAAAGTTATGTAGTAAATACCATTCAGGCAAATCGTGATGAGGACATAACCTTAGTAAATCTTTAAATCTAATATAAGCTCTTACTAGTCCTTCATTAGCATGATTCTTCTAAGTCATTATAAGATGCCTGATTCCAAAAGATTTTGATAATGGATAATATTTTTCTAGAAATGCACAAGCTAGATTATCCCAAGTAGTAGTGGCTTTAGGGGGTAGAGATCTATACCATGAGAGAGATATACTTGTCAAAGTTTGACTAAAAAGTTTAACCCTTACCTCATCAGCAGTATATCCCGTCAATAGAAAAGTGCCACATATATGTTTAAAACATGCAATATGCTCATATGGATCAGGATCTTCTTCATCTCCAGTAAATTACTTCTTATGTAAAATACTAAGTAATAGAGGATTTATTTCAAACCCCCTTGTCTTCTCATTGGAGTCGTCTCTTTTATAAATATCATAGGGCTTCCAAAAGTGGTTGAGTGGGCTAGCACTAGTCATATGATCAAACTCCATCATCTTGGCAGAAACCTGTAACTCAAAACAAAATTTAGCAAGACAAAAATAAATAAGAAAAAACTAAAAGACCTACAACGCTTAGCTCCCCAACAACGGCGCCAGAAAATAACTTGATGACTGCAAGAGCACATATCGTTTGTAGCTAGTTTCAAAATAAAGATATCGATCCCACAGGGAGCAGGAGTCTGAAGTCTAATAACTCTTGGAATAAATATTACGATAGAAATGCTAGATAAAGTTCTAACTGACAAGATAAAATGCGAGTATTGTGTAAAAAGTGTTTTTGGGTTTTGGGTATAAGAGAAATAATAAAGTAAAACAAAGTAACTTAATACAGAAAGTAAGTATCGCGTATGTAAGAGAGATTGGAACTGCAGTAGGGAAAAAACATTCTCAGGGAGTAGCGGATACACCACTAGTATTGTAAAGATCTAAGATAAAGATTATCATCATGAACATTCTCAACTATGTATGTGTGGGAGGAACTTCGTATATGGATGATTTGCCAGCAACCGCTACGCACATCATCCTCATAACCACAGCAGACAGCAATCGACATTAATCGAAGTACTGCGCTATTAAGGGACATAATCCCGTAGGACGTATCCCAAGGCATGGATAGTGTTTTGTGAGTTTCCTTGGCTTCCCAAGTTTATACGTAAGGATTGCTAACAGCTTTATAGTCGCCGTAAGTGCTAGCACGCCTCCGTCAAGTGACCATGAGAGGCAAATATTGAGAGGTCGACTTCTCTCAACATCAAGATGTAGAGAATCTAACACATGGTCACAATGATGAATATGATAATAGACTTTATCTTATTTCAATCTCATAGTAGGGTTTCTCCATATCCCCAAGAACTAATGATCTACTCAGACATGGAGGTAATCAACATCATGGCAATGGTAATGGAAACAATCATAGATTAATAGTACTTGTGTAAATCCACAACGAGTATAGGAATTACAACAAGATCTAGACAAGATGTAGATGGGATGGATGGCGATGGTGGTGATGTAGCGGTGGATGATGAAGATCGATGCCTTAGCCTCCTGGATCTGCAAAGGGCGAAGATGGATCCCCGGTGGATGAGTTCCCCCTCCAGATGCCTTCCGGAGGTGAGGTTTCGGCAATTTCTAGGTGTTTTATATGTTGTCTCTCTGAACCAATTGCACGGGGTGAAACTATTTGACGAGGCGGAGGCGGCGCCAGCTATACGGTCGGAGCTATACGGCGGGAATATTTCCTCCACCCGTATAGTTGGTCATTATGCTCTCTGTCTCCTTTGTTCGCTTCTGGTATTAATAATATTTCCCAAATAAGAGATTTATGTTGTTTTTTACTCCCTTTCTCCACAGTACAACTACTTTAATAATTGTATCCATTGGATCCATCATCTGTCCCGATCCTGGTGAAACAGACATAAAATGTGCGTGCGAACGCCGTAAAATACCAAGATCCTACATCTACAATGCAAAATAATAATATAAAACATGATGCAAATATGCATTCATCAACTATGCATTCGCTTCTCTAGGATTCGAGAAACCTAGGTCTACTAGGGAAAAAGAAGCTATACTACAGCTGCAATCCGGATCGAAGGTATCAGTGACCGCGATACCGAGGAAGTAGTGGAGGTTACCCATGTCCGTCATGGAGAACTCAAAGCGGAGAGAAGCCGTGATCCTATCGAGTAGGCGCGATGAGGAAGAGGTGAGGACGATGTCGTCCAAGTAGAGAAGGAGGAAGGCCATGCCCTCTGTACACTAAATAACGAATATCAAAAGGTGTCCAAGCATGAACACGTGAAGCCGGTCGAGCTGATGAAGGTCACAAACCATTGGAACCACACACGAGGAGCCTTCTTGAGACCATACAGCGAACGGTTCAGTCGACAGACGTGCTTGGGGTGGGTGGAGTTGAGTAAGACCGTGGGTTGTCGATAGTAGAAGACCTCAGCGAGCTTACCGTGGAGAAACACGTTATGCTCGTCGAGCTAGCGTGTCTCCCATTTAAGGGAGAGCGCGAGGGAGAGGATGATGTGGACTATCGCTGATTTGACAACCGGGATGAACATCTTGTTGAAGTCGATGCCTTGCTCCTAGGAGAAGCCATGAAGCACCCAACATGCTTTGTAGCGGTCGAGGGATCCATCTGGCTTGATCTTGTGGAGAAATACCCACTTGCTGGAGACGATGTTGGCATTGCAAGGAGGAGCACGAGATCCCAAGTGTCGTTGCCGAGAAGAGCGCGGTACTCGGTGGTCATGGCATCAAGCCAATTGGGATCCTTGAGAGCAACACGAGCAGAGGTAGGAACTAGTGAATACCTGCTGATAGAAATAGTGAGGTTAAGTCGCTCATGGGGTTTGACGTGGATACTAGAGGAGATGCGCGTGCGGTGCACAGGCAGCGGTGCAGGTGGCGAGGGAGGTTGTTGGGGTTTAGCACCTGAAAAAATTCCTACGCAAACAACCCTAATGCTAGGATCTATCTATTAATAATGAAGTGACAGGAGTGGATTTTTGCAAACTTACCCTTGAAGACTAAAAAGCTTTGTCAAAGTTCAAGAGAACATGGTTGATGTAGTCATACCGATGCCAACCTCAAGGTCGTTCTGAACTCGGATGGCTCCACCAGCTCTAATGACTCCGATGGCTCGAACGACTTGAGAGCCACTAGTTCAGTGCCTCATTGGGGGTCACACACACATACGGTGTTTGACAATGACTCCTGGATCCTGATCTAGTAGAGGTTGAGGAAGTATATCTCCTTAATCCAGATTCCTTGCAGCGCGATGGCGCTTCGTGCTGAAGAACACTCTCGTTGGTGCAACCCTTATAGTGGGGCCACGCTCACAAGAGAGAGAGAGGGAGAGGACGGAACTTTGAGGGGAAAACCTCAAATCTTGGGATTAATTGATGTGCTTAAATCCCTCCATATGCCCTCCTTCATATAGGGGAAGAGGAGCCCCCAAAGACCCTTATCCTAGCCATGTGGGACTAAATGAGAGGGGGGGGGGGGGGGGGTGGGGAGCCACCTTGGCCGGCCGGCCAAGGGCTCCTTGAGCCCCTCGTGGGGCACCAAGGGCACATGCGGCCATTCCCTCCCTCTCCTCTTTGGGTTGCCCTCCCTCTTGGGCCTTTTTCCCTAGGGAATTGGCCCATTAGGTATGGGCTGCCCATTAAATTATATTTAATTCATTACATAAATATAAATAAATGTATAATTCAATAATTAACATATATTTACATATTATTTAATTCCCATTGCCCCAGAACTCCTTCCGAGTGACGTTTGATGCAATCAAGGCACTCGGGGGTGATAGTGATTAAATATGGTCTCACAGTCTAAGGAATTGGTTACTATGTTTCCCAATCATTATAACGGTGAACTTCATGACTTTATCGTGTTACAATTCCTGTGTTGGGTATGTCTATCACTTTCATTCACCTAATGAAAGTACCCCATTGTCAATTGACATAAATGTCCATGACCGGGAAACGTTGATCATTGGATGACCAATGAACTAGTGTCTAGTGGGACTCTGGTGGTTTACATATCACACGTGTATTGGTGTTCCTATCAATACAGTTATAACATGATATAAAATCTATTATGAACTAAATGAAATATATCAATAATCTATATTATTATTTGTCTTTGTGAATTTTTAATGTCACCTAATTTGGCATTCTTCTTATCATGACGGAGTGCTGTTTTTGTTCCTTATGTCATGACATCCGAGTAGTCAATCAAAATATGATGTTTTCATTGTCATGAGCATTAGGAACACACTCTATGGGAAGATGGACTTCCTCAGTCGTAACATCGCATATTTTAGCTTTGAAGTAATCATATACTTCTTATGTCAATATAAATCTTATTGGCAATGCAATAAATGCCACTTTAATGTCTAACTATGCTTCTCCTATTCCAAGACATTCAATGTTGTGATAATTCCAATCATCTAGGTTGGGTGGAACTTCCTAACGTCACCCTTTTACGATCAAGTTCACCATCCTTTACAGATCAGATGTATACCTTCAGTTCTATGTAGACACTGAAGACTATGCTTAACTTCTTGTTCAGTGATTCACTCAGATATCACTTTGAAACCTGTTCTTCTGATTAAGAACTTGGGTCATATTATGTCGAGTATGCAATATGGTTTTATAAGATGGAACCTATGACCGAGGCATAGTAGATGTTACACATCTTTTCCTTGTTTTAACCATCATCGTACCGAGACAATCTCAATGCTTCACCTAGTTAGGAAAGTAAGAACTTCCTTCTTAACTTGTTCCATTTCGAACTTCTTCAGAATCCAATCTAGTAAAACATTCCAACTTAATGCTATTAAACACATTAATCTATCCTGATAGATCTCAATGTTCAATACACATTCAACTTCATCTACATGATATTCACTAATAATTACTAATACCAACTATACAATTCACTATATGTGAATCACATATAAGAATGTTTCATCAAGCTCCCACTCAAATATGTCAGTTACATATAAGAGTATGGAACTCTCTTAGCTCTCACTCAGTTTATTGTAAATGTAGGTCTTCTCAATATTCTGGGCACAATCCTTGTGACTCATATAGAGAGACTATGAACTTGGGCACGGAGGCACAAATACTTTCGACCTTGCCCCATGAGCATTTACTCTAGTAGTCCCTTTGGGAAGATCAAGTAATGTATTTACTTTGATAAGATTAAGTAACATTTTACTTTACCATCTTAAATGTATCTTAATGTACATTATTTCATGACTATAAGTCATTTCTCGTACTTGGGTTCACCATCGCTTCTTTGTAGTTCGTAGGTATGCCATTGTTCCATTAACATGACAAGTGAATCATGAATTCAATTCTGCAATGAGGTAGAATTTATTCATGAATCCTACTTTATTTTAGTAAAAGATCCCACAAAAACTTTTGATCGTTATCATTAGTTTCTCATCTATTTGTAGAGTTTTTTTCTGGAATAAATTCCTTTGTGCTACTCTGACATTTGGAGGCAAGGTTCTCTACCTTATTTGAGCTTTCACCTTTATCCATCAACTCTTTTATTTGAGAAATTCTTCTCCATAAACACCATGTTTGAGAAATACTAATTTGCCCCTTTGGTTGTAGTTGTGGAATATGTATTCTTATTTTCCTAGGAACACACTACAAACTTTTATTCCTTCTAATTCTGAATTATCACATAACTTTAGAATTTCTAGAAACCACATCGTGCCATACACTTATGGTGTTGTTTCCACGAATCCTTGATGATTCTTTATACAATAAGTAAGTGTTTTCTATTCTAATTTATCTTCTCTTAATACTAACGCTAACACGATGAGAGATTACTTTAGACCATACAATATCTAATATGGTATGATTACAATTCTTTATACATGTCAACACATTGACATATTCTTAGAATTGTAATTTGTGGAACACTTTTCGCAAGTCTTATATGCTTGAGTCACAACTCAAATACTTGTCGTTTTGATCAAATCATAAAGACTCGTATTCTTGTTAATTCAATATTCTTCTTCACTCTAAAATTCTTTGTTCATAACAAATAGTTTTAGACTTGTGTCTCATTCAGCGAATAAATTTATTTGCTTAGATTTGCAATGAAGTTTTATGAAATAATGATATCCACCATTTGTTGAACAATACAACATGTCATCATGTATGATATCTAATTAGTCAACACATAGTCTGTCTTACCAGAACGTGGAGTTTTAGTCATTTTTCCTAACAGGGGCATGGTTTGTATGTGTCAAAAGATCAAGTATCTTTAAGACCCTGGTTTCATCACTTATGAAACATTTCATATGTACCATTATGACTTAACACAATGGTGTCATACAAAGTGATGTCATTATTAAGTCTGAATGTCTTCTAGCATTTTCACAATCTTATAAACATTTAAATTTCTATCATCAAGTTTAAAATATGAATAATCCACTCATAATCAAAACTATGAACATAAAATATATTACTCATAGGAATAAATCAACTGATATGTCTCAAAACTATCATACAAATGCAAGACACACACTAATGTAGTTCACTCTTATTGATTACAAATTTATTCAAACATTCTAATCCAAACGATAACTTCAGAAGGAGAGCTTCGTTGGCATCTTGTTTTTCATCAACATGCATTGTCGCGCCCACTCCTGCAATCACTTCTCAAGCTGTGGGTCTTGTTTTCATAAAAAAGTACAAGTATCAAATACTTTGTAAACTTCTATAAGTGTTTGAAAATTAAACATTATAACTTTGTATATCAAATATATACCTTTCCTATTGATGACAGCTCCTGGAGCAGGCACTACATTCTGGGTTCTTATATGAGCCATGAACTCAAGGAAGGTAAACTCTTTCCCTTCCATGAGGTAGTTCAAGGTGACATCTTTGTACTTGTTGGGTAGCAAGCGCACCACCATATCTATCGCAAATTTGTCGTTCACCTAGTAGTTCATGATGTCCACAAGGCGCTCATGAATTCTTTCCATGATATCCAAGTGCTCTTCTAGGCTGGTGTCTTGCCTCATATTGGTTGAGAGGAATTCACCCATGTACTCAAACTCCATGATTCTGACTTGATATGGAAAGAGCATCTTAAGTCCTTTGGCCAGGATGAAGGCCTCAATCTCATGGAACAATGCTCCCAGAGAAGGCTCCATGACATTAACCATAGTGTATTTGACTATCATGAAGGCGTCATGTCGGGCACAATAATCATGACATCGGGCAATCCGGTGAAGACCACGAGAAAAATCTCCTAGCAGTTCTCGTAGCACATAGAACAGATCATGGAAGATGAGGAGGTTCCTTAGGCGTTGGTACCAGTCTATGAAGTTGGACCCATCTACTTTGAGTTTCTCATTCTCCATGAATACCTCAAAACTAAACAAAGACTTGGGTTTTGACATGATCTACAAATGTTTCGCAAAGATATTTATACTAAGTTCATAATATGAGTTTAGATTATAATCACATTATATTAGATGAGCTCCCACAAAAACAAACATCCCTAAAGAAGTTTTAGTGATTACACGATTCCCATTCACTATGTCACCCCTGATCGCCACGACCGGCAACATAGCTGCAAAGGTAGACATTCTCCAATGTCAATCACATCATTCATGTGACTCATGCTCGATATTTTGATCATCCGTGTTTTGAGGCCATATATGTACATGCTAGGCTCGCCAATTCAACCTTACGTGTATCTGCTTCGTAACATGTCTTACAGCCACTGTATGTGAATGCACATATGTCTGACACCCGATCGTCACGGTGTGCCTCATAACAGAGAACTTTCTTGGTGGTGCACACTAAGGGAGAACACAATATTGGTATTATATTAAGGGATCATCCTATTAATTCTACCGTCGAGTATCTAATACTAGCACAAACAAGATGCACATAATTAAACATCAAATGTAAATAAGTGTGACATGACATTGTTGTAGATTATCGTGCCATGATCTCCATCGTGCGCTCTGGTGTGTGGCGCCAAGCCCTTGATGCCAGCATCCTATTACTACAACTTAGCAACAGAAAAGTAAACTACTTTACCTTTTACTTTGACCATATCATATCACAAGCCCCTGCAAAATAAAGTTAGACGCCTCTACTTTATCTTTTGCATATTTTATGTGGCTGCTAGGGCTTTTGCACAAGAATTGTTTCTTACCTACGAACATGAACCATAATGTTGATTAAATAATTGTGGCTATTACACCCCTTTTGGGGTCGTCCGTTGTAAATGGTTTACCAACTACTGCGAGAGAAACTAATACCCCCAAGCCACTTATATGGTGCAAGATGTATGTCAAGCATGGACCGGTCTCGCGAATGAACGCGTAATGTCGGTTGGGGGGCGCTTCGATCAAGCAGTATTGTGGTATACGCAAGTACACGTGAGAAGATAACAATTATATGATCAACATCCACACAATAAACATGTGTTCTACCCATACTAGCATAACTACGCATAGATCGGCTCTGATACCACTGTTAGGGTTTATCGCCTGAACAGAATAATTTTTCCTATGCAAACAAATCTAATGACAGGATCTATCTATTAATAATGCAGTAACATGAGGGGCTTTTTGAAAACTTACCCTTTGAAAGGACATTTATTATCTTAATCAGTTTAGGTGTTCGTTAACAACTTGAGGATCATTTAAAGTGTGCTAATGTTGCTAGGTCATTCCACTGAAAATAGAAAAGTACATATTACAATGGAAAAATCCCTTACTGAAACAGAAGTTTTCTAGAGAATCTAGACCGGAGTCTTCGGTGTGGTCCGGAGTTTCGTCGCAAATCTCCGGAGTGAGTCGAAGTTGAAGCCCAGGGACACTCTGACTAGTGGTCTAGAGACGGGTCGGATATTTGCCAGAATCTTCGGTGACTCTGAGAGACCAGAGTTTCCGGTGTGAGAAGTCCGGAGTCTCCCGTGTGCTCAGTCCGGAGTTCCTGCCAAATCTCCAGAGGGAGTATCAAGACCAAGCCCTAGACATTCTGATAAGTGGTCTAGAGATGGACCGGAGACTGACTGGAATCTTTGGTGTAGACCGGAGTCGGTGTGCAGACCGGAGTTTCTAGTGTGGAAACTCCCCAACAGACAAAAAACGGTCAGGAATCTGTGGGCCTATAAATAGGGGACTTCATCCCCTACCTCCAGCTGCTTGTTCTAGAAAATAAGAACAACACTATTAGAGCCACCAAATCAACTAGATATTCTCATTGAACCATCCAAAGTCGTTGATATTTGTAGGATCAAAGGAGGAGGCCTTGTTCTACAGCTTCACCAAGAGAGATCTACATTTCCCCCTCACTCAGTTGAGGGCCCCTTGCTCTAGGGTTTTATTGGAAACCTAGGCCTTGATTTGGTTGTTACAAGCTTGTCTTTGAACGTTGTGACATCTTGCTTGGATTCGGGAGCCTCCAATTAAGTTGTGGATGCATGCCCCGAACTTGTTGTAAGGGTGACGGCTACCACCTTGAAGGTTGCCAACATAGTGGAAGCATGAATCGATCCCCTTTAGGGTAAGGTTCACTGGAGAACAAGGGAGGCCAGTCATGGCGTTGGTGGTTTGATACCACCCCCTCTCCAAACGCAGATGTACTTCCCCTCAAAAGGAAGGAACTGCGGGAAATAATCCTTGTGTCTCCGCGTGCTTCATTTCGGCTACTTCTAGAACTGATATTGTGTTAAGTGTAGGAGTGTGTGCAAGATATTAAGTGGATCCTAAAGAAAGCCACTTGATGGTGGTCAAAAGAATCTTTCGATATTTGGTTCATATCCCAAACTATGGTGTGTGGTATCCTAGGGGCTCAACATTCTCTCTTTGTGGATACTCTGATTCAGATTGGGATGGTGATAAGGATGATAGAAAATCAACCTCCGAGACTTTCTAATTACTTGGTAGGTCCTTGGTGTGTTGGTCTTCTAAGAAGCAAAATTGTATATCTCTCTCCACCGCCAAGGCTGAGTATGTGGCTGTGGCTAGTGCATGCACCTAATTGTTATGGATGAGGCAAACTTTAAAGGAATATGGTGTCCATTTTGACAAAGTGCCTCTTTTATGTGATAGTGAAAGTGCTATCAAGATTGCCTGCAATCCCGTGGATCATACAAGGACAAATCATATTGAGATTCATCATCATTTTATTAGAGATCATGTTGCCTGAGGAGATATTGAGTTATCCTATGTGTCAACCAAAGACCAACTTGCTGATATATTCACAAAGCCACTTGATGAAGCAAGTTTGCTATTTGAGGAATGAGCTATGTATTGTAGATTCAAGAAGTTTGACTTGATCATCTTGCATACTCACCTATTTACTTCATCATTATGTGGTTTATGTGAAGGCATGGAGATAGGGGAGTGCGGTCCTAATCTATTGGGCTATCCCTCCCCCATAATGCCAAAATTAAGAAAATCAATTCTCTTAATATCATTTTGTGATATATAAGCTGCACTGATGAGTAGTGGCTATGAACCCAAGGATAATTCTTCACGGTATCATGCCTCACACTCTTACATGGTGGCCTCGGCCACCGCCCTCTTCATGATGAAGAGTTGATTCTTGTTTTGATTGAATTTGAGATTTATTGGATATTTATGTCGATTTTCACCGATTCTTGGTTCTTCACTGTTTGGCATCTTAACCTAAGCCTTATCCCTGCCTACATAACCTACTCTCTATCATATATGTCCCCAAACACTTGAACCTGGCAGTTTTGGTTGAAGAGTACTAGAGATTCCAGTGTACTTACACTGGAGTTTCCGGTCCTATGGACCGGAGTCTCTAGTCTAGGATGGTTTCGGGCAATGACTAAAGGAGGCCGGGGTGAAAGAGACACACAAAACTCTTTCTTTCACCACGACCTCCACCCTCACACCCGTCGCCTCCTCCTCCAAAACCGCCGCCCGGGGGCCTTGAAGCCGCTAGGATCCACCGTGCCGCCGACCACCTCCACCCTCTCCACCCTTGGGTCGTTCCCCACCAGTGGAATCACTTCAATGGACAGATCTGGTACCTTCTCTCTCACCAAGGACCTAGGGTTCATTCCCTTTGATTATTTTGAGCAATGTACCGATTTTTCCACTAGAAACTCATGTATGTGTGCACTACTGTCACAATAGCTTCAATTCCTTGCCCGATGTACTAGAAGTAATGCCTCCCGCAGCATCCATGTGCAAACCAACATCTCCAGACCAGAGATTCCGGTCTCTCAGGGCGGAGATTCCAGACTGGTCCGGAGATTCTGGTGTTGCACACCGGAGACTCGGATGTGGATTACCTCAAGCATATCATGTAAGGTCTTGGGGGTATTGTTTTGTCTCCGAGACATATATGCTCACCTCCATGCTATCCCCATCTCTCTATATTACCAGGTGGATCTGGTTCTTGTCGTGGTCGCACCAAAGCCAAGTCCAAAAGAGAGGATCCACAGTTTGATGAGGAAGTTAGACAATACATTATTCCGCCATCTAACAGGAGGCAGCTGGCCAGAGATGCTGAATATATGAGAAGGAACCATGAGCACATTGAGGAAGAAAATCGTGCCAAGAGGGCCAAGTATGACAATTTGCAATCCCTTGCCCATATGACAAGAATATCGTGAGCTACACAAGACAAGGTTCTATGACTTGCCAAGAACCTGCGATGACCCATGTTATTGGAGGAAGGAGCATAAAGTGTTCATGACGGATATCTATCGCAAGCTCACCAAGTCCACTGTGTGTCCACAACAGTATCTAGACTTCCCTCACATGTGTGCCAATGATTACTTCACAGATGCTCTTTGGGTCACTAAAAAACTAGGGTTGCACAATCTATGGAGCTCAATGAGGACTACAACATTGTCCTAGTGCAACAATTCTATGCCACAATTGTATTTGACCATGATGAGGCTAGGACCATGACTTGGATAACTGGTGACTTCTGCTGCACTGCTACCTTCCATGACTTTGCCCGTGTCATTCTTCGGACCTTTAGTGGAGTGTCTATTCTGGTTGGCCACTGTATGCATGATGCTGCTCTTGGAGAGAACAAAAATAAGCTCTCACCACTCTATGGGAAATATGGCATTATTGGGGAGTCCAAGGGACTCAAGCCCCTTTACAATCTGCTATTGAGGATATTTCACCACACCATTTCCCCAAGTGCTGGAAATGATGATGCTATTAGGTGTGGCCTGGTCAACTTGCTCCACCATGCTCACAAGGTGGTTTGTGCTGGGCCTACGGCTGATGGATTCACTATTGACATCATGGACTTCATTTTTTAGGAGATGTACCATGCCATTCTATTCAAAAAATCTCCTCCATATGTAGCTCTTGTGATGAGGCTTATCAATACTCAATCTCATGGTTCACCCCTCGCCCTTCCACCCAACCTTGAAGCACATGTTGCTGCGGCTCTCCAAAAGAAAGGGAGAATGGGACCATCTCCTAGGTAGCCATATGCTAGTGAAGATGAAGAGATTTCTGAGGCTTAGTGCTCCCACTCCTCCAAGGGGCTCTAGGAGGAAGAATGCCTCCAATGCTCCTATGGCACCTGTCACATGTGAGTTTGTTTAGGAGAAGGTCAAGAAGGCATCATTCTAGGAGAAGACATTGTGTTGCATGAATGTGGACATTCGCAAGGAACATCATGCCTCCTATAAGAGAAACCGCAGAATTGAGAAGCTCCTTAAGGAAATCAAGGCTCAAGGAGAAGAGGAAGAAGAGGAAGGGGAGTCTGAATACAATGATGAGCATGGGGATGAACCATCTGCAGAGTCATATCACACACTCTCCTTTGGTGCTTGGAATGCAATGAACGACAACTTAGTTGATTGGAAGACCTTGTTAGAGGTCACATCTGGCTTTGCTTCTCAGGGCACTTCCTCCTCTCGCCCTCATGTCAAAGGGCCCCAAGTTCCAGGTGCAGATGAGATTATGAGGAGGACGAGGATGAGGAAAACGATGATGATGACTCCAAGTGATTTCATTGGGGACACATCTTGGAATTTTCCATTTTTGGCGTCTCGATGCCAAAGGGGTCGAAGTTGTCTATTAGGAACATCCGGGATTTGCATGGGTTGGGTATTTGCCTGCTATCTTAAATTCAAACATTTGCTTTATTTGGTTCTTGTGATACTATCTATTGTGTGTATGGACATGATATGCCTAGACTATGTGAAATTTTATCTTATATTATCTAATATGCATTGCACTACATGTATATCTCAATGCACATCGTCAGGGGGAGCATAACTATGTTTAATATCTTTAAGAATTCCATGCAAAACCTCTTGTTGTCATCAGACACCAAAAGGGGGAGATTGAAAGGACAATTATTGTCTTAATCAGTTTCGGTGTTCATTAAGAACTTGAGGATCATTTTATAGTGTGCTAATGTTGCCAGGTCATTCCACTGAAAAGAGAAAAGTCTATATTACAATGGAAAAATCCCTGGCTGAAACAGAAGTTTTCTAGAGAATCCAAACTTGAGTCTCCGGTGTGCAAAGTCCAGAAACTCTGGTGTGGTCTAGAATTTTTCCACAAATCTTTAGAGTGAATCAAAGTTGAAGCCCAAGGACAGTCTAACTAGTGGTCCGAAGACAGACCGGTTATTTGCTGTAATCTTCAGTGTACTCTGATAGACCGGAGTTTGGAGTGTGAGAAGTCCGGAGTCTCCGGTGTGCTTAGTCTAGAGTTCCTGCCAAATCTCCAGAGGGATCGTCAAGACCAGGCCCTGGACATTCTGATAAGTGGTCCGGAGATGAACCGGAGACTGACCGGAATATCCGGTGTAGACCAGAGTCTCTGGTGTGCAGACTGGAATTTCCGCTATGGAAACTCCCCAATAGACAGAAAACAGTCAGAAATTTGTGGGCCTATAAATAGGGGATTTCATCCCCTACCTCCAGCTGCTCATTCCAGCAAAGAAGAACACCACAACTAGAGCCACCAAATCAACTAGATCTCCTCATCCAACCATCCAAAGTTGCTGATCTTTGGAGGATCAAAGGAGGAGGTCTTGATCTACAGCTTCACCAAGAGAGATCTTAATTTCCCCCTCATTCACTTGAGGGCCCCTTGCTCTAAGGTTTCATTTGAAACCCTAGGCATTGATTTGGTTCTTACAAGGTTGTCTTTGATTGTTGTGATAGCTTGCTTGGATTCAGGAGCCTCCAATTGTGCCTCCAACTTGTTGTAAGGGTGCCGACTACGACCTTGAAGGTTGTCGACATAGTGGAAGCGTGAATCGATCCCCTTGGGGTGAGGTTCACCAGAGAACAAGGGAGGCCTCTCGTGGCGTTGGTGGTTTGATACCACCCCTCTCCAAATGCAGACGTACTTTCCCTCAAAAGTAAGGAACTGCAGGAAATAATCCTTATGTCTCCGTGTGCTTCATTATGGTTACTTATATCCCTTACCACACCTTACTTGTATCTTGTACTTGTTGAGTTAGTTGTGCTAGTGTGACATATAGGTAAATTCACCTTAGTTGCATATCTAGAGAATTTACCTTTTGTGTCAAACCTTAAATTGAAAAAGAGTAAAATTTGAAGTAGCACCTATTCACCCCCCTCTAGGAGCCCATAAGATCCTTTCACCCTTGAAGACCGAAAAGCTTTGTCAACATTTAAGAGAACGTGATTGATGTAGTCATACCGACTCCGACCTCAAGGTCGTTCTAAACTCGGACGGCTCCACCATCTCTAGATCCACTAGCTCCAATGACTCTAATGGCTTGAACGACTCGAGCGCCAGTAGTGTAGTGCCTCATAGGGGTCACACACACATATATAGTGTTTAACGACGACTCCCGGACCCTGATCTAATAGAGGTTGCGGAAGTAGATCTCCTTAATCCGGATTCCTCACAGCGCGATGGTGCTTCGTGCTGAAGAACACTCTCATTGGTGCAACCCTTATAGTGGGGCCACACTCACAAGAGAGAGAGGGAGAGAGGAGGGAACTTTGAGGGGAAAACCTCAAAGCTTGGGATTAATTGATATGTTTAAATCCCGCCATATGCCCTCCTTTATATAGGGGAAGAGGAGCCCCCAAGTCCCTTATCCAAGCCATGTGGGACTAAAGGAGATGAGGGGTGGGGAGCCACCTTGACCGACCGTCCAAGGCCTCCTTGGGCCCCACGTGGGCCACCAAGGGCCCATGCGGCCACTCCCTCCCTCTCCTCTTTGGGTTGCCCTCCCTCCTTGGCCTTTTTCCCATGCGAATTGGACCATTAGGCACGGGCTGCCCATTAAATTATATTTAATTCATTAAATAAATATATAATTCAATAATTAACATATATTAACATATTATTTAATTCTCATTGCACCAGAACTCCTTACGGATAACTCTGGAAAACCGCCGGACTTTCGTGGAACCCTTCCGGTTTTCCTTTCTCTTTTCTTCGGTGATTCCTATGATACCAAAAAAATTTCCAAGCATTGTCAAACCCTTAAGTGTGTTACCCTATGGTTCGGGAACACTCTAGACATGGTTCGGGAACCCTTAAGTGTGTTACCCAATGATCATCAGCGGGACCTGGATGCCCATAATGACCCTTATGCATTCCACGAGAATCTTTATCGTTGAACCATTAAACATATAGTCCTATTCCCTTTGTTATTTAGATACTTTACTTGTACGATACCTGATCAACAACATTTCCAAGTCGTGTTCAATCTCATTACTGACAAGTATAACTTTACTCGTTCCGAGCTATGCCATCCCCGTGACCTAATCACATAGTGCAGCTTTATGGATGTCATGTCTCCGAGTGGGCCTAGAGTATCTCTCCGTCACGCAGAAGAACAAATCCCGCTCTTGACACATATGCCTCTACATGCCCCTATGAATACCTGAAGACACCTTTATGATCACCGTTTCACCGAGTGACGTTTGATGCAATCAAGTCACTCTCGGGTGACAGTGAATAAATATGGTCTCACGGTCTAAGGAATTGGTTACTACGTTTCCCAGACATTGTAATGGTGAACTTTGTGACTTCATCATGTTACAATTACTATGTTGGGTATGTCCATCACTTTCATTCACCTAATGAAATGCGCCCATTGTCAATTGACATAAATGTCCATGATCGGGAAAAGTCGATCATCGATTAGCAATGAACTAGTGTCTAGAGGATCACTAGGGACTCTAGTGGTTTACATATCACACGTGTATTGACATTCCTATCAATACAATTATTGCATGATATAAAACATATTATGAAGTTAATGAAATATGTTAATAATTTATATTATTATTTGTCTCTAGGGCATATTTCCAATAGAGGTTGGGAGGGGGCTTGCGGTGAGGGAGGTGGATATGGGGTGTGCGACGCATGTGATGCTGGAGGAGCGACAATATGAGGAGAGTCGTCGTTGAGAAAGGCGTAGGTGAAAGCGGAAGGTTGTTGCGGTAAAGCAAAGGGAAAAGTGGACTCGTCAAAAATAACGTGACGAGAGATAATAATGTGATGAGTGGTAAGATCCATACAATGATAACCTTTGTGGTGGTGAGAATGACCAAGGAAAATGCAAGCGCTAGACCATGAGGCAAGTTTATGAGGCATAGTGGAGGCGATGTTGGGATAACAAAGACAACCGAAAACACGTAGAGACGAGTAATCAGGATGATGAAGAAGAAGAGCTAAGTAGGTATAAGGAGTGGTGATGGTTTTGGTGGGAATACAATTGAGGACTTGAGTGGCGTAAGTGAGATCTTCTAACCAAAAGAAAGGTGGTAAACTATCCTGAATTAGGAGAGATCGCACTACGTCGTTAACATTATGAATGATACGCTCCACATTACTGTTTTGTTGGGAGGTGTATGGACACGAGAAGTGGATGTATATGCCATGTAGGGTGGTGAAGGAGTGGAGTTTGGCGTTGTCGAACTCACAACCGTTATCACACTAGATGGATGCAAGAGGCAAATTAAGCTGTGTATGAGTAAATGCGTGAAGAGAAGTAATCACGATATAAGCATCGGACTTTTGTCGTAGAGGAATAGTCCATAGAAAATGAGTAAAATCATCAAGAATAACTAGGAAATATTTATTACCAGAAATACTAGAGATTGGTGATGTCCAAAGATCACAATGAATTAACTCAAATGGACGAGTAGTGCTAGTGGTGTAAAAAAGGTAAACGTACATGACGGCTAATTTGACATGCATGACACAAAGCACTATGAGTTTGTTTATTACACGGAAAAGCAATATGCTGTGAAAAATGATGATAAGCATAATGACTGGGGTGACCGAGGTGACGATGCTAAACATCATGGGAGGTGGTGGTCGTGGTGAGGACACGGGGCGTCAGGCGCTGAAAGGAATAAATCTCCCCCGTACTATTGCATCGAAGCAGCTCACGCCAAGTGAGAAAGTCCTTCACAGAAAAACCAAAAGGGTAAAACGTGACTATGCATTGATTATCTGTAGTGAACTAACATACATAGATGAGGTTTTGAATTATGCAAGGTGTAACGAGGACATCACGGAGATGAATAGGACGATTAGAGAAAAACGAAGGAAGAGACGCATGCCCTGATGCGGAGACAGGAACAGGGGAGCCATCTCCAATAGTGACATGGCGATAAATAGGGTGTGGAGAGAGAGAGAGAGAGGAGAGGATACCGATGTCCTTGGAGAGATGGGTGGTGGCACCATTGTCCATGACCCACTTAGGAGCGGGTTGCAGCAAATTCATGTTGTTGAAGTGTTGGGCGAGGGCAGAGAGATCCCATGTTGGTGACGACACAGGGGCAACATTGTAGTATGCAGCATCATGTGGGGAGACACCATAGGGGGAGGCGCTGGTAGGGGAAACACTATAGGGGCGCTATAGGGGGCGTCGTAAGGGGCGCAAACGTGGGGGTACGCCATGTAGGCGCGAGGACCCGGGCGAGGGCCGAGGAGGCTATGGCTAGGGGTGGACTGCTGCATAGACCACATTTGGATGGCGCCGGTCCATGGGTTGAAGGGGCTGTTCATAGGAGGGGCACTGCCAGTAGGCCGGTGGCCCTTGTTCTTCCCCCAGTTGCTACCGTAGCCTCCATGGTGCAGGTTGGGGGCCGGCGTGGGAGGGCACCATGGCTGTACAACACCCGACCCGATAGGGGGGCACCGCTAGGAGGAGGAGGGGCTGGCCCCCGGGCGACGAAGGCCAATGCGGAGGTGTTGGGGGAGCGACGTAGTATCTTCATCACCTGGAGGAGTACCATGTTGCGGAAGTTGAGGAAGGTGGGAAATGACATGAGGAGAGGGGCGATGTCGGCGATGCTATTGAACCGATCATTGAGACCCTTGCTGACGTTGGTGACAAGGTCCTAGTTGGAGACCAGGGCACCAACCTCGTCGAGGGCGTTGGACGCCACCTTCTAGAGCTGCGGGTACTCGGTGATGGAGCGGTCCTCTTGCTTGATGTTGCGGAATTCCCCGACAATGTAAACCTTGTGGGTCTTCTTATTGTTATTAAAGAGGCCGTCGACAGCCGACCAGACCATGTACACGGTAGCGGCGGGGGCGTTAGCCGAGGTCAAGGTAGGAATGATGAGATCGATGATGTCCATGGAGCCATAGAGACACTGAAGGACCATGGAGTTGAGGCGGAGCCATGTGGCATCATTGGTAGGAGGCATCTCAATGGTTAGGTGATCCTCGAGGGAGTAGGTGGTGACGACAATGGTGAAGAAGGTGTGCCACTTGGGGAAGACATTGGTCTTGAAGTCGAGGACGCCCGGGATGAGCGAGCGAACGCTCTGGATGGTGGTGGCTTGCACTCAGAGGTGGGCATTGGGGTGAGGTGCGGCTGGTTCGAGCAACGCCATGGGAGGAGGAGGAGGAGGTGCAGCCGGCCAAGGGCTGTAGGCAGTGACGACTAGGAAGGAGAGGAGGAGCGAAAGAGATTTTAGGAAGTTTTGGCTGATATCATGTGAGAAGATTGACCACACTTTTGGTCATTCCATTCCACATCTATAATAAGACAAGATTACAATCCTAGCCATAACTATTACAATCAATGTCATAACTATTGATCAATGCCATAACTAGTGGTTTTTGTGGAGATCACAAAAAATATGGACACTCCACAATATGGGGATATGTCATGTTATGTGACATATCAGTCTAACAAACACAAATATTCACTCACCCTATAAATGCACACAGGTACACACTACTCTTACGAGCACCTCCAAGAGGTGAGCTAGCAGATCAGGTCGTGTATTATTGTGTTTTTTTCTCTCGATTAATTAATGTTATATGCATATTTGGTTCAACTCGAGTTGCAGTCGAAGGTAGCATATTCCCTTCATTTATTGTTTGGGATTTCTATTTTTGTGCCCTTAGTTCCTTAGTTATACTCAGTTTTCCCCTGCCGCTAAACTTTTCCTCACTTTCGCCCATGCGCTTCTATGAGACTCCCACAAAGAGCTCGAACGACAGCTGCTGCCAAGTTGACCGTTATGATGACATGTGGGGCCACGTCATGTGCGACCGTGTGGGTCCGGTAGGTCGGGACTGCTAAAAGGACATTTATTGTTCTAATCCGTTTTGGTGTTCGTTATCAACACAAGGTACATTTTACTGTGTGTTAATGTCTACAGGACAATCCATGGAAAAGGGAAAAAGTCTGAATGTTATGGGAAATCTCATGGACAAATTCATGATCACCTGAAGATTTCAGACGAGAGTCTCCTGTGTGTATACACCGGAGTCTCCGGTATGGTCCGGAGTTTCCCCAGGAGTTCCCAGTGTGTGGTCTGAACTTGCCTAGGGTCTCTCTATCTCTGGTCCGGAGATTGACCGGATATCAGCCGAAATATCCGATGTGTCTCCTCAGGCCGGAGTTTCCGGTGTGGACACACCGGAGTCTTCGGTGTCCCTGGTCCAGAGTTATGGCTAGAGTCTCTGGAGTGGATGCCAAGCACCTGCCCAAGCCAGCTAGAGATGCGGTCCGGAGGTGGACCGGAGGTGGGGCGGAGTTTCCGGCCTGGACCATAGTCTCTGGTGTGATTGGCCCCGAACGGTCAGAAAATGGTTCACAAGTGTGTGGCCTATAAATAGGGGACCTCATCCCCTTCCTCCATCTGCTCGTTCCAGAAAAAGCAAGACCACACCATTAGAGCCACCAAAACTCCAAGATGTCTTCATCCAACCACCCAAAGTCGTTGATCTTTGTGGAATCGGAGGAGGAGCCATCGATCTACAGCTTCACCAAGAGAGATCTTCATTTCCCCCTCATTCACTTGAGGGCCCCTTCCTCTAGGGTTTCTTTGGAAACCCTAAGCCTTGTTTTGGTTGATTTGATTCTTACTAGCTTCTCTTTGATTTCTTGACAACTAGCTTGTATCCGGGAGCCTCCAATTAGGTTGTGGATGTGTGCCTCGAACTTGTTATAAAGGTGTCGGATTCGACCTCGAAGGTTGCCGTATAGTGGAAGAGTGGAATCGAACCTGTTGGGGTGAGATTCATCAAAGAACAAGGGAGGGCTCTCGTGGCGTTGGTGGTTTGAAACCACGCCCTCTCCAAACATAGACGTACTTCCCCTCAAAAGGAAGGAACTACGGGAACAAATCCTTGTGTCTCCGCGTGCTCCACTTTGGTTTCTTCTATTCTTTACCGCACTTTACTTATCTCGTTCTTGCTTAGTGTTTGTACTAGATTGACATATAGGTAAATTCACCATAGTTGCATGATCTAGAGAATTTACCTTTTGTGTCAAACCCTAACTTGAAAAAGAGTAAAATTTGAAGTAGCACCTATTCACTCCCCTCTAGGTGCCCATACGATCCTTTCAATTGGTATCAGAGCCTCAGCTCTGTATTCGGGCTTAACCGCCTAAGAGATTATGGGCAACTCAGGGATGAGGGAGGGAGGGAGTGAGGCTAGCAACTCGATGACCATGGTAGATCTCAAGAATTTGGAAACAAGCTTGAGCTCTACCTTGGGCAACAAAATCTAAGAGTTGCGTCAACTTGTTGAGCAACTTGTTATGAATAAGCCGGCCTCACCTCCTCCCCCTCAAGAGGAAACACCACCCAACCCAAAGGCAAATGCTCCGGCTAAGCCTATAGGTGAAGTGGTGGGGGATGAACATAATTCCACTGACTCCACCACCAAAAGGGGTGATGGGAAGGAAGAGCACCATGCGGTTCCCAGATGGTACTCTCCCGACCCTCCAATCCCTCATCCACATATAAATAATAGAGGTGACCCACCTAAGTTAGCTGCACATACTTTTGCTCAATGGGAAGTTTTAATGAAATCTCATGTGCGCAGCTTTTGCATTGATTTGTGGAATATTATTGAAGAAGGACTCAAAATTGAGGATCCAACCAACTTGACTTGAAGAGAAGTGGTAAATAGCTAACTCAATGCGACTGCCTTGCACATGATCCAACTTGGAGTGGGGCCAAAGGATTTCCCCACATTGAGCACTACAATACCGCCAAGGAAGCTTGGGATGCTCTCATTGACTTGTTTGTTGGCAATAAGAGCATGAGAAGAAATAGATATGATGCCTTAAGCAATGAGGCCGAAGGATAATTCCTGAAGGATGGTGAGGATCATGAAGACATGTATCGAAGACTCAAATCCACAGCCACCGCCTTACGGAATGTTGGTGCCTCTCACATTGATGATGCTTGGATCAAGAGGAAGTATGTGAGTGCTCTCATGCCTTTTGAGCCCACTGACTTGAAGAGTCTCCAAGGAAGACACAACTACCATCTCATTGATAACCCACAAGTATAGGGGGTGTATCGCAGTATTTTTGATAAGTAAGAGTGTCAAACCCAACGACGAGCAGAAGGTGCTGGCTAGTGGTATGGATCAGGAATTTTCTACAAATACTTAGCAAATGGATTTTTAGGGGTTTTCGATAGTGCAAGTAAATAAAGTACGAGTAAATAAAAGACAGTAGGAATAAATGCAGCAAGTGGCCCAATCCTTTATGCAGCAAAGGACAAGCCGGTTGTATTACTTAAGATGACCAAACATTCTCAAGGACACGTGGGAAGACTGTCAAGTGCTTTCGCTTCATATAGTTGATTAATCTTCTTTATCTTGCTAAGTGTTGTGTGGGTGAACCTGTGCTAATGTACCGACCTTCCTAGGACTAATACATACTTGTGATTATACCCCTTACAAACATCCATAAGTATAAGAAACTAATTAAGGTAGAAACCTGATCACCCACAAGTATAGGGGGTGTATCGTAGTATTTTCGATAAGTAAGAGTGTCGAACCCAACGAGGAGCAGAAGGTGCTGGCTAGTGGTATGGATCAGGAATTCTCTGCAAATACTTAGCAAACTGATTTTTAGGGGTTTTTGATAAAGCAAGTAAATAAAGTACGAGTAAATAAAAGACAGTAGGAATAAATGCAGCAAGTGGCCCAATCCTTTATGCAGCAAAGGACAAGCCGGTTGTATTACTTAAGATGACCAAACATTCTTGAGGACACGTGGGAATACTGTCAAGTGCTTTCGCTTCATATAGTTGATTAATCTTCTTTAGCTTGCTAAGTGTTGTGTGGGTGAACCTATGCTAATGTACCGACCTTCCTAGGACTAATACATACTTGTGATTATACCCCTTGCAAACATCAATAAGTACAAGAAACTAATTAAGGTAGAAACCTGATGACCCACAAGTATAGGGGGTGTATCGCAGTATTTTCGATAAGTAAGAGTGTCGAACCCAACGAGGAGCAGAAGGTGCTGGCTAGTGGTATGGATCAGGAATTCTCTGCAAATACTTAGCAAACGGATTTTTAGGGGTTTTGATAAAGCAAGTAAATAAAGTACGAGTAAATAAAAGACAGTACGAATAAATGCAGCAAGTGGCCCAATCCTTTATGCAGCAAAGGACAAGCCAGTTGTATTACTTAAGATGACCAAACGTTCTCGAGGACTCATGGGAAGACAGTCAAGTGCTTTCACTTCATATAGTTGATTAATCTTCTTTAGCTTGCTAAGTGTTGTGTGGGTGAGCCTTTGCTAATGTACCGACCTTCCTAGGACTAATACATACTAGTGATTATACCCCTTGCAAATATCCGTAAGTACAAGAAACTAATTAAGGTAGAAACCTAACCAGAACTTTAAACTCTAAGACCCTTACGTCCCTTGTTCAATGGTTTCCTAACGGGGGTTCAGGTTTCTATCACTCTGGCAACCCCTACGATTAGTAGCCAAATACACAATGCATTCCCCTAGGGCCCATATAGGTGAAGTGTCATGTAGTCGACGTTCACATGACACCACTAGAAGAAGTACACCACAACTTAAATATCAAACTATTAAATCTTTCTCAACACAATTCCACTACAAACAACATGACTTCTCCCATGTCCTCAAGAACAAAACGAACAACTCACAAGACATCATATGGATCATGATCAGAGATGGAATAATGATGTATAACAATCTGAACATAAACAATAATTCAATGGTTCACTCAATAGCATCAACTACAAAGAGTAATCAACACCGGGAAATTTCCCCTATGAACTAAGGCAAGGTTCAACCCAATTGTTACAGCAATATGGAGATGGTTATGATGGTGGTGATGATGATCCCGATGAAGTCCAGCTTGATGGTGGTCTTGATGGCGACGATCTCCCCTCTCCGGGAAGGAATTCCCCCGGCAGAATTCTGTCTGCCCGAGAGATCTTTCTCTCTCGGTGTTTTCCACCCCGCAGAGGCGGCGGAATCTTTCTGTGGTCGCTCCCTGAGTCTTAGGGTTTCGGGAGGATAATATACGCCATAGGTGAGAGCCAGGGGTGGACCAGGGCAGCCACAACACCTGGTGGCATGGCCCAGGGTGGCCCGCGCCAAGGGGTGGTGTGGGCCCCCTGTGGCTCATCTCCAGCCCCCCTTCTGTCTTCCTTCGTCTTCTGGAAAAATAGGATTTTCCGTATATTTTCTCGGATTTTCTGATCTTCGCGAATTTTGCCTCCAAATAGCACATTTTCCATCAGAATCCTGACTGCAGCGGTCCATGCTCCAAAAGTCATCAACCATGCAAAAACAGATGAAATAACATAAGTATCACCACTTAATATGAAATATATCAATGAATAACAGTAAATTATGACATAGAATAGTGATGCAAAATGGACGTATCAACTCCTGCTAACCTTATACTTCGCTTGTCCCCAAGCGAAACTGAGATCAATAAACATGGCCTCAGGTTTATGGAGTGAAGTGTCGATAAAAAATACGGACAAGAAGCATCACATTCATCAATACATAGATCATAATAGAAGACTACTCACTATTATATAGATTAACTTGCAATAAGTAAAGGAAACGCAATAAAGATACATAAAGTGAATCATAATTGGTAATGGCAAACTTAGCTCTTGGTCGAAGAATAGTTGATAATTTGCTGGAGTTCACAAATAACTGGTTTTCAAATGATAGCTTTTAAAGTAGTAAACATCAAGATAAGAGCAAAGTGCAAAACAAGGAACATAATAAACATGATTGAATAAATCATCATACGAATGAATGAAACACCGCAACTCAAAATACTTGCTGAGATAGAAGGGAATAGTTTTACTGACTCAACTACAAAGTAAAAGAAAGGGCCCTTCGCAGAGGGAAGCAGGGATTTCAAGTTTCATAAAGAGCTCCCAAAAATTATGATACTTATTAGCTTTCAGCTCTCATTGCCCCTATCATAGGCATCTTTTGGTGATTAAGGTTAAAGTGACACAACTAAGAGGATATGCTTGACAAGTTATAAGTTGAAATCTCATGCCCCTTACTTACGAGTACCGAACCTCATGCTACTCAACTTCAGTCACAAGTAAGCTCTTGTCATTGTAAATACATGTATATCATTGAGAACCGCCAACGGGGTACCCCTTGCACATGATACAAGAGTTATCCCATAATCAAAATGACAAGGCAAGCACACAAGGAGCATCTCAACAATCTTTTTATTTGCTATTTGCATAGGTTTTTATTGAGGATGCTTCATAGAATGCTCACTATATTTATGCTGCAAGTTTCCACCATGATTAGGCATGGCTTAAGCTACCGGCCTAGGCATTTCTCTAACACACATATGAACTCCGTGATCTTACAAGTTCCCCTTTTATTTCACACCGCCGAGATCCATAGGCAAAAGAATCATGATATCAATGAGGTACAAAGTACCAGTGCAATGTTGAAAGTGTTCCCCATGATACATGGTTCTGCTAACTTCAACTCATAAAGCGCAGGCATATACGCAACAAAGAAGGACCCAATGGTTCAAGTTTATTAAGTGCAAGAAAAGTAGAGTGTGCCATCAAGTTCGTGAGAGCTTTAATCACTATTTTTCACATAACAAGTTTAATTTGGAAGGTAGATAAAACAAGAATTTACTTGGAATAACAATAATGCTAATAGGTAGGTATGGTGGACTCAAATGGCATGGGTTTGGTTTAAAGGAGGTAGATGCATGAGAAGAATTCCCTCTCAGTACACGTTTTTGGCTAGCAAGGCTGGGTAGCAAGTATAAGAGTTGAAGGAGACAAACAAACATACAAGTGATAAAACATGCAATCTTCCTTGGAAGCACAAAAGATCTTAACTCGAGAATACTAAACTTATGAGAAAATCATGGAAGAAAGATGATGAAATTATTTTTCTTTAGAGTACTTTTATCTTTTCATTCAACTCTCAAAAATAGTGTTGCTACTGACCGAGCCAGGTTTGCCAAAACCAACTAAATTAACTCAATGATCCCAAAGTGATACCAATACTAACAACAAGATCAATCATATAACCATGAATTGAAAACTAATATAAGCTATGCAAAAGAGTAAATGATAGAACTTCTCATTAATATTCCATAACGGTAACTCACACCAAGGGATACATATCTAACGAGAGAGGGGACACTTTCATAATGCAAACCATCCTACATAATAACTTCTCTATTCATGATATGACTCTAGTAAAAAGGGTAAAAAGATAGACGATAGTGAGGTGATACCGCGACACTCCCCCCAAGCTTGGAACAAACCAAGGGGATGCCAAACCTGATGATGAATTACTCCTTCAATGGTGGTGATATCCTCTCGATGAGCTCTTTGATCAATTTCCCCAAGTCCTCAATCTCGACGGTGAGATTTCGAATAAGCTGTGAGTTTTGCTCAATGCGGCTCATGATCATGTCAGGTTGAGAATCCCAGCTCTGGCGATTTTCCCCCCACTCTAACTCCCTGAAGTCTTCCTTCCCTACATAGCTAGAACGAGGCAAAACCCAATTGGAGGGTAATTTCCCCTTGGGCATATTCTGGTATTGTTGCTCATGGATAAGAGTATGGAAAGGACTTTTGGTGCGTGGAGGAAGTGACCAGGGATCTGAAGGATGAAGAGGAGGCTTCCCTCCAATGGCTGGGTTTGCCACCACTCCAATGCTTGCAACGGTAGTGCCGGTGTGCTTTGCCTCCTCTTCACCTTCACTCTTGATCTCCTTCTCCTTCTCGGGGTCTTGGAGGTCTTCCTCCATAGGCTCCTTTCCTTTATCCTTGGCAGACACCATTGTGCTTCTAAGATTTCAAGAATAGTTCCTGGCAGAAACATATCGAAACGAAAACACGACGAAAACACAATATACGAACCTCGGGAGATCCGAGGGATTATATATTACGAAGTTTCATGACAAAAGGAAGGTACTAGGAAAAAACGAGTCTGAGGCGGAGTCCGGAGTGGCCGCACCACATAGTGGCGTGGCCTAGGGTGGTCCCGCGCCACAGGGTGGTGTGAGCCACCCTGGCTCCGTTCCCGTCCCTCTTTCGCTTCGTAGCTTTCCTTATTGACTAAAAACTGCAAAAATATAGTTGGATAGTGTTTTCGCGGAACTTTTCTTACCAGAAATGTCACCTATTTGGAAGCGGACTCTTCAGGTCTCTGAATTTGGTCCTTGATAAATTTTTCCGGAGTTATAACTTGAAAGGCATCAACATCTTCATTGTAAGAATCCCCAGCAATATAGTGCTTGAGTCGCTGCCCATTCACTACTTGTGTAGTATTATCATTTAAAGAAGAAATTTTTATTGCTCCTGAACGGTATACTGCTTCAATAATGAAAGGTCCTTCCCATTTTGACAGTAGCTTTCCTACAAAAAATCTGAGACGAGACCTATACAACAGAACTTTCTCACCAACATGAAATTCTCTCTTAAGTATTCGCTTGTCATACCATCTTTTAACTTTTTCCTTAAAGAGCCTAGCATTTTCATAGGCTTCACTCATCCATTCATCTAAGGAACTTAAGTCAAATAATATTTTCTCACCAGCGAGCTTACAATCTCTATTTAGTTCTTTAACTGCCCAGTAAGCTTTGTGTTCTAATTCTAAAGGTAGGTGACAAGCTTTCCCATAAACCATTTTATAAGGAGACATCCCCATAGGATTTTTGTAGGCAGTTCTATAAGCCCATAAAACATCCTTCAACTTTTTAGCCTAGTTTTTTCTAGATCTATTAACAGTCTTTTGCAAGATGGATTTAATTTCTCTATTTGACAACTCTACTTGCCTGCTAGTTTGGGGGTGAGAAGCTGAAGCAATTCTATGATTAACATCATATTTAGCAAGGGTCTTTCTAAAACCACCATGAATGAAATGAGAACCCCCATCAGTCATGAGATACCTAGGCACTCCAAACCTAGGAAAGATAACATCCTTAAGAATTTTTAGAGAAGTTTCCCTGTCAGCACTCTTCGTAGGAATGGCTTCTACCCACTTTGTAACATAATCAACGGCAACAAGAATATGAGTATAACCTTTCGAGGGAGGGAAAGGAACCATAAAGTCAAATCCCCAGCAATCAAAGGGTTCAATAAGTAGAGAGTAGTTCATAGGCATTTCATTGCGTCTAGAAATATTACCAACACGCTGACATTCATCACAAGATAAAACAAATTTTCTTGCATCTTTAAAAAGGTAGGCCAGTAGAAACCTGATTGTAGCACCTTTTGTGAAGTTCTATCTCCTACATGATGTCCTCCATAAGCACTACCATGACATTTACGCAATATCTCCTTTTGTTCATATTCTGGAACACATCTTCGCATAATACCATCCACTCCTTCTTTGTATAAGTGTGGATCATCCCAAAAATAATGCCTCAAGTCATAGAAGAACTTCCTTCTTTGCTGAGCTGTAAAAGTTGGAGGCAAATACTTGGAGACAATAAAGTTAGCATAATCAGCGTACCAAGGGCTCCCTCGCAAGCTTACCCCTACTGTAGCTAACTGTTCATTTGGGAAACTATCATTAACATGCATAGGGTCAAAAGAGATGTTTTCCAATCGAGATAAATTATCAGCTACAGGGTTTTCAGCACCTTTCCTGTCTACTATATGTAGATCAAACTCTTGTAAAAGCAACACCCATCTAATAAGCCTAGTCTTAGCGTCCTTCTTCGTCATAAGGTATTTAATAGCAGCATGATCAGTATGAATGGTGAATTTTGAGTCTACAATATAGGGTCTAAACTTATCACAAGCAAAAACGACAGCTATAAATTATTTTTCAGTAGTATCATAATTCCTTTGAGCAGCGTCTAAAGTCTTACTAGCATAATGAATAATGTTTAACTTTTTATCAATTCGTTGCCCAAGGACATCACCTACAGCAAAATCACTAGCATCGCACATTATTTCAAAGGGTAAAATCCAATTAGGTGGTTGAACAATAGGGGCTTTAGTTAAAGCCTTCTTAAGAGTTTCAAAAGCTTCCTTACAATCGTCATAAAAAACGAAGGGTACATCTTTTTGAAGAAGATTAGTGAGGGGTTTTGATATCCTAGAAAAGTCTTTAATAAACCTTCTATAGATACCAGCATGACCAAGGATACTACGAATACCTTTGATGTCTCTTGGACATGGCATCTTCTCAATTGCCTCAACCTTAGCTCTATTAACTTCTATGCCTCTTTCAGAAACTTTATGCCCAAGGACAACCCCTTCATTAACCATGAAGTGGCATTTCTCCCAATTAAGAATAAGATTAGTTTCTTCAGATCTCTGCAAAACTTTATCAAGGTTGTGCAGACAATTATCAAAGGAAGTTCCATAGACAGAAAAGTCATCCATGAACACTTCTAGAATTTCCTCACAAAAACCATGAAAGATAGCAGACATGCATCTTTCAAAAGTAGCAGGAGCATTACATAAACCAAAAGGCATACGTCTATAAGCATAAGTTCCATAAGGGCAAGTAAAATAAGTTTTTTCTTGATCTTGTTGTTTAACAGCAATTTGAGAGAAACCAGAATATCCATCAAGAAAACAAAAATGGGTCTTTTTAGACAACCTTCCAACATTTGATCAATAAAAGGAAGCGGGGTAGTGATCTTTCTTAGTAACTTTATTGACTTTTCTAAAATCAATGCACATCCTATAGCCTACTACTATTCTTAGGGGAATAAGCTCATCATTATCATTAGGAACAACGGTAATACCTCCCTTTTTTGGAACACAATGAACAGGACTAACCCATTCACTATCAACAATAGGGTAAATAATACCAGCATCAAGGAGTTTCAATACCTCATTCCTTACCACTTCCTTCATCTTAGGATTTAAACGTCGTTGGTGCTCTACTACTGGCTTTGCATCTGGTTCTATATTGATAGAATGTTGACATATAGTAGGTGAAATCCCTTTTAAATCATCCAGAGTATAGCCCATAGCTCCTCGGTGTTTTTTCAAAACCTCCAATAACCTTTCTTCTCCTGAAAGTTTAGAGCTAATAACAACAGGATATATCTTTTTATCATCAATATAAGCATATTTAAGATCACCACGGAGAGGTTTTAGATCGAAGACTGGATCCTTTTTAGGTGGCAACGTGGTACCCAAGTCTTCTACAAGCAAGTTATGCTTAAGCATCTTGGGTTGACGACGGAGAATCTCGTCAATCTCATTCCTTTCTTCCATGAAGATCTCACTTTCGTGATCTTCCATAAATTGCTGCAAAGCATTGTTAGGAGCAAGAGAGATAGAAGCAAGTTGTTCAACTCTAAAATCCTCATTATGGGTTTCCTCTTCACATGGTTCTTTAGTAAATTTAGAAAAATTAAACTCATAAGATTCCCCATCAAACTTAGTCAAGATTTCTCCCTCTTGCAATCTATAATAGCTCCACAAGTACTCAAGAAAGGTCTACCAAAAATGATAGGATAAGTTTTACTAGCAGCTGAACCAAGTACTAGAAAATCAGCAGGATATTTAATCTTACCACAAAGGACTTCCACATCTCATACAATGCTAATTGGAGAGATGGTTTCTCTATTAGCAAGGTGAATAACCACATCAATTTCTTCTAATTTGCAGGGACTGATTTCATGCATAATTTCTCTATAAATCTCATAAGGAATAGCACTAGAACTTGCACCAATATCACATAAACCATAATAGCAATGATCACCAATTCTAACGGAAAGCACAGGGACACTAGCTTTTTTAGCTCTATTAGGATGTGAAACAATATTAGAAGCATCCTCACAAAAAACTATGTGTCCATCTTCTATGCTTTTAGTGACAAGGTCTTTCACAATTGCTACCACAGGTTCAATGTTTATTTGTGCATCAGGTTTTATAGTTCTCTTTTCACTTTTAGTGATTACATTAGTTATCATAGGATGATCCTTTACCTTATTTGGGAAGGGAATCTTCTCGATATAAGGTTCAGGTAAGATGTGATCAATAGTGCAATACTCAACACTCCCAACAGGAACACAATCAACAATATCTGTATAAGGTGCATGGTACTTGTTCCATCCCCTTTTTGGAATTTCAATATAAGAAGCAAAAGCCCTAAAGCAATTCGTTAGAACTTGTAAATCAAGACCATAATCATTACTAATATTTTGAAAGTCATCAGTTCAAATAAAAGATTCAATGCATCCATAATCATAATTTATACCTGACTTTCTACCTTTGTCAGTCTCCCAAGCTTCAGCATTGTCTTGAATATGGTCCAGAAGATCCCATTTAGCTTCTTCTTCCATGCGAGTGAATGATCCAGCACAAGAAGCAGCCAATAAATCCTTATCATGTAGAGGGAGCCTATCATAAAAGTTATTGATAATAATATTGCTGGGGAGCTCATGAATGGGACATTTGAGCATAAGTAACTTCAATCTCCCCCAATCTTGAGCTGTACTCTCTCCATCAAGAGGCCAAAAGTTATATATTTTGATTCCGATCTTTATGAATCTCACTAGGAGGATAAAACTTTGAATAAAAGAGAGGTATTATTTCCTCCCATTCCAGAGCTTGACCATTCGTCAGCATATTATACCATTCCACAACTCTTCCTTTCAGCGATAATGAGAATAACTTCTTCTTAACTTGATCTCTAGTAATACTTGCACACTTTAACAACCCGCATAATTCGTGTATAAAGAGCAAATGATCACCGGGATGGATAGTTCCATCCCCAACATAATAGTTATCCATAACACGATCAATAATTCTTGTAGGTATTTTAAAAACATCATTCTCAGCAGGTGGTGGTTTATCTACTACCTTAGTAGTGGTAGTAGCATTACCAAATAAGAAACTCAACGAATTAGCCATAACGAAAATAAAGCAAATAACAGAAGTAAACAATACTCATAGTAGAAGTTTCCTTTACCAGTTCCACTTTCCAATAGCGCTTCACTCCTCGACAACGGTGCCAGAAAATAGTCTTGATGACCCACAAGTATAGGGGGTGTATCGCAGCATTTTCGATAAGTAAGAGTGTCGAACCCAACGAGGAGCAGAAGGTGCTGGCTAGTGGTATGGATCAGGAATTCTCTGCAAATACTTAGCAAACGGATTTTTAGGGGTTTTTGATAAAGCAAGTAAATAAAGTACGAGTAAATAAAAGACATTAGGAATAAATGCAGCAAGTGGCCCAATCCTTTATGTAGCAAAGGAAATGCCGGTTGTATTACTTAATATGACCAAACGTTCTCGAGGACACATGGGAAGACAGTCAAGTGCTTTCACTTCATATAGTTGATTAATCTTCTTTAGCTTGCTAAGTGTTGTGTGGGTGAGCCTCTGCTAGTGTATCGACCTTCCTAGGACTAATACATACTAGTGATTATACCCCTTGCAAATATCCGTAAGTACAAGAAAGTAATTAAGGTAGAAACCTAACCACAACTTTAAACTCTAAGACTCTTACGTCCCTTGTGCAATGGTTTCCTAACGGGGGTTCAGGTTTCTGTCACTCCGGCAACCCCTATGATTATTAGCCAAATACACAATGCATTCCCCTAGGCCCATATAGGTGAAGTGTCATGTAGTCGACGTTCACATGACACCACTAGAAGAAGTACACCACAACTCAAATATCAAACTATTGAATCTTTCTCAGCACAATTCCACTACTAACAACATGACTTCTCCCATGTCCTCAAGAACAAACCGAACTACTCACAAGACATCATATGGATCATGATCAGAGATGGAATAATGATGTATAACAATCTGAACATAAACAATAATTCAATGGTTCACTCAATAGCATCAACTACAAAGAGTAATCAACACCGGGAAGGTTTCCCCTATGAACTAAGGCAAGATTCAACCTAATTGTTACAGCAATATGGAGATGGTGATGAGGGTGCTGATGGTGATGATGGTGGTGATGATGGTGGTGATGATGATGATCCCGATGAAGTCCAGCTTGATGGTGGTGTTGATGGCGATGATCTCCCCTCTCCAGGAAGGAATTCCCCCGCTAGAATTCTGTCTCCCAGAGAGATCTTTCTCTCTCGGTGTTTTCCACCCCGCAGAGGCGGCGGAATCTTTCTGTGGTCGCTCCCCTGAGGCTTAGGGTTTCGGGAGGATAATATACGCCAGAGGGGAGAGCCAGAGGTAGGCCAGGGCGGCCACACCACCTGGTGGCGTGGCCTAGGGTGGCCCGCGCCAGGGTGTGGTGTGGGCCCCCTGTGGCCCATCTCCACTCCTCCTTCTGGCATCCTTCGTCTTCCGGTAAAATAGGATTTTCCGTATATTTTCCCGGATTTTCTGATCTTCGCGAATTTTGCCTCCAAATATCACATTTTTCATCAGAATCCTGACTGCAGTGGTCCATGCTCGAAAAGTCATCAACCATGCAAAAACAGATGAAATAACATAAGTAGCATCTCTTAATATGGAATATATCAATGAATAACAGTGAATTATGATATAGAATAGTGATGAAAAATGGACGTATCAACTCCCCCCAAGCTTAGACTTCGCTTGTCCCCAAGCGAAACCGAGCTCAATAAACATGACCTCGGGTTTATGGAGTGAAGAGTCGATAAAAGAATACAGACAAGAAGCATCACATTCATCAATACATAGATCATAGTAGAAGACAACTCACTATTATATAACTCAACTTGCAATAAGTAAAGGAAACACAATAAAGATACATAAAGTGAATCATAATTGGTAATGGCAAACTTAGCTCTTAGTCGAAGAATAGTTGATAGTTTGCTGGAGTTCACAAATAACTGATTTTCAATGATAGCTTTCAAAGAAGTAAACACCATGATAAGAGCAATGTGCAAAACAAGGAAGAGAAGAAACATGATTATATAAATCATCATATGAATGAATGAAACACAACAACTCAAAATACTTACTGAGATAGAAGGGAGTTGGTTTACTGACTCAACTAAAAAGTAAAAGAAAGGCCCTTCGCAGAGGGAAGCAGGGATTTCAAGTTTCATAAAGAGCTCCCAAAAATTATGATACTTACTAGCTTTTAGCCCTCATTGCCCCTATCATAGGCATCTTTAGGTGATTAAGGTTAAAGTGATCAAATACGAGGACATGCTTGACAAGTTGTAAGTTGAAAATCTCATGTCCCTTGAATATGAGGGCCGCTCCTCATGCTACAAAAGTTTAGTCACCGGTAAGTTCTTGTCATCGTAAGCATATGTGTATCATAGAGAACCACCAATAGGGTACCCCTTGCCCGATGATACAGAAGAATCCCCATATCAAAATTACAAGGCAAGCAGACAACAAGCATCTTAGCAATCTTCTTATTTTCCATGGGAATATGGTGCTTTTTCTCTCTTTCCTCTTTTCATAATATTTTTTTCTTTTTCTCTTTTTCTCAATATCAGACTCTTTTTTTATAAGAAGAATGCTTCATAGATGCTCGTTATGGTTACGCTGTAGGTTTCCACCATGTCATCATGGATTAGACCAGCAGCACATGTGTTTCTCTAACACACATGCATAACTCCATGGACTTACAAGCTCCCCTTTCATTTCACACTGCGACATCCATAGACAAAAGAACATGATATCAACTAGGTACAAAGTACCAGTGCAATGTTGAAAGCGTTCCCCATGATAGCATGGTTCTTCTAATTCACAACTTACAAAGAGCAAGCATATACGCAACATAGGTGAGCATAGTGGTTCAAGTTTATTAAGTGCAAGAAAGTAAAGGTGTGCCATCAAATTCGTGAGAGCTTTAATCACTAATTTTTACATAACAAGTTTAATTTGGAAGGTAGACAAAACCATGAATTTACTTGAAATAGCAATAGTGCTAATAGGTAGGTATGGTGGACACAAATGGCATGGGTTTGGTTTAAGGAATTGGATGCACGAGAAGAATTCCTCTCAGTACAGGTTTTTGCTAGCAAGGCTGGGTAGCAAGTATAAGAGTTGAAGGAAACAAACAAACATACAGGTGAAAAAGACAAACATGCAATCTTCCTTGGAAGCACAAAAGATCTTAAATAGAGAATACTAAACTTATGAGAAAATCAAGAAAGAAAGATGATGAAATTATATTTCTTTAGAGTACTTTTTATCTTTTTCATTCAACTCTCAAAAATAGTGTTGCTACTGACCGAGCCAGTTTTGCCAAAACCAACTAAATTAACTCAATGATCCCAAAGTGATACCAATACTAACAACAAGATCAATCATATAACCATGAATTGAAAACTAATACAAGATTTGCAAAAGAGTAAATGATAGAACTTCTCATTAATATTCCATAACGGCAACTCACACCAAGGGATACATATCTAATGAGAGAGGGGACACTTCCATAATACAAACCATCCTACATGATAACTTATCTATTCATGATATGACTCTACTAAAAAGGTAACAAGATAAAAGATAGTGATGTGATACCGCGGCACTCCCCCAAGCTTGGAACAAACCAAGGGGATGCCAAACCTGATGACGAATTACTCCTTTGGTGGTGGTATTCTCTCGTCATCATCCGACTACCAAGGTAAATGCTCCCCATCAACAAAGGCATTGTGGTCTCCAGCATCCTGAAACTTGTAGCAGCACTTATGCGTTTAAATCTAACCTCGTACTCACAGTTTTGATTTTGAACATCGTAGAGTTGTGCTTGCAGTTCGTTGGTTGTTTGGCAGAGTGAGAGGACTTCATCCTTGAGTTCAGCAGTCTCCTTTTGGTGCTCGGCGATGAGTTTGGAACAAATCTTATGGATGATTTCCACTTCACGTTCTTCCATCTTCTTGTACCTAAAGGCTTCTTGCTCTAGTGCTTCCATCCTGTCCTCCAGACTTCCTTCACCTTTAGGGCCTTGAACCTCTTTTATCTGGACTTCCCCATCTTCAAGCAACAACACCTTGGGATGAATCTTCAACTCTCTCATGTATGGGTTGATGATATCTTCTAAGGAATCTCCCTTGGCTGATCCAGAGGAGGACATTGTGGCTCCAAATCTGGGACTCTACCTGTCAGAAACAGATCGAAACGAAAACACGACGAAAACATGATATACAAACCTCGAGAGATCCGGGGGATTATATATTATGAAGTTTCAAAACAAAAGGAAGGTACTTGGAGAAAACGAGTCGGAGATGGAGGCTGAGGTGGCCACACCACCTGGTGGCGCAGCCAGGGGTGGGCCTGCGCCACAGGGTGGTGTGAGCCACCCTGGCTCCGTTTCTGCCCCTCTTTCGCTTTGTAGCTTTCCTTATTGACTAAAAACTGCAAAAATATAGTTGGATAGTATTTTCGCGGAACTTTTCTTACTAGAACTGTTACCTATTCAAACACGGAGTCTGCAGGTCTCTGAATTTGGTCCTTGATAAAAAAATTCGGAGTTATAACTTGAAAGGCATCAACATCTTCATTGTAAGAATCGCCATCAATATAGTGCTTGAGTCGCTGCCCATTCACTACTTGTGTAGTATTATCTTTTAAAGAAGAAATTTTTATTGCTTCTGAATAGTACACTTCTTCAATAATGAAGGGTCCTTCCCATTTTGATAGTAGCTTTCTTGCAAAAAATCTGAGACGAAACCTATACAATAGAACTTTCTCACCAACATGAAATTCTCTCTTAAGTATTCGCTTGTCATTCCATCTTTTAACTTTTTCTTTAAAGAGCCTAGCATTTTCATAGGCTTCACTCCTCCATTCATCTAAGGAACTTAAATCAAATAATCTTTTCTCACATGCGAGCTTATAATCTCTATTGAGTTCTTTAACTGCCTAGTAAGCTTTGTGTTCTAATTCTAAAGGTAGGTGACAAGCTTTCCCATAAACCATTTTATAAGGAGACATCCCCATAGGGTTTTTGTAGGTAGTCCTATAAGCCCTTCAAGCATCATTCAACTTTTTAGCCTAGTTTTTTCTAGATCTATTAACCGTCTTTTGCAAGATGGATTTAATTTCTCTATTTGATAACTCTACTTGCCCACTAGTTTGGGGGTGATAAGCTGAAGTGATTCTATGATTAACATCATATTTAGCAAGGGTGTTTCTAAAACAACCATGAATGAAATGAGAACCCCCATCAGTCATGAGATACCTAGGCACTCCAAACCTAGGAAAGATAACATCCTTAAGCATTTTAGAGAAGTTTCCCCATGAGCACTCTTCGTAGGAATGGCTTCTACCCACTTAGTAACATAATCAACGGCAACAAGAATATGAGTATAACCTTTCGAGGGAGAAAAAGGACCCATAAAGTCAAATCCCCAGCAATCAAAGGGTTCAATAACTAGAGAGTAGTTCATAGGCATTTCATTGCATCTAGAAATATTACCAACACGCTGACATTCATCACAAGATAAAACAAATTTTCTTGCATATTTAAAAAGGGTAGGCTAGTAGAAACCTGATTGTAGCACCATTTGCGCAGTTCTATCTCCTGCCTGATGTCCTCCATAAGCACTACCATGACATTTACGCAATATCTCCTTTTGTTCATATTTTGGAACAAATCTTCGCATAATACCATCCACTCCTTCTTTATATAAGTGTGGGTCATCCCAAAAATAATGTCTCAAATCATAAAATAACTTCCTTCTTTGCTGAGCTGTAAAAGTTGGAGGCAAATACTTGGAGACAATAAAGTTAGCATAATCAGCATACCAAGGGCTCCTTCGCGAGCTTACCCCTACTGCAGCCAACTGTTCATTTGGGAAACTATCATTAACAGGCACAGGGTCAAAAGAGATGTTTTCCAATCGAGATAAATTATCAGCTCCTGGGTTTTCAGCACCTTCCCTATCTACTATTGCTGGCTCGTGGTTGATGTAGAGCTCATTGGGAACCCCAAGAGGAAGGTACGATGAATATAGCATCAAGTTTTCCCTCAGTTATGAAACCAAGGTTTAGTCGAACCAATAGGAGCAAGGAAACACCCCAAAGGTTTTACTAGCTGAGCTTTGGCAGGGCACACTACCGGTGCTAGTAGCAACGTGGAGACCTGCACAACACAATCACAGAACTTTGTCCCCAACTTGTGATGAGGTTGTCAATCTCACCGTGTTTTGCGGAAAACAAAGGATTAACCGTATCGAATGGAAAGAAGTAAAAGTTTACAGAAAGTAAACACAAAGCAGTAAAAGATTGTAGATTGTATGTAAAGTAAAAGGACCGGGATCCATAGTTCACTAGAGGTGGCTCTCCTTAGATAAATAACATGCTGGGTGAACAAATTACAGCGGGGCAATTGACAAACACCAAGAAAGCAATACATGCATATACTAATCATCTTGACTCCTCTGAGACTTGATTGGGCATTACAACATAATACATAGACCGCCATCCAACTGCATCTATGACTAATAATCCACCTTCGGGTTATCATCCGAACCCCCTCCAGTATTAAGTTGCAAGCAACAGATTATTGCTTTATGAACTGCGTGTAAAGTAAACAATACGATTGTTCTATGGACAAAGGATTTTTGTTTTCTCCCTAGTAGCAACAGCACATCTAGTACCTTAGAGATTTCTGTCACTTCCCCAGATTACCAGAGGCATGAACCCACTATCGAGCATCAATACTAACTCTTGGAGTTGCTAGCATCTACTTGGCCAAGATAGCTACTAACAACGGAAAGCATGCAAGATCTCAAATAACAAAGACATGATAGAATCGATAATCAATCTGAAATAGCATCTCAATATCCATCGGATCCCCGCAAACACAACATGCAGAATTACAAATAGATGATCTTGATCATGAGTGGAGCTCACAAGATCTAAACATGATAGCACAAAGGAGGAAAAACCAGCCATCTAGCTACTACATGGATCCGTAGTCCAAGGATGAACTACTCACGCATCACACCGGAGGCTTGCATGGTGATGAAGAAGGCCTCCAGGGTGAATTCCCCTCTCCGGTAGGGTGCCAGGAAGAGCTTCAGATCCCTCCCGATCTAGGGATGGAGATGACGGCGGCTACAGACTCTTTCGTGGATTTTTGATCGGGTACTTAGGGTTTTCATCCCGAGGGAACTTATAGGTGGAAGGAGAGGCCGAGGGGGTGCCGGGAGCCACCACACCACCCCTTGGCGTGGGCCCAGCCTGGCCGCGTGGCCAGGTGGTGTGGCCGGCCCCTGGCCCTTCTCCGTCTCGTATTCTGACACTTGATCCCTTCCGGAAAAATAGGCACTTTGGCTTTTGTCCCGTCCAATTCCGAGAACATTCATTTTCTGACTTTCCTAGAACCAAAAACAGCAGAAAAGAGGCAGCTGGCACTGTGGCTCTTCTGAATAGGTTAGTCCAAGAAATCATATGAAAAGTACTCCAAAGTTGGAACAAAACACAAGAAAGTGGATAAAACCAAGCATGTAATATCAAAAATTATAGATAAATTTGCAATGTATCAACATCCCCAAGCTTAACTCCTGCTCATCCTCGAGTAGGTAAGTGATAAAAAGAAATAATTTTTGAGGTGACATGCACCATCAAAGACTTGATCAAAGTATTTGCAAAACATTCAAGGCTGGGAGCATAGTACTTCAATCATAACATGAAAGACAAAGTTCTAGCAATAAGCAAAGAAACTATGATGCAACATAAAAAGGTACAAACAAAAGATTCATGAATAACATGCTTTGCAAGACGTTTGTTTGTTTCACATAAAGAAAACATAGCATAAAAGTATTCAGCTTGTCCCTCAGTAGAGTAGCAAATATAAATGCATAGGACACCTTCAAAGTTCATAAGAGTGACTAGATACAATAGTTTCAAACAAGCAATAACAAGTTATGCATCAATCAACTAGTCTTGGGACAATGCACATAGAACTAAGAATGGCCACTATGCTCTCAAAGTAGGTGCATAAAGATAGAAGGTGGAGACTCGATATAATGGTGGAAGAAAGGCCTTTTGTAAAAGGAAGTAGGGATTGAAGTCTCATAAAGAGCTTCCAAAAATTATGGTATTTGTAGCTTTCAGCTCTCATTGCCCTTATCATACGCATCTTTAAGGTGATTAAGGTTAAATTGACACAACTAAGAGGATATGCTTCACAAGTTATAAACCGAAATCTCATGCCCCTTACTTACGAAGACCGATCCTCATGCTACTCAACTTCAGTCACGAGTAAGCTCTTGTCATTGTAAGTATATGTGTATCATTAAGAACCGCCAACAGGGTACCCCTTGCACATGATACGAGAGCTTTCCCATAATCAAAATGACAAGGCAAGCAGACAATGAGCATCTCAGCGATCTTTTTATTTGCTATTTGCATTGGTTTTTATTGAGGATGCTTCATAGAGTGCTCATTATGGTGATGCTGCAAGTTTCCACCATGATTAGGCATGGCTTAGGCTAGCGGCCTAGGCGTTTCTCTAACACACATACAAACTCCATGATCTTACAAGTTCCACTTTTATTTCACACCGCCGGGATCCGTAAGCAAAAGAACATGATATCAACGGAGTACAAAGTACAAGTGCGATGTTGAAAGCGTTCCCCATGAAACATGGTTCTGCTAATTTCAACTTATAACGCGCAAGCATACACACAACAAAGAAGGACCCAATGGTTCAAGTTTATTAGAGGCAATAAAGTAAAGTGTGCCATCAAGTTCGTGCAAGCTTTAATAACTAGTTTTCTCATAACAAGTGGAAGGTAAACAAAAGCATGAATGTACTTGGAATAGCATAAGCTAGTAGGTAGGTACGGTGGACTCTTTGGAATAACTTGGTTTAGGGAGGTGGATGCATGAGTGGAACTCATACTTTGTTGTGGAGGCTAGCAAAATACTGGGAGCGACAAACTAAGAGAGCAATAATGGCCATAATCATGCAGAGCGACAAAACATCATTGATGAAAGCATAAAGTGATACTACAAGTTGAAAACTAAAGTATCATAAAGTCTATGGTGACTTGAGATAGTCATAACATGGTGTGAGCATGTGCCAAGTCAACCCAAATAAAGCATCAAAGGAGAATACCACTATACTATGCTTTAATATGCTAAAACAACGCATGATTCATCCAAGGAACATTAAGCAATATCCATTGTTTATAACAAGCCATGCTACAGCAAAGAATACTAAGCATAAAGCCAAAACAATATCAAGCATGGCATGACAAAGCATAGACCACAGTGAAAAACAAGCTCTTTTTACCACATAAGTATGAACTTTCCTACTCTTTTCCAAACCAAACCAAACTATTTGCAAACCAATGTAAGAAAGAGGGGGTCCAACCAATTTATTCAGAAAACTAAGCAAACCAAGCAAACGAAAACAAAAATAAAAATGTAAAAAGAAGACGCTCCAAGAAAAACACAACTGTGCATGAAACAATAAAAATGAAGCGTTTGGAAGAAACCTGGGATTTTTATTGATGAAGAAAGGGATGCCTTGGGCATCCCCAAGCTTTGACGCTTGTACTTCTTGGATATTTCTTGGGGTGACACGCTTGGCATCCCCAAGCTTCAGCTTTAGTCCATCCTTCACCTCATTACTCATTCCTTCCATACACCTGAAATTTTTCCTTCATACAAAACTTCACACAATCTCATTAGCAACATTAGTGCACTTAAGATAAATAAGTCTAAAGGTTCAGTTCTAACACCAAATAAACTTCCATTAGAAAACTATCTACTGTATAACTTCCCTCAAAAATCTCAATTCCCCAAAAGAACTCAAGAAGGGACTAACAAAAAGCAAATGCTGAAAAATGGCAGAAATCTGTCAAAACAGACCAGCAGGTAAAGACGAATTCTTTCGAAGACCTTAGGTTGCTCAAATCAAACAGTGTTGAACTAACTAAAGTTAGATAACATCCTGGGGCAGAATCAAAAAAAATTACAGCTCAATCCGACCTACAGAGCTCTCTCAGGAATTTTTACGGTGAAGCATAGAAATCTGTTTCGGGACAGCAACTTTCCCAATCATTACTTCACTCTCACTAGAGGTTACTCTTGGCACAAAAAGCAAATAAAAAGGATAAGGAGAGGTTATTACAGAGGTAATAACTTCCAAGAATCAACTAAAACTCTTGGGTTATCTTCCAACAAGTACTTTTCTTTAACGCCTTTAAGTTAGGCATAAGAAGCAAAGAAAGAATAAAGTGTTCTCAAATGAAGAAGCATTAAAACTAAATTTTGTTTTCATAGGAGAAGCAAAATAAATATTTTCTCTCTTTTTAGGGAAGTGTTCTATACCTTTCTTGAGTGAGAGTTGATATTTAATGGTGCCTTCTTTCATATCAATGATGGCACCAACAGTTCTAAGAAAAGGTCTTCCCAAAGTAATAGGACAAGAAGCATTGTATTCAACATCCAAAACATAGAAATCAACGGGGATATAGGAATCGCCCACCATAATAAGAACATCATTAAGACTCCCCATTAGTTTCTTTTTAGCATTAGCATCAAGTGGGACATTCAAATAACAATCTTCAAGAGGAGGCAAATCAAGCATATCATAAATCCTTCTAGGCATAATAGAAACACTACTATCAAGATCACACAAAGCTTTGAAATCAAAGTCATTCACTTTCATATTAATGATGGGTTCCCAACCATCCTCTTGTTTTATAGGAATAGAAGCTTTATGTTTCATCTTTTCTTCTTTAATCTTCATGAGAGCATCAGTAATGTGTTTTGTAAAAGCCATGTTCATAGCAGTAGCATTAGGACTTTTAGCAAGCTTTTGTAGGAACTTAATAACTTTAGAGATATTGCAACCATCAAGATCAAAATCAAATTTATCATCTAAAGTAGTAGAACTATTAGTAGCCTCAACACTAGTGGTGGTAATAGTAGAAACACTAATGTTTCTAGTAATTTCATCTTCTCTTTCCCACTTAGCATGTAATTCAGCTAACAGTCTAACATTTTCATCAATTCTTACTTGTATAGCATTAGTAGCTGCAAAGGGATTCTCATTAGTTTCGGGTTTAGCAGCCATTGTATTCAAAGTAGATTGAGCTTCAGCCAAAGATGCTATATTTCTTTCAGCATTAGACAGTTTTTCCTCAATAGTTTTATTGAAAGCAGTTTGTTTACTAATAAAGTATTTAAGCATAACTTCAAGTTCACAGGGAGCACTCCTAATATTGTTGTAGGAACTTCCATAAGCATTACCATTGTTAGGAGGATATGTCTTATAATTGTTGTTACCAAAATTGTTCCTATAAGCATTATTACCATAAGCACTGTTGCCAAAATTATTATTTCTTATGAAGTTCACATCAACTTGCTCTTCTTGAGCAACCAAAGAGGCTAAAGGAACATTATTTGGATCAATATGGGCTTTCCCATTAATAAGCATAGACATAATAATATCAATCTTATCACTCAAGGAGGAGGTTTCTTCAACAGAATTTACCTTCTTACCTTGTGGAGATCTCTCACTATGCCATTCAGAATAATTTACCATCATATTATCCAATAGTTTTGTTGCAGCACCCAAAGTGATGGTCATAAAGGTACCTCCAGCAGATGAATCCAATAGGTTCCTTGAAGAATAGTTCAATCCTGCATAAAAAGTTTGAATGATCATCCAAGCAGTCAGTCCATGAGTGGGACAATTCTTTCCCAAAGATTTCATTCTTTCCCAAGCTTGAGCAACATGCTCATTATCAAGTTGTTTAAACTTCATTATTTCACTTCTCATGGATATAATCTTAGCAGGAGGATAGTATTTTCCAATAAAAGCATCTTTGCTTTTAGTCCAAGAATCAATACTATTCCTAGTTAAGGAATTCAACCATTCTTTAGCTTTTCCTCTCAAAGAGAAAGGAAACAATTTCAGTTTAATAATATCACCATCTATATCCCTATGCTTTTGCATCTCACAAAGTTCAACAAAGTTATTTAGATGGGAAACAACATCTTCATTACCAATACCAGAAAATTGATCTCTCATAACAAGATTGAGCAAAGCAGGTTTTATCTCAAAGAAAGTATTTTCAGCCATAGGTGGAGCAATATGAGTGCTCATAAAATCATTGTTGTTGGTGCTAGTGAAATCACACAACTTAGTGTTTTAAAGAGTAGCCATTTTTTTTGGTTTTCAAATAAGAAAGCAAACAAGTAAAACTATTTTTTTTTTGGATTTTTGATAAAGAAACAAGCAAACAAGCAAAAAGAAAACTAAGCAAAACAAAAACAACAAAGTAAATAGACTGGTTATGAGGGACTCCCCTTGTGAAGATGTCCTTGACTCCCTGGCAACGGCGCCAGAAAAATCGCTTTTCTAGTGCGGTGTTGATGTGGGAGTTTCTTCTTCTTCGTTCCCCGGCAACGGCGCCTGAAAATCTTGCTGGCTCGTGGTTGATGTAGAGCTCGTTGGGAACCCCAAGAGGAAGGTACGATGAATATAGCAGCAAGTTTTCCCTCAGTTATGAAACCAAGGTTTAATCGAACCAGTAGGAGCAAGGAAACACCCCAAAGGTTTTACTAGCTGAGCTTTGGCAGGGCGCACTACCGGTGCTAGTAGCAACATGGAGACATGAACAACACAATCACATAACTTTGTCCCCAACTTGCGATGAGGTTGTCAATCTCACCGTGTTTTGCAGAAAACAAAGGATTAAACGTTTCGAATGGAAAGAAGTAAAAGTTTATAGAAAGTAAACACAAAGAAGTAAAAGATTGTAGATTGTATGTAAAGTAAAAGGACCGGGATCCATAGTTCACTAGAGGTGGCTCTCCTTAGATAAATAACATGTTGGGTGAACAAATTACAGCGGGGCAATTGACAAACACCGAGAAAGCAATACATGCATATACTAATCATCTTGACTCCTCTGAGACTTGATTGGGCATTACAACATAATACATAGACCGCCATCCAACTGCATCTATGACTAATAATCCACCTTCGGGTTATCATCCGAACCCCCTCCAGTATTAAGTTGCAAGCAACAGATTATTGCTTTACGAACTGCGTGTAAAGTAAACAATACGATTGTTCTATGGACAATTTTTTTTTGTTTTCTCCCTAGTAGCAACAACACATCTAGTACCTTAGAGATTTCTGTCACTTCCCTAGATTACCAGAGGCATGAACCCACTATCGAGCATAAATACTAACTCTTGGAGTTGCTAGCATCTACTTGGCCAAGATAGCTACTAACAACGGAAAGCATGCAAGATCTCAAATAACAAAGACATGATAGAATCGATAATCAATCTGAAATAGCATCTCAATATCCATCGGATCCCCGCAAACACAACATGCAGAATTACAAATAGATGATCTTGATCATGAACGGAGCTCACAAGATCTAAACATGAAAGCACAAAGGAGGAGAAACCAGCCATCTAGCTACTACATGGATCCGTAGTCCAAGGATGAACTATCACGCATCACATCGGAGGCTTGCATGGTGATGAAGAAGGCCTCCAGGGTGAATTCCCCTCTCCGGTAGGGTGCCGGGAAGAGCTTCAGATCCCTCCCGATCTAGGGATGGAGATGATGGTGGCTACAGACTCTTTTGTGGATTTTTGATCGGGTACTTAGGGTTTTTGTCCCGAGGGCAACTTATAGGCGGAAGGAGAGGCCGAGGGGGTGCCGGGAGCCACCACACCACCCCCTAGCGCGGGCCTAGCCTGGCCACGCGGCCAGGTGGTGTGGCCGGCCCCTGGCTCTTCTCCGTCTCGTATTCTGGCACTTGATCCCTTCCGGAAAAATAGGCACTTTGGCTTTTGTCCCGTCCAATTCCGAGAACATTCATATTTTGACTTTCCTAGAACCAAAAACAACAGAAAATAGGCAGCTGGCACTATGGCTCTTGTTAATAGGTTAGTCCAAGAAATCATATGAAAAGTACTCCAAAGTTGGAACAAAACATAAGAAAGTGGATAAAACCAAGCATGGAACATAAAAAATTATGGATACATTTGCAATGTATCAACTATATCTAGATCAAACTCTTGTAAAAGCAGCACCCATCTAATAAGCCTAGGCTTAGCGTCCTTCTTCGTCATAAGGTACTTAATAGCAGCATTATCAGTATGAATGGTGACTTTTGAGTGTAAAATATAGGGTCTAAACTTATCACAAGCGAAGACGATAGCTAGAAATTCTTTTTCAGTAGTAGCATAATTCCTTTGAGCAGCGTCTAGAGTCTTACTAGCATAATGAATACCGTTTAGCTTTTTATCAATTCGTTGTCCAAGGATAGCACCTACAGCAAAATCACTAGCACCACACATTATTTCAAAGGGTAAACTCCAATCAGGTGGTTGAATGATAGGAGCTATGGTTAAAGCCTTCTTAAGAGTTTCAAAAGCTTCCTTACAATCATCATCAAAAACAAATGGTACATCTTTTTGAAGAAGATTAGTGAGGGGTTTTGATATCCTAGAAAAATCTTTAATAAACCTTCTATAGAAACCAGCATGACCAAGGATACTACGAATACCTTTGATGTCTCTTGGACATGGCATTTTCTCAATTGCCTCAACCTTAGCTCTATCAACTTCTATGCCTCTTTCAGAAACCTTATGCCCAAGGACAATCCCTTCATTGACCATGAAGTGGCATTTCTCCCAATTAAGAACAAGATTAGTTTCTTCACACCTCTGTAAATCTTTATCAAGGTTGTGCAGACAATTATCAAAAGAATTTCCATAGACAGAAAAGTTATCCATGAACACTTCCACAATTTCCTCACAAAAACCATGAAATATAGCAGACATGCATCTTTGAAAAGTAGCAGGAGCATTACATAAACCAAAAGGCATATTTCTATAAGCATAAGTTCCGTAAGGGCAAGTAAAAGTAGTTTTTCTTGATCTTGTTGTTTAATCGCAATTTGAGAGAAGCCAGAATATCCATCAAGAAAACAAAAATGGGTCTTTTTAGACAACCTTTCCAACATTTGATCAATGAAAGGAAGCGGGTAGTGATCTTTCTTAGTAACTTTGTTGACTTTCCTAAAATCAATTCACATCCTATAGCCTACTACTATTCTTTGGGGAATAAGCTCATCATTATCATTAGGAACAACGGTAATTCCTCCTTTTTTAGGAACACAATGAACAGGACTAACCCATTCACTATCAACAATAGGGTAAATAATACCAGCATCAAGGAGTTTCAATACCTCATTTCTTACCACTTCCTTCATCTTAGGATTTAAACTTCATTGGTGCTCTACTACTGGCTTTGCATCTGGTTCTATATTGATAGAATGCTGACATATAGTAGGTGAAATCCCTTTTAAATCATCCAAAGCATAGCCCATAGCTCCTCGGTGTTTCTTCAAAACCTCCAATAACCTTTCTTCTTCCTTCCCTGAAAGTTTAGAGCTAATAATAACATGATATCTCTTTTTATCATCAATATAAGCATATTTAAGATGATCAGGGAGAGCTTTTAGATCGAAGGCCGGATTCTTTTTAGGTGGCAACGTGGTACCCAAGTCTTCTACATGCAAGTTATGCTTAAGCATCTTGGGTTGACGACGGAGAATCTTGTCAATTTCATTCCTTTCTTCCATGAAGATCTCACTTTCGTGATCTTCCATAAATTGCTGCAAAGCATTGTTAGGAGCAAGAGAAATAGAAGCAAGTTGTTCAACTCTAAAATCCTCATTATGGGTTTCCTCTTCACAAGGTTCTTTAGTAAATTTCGAAAAATTAAACTCATAAGATTCCCCATCAAACTTAGTCAAGATTTTCTCCCTCTTGCAATCTATAATAGCTCCACAAGTACTCAAGAAAGGTCTACCAAAAATGATAGGATAAGTTTTACTAGCAGTTGAACCAAGTACTAGAAAATCAGCAGGATACTTAATCTTACCACAAAGAACTTCCACATCTCGTACAATACGAATTGGAGAGATGGTCTCTCTATTAGCAAGGTGAATAACCACATCAATCTCTTCCAATTCGTAGGGACTGATTTCATGCATAATTTCTCTATAAAGCTCATAAGGAATAACACTGGAACTTGGACCAATATCACATAAACCATAATAGCAATGATCACCAATTCTAACGGAAAGCACATGGAAACTAGCCTTTTTAGTTATATTAGGATGTGAAACAATATTATAAGCATCCCCACAAAAGGCTACGTGTCCATCTTCTATGCTTTTAGTGACAAGGTCTTTCACAATTGCTACCACAGCTTCAACATTTATTTTTTCATCAGGTTTTACAGTTCTCTTTTCACTTTTAGTGATTACACTAGTTATCATAGTATGATCCTTTATCTTATCTGGGAAGGGAATCTTCTCGATATAAGGTTCAGGTAAGATGTGATCAATAATGCAATACTCAGCACTCCCAACAGGAACACAGTCAACAATATCTTTGTAAGGTGCATGGTACTTTTTCCATCCCTTTTTTGGAATTTCAATATAAGAAGCAAAAGCCTTAAAGAAATTTGTGATAACTTGTAAATCAAGACCATAAGCATTTCTAATATTTTGAAAGTCATTAGTTCCCATAAAAGATTGAATGCATTCATAGTCATAATTTATACCTGACTTTCTTCCTTTGTCATTCTACCAAGCTTCAGCATTGTCTTGAATACGGTCCAGAAGATCCCATTAGCTTCTTCTTCCATGCGAGTGAATGATCCAGCACAAGAAGCATCCAATAAATCTTTGTCATGTAGAGGGAGCCTTGCATAAAAGTTATTGATAATAATATTGTTGGGGAGCTCATGAATGGGACATTTGAGCATAAGTAACTTCAATCTCCCCCAATCTTGAGTTGTACTCTCTCCATCAAGAGGCCAAAATTTATATATTTGATTCCAATATTTATGAATCTCACTAGGAGGATAAAACTTTGAATAAAAGAGAGGTACTATTTCCTCCCATTACAGAGCTTGACCATTCTTCAGCATATTATACCATTCCACAGCTCTTCCTTTCAGCGATAATGAGAATAACTTCTTCTTAACTTGATCTGTAGTAATACCTGCACACTTGAACAACCCGCATAATTCGTGTATAAAGAGCAAATGATCACCGGGATGGACAGTTCCATCCCCAACATAGTAGTTGTCCATAACATGATCAATAATTCTTGTAGGTATTTTAAAAGCATCATTCTCAGCAGGTGGTGGTTCATCTACTACCTTAGCAGTGGTAGTAGCATTACCAAATAAGAAACTCAGCGAATTATCAACGAAAATAAAGCAACTAACAGAAGTAAACAATACTCACAATAGAAGTTTCCTTTACTAGTTCTAGTCTCCAATAGCGCTTCACTCCCTGGCAACGGCGCCAGAAAATAGTCTTGATGACCCACAAATATAGGGGGTGTATCGCAGTATTTTCGATAAGTAAGAGTGTCGAACCCAATGAGGAGCAGAAGGTGCTGGCTAGTGGCATGGATCAGGAATTCTCTGCAAATACTTAGCAAACGAATTTTTAGGGGTTTTTGATAGTCCAAGTAAGTAAGGTACGAGTAAATAAAAGACAGTAGGAATAAATACAGCAAGTGGCCCAATGCTTTATGCAGCAAAGGACAAGCCGGTTGTATTACTTAAGATGACCAAACTTTCTCGAGGACACGTGGGAAGACTGTCAAGTGCTTTCGCTTCATATAGTTGATTAATCTTCTTTAGCTTGCTAAGTGTTGTGTGGGTGAACCTGTGCTAATGTACTGGCCTTCCTAGGACTAATACATACTTGTGATTATACCCCTTGCAAACATCTATAAGTACAAGAAAGTAATTAAGGTAGAAACCTAACCACAACTTTAAACTCTAAGACCCTTACGTCCCTTGTGCAATGGTTTCCTAACGGGGGTTCAGGTTTCTTTCTCTCCGGCAACCCCTACGATTAGTATCCAAATACACAATGCATTCCCCTAGGCCCATATAGGTGAAGTGTCATGTAGTCAATGTTCACATGACACCACTAGAAGAAGTACACCACAACTTAAATATCAAACTATTGAATCTTTCTCAACACAACTCCACTACTAACAACATGACTTCTCCCATGTCCTTAAGAACAAAATGAACTACTTACAAGACATCATATGGATCATGATCAGAGATGGAATAATGATTGATAACAATCTGAACATAAACAATAATTCAATGGTCCACTCAATAGCATCAACTACAAAGAGTAATCAACACCGGGAAAGTTTCCCCTAAGAACTATGCAAGATTCAACCCAATTGTTACAGCGGTATGGAGATGGTGATGAGAGTGCTGATGGTGATGATGGTGGTGATGATGATGATGATCCCGATGAAGTCCAGCTTGATGGTGGTGTTGATGGCGACGATCTCCCCTCTCCGGGAAGGATTCCCCCGGTAGAATTCTGTCTGTCGGAGAGATCTTTCTCTCTTGGTGTTTTCCGCCCCGCAGAGGCGGCGGAAACTTTATGTGGTCGCTCCCCCGAGTCTTAGGGTTTCAGGAGGATAATATATGCCAGAGGGGAGAGCCAGAGGTGGGCTAGGACGGCCACACCACCTGGTGGCACGGCCTAGGGTGGCCCACGCCAGGGGGTGGTGTGGCCCCCCTGTGGCCCATCTCCACTCCTCCTTCTGGCATCCTTCGTCTTCTGTAAAAATAGGATTTTCTGTATATTTTCCTTGATTTTCTGATCTTCGCGAATTTTGCCTCCAAACAGCACCTTTTCCATCAGAATCCTGACTACAGCGGTCCATGCTCCAAAAGTCATCAACCATGCAAAAACAGATGAAATAACATAAGTATCATCTTTTAATATGAAATATATCAATCAATAACGGTGAATTATGATATAGAATAGTGATGCAAAATGAACGGATCACTCATGACCTCCAATGAAGTTATGCAAGAGATGGTCGCTTTCAAGGTTACTGCCAAGAATGCCAAAGATGCCCATGCTCGTGCCATTGGAATGAGTAGTGGTGTCAATCTTGCCTTGAAGGCCAAGGTTGTGGAGTATGATGAAGATGAAGGGAGTGATGAGGGACTTTCAATGGGCCACCCTAAAGATGTCAAGGTTGCTCATGGTGAATACATGGCCTTCTATGCAAGAAACTTTTGGAAAGACCCCCGCCAAGGCCAAGATGGAGATGCAACAAAGAAGCAACCCCAATGGGAGAACAAACAATGGGTCTAAGTTGAGAACTTGCTTCAATAGTGGTGACCTCTATCACGTTTTTGCCGGTTGTCCCTATGAGAAGAGAGAAGATCATGGGGTAAACTTGTGTTGAAGAAGACCTCCAAAGCTCCTTACAAGAAACCTTTCATCAAAAGGAATTCCACCAACAAGAAGTGGGGTGAAGTTGTATTGATCACACATGAAGAATTCTCCTCCGACAATGGTGATGTGGAAGATGAAGAAGAGGAAACATCAAGTGGTGTGGTGGCTCTTACCACTACTTCTACACCTACATTCTCACTCTTCGACTCTCCAAATGAGAATATCTCCAACAAGAACGTCACTTGCCTTTTTGCAAGAGGAATGGAGGTATTATCAACATCACACCCCACCTCCTTAGTTGATGATGAATTTGATGATGAGTTATCCCTTGAGGTCAAAAAGGAATTAGTTTCTTTTGATGTGTTTATGAACAACTTGCAAGGGGAGCACAAAAAACATTTTGTGGACCTATTAAATCAACTTTCACACACACAAGAGCTCCTAAATGATTGATGTGAATTAGGAAGAGAGCACATGATTGAGGTAGAAGCTCTAAATAATGTTCTAGAAGAAGAACAAGAGACTAGGATGTCTCTTGAAACTAAACTTGAAGGGCTTGATGAAGCAAATGATCTCATTATTAATAAACTCATCAAGGAACGTGACCATGCTATTGCTAAATATAAAAAGGCTAAAAAGGACAAGATTGAGTTTGGTGTTGTTCATGAAAAACTTGCCGAGGACTTTAGAATGCTTGACAAGGCTCACAAGGCCTTGGAGAGTGAACTCTTGCTACTCACAAAGTCTCATGAAAAGCCTCAAACTCAATTGACCAATATTCCTTCACCTAGTACTTTCATTCCTTCTAGTTATACAAATATACTTGAAGAAAATTCTAGGTTGAAGGGGGAGCTAGCTAAGGCCAGCTTTCCCAAAGGAAACAAGTCAATTGATGACCTCTTGAGTAAGCAGAGGTCAAATAATGAGAAAGGCGGCATTGGCTTTGTCTCTAAAGACAAGAAGAAGAAGGCCAAGCCCTCACAAGAAAAAGACAAGGTCATTGTGGGTAGTAAGACCACAAATGGCACTATGTCTCATGATGACTTTGTGGGAAGTGCTAACCCTCACTATGTTTTAATGAGTGATTATTATGGTGATGTGTATGCACAATATGTTAGCCCATTTGATGGTTATATTGCTTGGTCTATTTGGGTTCCCAAGACCCTTGTTGCTAACAAAAGAGGACCCATTGAAAAATGGGTACCTAAAAACTTGTTTGATCTTCTGTAGACCTATGCTTCCGGAGGGTTAAAATGGGTGCTTGATAGTGGATGCACAAGTCATATGACCGGAAGCGCATCTAGTGTCAAGGAGTTGAGACCAAATGTTGATCAAATATCCGTGACATATGCCGACAAGTCAAAGTCTAAGGTAATGGCTTTTGGCAAAGTTGTGGTTGCACACGGTATCACTCTCATGGACGTCATGCTTGTTGAAACCCTTGGCTATAATTTACTTTCAGTCCGTGCTCTTGGAAAGATGGGTTTTTCATCTTTATTGATAATGATATTGTGATCCTCATGTGGAGCAAGTCTCTAAAGGTCGCTTTCATTGGGTACGTCGAGAATGACTTGTATGTGGTGGACTTTTCGAGGAAAACCACTACAAGTGCGATGTGCCTATTCGGAAAGGCCGATGTGGGTTGGTTATGGCATCGCCATCTAGCCCATGTTAACATGAGAACTTTACAAAGCCTCCACAAGGATGGTCATATTGTTGGACTAAAAGAAAATGTTTGCTTTGCGAAAGATCGTGTTTGCAGGGCATGTGTTGAAGGAAAGATGCATGATTCTCCCCACAAGCCAAAGAACTACATCAAGTCCAAGAGGATCTTGGAGCTCCTCCATGTGGATCTCTTTGGTCCTCCATCTCATGCAAGCCTTGGTGGGAAGAAATATTGCTTGGTGATTGTTGATGACTACTCAAGATACACTTGGGTATATTTCTTCAAGCTGAAAAGTGAGACCCAAGAAAACTTCATTGAATTCATCAACATGGCTCAACGTCAACACAATGTACCTGTGTTAACAATAAGAAGTGACAACGGTACCGAGTTCAAGAACTACACATTGAATGGATTTCTTAGTGATGAGGTAATAAAACATCAATATTCCGCTGCATATACCCCTCAACAAAATTGTATAGCCGAGAGGAAGAACCGCACTCTTATTGATATGGCAAGGACCAGGTTGGCAGAGTTCAAATCTCCATACAATTTTTGGGCTGAAGCAATCTCCACCGCATGCCATGTATCAAACCGTCTCTACCTCCGTAAATAATTGATCAAGACTCCATATGAAATTCTTACCGGTAACAACCCAACATTTCATACTTCCGGGTGTTCGGTTGTAAGTGTTTCTATCGCATTAAGGGTGTTTGTTTGTCCAAATTTGATTCCAAAGCATTAGAGGGTATTTTTGTTGGTTATCATCTCGAATCCCACAATTATAGAATCTATGACAAGCTCTCCGGAGTTGTCATAGAATCTTGTAGTGTGGTTTTTGAAGAATATGATGGTCCCCAAGGGGGGCGTGTTGATGTCTGTGATGTAGATGATGAAATGCCTCAGGATGCCATAGGAAGAATGGGTGCGGGATTCATCTGCCCAGTTGAGGAACCCCTTATGGCGGATCGAGAAGAACTATGCTCTACTAAAGTGGAGCCCTCATCTTCACAACATCAACAAACTTCTATCAAAGAGGACAATGACCCAAGACAAAGACAAGTTGTGGACCCTCAACCGGTTGATCAGGAAGAAACCTCTAGCTAGGAGGTGCTCGAGTCTCGTTTTTCCAGAATGTCCAGCGGTGGTAAGTCTATTACACAAGGAAGATCTGTAGAAACTGCAATAAGGGAAGCCCAACGCCTGTCTAGAAGTATGCCTAATCAAGACCAAGGTCAATCTTTGCCTCTTGAAGAAGAGAATGATTCCAATGATGATCAAGGTCAAGTTAATGGTCAGTACGAGGACCAAAATGATGAAGTGATCCCCACAAGAAATAACAAGGAGATCGAAACTCGTAGCCAAGCTAGAATGGATAGAATATTGGAATTAAGAGACCACACTCTTGAGAATGTGGTAGGAGATCTAAGAAGAGGGATATCCACTCGAGCTCAACTTAAGAACTTTGGTGAACATCAAGCACACATTTCCATGGTGGAACCAAAGAAAGTATGGGAAGCTCTTGAAGATTTAGATTGGTTGGATGCAATGCACAAAGAGCTCAACAACTTTGAGAGAAACAAAGTATGGAAGTTAGTTGAAAAGACAAAAGATTGCCGCAATGTTATAGGCACCAAGTGGATATTCAAGAACAAGCAAGATGAGCATGGAATTGTTGTGAGGAACAAGGCAAGATTGGTTCCACAAGGGTTCTCTTAAATTGAAGGCATTGACTATGGAGAGACATATGCACCCGTGGCTCGCCTTGAGTCCATCTGTATCCTTCTTGCTTATGCGGCACATCATAACTTTAAATTACAACAAATGGATGTAGAAAGTGCATTTCTTAATGGTCCATTGCATGAGTTGGTATATGTAAAGCAACCACCAGGGTTTGAGGATCCCAAGTTCCCAAACCACGTCTATAAACTTGATAAGGCGCTCTATGGTCTCAAACAAGCCCCATGCACGTGGTATGAGCACCTTAGAGAGTTGTTGTTAGACCATGGGTTTGAGGTTGGGAAATCGATCCCACTCTTTTTACTAAGAAGGTCAATGGGGAGCTTTTCGCATGCCAAATATATGTTGATGATATTATCTTTGGCTCATCTAACAAAGCTTTTAATGATGAATTCTCAAAGCTTGTGACTAATAGGTTCCGGATGTCTATGATGGGAGAATTGAGGGTATTTCTTAGCTTTGAGATCAAGCAAGTAAGAGGAGGGACATTCTTCAACCAAGCCAAGTATACTCAAGATATGCTCAAGAGATTCAACATGAAAGATCTAATGGAGCCCCCACTCCCATGGCAACAAAGACCCATCTTGAACTGAACCCAAAAGTTAAAGATGTGGATCAAAAGGTATACTGGTCCATGATTGGTTCTTTGCTTTACCTTTGTGCATCTAGACTCGATATTGTGTTGAGTGTAGGAGTGTGTGTGCAAGATATCAAGCGACTCCTAAAGAAATCCATTTGATGGCGGTCAAGCGAATCTTTTGATATTTGGTTCATACCCCAAACTATGGTATTTGGTATCCTAGGGGCTCAACTTTCTCTCTTTGTGGATACACCGACTCGGAATGGGCTGGTGACAAGGATGATAGAAATCAACCTCCGGGGCTTGCCAATTCCTTGGGAGGTCTTTGGTGTGTTGGTCTTCTAAGAAGCAAAATTGTATATCTCTATCCATCGTCGAAGCCGACTATGTGGCAGCTGCTAGTGCTTGTACTCAATTGCTATGGATGAGGCAAACTTTAAAGGAGTACGGTGTCCATTATGACAAAGTGCCTCTTCTATGTGACAATGAACGTGCTATCAAGATTGCCTATAACCTAGTGGATCATACAAGGACAAAGCATATTGAGATTCGTCATCTCTTCATTAGAGATCATGTTGCTCGAGGTGATATTGAGCTATCCTATGTGTCAACAAAAGACTAACTTGCCGACATTTTCACAAAGACACTTGATGAAGCAAGGTTTTGTTATTTGAGGAATGAACTAAATATCATAGATTCTAGGAGCTTGACTTGATCACCTTGCATACTCACCTATGTCTTGACTCTTATTTGGGTTAGGTGCAGGCATGGAGATAGGGCGAGTGAGGTCCTAATACATTGGACTATCCCTCCCCCATAATGCCAACATTAAGAAATCCAATTCTCTTAATATCATTTTGTGATATGTGAGCTACTTTGACGAGTAGCGGCTATGAACCCAAGGATAACTCTTCGCGGTGTCATGCCACAAACTCTTACATGGTGGCCTCGGCCACCACCCCTTCTCTATGAAGGATTGGTTCTTGTGATGGGCTGTTGTTTAATCTAAAGTTTCACTTTGCCATTTGTATGGATGTTCATTGCCTTTCTATTCTTCATAGTTGGAAATCTTACCCTAAGCCTGTCTCCATTCCCTGAAAACATTCCTTCCAACATATATGTCCCCAATAATTACACCTTGTTGGTTTTGGTCGAAGTGGACTGGAGTCTCCGGTGTGCATACATCGGAGTCTCCGGTGTAGGCCAGAGTCTCCGGTCTGGGGGGTATTCAGGTTGTGACTTAAGGGGGCTAGGATGAGTGAGTCACTAAGACTCTTTCTTCCACCTCCGACCCCCACCCTCACAAACCTCATCCTCCTCCTCCAAAACTGCTGCCCGGAGGCTGATTTGCTGCCGGGATCCGCCGTGCTGCTGGCCAACTCCACCCTCTCCACCCTTGGGACCTTCCCCTCCGGTGGAATTGCCCCAATGGACAGATCTGGTACAGTTTTCTCTCACCATGAACCTAGGGTTCATCCCCTTTGTTTGTTTTGAGTGTTGTACTAATTTGTCCCTTGGAACAACATGCCTGCATGCACTACATCACACTAGTCTCGTACCCCTACCCGGTCTGCTGGAATCACTCTCATCTAATGTCCCCTGTGCAAATCGAAATCTCCAGACCAGAGATTCCGGTTGGTCAGTCCGGAGACTCCGGTCCTTCTGACCGGAGATTCCGGTGTTGCACTCCGGAGACTCTGGTGTAGATTGCCTCCAGCACATCCGGCATAGCTATGAGGGTATTGTGCCTATGTCCTGGACATATATGCTTACCCCCATGCTAGCCCCTCTCTCTCTCTATTCACAAGTGGCTCTAGTTCTCGTCGTGGTCGCACCAAGACAAGGTCCAAAAGAGTGGATCCTCAATTTGATGAAGAAGCTTGGTAGTATATTATTCCACCATCCAACTGCAGGCAGCAGATCATAGATGCTGAGTATATGAGAAAGAACCAAGAACGGATTGAGGAGGAGAACCGGGACAAGAGGGCCAAGTATGACAATTTGTAGTCTCTTGCTCACATGTTCAAGAAGGAGTTCCGAGAGCTTCGGAAGACCAATTTCTATGAGCTGCCAAGAACTAGTGAGGATCCTTGTTATTGGAGGAGGGAACAAAAGGTTATTATGACTGATGTCTACCGCAAGCTCACCAAGTCCCCAGTTTGTCCTCAGAGATACATGGAGCTTGAGTACATGCGTGCCAACAATTACTTTGCAGATGCTATGTGGATCACAAAAAAGCTTGGGTTGCATAAGCTCATGAAGCTTCGAGAAGATTACAGCATTCCCCTTGTCCAACAATTCTATGCCACTGTGGTTTTTGGGACTGATCAAGCAAGGACCATGACCTAGATGCCAGGCGATGTTCGCTGCACAACTACTTTCTTTGACTTTGTCGGGGTCAGCAATGAGACCTTTCAGGGTGTGGCTGTTCGTACGGGACATCATATGCATGATGTTGCTCTTGGAGAGAGCAAGACCAAGTTGGCTCCTCTCTATGACAGGGATGCTATTGTCAGTGAGGCTAAGGGCCTCAAACCTTTATACAACCCGCTGCTCAGAATATTCCGCCATAGTATCTCTCCTAGTGCTGGCAATGATGATGCCATTAGATGTGGGCTTATCAACCTACTTCACCATGCTCACAAGATATATCTTGCCGGTCCTAATTCTGAGGGGTTTGCTATTGATGTGATGGATTACATTTTTTAGGAGATGCACCATGCTATTCTCTATAGGAAATCTCCTCCATATGGTCCTCTTGTGATGAGGCTTATCAACACTCAGGCTCATGGGTCACCACTTGCTCTACCTCCCAACCTTATAGAACATGCATTGGTCTCTCTTCAGAAGAAAGGGAAGATGGTAACTAGACAACCATTTGAGAGTGAGGATGAGGAGATCTCTGAGGCTGAGCATGCTCCTACCCCTCCTAGGGGCTCCAGGAGGAAAAATGCCTCCAATGTTCCCATGCCTCCCGTCACACGTGAGGTTGTGAAGGAGAAAATCAAGAAGGCATCCTTTTGGGCGAAGACCCTTTGTTGCATGAATGTTGAAATTCATAAGGGACATCATGATGCTTACAAGAGCAACTGCAGGATTGAGAAACTTCTCAAAGAAATCAAGGCTCAAGGTGAGGAAGGTGAGTCAGAGTACAATGATGAACATGGAGCTGAACCATCTATAGAGTCTGATCACACACTCTCTTTTGGGGCCTGGAATGCCATGAATGCAAGCTTAGTGGACTGGCAGACTTTCTCTGAGGTTACTTCTGGCTTTGCTCCTCAAGGTACCTCCGCTTCTTGCGCTCATGGCAAAGGTCCTCAGACTTCTACTGCGGATGATGACTATGATGTGGATGAGGATGAGGATGATGACGACGATGATGACTTCGAGTGATCTCTTTTGGGACGATAGCTACGACATATCTTTTCCCTTTTTGGTGTTTCGATGCCAAAGGGGGAGAAGTTGTCATCTAGGAGCATCGGGATTTGCATGGGTTGGGCTATCATCTCTATATATTTATTTTCAAACATTTGCTTTCATTTGGTTCTTGTGAGACTTATTTGGCGTATGAACTATTGTTGTGTGTGGACATATCTATGCCCGTTCCTTATTGTCATATCTATCCCTTACCTGACATTTGTATGCTTGTATCATTTGTTTATCTTGCTGCACAACGTCAGGGGGAGCATAACTATGTTTATCTCAAATTCCATGCAAAACCTCGTGTTGTCATCGAACACCAAAAAGGGGGAGATTGAAAGGACATTTATTATTCTAATACATTTTGGTGTTCGTTATCAACACACGGTACATTTTACTGTGTTAATGTCTATAGGACAATCCATTGAAAAGGGAAAAAGTTTGAATGTTATGGGAAATCTCATGGACAAATTCATGATCACCTGAAGATTTTAGACCGGAGTCTCCGGTGTGCATACACCGGAGTCTCCAGAGTTTCCCCAGGAGTTCCCGGTGTGTGTGGTCTGGACTTGGCCCAGGGTCTCTCTGTCTCTGTCCAAAGATTGGCCAAATATCAGCCGGAATCTCTGGTGTGTCACCTCAGGCTGGTGTTTTCGGTGTGGACACACTAGAGTCTCCGGTGTCCCTGGTCCGGAGTTACGGCCAGAGTCTCCGGAGTGGACGCCAAGCACCTGCCCAAGCCAGCCAGAGATGCGGTCCGGAGGTGGACCGTACGTGGGGTGGAGTTTCCGGTCTAGACCGGAGTCTCCGGTGTGATTGGTCCCCGACGGTTAGAAAACGGTTCACAAGTGTGTGGCGTATAAGTAGGGGACCTCATCCCCTTCCTCTAGCTGCTCATTCCAGAAAAAGCAAGACCATACCATTAGAGCCACCAAAACTCCAAGATCTCTTCATCCAACCACCCAAAGTCGTTGATCTTTGGGGAATCGGAGGAGGAGGCATCAATCTACAGCTTCACCAAGAGAGATCATCATTTCCCCCTCATTCACTTGAGGGCCCCTTGCTCTAGGGTTTATTTGGAAACCCTAAGCCTTGTTTTGGTTGATTTGATTCTTACTGTCTTGTCTTTGATTGCTTGATAGCTAGCTTGTATTTGGGAGCCTCCAATTAGGTTGTGGATGTGTGCCTCGAACTTGTTGTAAATGTGCCGGCTTCGACCTCGGAGGTTGCCGTATAGTGGAAGAGGTGAATCGAACCTGTTGGGGTGAGGTTCATCGGAGAACAAGGGAGGCCTCTCGCGGCGTTGGTGGTTTGAAACCACCCCCTCTCCAAACATAGATGTACTTCCCCTCAAAAGGAAGGAACTACGGGAAACAAATCCTTTTGTCTCCGCGTGCTCCATTTTGGTTACTTCTATCCTTTACCTCACTTCACTTATCTCGTTCTTGCTTAGTTTTTGTACTAGATTGACATATAGGTAAATTCACCATAGTTGCATGATCTAGAGAATTTACCTTTTATGTCAAACCCTAACTTGAAAAACAGTAAAATTTGAAGTAGCACCTATTCACCCCCCCTCTAGGTGCCCATACAATCCTTTCAACTGCGTTATTCTGACATGTGGGGCCACGCTATGTGGGACCGTGTGGAGCCGATAGGTCGGGACCGCGTTATGTTGATGTGTGGGACCGGTAGGCTGGGACCGCGTTTGGTAGTGCACATGAGTGGGTTCTGTCTCTCTCACCCAAATTGGCAATTTTCTTTTTTTATTGTTAATTGGTAGTTTTCAGAGCGCCCTTTTCTTCTCTCTCGCTAATAGTTATTTTTCTTTTTTGCCCAAATTGGTAGCAAATCTAGAGCATCTTCTCTCTTTAATCATTCATTCCTTTTGGTCCTCGTTTTTTGTTCAATCTGGTAGCAAATCTATAGTAGCAAATCACACCAGTAATATACATACATTCAGAAAATAAAACAAATGTAGATAAGCTGCTCACAGCAGCTAATATAGGATATATTAGCGATAGATAGTAGGTTACTTAACGAGGTTCAATATATTCTCTGCTCAGTTGCCAACACGCAACACATAAAAACAAAAGAAGCTGTTTTACAGCAGCAACACACACGTTTAGCCCCTCATATCCTCCGCCTCCTCCCTCTAGCGCTTCCTCCACTTCTTGTTGTCCTGTCTCTTGATTTTGGGAACCTTGGGCTCGATCAGAGGCATGCAACCCTCTGGGATGGCCACCTGTTGGAGGTTGTGGAGGTGAATGTCGATCGCCTTGTGCTTAGCAAAGAAGGCGTGGACATTCACGGTCTCGCCGACCTTGGGGTTGCAGGAGCTCACATCCTTGGCATGCCTCACGAGGCAGTTTAAGTCGATGACGCTGAGTCTAATTTTGCAGAAGGGGCACCTGTAGACGTCATCAGGGAAGTAGGCATCATTCTTGCCAGATTGTAGCCCCCTCAGCACCTGACGAGTCTTGGTGTGGATGGACTCATCGTCGTAGTAGACATCGCTTCTCTATACCTGTTAGAACAAATAGTAGCATGCATGAAAATAAGGACATGATTGAGATCTCTTGATTATCGGGATTGATTATTTTCATAAATTAACCGATTGAGATCCCATGATTATTTTCATAAATTAAGCGAGTGGGTTATAATCCCCAATCTCCAAATCTCAAACAAAATCAAATACTGATTACAACTACAGATCGACGCTAGTATTAAATAGGGAACTCCTTAACTACAAATCAAATCACAAATAAAATATGATTGAAATGCGAACATGCGGATTTTTCAAAACACAAGATTAAACACAAGAGGATTAGCTACTATAAGAAGATCTATCTAGCATCCAATGATTGAAATGCAAACAGCCGAACCCTAATAACACATGATCTAGCATCCAACAATGGGAATGTGAGAAGAACAAGGGAAGGGGACCAAACCCTAGTTACCTCCGACCATGGGTCGACGATCACTACAAGAAAAATTTTCTTCCGTAATGAATTGTCCCGACGGTCGTCGTAGAAGGCGTGTCTTCCGTGACAAAATTGTCAGCTCGGCAGTGGTCGATGGAAAACTTTTTTTCCGGTTTCGCGGCCCTCTACTACGACGGATCTCCTAAAAACATGGAGGAAGCTCGGGCAGTGCGTGGCAGAAGCAAGATTTTCGTTTCCTCGCACGATGTTGACTCGCCGAAGTCTTTTGAGGTGTGTGGGTCCCGGACGTCAGTGTCTCTAGCGGACCATACTTTTCGGTCGCGCCTCCCTGATTTGAACTCGATAACGTAGCTCGAGGCGTCTGCTGTTTAGTCAGGCTGCTAGGTCCAACGTGTCAGCCTCTCATTAGAAGGATCGTGTGTATGCTGGAATTTTTTCCTTCGCTCGCGCTACCCTGTTCCGAAGTTGATAGCGCTGCTCGATGCATCTATCGTCTAATCAACCTCCTAGGACCCACATGTCATCCTCTCATTAGAAGAAACGTGTGTATGATGGAATTTTTTCCTTCGCTGGCGCTACCCTGTTCCGAGTTGATAGCGTTGCTCGACGCATCTACGGTTTAACCAACCTCCTGAGCCCCACATGTCTTCCTCTCATTAGAAGAAACATGTCTATGATGGATTTTTTTCCTTTGCTCGCGCTACCCTGTTCCGAACTTGATAGCGTTGTTCGATGCATCTACCGTTTAATCACGATGCTGGGCCCCACATGTCATCCTATCATTAGAAGAAACGTGTGTATGATGGATTTCTTTCCTTCACTGGCGCTACCCCGTTCTGAGTTGATAGCGCTGCTCGACGCATCTACCGTTTAACCAACCTCTTGAGCCCCACATGTCATCCTCTCATTACAAGAAACCTGTGTATGATTGATTTTTTCTTTCGCTCGCGCTACCCTGTTCCGAACTTGATAGCAATGTCCAATGCATATATTGTTTAATCACGCTGCTGGGCCCCACATGTCATCCTCTCATTAGAATAAACGTGTGTATGATGGATTTTTTCCTTCACTCGCGCTACCCCATTCTGAGTTGATAGCACTCCTCGACGCATCTACTGTTTAACCAACCTCCTGAGCCCCTGATGGCTCGTGTATTAACAAGCTTGTTGGGGAACCCCAAGAGGAAGGTATGATGAGCACAGCAACAAGTTTCCCTCAGTTATGAAACCAAGGTTTAATCGAACCAGTAGGACCAGGGAAATACCCCAAAGGTGTTGCTAGCTGAGCCTTGGCAGGGGCGCACTACCAGTGCTAGTAGAAACATGGAGACCTGCAAAACACAACCACAGAACTTTGTCCCCAACTTGCGATGAGGTTGTCAATCTCATCGTGTTTTGCTGAAAACAAAGGATTAAACGTATCGAATGGAAGGAAGTAATAGTTTGCAGAAAGTAAACACAAAGCAGTAAACAGTTTATAGATTGTATGTAAAAGAAAGGACTGGGATCCATAGTTCACTAGAGGTGGCTCTCCTTAGATAGATAACATGCTGGGTGAACAAATTACAGCAGGGCAATTGACAAACATCAAGAAAGCAATACATGCATATACTAATCATCTTGACTCCTTTGAGACTTGATTGGGCATTACAACATTATACATAGACCGCCATCCAACTGCATCTATGACTAATAATCCACCTTCAGGTTATCATCCGAACCCCCTCTAGTATTAAGTTGCAAGCAAAAAAGTATTGCTTTATGAATTGCGTGTAATGTAAACAATACGATTGTTCTATGAACAAACGATTGTTGTTTTCTCCCTAGTAGCAACAACACATCTAGTACCTTAGAGATTTCTGTCACTTCCCCAGATTACCAGAGGCATGAACCCACTATTGAGCATAAATACTAACTCTTGGAGTTGCTAGCATCTACTTGGCCAAGATAGCTACTAACAACAGAAATCATGCAAGATCACAAATAACAAAGACATGATAGAATCAATAATCAATCTGAAATAGCATCTCAATATCCATTGGATCCTCGCAAACACAACATGCAGAATTAAAAATAGATGATCTTGATCATGAACAGAGCTCACAAGATCTAAACATGAAAGCACAAAGGAGGAGAACCAGCCATCTAGCTACTACATGGATCCATAGTCCAAGGAGGAACTACTCACGCATCACACCGGAGGCTTGCATGGTGATGAAGAAGGCCTCCAGGGTGAATTCCCCTCTCTGGCAGGGTGCCGGGAAGAGCTTCAGATCCCTCCCGATCTAGGGATGGAGATGACAGCGGCAATAGACTCTTTCGTGGATATTTGATCGGGTACTTAGGGTTTTCGTCCTGAGGGCATCTGATAGGCGAAAGGATAGGCCGAGGGGGTGCCTGGGCTGGCCACACCACCCCCTGGCGCGAGCCAAGCCTGGCCGCGTGGCCAGGTGGTGTGGCCACCCTCTGGCCCTTCTCCGTCTCGTATTCTGGCATCTGATGACTTCCGGAAAAATAGGAACTTTGGATTTTGTCCCGTCCAATTCCGAGAATATTCATTTTATGACTTTCCTGGAACCAAAAACAGTAGAAAGCAGGCAGTTGGCATTGTGGCTCTTGTTAATAGGTTAGTCCAAGAAATCATATGAAAAATACTCCAAAGTGTGGACAAAACACAAGAAAGTGAATAAAACCAAGCATGGAACATCAAAAACTATAGATACATTTGCAATGTATCAACATCCCCAAGCTTAACTCCTGCTCGTCCTCGAGTTGGTAAGTGATAAAAAGAAAGAATAATTTTTTAGGTGACATGCACCATCAAAGACTTGATCAAAGTATTTGTAAAACCTTCAAAGCTGGGATCATAGTACTTCAATCATAACATGAAAGACAAAGTTCTAGCAATAAGACAAAGAAACTATGTTGCAACATGAAAAGGCACAAACAAAAGATTCATGAATAACAATGCTTTGCAAGACGTTTGTTTGTTTCACATAAAGAAAACATAGCATAATAGTATTAAGCTTGTCCCTCATAGAGTAGCAAATATAAATGCATAGGACACCTTCAAAGTTCATAAGAGTGACTAGACACAAATAGTTAAAAACAAGCAATATCAAGTTATGCATTAATCAACTAGTCTTGGGACAATGCACATAGAACTAAGAATGGCCACTATGCTCTCAAAGTAGGTGCATAAAGGTAGAAGATGGAGACTCAATATAATGGTGGAAGAAAGGCCTTCATAAAAGGAAGTAGGGATTCAAGTATCATAAAGAGCTTCCAAAAATTATGGTACTTATAGCTTTCAGCTCTTATTGCCCCTATCATAAGCATCTTGAAGTGATTAAGGTTAAAGTGAACAAACTATGGTGTACATGCTTGACGAAGTATAAGTTAGAAATCTCATGTCCCTTGTATACGAGGGCCGCTCCTCATGCTACTCAAGTTTAGTCACCGGTAAGTTCTTGTCATTGTAAGTACATGTGTATCATAAAGAACCGCCAATGGGGTACCCCTTGACCGATGATACGGAAGAACCCCCATATCAAAATGACAAGGCCAGCAGACAACGAGCATCTTAGCAATCTTCTTATTTACCATGGGAATATGGTGCTTTGTTCTCTCTTTCCTCTTTTCATAGTATCTCTTTTTTTTCTCAATATAGGACTCTCTTTTTTTTATAAGAAGAATGCTTCATAGACAGCTCATTATGGTTACACTGCAGGTTTCCACCATGTCAGCATGGATTAGACCAGCGGCCTAGGCGTTTCTGTAACACATATACATAACTCCATGGACTTACAAGCTCCCCTTTCATTTCACACTGACGACATCCATATACAAAAGAGCATGATATCAACTAGGTACAAGTACCAAGTGCAATGTTGAAAGCGTTCCCCATGGCAACATGGTTCTGCTAATTCCAAACAAATAAGTGCAAGCATATACAACATAGACGACACAATGGTTCAAGTTTATTAAGGGCAAGAAATGTAAAGTGTGCCATCAAGTTCGTGAGAGCTTTAATCACTAGTTTTCTCATAACAAGTTTAATTTGGAAGGTAAACAAAAGCATGAATATACTTGGAATAGCATAAGCTAGTAGGTAGGTATGGTGGACTCTTTTGAATAACTTGGTTTAAGGAGTTGGATGCATGAGTGGAACTCATACTTGGTTGTGGAGGCTAGCAAAAGACTGGGAGCGACAAACTAAGAGAGCAATAACGACCATAATCATGGAGAGCGACAAAACATCATATATCAAAGCATAAAGTGATACTACAAGTTGAAAACTAAAGGATCATAAAGGCTATGGTGACTTGAGATAGTCATAACATGGTGTGAGCATGCGCCAAGTCAACCCAAATAAAGCATCAAAGGAGAATACCACTATACTATGCTTTAATATGCTAAAACAACGCATGCTTCATCCAAGGAACATTAAGCAATATCAATTGTTTATAACAGGTCATGCTACAGCAAATAATACTAAGCATAAAGCCAAAACAATATCAAGCATGGCATGACAAAGCATAGGCCACAGTCAAAAATGAGCTCTTTTTACCACATAAGCATGAAATTTCCTACTCTTTTCCAAACCAAACCAAACTATTTGCAAACCAATGTATGAAAGACGGGGTCCAACCAATTTATTCAGAAAACTAAGCAAATGAAAAATCAAAACGAAAATGAAAAAGAAGACGCTCCAAGAACAACACAACTGTGCATGAAACAATAAAAATGAAGCGTTTGGAAGAAACCTGGGATTTTTATTGATGAAGAGGGGGATGCCTTGGGCATCCCCCAGCTTTGACGCTTGTACTTCTTGGATATTTCTTGGGGTGACATGCGTGGCATCCCCAAGCTTGAGATTTAGTCCATCCTTCATCTCATTACTCATTCCTTCCATACACCTGAAAATTTTCCTTCATACAAAACTTCACACAATCTTTATTAGCAACATTAGTGCACTCAAGATAAATAAGTATTAAGGTTCAGTTCTAACACTAAATAAACTTCCATTAGAACACTAGCTACTGTAGAAGTTCCCTCAAAAAGCTCAATTCCCCAAAATAACTCAAAAAGGAACCAACAAGAAGCAAATGCAGAAAATGGCAGAAATCCGTCAAAACAGACCAGCAGGTAAATACGAATTTTTTCAAAGATCTTCTGTTGCTCAAATAAAAAAGTGTTGAACTAACGGAAGTTAGATAACAACCTGGGGCAGAAGCACAAAAATTCTCGCCTCAAAAAGACGTTCAGAGATTTTATACGAATTTTTACGGTGAAGCACGAAAATCTGTTTCGGGACAACAACTTTCCCAATCATTACTTCTCTCTCATTAGAGGTTACTCTTGGCACAAAAAGCAAATAAAAAGGATAAGGAGCGGTTATTACAGAGGTAATAACTTCCAAGACTCATCTAAAACTTTTGGGTTATCTCCCAATAAGTACTTTTCTTTAACGCCTTTAAGTTAGCCATAAGAAGCAAGAAAAAGAATCAAGTGTTCTCAAATGAAGAAGCATTAAGACCAAATTTTGTTTTCATAGGAGAGGCAAAAGAAATATTCTTTCTCTTCTTAGGTAAGTGTTCTATACCTTTCTTGAGTGGGAGTTGATATTTAATGGTGCCTTCTTTCATATCAATAATGGCACCAACGGTTCTAAGAAAAGGTCTTCCCAAAGTAATAGGACAAGAAGCATTGCATTCAACATCCAAAACATAGAAATCAACAGGGACATAGGCATTATTAAACATAATAATAACATCATTAAGACTCCCCATGAGTTTCTTTTTAGCATTATCATCAAGTGGGACATTCAAATAACAATCTTCAAGAGGAGGCAAATCAAGCCTATCATAAATCCTTCTAGGCATAAATGAAACACTACTATCAAGATCACATAAATCTTTGAAATCAAAGTCATTCACTTTCATATTAATGATGGGTTCCCAACCATCTTCTTGTTTTATAGGAATAGAAGCTTTATGTTTCATCCTTTCTTCTTTAATCTTTATGAGAGCATCAATAATGTGTTTTGTAAAGGCCATGTTTATAGCACTAGCATTAGGACTTTTAGCAAGCTTTTGTAGGAACTTAATAACTTTAGAGATATTACACCCATCAAGATCAAAATCAAATTTATCATCTAAAGTAGTAGAACTGTTACTAGCCTCAACACTAGTGGTGGTAATAGTAGAAACACTAATGTTTCTAGCAATTTCATCTTCTCTCTCCCACTTAGCATGTAATTCAGCTAATAGTGTAACATTTTCATCAATTCTTACTTGTATGGAATTAGTAGCTGCAAAGGGATTATCATTAGTTTCAGGTTTAGCAGCCATTTTATTCAAAGAAGATTGAGCTTCAGCCAAAGATGCTATATTTCTTTCAACATTAGAGAGTTTTTCCTCAATAGTTTTATTGAAAGCAGTTTGTTTACTAATAAAGTATTTAAGCATAACTTCAAGTTCACAGGGAGCACTCCTAATATTGTTGTAGGAACTTCCATAAGCATTACCATTGTTAGGAGGATATGGCTTATAATTGTTGTTACCAAAATTGTTCCTATAAGCATTATTGCCAAAATTGTTATTTCTTATGAAGTTCACATCAACTTGCTCTTCTTGAGCAACCAAAGAGGCTAAAGGAACATTATTTGGATCAATATGGGCTTCCCATTCACAAGCATAGACATAATAATATCAATCTTATCACTCAAGGAGGACGTTTCCTCAACAGAATTTACCTTCCTACCTTGTGGAGCTCTCTCAGTATGCCATTCAGAATAATTAACCATCATATTATCCAGAAGTTTTGTTGCAGCACCCAAAGTAATGGTCATAAAGGTACCTCCAGCAGCAGAGTCCAATAGGTTCCTTGAAGAATAGTTCAATCATGCATAAAAAGTTTGGATGATCATCCAAGCAGTCAGTCCATGAGTGGGACAATTCTTTACCAAAGATTTCATTCTTTCCCAACCTTGAGCAACATGCTCATTATCAGATTGTTTAAACTTCATTATTTCACTTCTCATAGATATAATCTTAGCAGGAGGATAGTATTTTCCAATGAAAGCATCTTTGCACTTAGTCCAAGAATCAATACTATTCCTAGTGAAGGAATTCAACCATTCTTTAGCTTTTCCTCTCAAAGAGAAAGGAAACAATTTAAGCTTAATAATATCACCATCTACATCCCTATGCTTTTGCATCTCACAAAGTTCAACAAAGTTATTTAGATGGCAGCAGCATCTTCATTACCAATACCGGAAAATTGTTCTCTCATAACAAGATTGAGTAAAGCAGGTTTTATCTCAAATAAAGTATCTTCAAGCACAAGTGGAGCAATAGGTGTGCTCATAAAATCATTGTTGTTGGTGCTAGTGAAGTCACACAACTTAGTGTTTTCAAGGGTAGTCATTTTTTGTGTTTTCAAATAAGAAAGCAAACTAGTAAAACTAATTTTTTGTGTGTTTTTGATAAAGAAACAAGCAAACAAAGCAAAACAGAAACAACAAACAAAAGAGATTGGTTATGAGGGACTCCCCTTGTGAAGATGTCCTTGACTTCCCGGCAACTGCGCCAGAAAAGTGCTTGATGGCTCGTGTATTAACAAGCTCGTTGGGGAACCCCAAGAGGAAGGTATGATGAGCACAGCAGCAAGTTTCCCTCAGTTATGAAACCAAGGTTTAATCGAACCAGTAGGAGCAAGGAAATACCCCAAAGGTGTTGCTAGCTGAGCCTTGGCAGGGCGCACTATCGGTGCTAGTAGCAACGTGGAGACCTACACAACACAACCATAGAACTCTGTCCCGAACTTGCGATGAGGTTGTCAATCTCACCGTGTTTTTCTGAAAACAAAGGATTAAACGTATCGAATGGAAGGAAGTAATAGTTTGCAGAAAGTAAACACAAAGCAGTAAACAGTTTATAGATTGTATGTAAAAGAAAGGACCGAGATCCATAGTTCACTAGAGGTGGCTCTCCTTAGATAGATAACATGCTGGGTGAACAAATTACAGCGGGGCAATTGACAAATGTCGAGAAAGCAATACATGCATATACTAATCACTTTGACTCCTTTGAGACTTGATTGGGCATTACAACATTATACATAGACCGCCATCCAACTGCATCTATGACTAATAATCCACCTTCAGGTTATCATCTGAACCCCCTCTAGTATTAAGTTGCAAGTAACAAATTATTGCTTTACGAATTACGTGTAATGTAAATAATACGATTCTATGAACAAAGGATTGTTGTTTTCTCCCTAGTAGCAACAACACATCTAGTACCTTAGAGATTTCTGTCACTTTCCCAGATTACTAGAGGCATGAACCCACTATCGAGCATAAATACTAACTCTTGGAGTTGCTAGCATCTACTTGGCCAAGATAGCTACTAACAACGGAAAGCATGCAAGATCACAAATAACAAAGACATGATAGAATCAATAATCAATCTGAAATAGCATCTCAATATCCATCGGATCCCCACAAACACAACATGCAGAATTACAAATAGATGATCTTGATCATGAACGGAGCTCACAAGATCTAAACATGAAAGCACAAAGGAGGAGAACCAGCCATTTAGCTACTACATGGATCCGTAGTCCAAGGATGAACTACTCACGCATCACACCGGAGGCTTGCATGGTGATGAAGAAGGCCTCCAAGGTGAATTCCCCTCTCCGGCAGGGTGCCGGGAAGAGCTTCAGATCCCTCCCGATCTAGGGATGGAGATGACGGCGGCTATAGACTCTTTTGTGGATTTTTGATCGGGTACTTAGGGTTTTCGTCTCGAGGGCATCTTATAGGCGGAAGGAGAGGCCAAGGGGGTGCCTGGGCTGGCCACACCACCCCCTAGCGCGGGCCAAGCCTGGCCGCACGGCCAGGTGGTGTGGCCGCCCTCTGGCCCTTCTCCGTCTCGTATTCTAGCATCTGATGACTTTCTGAAAAATAGGCACTTTGGCTTTTGTCCCGTCCAATTCCGAGAATATTCATTTTTTGACTTTCCTGGAACCAAAAACAGCAGAAAACAGGCAGCTAGCACTATGGCTCTTGGTAATAGGTTAGTCCAAGAAATCATATGAAAAGTACTCCAAAGTGTGGACAAAACACAAGAAAGTGAATAAAACCAAGCATGGAACATAAAAAATTATAGATACATTTGCAATGTATCAGGCCCACATGTCATCCTCTCATTAGAAGAAACGTGTGTATGATGGATTTTTTTCCTTCGCTCACGCTACCATGTTACGAACTTGATAGCGCTGTTTGATGCATCTATCGTTTTATCACGCTGATGGGCCCCACATGTCATCCTCTCATTAGAAGAAAGGTGTGTATGATGGATTTTTTACCCTCTGTCATGCCTTCATGTTCTGAACGTGATAGCTTTGCTCTCTGCATCAGCCGTTTATTTAGACTGGTGGGTCCCTTATGTCAGCCTCACATTAGAAGAATCGTGGGCATCTCAATTTATTAAATGCCAAATAATGGAGTAGTTTCTTAAAAACATGGGTAGGCGGTTTTTGTTTTTTTAAAGGGCAATTCCAAAAATGCCGAATTAAACATTTTGGGCTATTCTTCATCTACTATACTCAATGGGCTATACTCCATGCGCTATTCTCTATGGAATCCTTGATAAATATTTAAATGTGATGTTGTCAGCAAGTCCCCTGACCCCTACAAAGCCGAATTAAATTGTTCTGGGATACAGAGGGGTCGAATGCGCTAGATTTTACCTCCTCTTTAGGAAAATTTGCATGGATCGGCCGGATTCGAAACACAGACCTCACTATCGGAGGGCAAAATAAATAATAATTCTTTTGACATATATTCGTGTAAAAATATCTAAAGAACAAGGGGCACAGACCGCGTGCGCCAAAACTGGACAGGTATCCAATCACTTCACTTGGTACCCTCTCATTTCTGTCCAAAACACATCCAACAGTTCCGATGACACACATGCAAAAGCTCTAGTGCAAGCAGCCCAACAACATCGACATAACTTTTTTACAAATTTAGTAGCATTTGAAAGATCCAGTAGTACAAAATAAGACAGAAAAAATATCGACAAATTCCTAGTTCATATTCAGCAGTAGTTGACTGATTCTACAGCATTCCAAAGTGACTGTTTCAGCTATACAGACACTGAAACTCAATAGCAGTACAGAGAGAACCCGTTCATGTTTTAGCTCTAAAAACCTTGTCGCACGATCAGTTTGGCCTTTTCTCCAAATACACTCGATCATTGGAGCAAGCATAACTGACGATCAAGTATGCTTTTGTGTGCATACCTCCTCATCACATTAATACCAGTGTGACCCCCATATATATGCATCCCAAAATGCCCAAGCCTCATCTAGATTATGACAAAGCCAAGTTTAAAAAGGAAACCAAGACCATCTACTGCACTTGATCTAAACAAGTACCAGTACATCAGTATTAGTTCTAGAAAATACCTTAGTAATAGTAACGACATAACACTTGACAGATTGAGTAGCATTTGAAGCTTGAGTAGTACAGAATAAGACATAAAAAATATCTACAGATTCCCAGTTCATATTCAGCACCACTTGATAGATTCAGCAGCATTTCAAAGTGACCGATTCAGCAGTACATACAATGGCCAAAAGAAATGACAGATTCAGCAATGAAAACATTGAAATTCAATAGTTGTAGCAAGGCCATGACTCATAAGGAAAGAGAGTCCATATTCAGCACTCGATTAGTCGATCTGAACAAGTACCACTACATATGTATACTACAAAATAGATTAGCAGTAGCAAGTTAAGACCTCCATACTAAATACTCGGCATAACGCAACTATTGGGTTCGCAGCATAGAAAACAAAAAAAAAATCCTACGATGAGAACTATATGCCAAGATCTATCTACTAGATACAAAGCAACAGGTGGATATACATCCATAGAGAACCTACCCTCGAAGACAACATAGTTTTGTTAACGAGTTGGAACTCGTGGATGATGTAGTCGTACGCTTGCCGATCTCAAGATCGTGTGGAAGTCCTAGCGTCGCAAATCAGCAGCGCATCCATCCTCGCACACATGTTCAAGCCATCGGACAACCTCCACCTCCTCGCTCCAGCGAATCAGCGGAAAAAGCAACTCCTTCCAGACGCAAGGCCACCGGGAACATGTATCTCGCTAATCCAAGACCATGGGGGAATATATCTAGAGGGGGAGAGAGATCCTTCACGAGGAGGTGTGCTTTGTGAGGGAGGAGAGGGGGGCTCCTACCCTCCCATGGCCGGCGGCCAAGGGGGGTGCCCCCACCTCTTCCTCATTCATGTGGTGGAAGCTCCACTCACATCAATTCAAGATCCACCCAAAGTTCCACTCATATGCATTAAATTTCCACCAAATTTAATGCAACTCTCAATTAATAAAACTCTTTTATTTATTTTATTCAGAATTTTGTTAATTACTTTAATTAACAAACATTCACATAAAACCCCTTGCAACATTTCAATATCACATGCAGAACCACTTTCTGCAATTTCACCCGAAACAATCCGGTTTCCATCAAAATAATTCCAGCGCTTTGCAGTTCTTTCGTATGAAACATACGTGCTCCAAAATGGTGTTCGGTAACCCTTAAGTGTGTCACCCTACGGTTCGCGAATAATGCAGACATGATTGAGACCCTTCTCAAATCAATAATCAGAAGCGGGATCTGGGGATCCATACTGACTCCTGCACATTCAACGATGACTTCTGTGATCGTGAGAACCTTTAACGCTAGTAACTTAATCCCTTTGTCTCATGATATAATACATGTCCGAGATTCGATCATCGGTATCTAAATACTTAGTTTGATCTCGTTACCGACATGCACTCTTTTCTCGTTCCCGTGATATAACATTCTAGTGATCAGATCACTTGCTTGCAAGCTATCTTAATGTGATATCACCAAGAGGGCCTAGAGTATATCTATCCGTCATCGGGATTGACAAATTCCACTCTTGATCCATGAGCCTTAATATAACACCTTCGTAGCACTGAACCCACCTTTATAGTCACCCTGTTACGGTGTGACGTTTGATGTTATCAAGATACTCTTCCGGTGTTAGCAATTAATATGATCTCATGGTCTAAGGACTAAGATTATTTCGTATGATGTTATAGCAATATAAACATAATGACTTTGATCGTAATGCTATACTTCGGATGAATGTTCATCACATCATTTTACAAATGTTGTGACCTCGTTATTAACAACATCCAATGTCCATGATTAGGAAACTTTGATCATCTTGTTAATCAACGAGCTAGTCTATAAGAGAGGCATAACTAGGAACCTTTTTGTTTATTAAACACACATTTATTGACATTTCCTATCAATACAATTATAGCATGCAAAATAAACATCTATCATATACAAGGAATATGTAATAACAACTTTATTATTGCCTCTCAGGTCATATTTCCTTCAGTCTCCCACTTGCACTAGAGACAATAATCTAGTTCACATAGTGATAAGTCTAACACCCATGGAGTTCTAGTGTTGATCATGTTTTGCCCTAGGGAGAACTTAGGCAACGGATGTGCTACATTTAGGTCCGTGTGTACTTTACAAATCTTTATATCTCTATCCTTGACATGCTCGCGGATGGAGTGAAACCAGCACTTAATATGCTTGGAATTCTTGTGAGACCTTGGTTCCTTGGCGTTGGCTATGGCTCCATTGTTGTCATAATAGATCACCATTGGGTCCAATGCACTAGAAACCACACCTAGTTCCGTTATGAACTCCTTCATCCAAATCGCTTCCTTCGCCGCTTCTGAAGCAGCAACATATTCCGCCTTCGTCGTTGATCCAACCACCACAGGTTGTTTGGAACTCCACCAACTAACTGCTGCTCCGTTCAAGAGAAATACATATCCGGATTGACACTTAGAGTCATCCGAATCAGTGTCAAAGCTAGCATCGACATAACACTTAGCGACTAGCTCTTCTTCACCTCCGTATACAAGAAACATATCCTTAGTTCTTCTTAAGTACTTAAGGATATTCTTGACCGCTATCCAGTGTTCCGAACCTGGATTAGATTGGTACCTACTAGTCAAACTAATATCATGTGCCACATCCGGTCTTGTACATAGCATGGCGTACATTATAGAGCCTATGGCTGAGGCATAGGGGATCTTATCCATTATCTCTCTTTCTTCTGCCGTAGCCGGACTTTGAGTCTTACTCAATGTCTTGCCTTGCAACATAGGTAAGAACCCCTTCTTACTTCCGTCCATATTAAACTTCTTTAATATCTTATCAAGGTATGTACTCTGCGATAGCCCAATTTGGCGTCTTGATCTATCTCCATAGATTTTAATGCCTAATATATATGAAGCTTCACCAAGGTCCTTCATCGAAAATTTGCTGTTTAGATAACTTTTAACATTGTTTAAAAGATCTATATCATTTCCAATCAATAATATGTCATCCACATATAATATCAGAAATGCCACATTGCTCCCACTCACTTTCTTGTAAATATAAGCCTCTGAATAAGTTTGGACAAATCCAAACTCTTTGATCACCTCATCAAAGCGGAGATTCCAACTCCGGGATGCTTGCTTCAGTCCATAGATGGATCGCTGAAGCTTGCATACCTTATCAGCATCCTTAGGATCGACAAAACCCCTAGGTTGTATCATATACAAATCTTCTTCAATATTACAATTGAGGAACGCGGTTTTGACATCCATCTTCCATATTTCATAATCAAAATATGTAGCAATTGCTAACATAATCCTAACCGACTTTAGCATCACTACGGGAGAGAATGTCTCATCATAGTCAACTCCATGAATTTGTCGAAACCCTTTCACGACAAGTCGAGCTTTATAGATGGTCACATTACCATAAACATCGGTTTTTCTTTTGAAAATCCATTTATTCTCAACGGCCTTTCGATCGTGAGGTAAGTCCACCAAGGTCCAAACCTGGTTTTTGTGGATGGATTCCATCTCAGATTTCATGGCTTCTAGCCATTTTTTGGAATCCGGGCTCATCATCGCTTCTTCATACGTCACAGGGTCATCCATTTCATCAATCATGAAATTCATAACAGGATTGCCGTACAGTTCAGAAGTTGCACGTGTCCTACTTGACCTACGAGGTTTGGTAGTGTCCTCTTTCGGAGTTTCATGATCATTATCATTAGCACTCTCTTCATTAGGTGAAGTCAACTCTGAAACGACTTCAAGTGTTGTGCTACTCGCCATTTCATAAAGAGAAGGTTCAATAACCTCTTCGAGTTCTACCTTCCGACTACTCACACCTTTCATGAGAAACTCCTTCTCAAGAAAGCATCCATTCTTGGCAACAAAAACCTTGCCCTCAGATCTGTGATAGAAGGTATACCCAATTGTTTATTTAGGGTATCCTATGAAGATGCATTTTTCTGCTTTGGGTTCGAGTTTATCCGGCTGAAGTTTCTTCACATAAACATCGCATCCCCAAACTATAAGAAATGACAGCTTAGGTTTGTCTCCAAACCATAATTCATACAGTGTCGTTTCAACGGATTTAGATGGTGCCCGATTTAAAGTGAATGCAGCGGTTTCCAGTGCATAACCCCAAAATGACAGTGGCAAGTCAGTCAGAGACATCATAGATCGAAGCATATCTAATAAAGTACCATTATGACGTTCCGACACACCATCACGTTGTGGTGTTCCGGCAAGCGTCAGTTGTGAAACTATTCCACAGTCTTTCATATGTTTGCTAAACTCGTAACTAAGATACTCTCCTCCACGGTCGGACCAGAGAAATTTTATCTTTCTATTATGATGATTTTCCACTTCATTCTAAAATTCCTTGAACTTTTCAAAGGTTTCAGACTTATGTTTCATCAAATAGATATGCCCATATCTACTCAAATCATCCGTGAAAGTAACAAAATAATGATATCCACCTCGCGCCGACACACTCATTGGTCCACACACATCAGTATGTATGATTTCCAATAAATCTGTCACCCGTTCCATTGAACCGAAAAACGACGTTCTAGTCATCTTACCCATAAGGCATGGCTCACATGTATCAAACGATTCAAAATCAAGTGATTCTAAAAGTCCATCAGAATGGAGTTTCTTCATGCGTTTAACGCCAATATGACCTAGACGGTAGTGCCACATATATGCAGATATATCATTATCAATTTTAATCCTTTTAGCATCAACATAAAGAATATGCGTAATACTATTATCGAGATCCAATAGAAATAAACCATTCAACACAGGTGCATGACCATAAAAGATATCATTCCTATAAATCGAACAACCATTGTTTTCAGATTTAAAGGAATAACCACTTCGCATCACACACGATCCGGATACAATTTTCATGCTCAGTGCAGGCACCAAATAACAATTATTCAGATTTATCACTAATCCCGATGGCATATGGGGAGGCAGCGTTCCGACGGCGATCACACCAACTCTTGATTGCCAACCCGCATTGTGACCTCATCTCTTGCTAGTTGTCGCTTGTTCCGTAGCCCCTAAATTGAGTTACATATATTAACAACCTATCCCGTATCAAATACCCAGGTGCTACTGCGAGTAATAGTCAAGTACACATCAATAACATGTATATCACATATACCTTTGTTTGCCTTGCCGGCCTTCTTGTCCGCCAAATACTTGGGGCAGTTGCACTTCCAGTGGCCAGTCCCCTTGCAATAGTAGCACTCGGTATCAGACTTAGGGCCAGCTTGGGGTTTCTTTTCAGGTGCGGCAACAGATTTGCCGTCCTTCTTTCCCTTCTGCTTGCCTTTCTTGTCCTTCTAGAAACCGGTGGTCTTATTGATCATCAACACTTGATGTACTTTCCTAATCTCCACTTCTGTAGTCTTAAGCATAGACAAAAGCTCGGGAAGAGAATTCGCCATGCCCTGCATGTTATAGTTCATCATGAAGCTCTTGTAGCTAGGTGGCAGAGATTGGAGAACACGATGTATGCCTAAGTCAATGGGAATCGTTATTCCCAAGGACACAAGCTTATCGGTGTACCCAGACATTTTGAGTACGTGCTCACTAATGGAGCTGTTCTCCTCCATCATGCAGCTAAAGAACTTTTCAGAAGCATTATAACTCTCTACGGTAGCATGGGTATCAAAAATCATTTTCAATTCACCCATGGTATCAAAGGCATTGCCATTTTCGAAATGCTTTTGAAGTTCTTTCTCTAGCCCATACAATATGCCGCAATGAACTAAGTTGTGGTCCTCCTGACGAGTTATATAGACATTCTTTTCCTCGTTAGGGGCATCCGGAGTTGGTGGGGGGCCTTGCGGCGCCTCTAGCACATATTGCTTTTGTGCAGCAGTGAGGAGAATCCTCAAATTCATAGCCCAGTTGGTGAAGTTGCTACCATTCGCTGCAAGTTTCTCTTTCTCCATGAACACATTGAAATTAAAAGCAGGTGCTGCCATCTACAACAAAATTTGTAAAGTTTATTTAGACTAAGTTTATGATAGATTGAGTTTAACTAATCCAAATTACTAATGAACTCCCACTCAAAAACGACATCCCTCATGTCTTTTTGGTGATTACATGAACCAAATCCACTACACCAAGTCTGATCATCACATTACTCGGTGTAGCTTCAAAGGCGAGCATCTATATGGGCATCATATCAACTATATGACTCATGCTTAACCTTTCGGTCCGTGTTCCGAGGCCATGTCTGTACATGCTAGGCTCGCCAAGTAAGAACCTTAGTATTTGCATGCGTAAAACTGTCTTAGACCCGTTGTATGAAAGCACGGAGTCGAGTACACCCAATCATCACGTGATGTCTCGAAACATGATACATAGAACGGTGCATACTCAAGGAAGAACACATTTTATCTTGATATCTAAATGAGGGATCATCTTACAATGCTACTAAAAGCGCCAAACTAGTAGTATAAGATGCAAACATCTAATGTGTAAATTGAGATGATATGGTCCATGCATTTGATCTCTATCATTTGCATCGTGGTATGATCTCTATCATTCCTTTGTGTGTAAGGCCAAGGTCTATGGAACTTACATGTTAAGTATGTTGTAAGAGTATCTACCATACATCTACTTACAACATTACCATGTCAATACACTAGCCCAACAACAATCTAAACTAGACGCCTCTAATTTATCCATTGCAAGTTTTACGTGGCTTAGGGCTTTCGGAGATAGAACTAGTCTTACCTACGAACATGGAACCACAACGAGGATAACCAAGTTATTAGCAACTCGTTGTAAATCAGATATTGACTATAGTAGGAGAGACAGACACCCGCCAACTACTTATGCAAAACTAATTGCATGTCAGTCGTGGAACCGGTCTCATGTACGACGACATGTAAGGTTGGTCCGGGCCGCTTCATCCCACTATGCCACCAATATCCAAAATACCAGAACAAGCAATAACATGATCATCATCGCCCACATATAAACATATGTGTACTACCCGTGTAAAGAACCTACGCATAGATCAGGCTCTGATACCACTGTTGGGTTTGCAGCATAGAAAACAAAAAAATTCCTACGTTGAGAACTATACGCCAAGATCTATCTACTAGATACAGAGCAACAGGTGGATATACATCCATGGAGAACTTACCCTTGAAGACAATAGAGTTTTGTTAACGAGTTGGAACTCGTGGATGATGTAGTCGTACGCTTGCTGATCACAAGATCGTGTGGAAGTCCTAGCGCCGCAAATCAGCAGCGCATCCATCCTCACACACATGTTCAAGCCACCGGACAACCTCCACCTCCTCGCTCCAGCAAATCAGCGGAAGCAGCAAATCCTTCCAGACGCAAGGCCACCGGGAACATGTATCTCGCTAATCCGAGACCATGGGGGAATATATCTAGAGGGGGAGAGAGATCCTTCACGAGGAGGTGTGCTTTGTGAGGGAGGAGAGGTGGCCTTTTATAGGAGAGGGGGGGCTCCTCCCCTCCCATGGCCGGTGGCCAAGGGGGGTACCCCCACCTCTTACTCATTCATGTGGTGGAAGGTCCACTCACATCAATTCAAGCTCCACCCAAAGTTCCACTCACATGCATTAAATTTCCACCAAATTTAATGCAACTCTCAATTAATAAAAATCTTTTATTTATTTTATTCAGAATTTTGTTAATTACCTTAATTAACAAACATTCACATAAAACCCCTTGCAACATTTCAATATCACATGCAAAACCACTTTCTGCAATTTCACCCGAAACAATTCCGGTTTCCATCAAAATAATTCCAGCGCTTTGCAGTTCTTTCGTCTGAAACATATGTGCTCCAAAATGGTGTTCGGTAACCCTTAAGTTTGTCACCCTACAGTTCTAGAATAATGCAGACATGATTGAGACCCTTCTCAAATCAATAATCAGAAGCGGGACCTGGAGATCCATACTGACTCCTACACATTCAACAACGACTTCTGTGATCGTGAGAACCTTTAACGCTAGTAACTCCCTTGTCTCATGATATAATACATGTCCGAGATTCGATCATCGGTATCCAAATACCTAGTTTGATCTTGTTATCGACATGCACTCTTTTCTCGTTCCCGTGATATAACATTCTAGTGATCACATCACTTACTTGCAAGCTATCTTAACGTGATATCACCGAGAGGGCCTAGAGTATATCTATCCGTCATCGGGATTGACAAATTCCACTCTTGATCCATGAGCCTCAACATAACACCTCCGTAGCACTGAACCCACCTTGATAGTCACCCTGTTACGGTGTGACGTTTGATGTTATCAAGATACTCTTCCGATGTTAGCAATTAACATGATCTCATGGTCTAAGGACTAAGATTACTTCGTATGATGTTATAGCAATATAAACATAATGACTTTGATCGTAATGCTATACTTCGGATGAATGTTCATCACATCATTTCACAAATGATGTGACCTCGTTATTAACAACATCCAATGTCCATGATCAGGAAACTTTGATCATCTTGTTAATCAACGAGCTAGTCTATAAGAGAGGCATAACTAGGAACCTTTTTGTTTATTAAACACACATGTATTGAAGTTTCCTATCAATACAATTATAGCATGCAAAATAAACATCTATCATATACAAGGAATACATAATAACAACTTTATTATTGCCTCTCAGGGCATATTTCCTTCAGCAACAGCGTGTCAAGTGTTGGCCGGGTAACACTTTCTTTCCTGCCTGTTACCCTTTCCTTGTCACACCGTCGCGTATGGGCCCAGTCAGCAGTGTACATTGGAAATAGGTATACATTGCCACAAACTTGTTCCACCTCTCCTCATACAAATTGAATCTGTCATCAACATAAAGTAGTAATTAATTAGTACGACGTTACATATCTTAACATTGGGATCATCACAAAGAATATTTAGATGTTTTATATCACTTTTGAAACTTGTTGATGCAATACTCCTAATCCATAGGGAATTCCGATGAACGGTTTAGAAGCTTCCAGGTAACACCGCGGCTACGACGTGTACGACCTGACACTACTAGGAAACGGCCTATAGATAGACAAGATGATCAGTGGCGCATATAAAAAAGTATGCGCCACAGGAAAACATCAGTGGCGCACCAGAAAGCATGCGCCATAGAAGATTGGAAGTTCTGTGGCGCATTATCCACAACATGCGCCACAGAAGATTGGTGGGACCTGCCAGCCGGGGTGGGTTGATCCAAGTTCTGTGGCGCATTCTGAAATATGCGCCACATAAGTTTCCTCTTTTGTGGCACATATTTCCTCATGCGCCACAGAACATGGAGGGGGGCCCCACACGGGAATCTAATTCACAAGTTCTGTGGCGCATGTTCTGATATGCGCCACAGATGTGTTTCACTTCTGTGGCGCGTATCCCAACATGCGCCACAGAACTTGGAGGTGGACCCCACATAGGGAATCTTATTCACCCACTTCTGTGGCGCATATGGACTTATGCGCCACAGAAGTTTCAGCATCTGTGGCGCATTTCCTCCATATGCGCCACAGATGAGGGTGTCCAGATCCATGTTAAAAAGGTGACAAGAGCTAGCTTTCTTATCTATCTATCCACCACCACCCATTTCACATCTCTACCTCCTCCAAACTCGTCTTCCTCCTCCCTCACACCCCATCTTGCCCATAGTTTCTCCATTTTCTTGTAACTAAACCTACTTTAATCCATAGATTGTTAAGTGTAAGCTTCGCTCCAACTTCTAGATCTAAAAGTTCCTTAATTTTCTCTCTCACATCTCTATTTGTTTACTAATTTCCTCTCCACCAACTTGCATTGTAGATCAATTTGTCCACACTCTCTCATCACGCGGTCTCGTCTCGCTATTATTGTGTCTACTATAGGTGAGTACTTGGCCATCATGAACATGTAGGTGAAGCTTGTCGCGCGGGCGGTGTGTGTGTGCGATCCATGGCGAGACGATGCTTGTGTGGTGCATGAATGTTTGTAATGGGAGGAAGTTTTTTGTTGGTTGCTTGTTGTTGTTGGGCCCGGCCGGTGTGGTTGCATGGATGTTTGCCGAAATGTTGATTCATTTCCATTTCGGCAAATTTTTGCACTACCCATATGTCCTAATTTTAGGAAAGGTCATGCCGAATTTTTTCCGGCTAGCATTCATGCATGTGTGTGTTCATATGGTGTGGTTCTCACCTATACTCTCTGTTTTGACCGCTCAGGCAACCATGGTCCTCACGATGAGCGAAGGTCGAATTGTTAGGTACAAGAAAGGCGCGAAGGAGGACATGATTCTGAACAACAAGACCATGATAAGATGTCCATGTCGAACATGCAAACTGCAGCGCTGGATCGACCCTGAATTTGGACAATTGAAGGGTCACCTGCTCAGGCGCGGTTTCATGCGCGACCTCAATGAGGCACCGGCAGGACATGGTGGTGGTCACGAAGACGTGGGCGGGTGAGAAGACGAAGAGTCTACCGGGCATGATCATCATGACGAAGGAGATGCCAGCGGGCATGATCATCATGACGAAGGAGATGCCGGCGGGCATGATCAACATGGAGAAGGAGATGGCGATGGGCATGATCATGATCATGAAGAAGGAGAAGACGCGAACACACAGACGCTGCTAACTTTGGTCTTGCAGGACCCTCATGTTCAAGAACTGCTCCTCAAGGAGACGAGCAATGACAAAGCTGTAGCCAGAGAGAAAGCCAAGCTGGCCCAAATGGAGGTAGACGGGATGACTCCATTGTATCTTGGGTGTCGCCCCGAGGATACATGTTTGAGTGTAACGCTCAAGGCTCTAGAGATGAAGGCCGAACACAAATGGACCGATGTGAGCTTCAACGCGAACATGGAATACTGGCACGACCGAATTCCTAAGGGGAACACATTGCCAACAAGTATCGAGGAGGCCAAGAAAATCGTGTGCCCTCTCGACCTACCACACATTAAATACCACGCATGCATCAATGATTGCGAACTTTATCGAAACGAGTACGCGGATAGAACCACATGTCCGGTGTGTGGCCAAAGACGGTACAAGAGAGGGAACAAGAAAGTTCCTCAAAAAGTGGTATGGTACTTTCCTATCACCCCTCGTCTGCAGCGATATTTCGTAGATCCTAAGGAAGCAAAGCTCATGCAATGGCACGCGGAAAGAGAGAAACCCGAAGATGATCCAGAGAGGGCAAGATCCTGACACACCCTTCAGACGCTAGCTAGTGGAATGCATTAGACATCGAGTTTGAAGAGTTCGGGGGCGATGCAAGGAATGTCAGGCTGGGTATGAGCACCGATGGACTCAATCCTTTTGGAAACCAGAGTAGCACGCATAGCACCTGGCCCGTGTTTGTATGGCCATACAACCTCCCCCTGTGGCTATGCATGAAGCAAAGGTATGTACACATGAGCATTCTTATTCAGGGACGGAAACAACCAGGTATCGATATGCATCTGTATCTCGGGCTATTGAGAGAGGAGTTAGCCAGCTTGTGGGAGACGTCGGCCCGTACATGGGACGCCTACACTAAAGAATATTTCCATCTAAGAGCCGTGTTGCTCACGACCGTGCAGGACTATCTTGGTTACGCATATGTATCGGCCCAGGTGAACCACGGACACAATGCATGCGTCAAGTGCATGGATGAGACACCGCATCTCCAGCTACCAAGGGATCCCGGGTCTTTGAAAACCGTGTTCCAAGGTACTCGAAAGTTGCTCTGCATGGATCACCCGTGGAGAAAATGTGGTGACCTGTTCAATGGTAAGGACGAGCTCGAAAGAGCCCCGCGTCCGAGGAGCGGCGAAGAAATCGAGGAGATTTTGAATAATTGGGTAGATTGCCCTGCGCCTGGAAAAAAATGACCGAGGACAAAGCCGCTGCTGGGTGTATGGAAAGCAAGGTCTGTTTTCTGGGACCTGCCGTATTGGAAGGTCCTTCACACTCCCCATAGCCTCAATGTAATGCACATCACGAAGAACGTTACCGAGAGTCTACCTGGCACTCTACTAAACATGCCGGAGAGGACCAAGGATGGGCCGAAAGCAAGAAAGGACCTTAAATTGCTTGGCATAAAGAAAGATCTTCAGTACCCTGATAGTGATGATGATGATGATGATGATCAGGAAGGGACTCAAGGTCGCCGCAAAAGAGTTAAGAAGAATGAGGTGGTGCTTCGCGCTGCCTGCTTCACTCTGAGTCTGGAGGAGCTCGAGCAGTTTTTCAGGTGCCTCTTAGGAGTGAAAGTTCCTCACGGTTACTCGGGGAAGATAAGCAGATATCTGGACGTGGCGAAGAAGAGGTTCAGCGGTATGAAGTCTCACGACTGTCACGTGCTGATGACGCAGATACTCCCCGTTGCGATCCGTGGGATAATGGACGAGCATGTCCGCGAGACGTTGTTTGGCCTCTGTAACTTTTTCGACGTCATATCTAGGAAGTCGATCGGTGTGAAGCAGCTCGACAGGCTACATGAAGAGATCGTGATGATACTATGCGAGCTTGAGATTTACTTCCCGCCCGCATTCTTCGACATCATGGTGGATCTTCTTGTACATGTCGTGGACGATATCATCCAGCTCGGGCCGACATTCCTTCACAACATGATGCCGTTTGAAAGGCTAAACGGTGTCATCAAAGGATTCGTTCGCAACAGGTCTCGTCCAAATGGAAGCATAGCCAAGGGCTTTCTGATCTACGAGTGCATCTCCTTCTACCAGAATTATCTAACCACCGAGAACGAGGATGTTGGAATACCCACAAAGAAGCACCTCGGCAGGCTCGGTGGATATGGTCACCGCGAGGGCTGCCGCTCACTACATGTCGGCATTGATGGTCGACACACTGATTTTGAAAGGGCACACCGAGTCGCGCTACAACACATTGAAGTGGTCGGCCCTTGGGTCGAAGAGCATAGAAGCTTAATCGAGCAGGAGTACGTCGACCAGGGCCGGCCGAGGAAGAAGGGAGACGTAACCAGAGAGCACAACTCCAGCTTCACAGGTTGGTTCAAGAAAAGGCAACTAGACAATCCCCCAAAGACGCCTTCTACGGAAGATCAAAAACTCATATTCTCCTTGTCGCAGGGCCCAGGGCACAATCTAAGGACCTATCAGTCATACGACATAAACGGTTACAGATTCTACACCGAGGAAAAGGACAAGAATAGTGAATATCAAAACTCAGGAGTAACTATATTATCATTTGCTGATGACGAGACTACTGTGATGGAAAGATTTTACGGAAGGATTAAGGAGATATGGGAGCTCGACTACTGTGGAGAGATCGTACCGATGTTCCGTGTTAGATGGGCCAAGAACGTGGAAAAAGAAGGCAGCTATTTCACCACAATGGTTATACTAGATGCCAAATCAACAAAGAACGCCTCCACAAAAAATGAGCCTTGGGTACTCGCTAGCCAAGTTGATCAATGCTTTTTTATTACTGACCTGTCAAAGCCCAACCATGTTGTAGTTAGGAGGGGTAAGAGGAGCATCATTGGAATGGAAGGAGCCGCCAACGAGCAAAACTTCGACAAAAATAGCGACCCAAAGATCGAAGAGGAATTCGACAAGTACTTCGACATGCCTACTACTACTAAAGTAAGAAGGAAGACCACACTGCCTACTAAAGGTTGTCCATTCACAAGAAGAAATCTCAAAGTTCACGGGCTAAAGTATTCAACCACGGCGAAAAAGGGCAAGAAGATTGTGAAGAGACACTAGCTCGAGACATCAGATGATTGTATATGTTCGGAGAGAGAGTTTTTTTTGAATAAATATGAATGTTTGTATATGTTCTTGCTTCATTTTAGACATATATATAATTAAAAACACATTACATGATTGTATATGTTCGGGGAGAGAGTTTTTTGAATAAATATGAATGTTTGTATATGTTCTTGCTTTATTTTAAACAGATCTATAATTAAAAATATATTTTAAAAAAATAAAAAAGTGTGAGACAGCCAGGATTCGAACCTGGCTGCCTCAGGTTTAGAATGGCACAAACAAGCAGCAGAGACCACTAAGGCAAGTGTGTGATCTTGTCATACTACCACGCGCGCCGCGTTTTGTACTAAGTCCACAGGTTCTGTGGCGCATTTCGGCAGTATGTGCCACAGAAGTTCAAACTTTTGTGGCGCATATTGCCGAAATGCGCCACAGAACCTCAAGACTTAGCGAAATAAACGGTTCGGCCTGCTTCATTCCCCTTCTCCCCATTCTCAGTAACCGCCATGCGCTAGCCCTAGACGACCGCAGATGTCACACCGCCGTGCTAGCCCTTGCTGTCGGAGCCACCACCGCCGCACCGCCCGGTGAACCAGTGGAGGAGGAGCCACCCGACGAACCCGTGGAGGAGGAGCCGCCCTGCAGCCCTGCAGCCCGTGGAGGAGGAGCCGTCGAAGGAGGAGCCTCCGCGCCGGACCCCGCAACCCTCGTCGTCGTCAACCACCGCAGCAAGTTCGTCCCCCCACCCCCCACCCCCCACGGTTTGTCCCCCCACCCCCACCCCCTCTGATGGTCTTCCCCTTTCTGTGTCAGTTAAATACAGAGAACAAGCAATTTCTTAAATCTCTGTCAGTTTTGCTGGTTATTGAGATTTTCTTGAATCTCTGTCAGTTTTATAATGCAAGTATAGTTAAAGAAAAGAAAAATCTAACTTGCACTTTCATGGTAGAAAATATTCAGTGTATATGAGTGTACTCAAGTTAATTGAGATTTTCTTGAGTGTATATGAGTGTACTCAAGTATATTCAGTGTATATGAGTGTATATGAGTTAATTGAGATTTTCTTTAAATGCTACTGATTGCTTCTGAAGAGAATATTCAGTGTATATGAGTGTACTCAAGTATACATGCATATGAAGAGAATGTTTTGGAAGCTAAGATACATATAGTAATATAGTGTCATGTTCAGATGTTCTCCCTTAAGATACTAATTAGATCAAACATACATGGGAATGACTTGGACTGAAATGAGAAAGGTGAGACTTCTCTTTAAATGCTACGGATTGCTTCAAGGTTACTATTTTTATGCTAGTTTCTGTTTATAAGCTAGATGGTCAAGAACCTAGAAGTCCAGGTTTGTTCTGAATTTATTCATGCTGCAACTTCATCATGTTTTTCCATGGAGTAGCTACTGGACATATTACTCAGGCATGTCATGTCTATATTTCTGGACAGATTCTGGACATATCAAATAGCTTACTGCTATGTTTCTGAAAAGATAGCTATTGGAGTACCATGCTTGAGTTCATAATATTTGAGTAGTGTTTGTACTTTGTCATGGATTAGAGATACCGCCCTTCCTTTTATTCAGAGATACCTGTTTATTTAAGCTCTGTCCATTTAGTGATCCCTGAACCTTTGTCACTGTATGTTAGTGATCCCTTGTAACTTATATCTGCAATGTTTGTTTATTGTTTAGAAGCCTGATACTTGCATATGTGCTAGTGGTTCTTTGGATTGGAAAGATTGCCTCTCTCTCGTGCATTATCACTTCTGGCTTGAATAGGAGCACAAAACAAATTTTCGAGTGGTGGTTAATCCCTGAAACATACCTTGAATCTATCAATACAACCAACCACTATCAGCTACTCCTGTAAAGGTCAAGGAGAAATCTTGTCCATTCTTTCATATTGTTGTCTACTTAACATTCTGTCCTTGGGGTCCCCTGTCCTTGTTATGAACTGAGACTAGAATCACTTTAGACCTTCTGTACTTCTATATTAAACTATGCACTGCTGAAGGACATGTACTGCTGCTGTATATACTAATTATTTCTGCAGATTTGTAGATTTGTGAGCACTATAGAATTTTGTTTATGATCATACTATTCTGTCTTGTATGAGAAATACTAGGCATTCTAGTTAATATCTGTTATACATGATGTATGGGGATGATGGTACCTGCTGTTGAAATGTACTGTGGATGATGGATGATGGATATTGGGGTCAATGCATGGGGGGATGGGGTCTTTTGTCTTGCAGGGATATATTTCTTCATTTGAGTTGCCCATTTCTCCCGAAGTGTCGATTCACTTCCATTTCGGTTGAGAAATGGGCACTCCTAGGTCAAAAAATTAGCAAAGGTCATGCCGAATTTTTCGGCCGAGATTTGTGCTAACTTTTTGCCTCTTTTAAATAGAGTAGTGCAAACATGTCGGGCAACAAGGAGTCTGGCCCTTCTAAGCACATGATCAGTGTCGAAGAACAAGCTAGACAGGCCAACCAGTCATTCTGGCAGGGGTCCGGACAGGAGGAGGAGGAGGAGGCGATGAGGATGACACCACCACCGGAGGAGGAGGCGACCGTCGTCAGAGCTGTTGGGGCCAATGAGGGCAGAGATCCTGATTACGAGGGGGACGAAGACAACTACGATGGAACTAGTGAAGGCGGCGGCAAAGAGGATGACACCACCGATGGCGGCGCCCGCACCGATGGCGGCGAGCGCACGGATGGCGGTAGCGGCAACCCGGGCGCTTCTCAGGAGAAGAAGAAGAAGGAACAAAAGGAGCGGAAGGTGCCAGTGCTCGCCACCGTCTGCGATGAGTTCACTGAGGTCACAGAAAGTGGCCTACCCATTGCGCCAGAGGCGATTGCTAAAGGGTACGGCCTGCAACTCGGGTGCATCGTCCGGGAAAGCATGTCGATCAACACGAAGTACATCAGACATGCTGACCATGCAACTTTGGTCAATAACCTCCTTAAGAAGCTTCACAAGCGATACAGATTCCCAGAGTAGTTTAGAAACCTCGAGAGAAAGAACCCGGTGAACAAACTAGCCCTCACGAAGATGAGCAACGCCTTGAGCAGCTGGAAAACCCGGGTGAAGAATAGCATTGACAAAGGTGAAATCTGGGAGGTTATTAGTAAGAAAAATCCGATGCTCGACGAAGAGGAGTTTAGGATATTCAAGGCGGATATAGCTACCGCTGACGCTATAAAATGGACTCAATGGGGAAGGAGTATGCGGGAATAGAACATAGGTAACCACTGCCTTGGAAGCGGCGGTTACAGGGGAAAAAGGCCATTTGGGACAAGGAGGATGCCGAGCTTAAACTCCTTGGTAAAGACAACCCTTGGCTTAAAATCACGGACTTGCAGCTTAGGCAATTTGTTCGGGCCCGCTACTACCTGGACAAGGAAACAGGGGAGTTCATCACTGACGATCCGGAGGTGAAGGAATTCGAGAAGAAGTTGGTAAGGAATTTATCGCCGATCTCAATTCTATTGCATTCTAATTAAGATAATGAAGTCAAGAATCTAAATGGGTTCACCTTTCCTTGTCTCTGCAGGAGGATGAACTGAACGCTACTGCCATAGAGTCGTCCCAGGATTCGACGGAGCCGTGGGACACGGTTTTCAACAGGGCGACCAATGCTTACAAGAACAGGGACAAGGGGTTGTCGCCGTCCTCAGCTGGCCGTGTGTCCGGCTTCGGTACGAGCATGAAGTTCAAGGAGTACTACAAAGAGGACGCCAAGAAAAGAAGGGAGAGGAAGAACCAGGATAAAGCCGTTGTTGCAGAGCTGAAGATGAAGGTGCAGGCACTGGAGGAGAAGGCGGTGGACCAGAAAACGGTGGACAAGCTAGTGGAAGAGAAGCTCCGCTCGATGATCCCCCCTGAGTTTTTCGAGGGGCTTACTTCTTGGAATGCGGGAGGTCGACAGGGGCCGATACATCTTCCCAGCTTAAGCGGCAGCAACTCGGGCATCAATGTTACCGTGTCGCCAGACCTGGTGACCCCGCCGGCCGTCAACGTCAGGACGCAGCCGCTCGTTTTGGTCACACCGACGCCCCTCCTGCCAAAGATACCAATAAGGCGCAGCCGACGGTGGTGGTGCTTCGTGAGGCACCCGGGCGGGACATTGCAGATGATGATAGGCCGGCCGCCGGCATCGACCGTGTCTCTACATTAGCCGATATCCACGCCATCACCAAGGTAACTAATTAGTTAGTGCACGTCATCTCCTTTATGCCTTTGATGCATGACTGTTGCCATCTCATGACGCCCAACAACATGTTTTTGCCTCAGGACACTTCTTGCATACTCCTACTTAAAGATGTCGGCGGTGAGTTGAAGGATGTTGCCAAGGGCACTCTTATACAACCGGCGAGCCGCACGATGCACAACAATCCAATGGATGATGACGTGATGAGGGTCAGGTTGGCTCGGGTGTTGCCAGGGTGCGATGACATGGACCCCCTTTCAACCTCAGGGAGCCGACGAACACAAGACCCTTGGGGAATGCTACAACTGGCCCTTGACATCGCCGAAGACCCAGATTCGTCTTGCGGGGGGAGCACCGGCGCCACCTCTCGACCGATCATCACCCGACCACCACCTCGGAAGCCAGTAGCCGCCGTTGTCGCCACCACCAGCCGTCACCATCAACTCTTGGAAGCATGTGCACCACCACATGGCAAAGACGTTGTGCCGCAACCGCCGTCGCCCCCGCTACCACCACCACATGATGGCACCCATGAAGATGATGATGAATTGGTCAACGTTGACGACTTCATCAACACCGGCGCCGCCAAAGGATTGTATATGCCTTCTGTAGATGAAGAACCCTTCGCAGCTCGCGACGACCATCAAGCTGGTCGGCCCAATACATGCACGCAACGCGTGGTCTTCCATGGTCTTTCTCAAGAGACGGCTCTGGCCGCCGATCCACCACAAGAGAAATCGGGATTGGCTTTCAGCCCCAACACACTCTGAAAGGCGGCTGATGAGCAGATGGCAGTGGCTGACACTATTGTGAAGAAGAAGCACTACAGGAAGAGAGGTAATAATAATAATAATAATAAGGGTGCGAGCCAGCCTCTTCCGAAGAGGATCCGAGGTTAGGACGCCGTCGTCGTACCATCCACACAATTTTGCTTGCCCCGAGTGCATGTAGCTGGTGATCCGATATTGACTCCGGATATGATCCACATTGCGGTTGGAGCCATGTTAACTTTGCACGAGGGTGTCAAGACACTAGAGGCCCTCCTTCTTAAAGACGAAGATCCAAATTACCCGGTTTTCACGGCCAAGGTGCCATTGGACGTGGGCTTCGTCGATGAACCCCCCACGGATATATTCTTCATAGCATTCGAGGACATATTCAAGCTGTTTCTAACAAAACGGCTGGACTATAACTTGGTCCGCCTATACGCGCTCAATCTGGCGCTCACGATCAAGAGAGAAAGTACCCTGAAAATCGCGGTAGTGGATCCCTACTACATGCGGGACAACCAGTTGGTCGAAGGATCAGAGACACGGACCAAGGCGACGGCGTACCTCGAGAAGTTCATGGTGGACAACAAGAGGAAGGGCACACTTCTTTTGCCTTTCTTTCCCGAGTAAGTACACACACTCGCTCATCACCACCGTAAGTTATGCATTTCTTATAGATTTCTTCCTTTGCTCTTTTTCCAACATTCCGTTTCAATTGTGTTGCGCAGAGACAAATACTGCACACTCATCGTCCTTGCCCCGAGGTATTCTCTAGCTACGTATTTCGACTCGGGGAGTTTGACGAAGAAGAAAGACTACACCAGAATAAGGGGTGTTCTCAATGAGGCTCTCGAGGGCTACACCAAGAAGGGATGCACATTCGTAGATAAGGGGGAATGTATCAAGGATGGAAAACACGTGTTCAAGCACGTGCTCGACTTCCCCTGCGTCAAGCAGTCGACTACCGGTGCCAAGGAGGCCTTCTACGTCATCCATCACCTTAAAGGCTATGTTCGGGATTGCCATAACATAACGCTGCCATCTAGTCTCCGAGGATGGGCTGAAACTTTGGCGAAAATCGATGATGCTGATCTTAGAGAAGACTTCCATCGCATTCAGATGAAGTTGTCGCAAATCATCATTGAAGATGTCAACACAAGGGGCGGTGCCCTACAACAAGCTAGAGGGTTGAGTACGAGGGAGATCGAAGAACGCCTCCGTAAGTAGGGTGACACAAGGACGCGGAAGACAAAAGAGGGTTATCTACCGTTCCCGAAGTCGAGCGAGAAGAGGAAGTCTTCATCATGATCGATGTGTGCCTCTAGCATGATCCAGTGTGTGTATATTCTTCATAGACGCCTGCTGTATTAGTGTGTGTGTGTGTGTCATAAACTTTACTATCTCGTGGTCGAAATGGTCATTGTTGTTAGACTTAAACTACCTTGTGGTCGTGTTGTCGTTGAACTTATTGCTTCTATGATGATCTAACTTTTAGGTTTATGGATCCTTTGTTTTATATTCTATGAACATATATATATATGTGGATGTGAACCCTTTATTCATTCTTTTCGTTGTATTTTTAATAATATGCCTTGTCGTCTATAGAGATGGCGACGAGGTGGTATGTGGTGTACATTGGTAGGGCTCCAGGAGTCTACGAGGAGTGGGAGGATTGCCACAAACAAGTGAACAAGTTCAGCCGCAACATCTACAAAGGATACACGACTAGAGAGGAGGCGATAGCCAAGTGGACGAACCACTTGTGGAAGAAGAACCGGATGAAGATATTGGTCAGGCTAATGCTCTTGCTCACCATTATCACAGCTGTATTCTATTTGATCCTAGTGTAGGCGGCGGTGGCCACTTCATATTTGTAATGTGAGATGATATGAACTTTGTATTCGGCGCTTGTGTAAAAATTTGGCATTTGACACAATATATGTATCTCGATCGGGCTCTAAGTATTTGTATTATATATATGTCGGTTTTCATGCATCTACTACTTGTGCAATGTATTTTATACTCATCTGGATAAATACTGTAAAAATCCTGTATAAATACCTGATTATACACCAAGAAGGTATTTTACTTTGAATATGTGTTACGCAATCAGTGGCGTATATAATTATATAGTCAGTGGCGCATGGCATTTCTGTGGCGCATACACGTAAATGCACCACAGAAGTTCTTCCTATGGCACATATGAAGAAATGCGCCACAGAAGTCTGGAACTTCTGTAGCGCATATCCATATGCGCCACAGGAAGAAGATATCAGTGGCGAGATAACAGTGGCGACTAGGATATGCGCCATAGAAGATGTATTTTCATGTGCCACAAAAGAGCTGTTTCCTAGTAGTGTGAGCCCTTCTAGGGTGACTTTGGCCGATGATGGCCTGCTCGTTAGCTCATATGTCGCCACCATTTCGACCGCTTGGAGCTCATGCCACAGAGACAGCGACCAAAGCTTCACCTTGTACCGTGGTGATTCGCACGCCCCTGAACTGACGAACCTGGGGGATATGATGATGTCTGTGGTGTGGCCATCAATTTGGGCGACGAACACAGTGCTCTCTTCCCCGATGCCAATGATATCCGCTCTCCGCGAGATCCCTGTGGGAACCAGCTTAGACGGCTCCCAGTGTTTGTGGCTATAGGGCATTATGGGCGCAATCCTCGAGTGGGCAACTCTGAGGTGGTGGACGAGCTCTACCATAGGTGTTAGCTCTACCAACAAGGTGATGAACTCGCATCCAGGCTACATGCAGACTTGCTGGCCATGAAAGCACCAGATTATGTGGTCATAGACGTCGTTGTAGGGGACAAATGTCCCGCAGTGGTCGTTGGGGCATCAGCTACCTTTTACGCCCGCGACTTGGCGGTATAGCTCCTTGGAGAATGCGACCAGCCAGGCGGCGCTGGTAGTGTCCATACGCATAGCGATTTCGTTGAAAAGATCGTCACCGACCTTGTTCCAGACACCGTGTAGTGGGTTGTGCGCCGATTGCGACATCAAGATGGATTGGGGGGAAGAGGTCGGGCCAGAGTATGACTATCGGGGGACTTTTGGAGAGGGGTGGCGCATGGCCTGCAAGATCCGATGCAGCGGGCGAGATGGCGAGGAAAATGTGCGAAGCATGCACTGGAGACAATCCCAAATGCGGGGCCAGGCGGCGTTGGCGAGTAGGGATAAAAACAACCGAGATGGGGAAGATGGGATGGCTCTTTGAACGAGTTTTTTTGCAAGGCCTCTAGAGCTGCATCCAGGATGCTGATAGCTTGGCTTGCACGTTGCAGTGCACTAAATTAACCATCTGAAATCCTGGCGCATTTTATAGCTAGGCCGGCACGCTGTCGTGCCCTAAATTAACCATGTCACAACCTGGGCCATTACAGCTAGGCCGGCACACTGCCGTGTACGCCGACTAGAGTTACTACTGCTGTCATGTTTGACCAGATGATGTTTGTTTAGTTTGCTAAAAAGGATTATACTGTAGGGCTGGACTATCGAGCAGCTCGACCCGTTAAGGATCGGCTCGTTAAGGCTCATGCTCATTAAGGCTCAGATCATTAAACTCATTAAGGATAACAAGCAAAAACTAAAGCTCAACTCGGTTCATTAGATGTTAACAAGCTCTCATGAGCTGCTCGTTATGAAAATGTATCATCCTCAGATAGAGGCATACCGTAATTAAAAACGACAGCCGTCAGGGTTGGGTCAGTGCCGCGGTCAGCAGATCCAGATCAAGAAGATGGATATGGGGTACGTAGTGGGAAATAATGAGTTGATGAGACACATGAGAAAATTCTGAATCGATCAGGAGAGTCTAGGGTAAGGTTTTTGGTCAGTCGCTCTCTCTCCTGGATTGATCAGTCTTACTCAATGAGCTAGATGTTTGCCTTAGATGGGCTGCCAGATTAGACATGTAGCAAGATAAGTGGGCCTTACCTTGGTTGTTACCGAGCTTAACGAGTATCTCACGAACATCGTTAACTCGATTATTTAGCTCGTTAAGGATTGATGGATCAAAATATATCGAGCTTGTTGGGGAACCCCAAGAGGAAGGTATGATGAGCACAACATCAAGTTTTCCCTCAGTTATGAAACCAAGGTTATCAAACCAGTAGGATCAAGGAAACACCTCCAAGGTGTTGTTTCCAACTTAGAATCATGCACAACACAACCAAACAACTTTGCCTCCGACTTACAGTGAGGTTGTTAATCTCACCGGGTTTTTTGAAAACAAAGTATTATACATATTGTGTGGAAGATAGTAATAGCTTGCAGAAAGTAAACATAAAACAGTAAATAGCTTTGTAGATTGATGGTAAAAGAACTGATCGGGGTCCATAGTTTACTAGAGGTGATTCTCCTTAAGATAGATGACATGTTGGGTGAACAAATTACAGCGGGGTAATTGACAAACATCGAGAAAGCATACATGCATATAACTAATCATCTTGACTCCTATGAGATTTGATTGACATTACAACATTATACATAGACCATAATCCAACTACATCTATGACTAATAATCCACCTTTAGGTTATCATTTGAACCCCCTCCAGTATTAAGTTGCAAGCAACAAATAATTGTATTAAGCAAAGTGTGTAAAGTAAACAATACGATTGTTCTATGAACAAAGGATTGATGTTTTATCCCTAGTGGCAACATCACATCTAGTACCTTAGAGATATCTGTCACTTCCTCAAATTCCTAGAGGCATGAACCCACTATCGAGCATAAATACTCCCTCTTGGAGTTGCTAGCATCTACTTGGCCAAGATAGCTACTAACAACAGAAAGCATGCAAGATCAAATAACAAAGACATGATAGAATCAATAATCAATCTTAAATAGCATCTCAATATCCATCGGATCCTCGCAAACACAACATGTAGAGTTACAAATAGATGATCTTGATCATGAACAGAGCTCATAAGATCTTAACATGATAGCACAAAGGAGGAGAACCAACCATCTAGCTACTACATGGACCCGTAGTCCAGAGATAAACTACTCACGCATCACACCGGAGGCAAGCATAGTGATGAAGAAGGCCTCCAGGGTGATCTCTCCCCTCCGGCAGGGTGCCGGGAAGAGCTTCAGATCCCTCCCGATCTAGGGATTGAGATGGTGGCGGCTACAGGCTCTTTCGTGGAATTTTGATCGGGTACTTAGGGTTTTCGTCCCGAGGGCAATATATAGGCGAAGGGGCAAGGTCGGTGGAGTTCCAGGGGGCCCACACCGCCTGGTGGCGCGGCTAGGGCTGGTCGCGCCACCACCAGGTGTGGCCGGCCTGGCTCCCCTCTTCGTCTCCCCTTCGGACTCCGTGTTCCTTCTGGTGAAATATTGACTTGGGCTTTTGTCTGGTCTAATTCCGAGAATATTTCCTTACTAGCTTTTATGAAACCAAAAACAGGAGAAAACAAGCAACTGGCACTGTGGCATCTTGTTAATAAATCAGTTCCAGAAAATGTGTAAAAATACTCCAAAGTGTGGACAAAACATAAGAAAGTAGATATGAAACAAGCATGGAACATCAAAAATTATAGATACGTTTGCAACGCATCAACATCCCCAGGCTTAACTTCTACTCGTCCTCAAGTAGGTAAGTGATAAAAAGAAAGAATAATTTTTGAGGTGACATGCACCATCAGAATCTTGATCAAGGCATGTATAAAACATTGATAGCTGGGATCATAGTACTTTAACATAGCATGCAAGATAAAGTTCTAACAATAAGACAAAGCAACTATGTCATAACATAAAAAGGTACAAACAGAAGATTCATGAATAACAATGCTTTGAAAGACGTTTGTTTGTTTCACATAAAGAAAACATAATGAGAATGGTATTCAGCTGTCCCTCATAGTGTAGCAAAACATAAATGCATAGGACACCTTCGAAGTTCATAAGGGTGACTAGATACAAATAGTTTAAGAAGAAGCAATATCAAAGTTATGCATCAATGAACAAGTTTTGGGACAACGCACATTAAACTAAGAATGGCCACTATCCTCTTTCAATAGGTGCATAAATATAGAAGATGGAGAATCAACATAAAAGTAAAAGAAAGGCCTTCATAGAAGGAAGCAGAGATTCAAGTATCATAAAGAGCTTCCAAAAATTATGGTACTTATTAGCTTTCAGCTCTCGTTGACCCTATCATAAGCATCTTGAAGTGATTAAGGTTAAATTGAACAAACTATGGAGTATATGCTTGACAAAGTATAAGTTGGTAATCTCATGTCCCTTGAATATGAGGGCCGCTCCTCATGCTACTCAAGTTTAGTTATCGGTAAGTTCTTGTCATAGTAAGTACATGTGTATCATAGAGAACCGCCAACAGGGTGCCCCTTGCCCAATGATACGGAAGAATCCCCATATCAAAATGACAAGGCAAGCAGACAATAAGCATCTCAGCAATCTTCTTATTTACCATGGGAAAATGGTGCTTTTTTCTCTCTTTCCTCTTTTCTCGTCTTTTTTTCTTTTTATCAATCTCTATCTCTTTTTTATAAGAAGAATGCTTCATAGATTTCTCATTATGGTTACGCTGCAGGTTTCCACCATGATTAGGCATGGATTAGACCAGCCGCCCAGGCGTTTCTCTAACACACATACATAACTCCATGGACTTATAAGCTCCCCTTTCGTTTCACACCGACGACATCCATAAACAAAAGAGCATGATATCAACTGGGTACAATGTACAAGTGCAATGTTGAAAGCGTTCCCCATGACAGCATGGTTCTGCTAATTCTCAACGTATAAGTGCAAGAATATACAACATAGATGACACAATGATTCAAGTTTATTAGGGGCAAGAAAAGTAAAGTGTGCCATCAAGTTCGTGAGAGCTTTAATCACTAATTTTCACATAACAAGTTTAATTCGGAAGGTAGATAAAAACATGAATATACTTGGAATAGCAAATGCTAATAGGTAGGTATGGTGGACTCTTTGGAATAACTTGGTTTTATTTGGAGTTGGATGCATGAGTGGAACTCATACTTGGTTATGGAGGCTAGCAAAAGACTGGGAGTGACCAACTAAGAGAGCAATAATGGCCATAATCATGCAAAGCGTCAAAACATCATTAATTAAAGCATCAAGTGATATTAAAAATTGAAAACTAAATGATCATAGAGGCTATGGTGACTTCGTATAGTCTTAACATGGTGTAAGCATGCGCCAAGTCAACCCAAATAAAGCATCAAAGGGGAATACCACAATACTATGCTTTAATGCTAAAACAACGCATGATTCTTTCAAGGCACATTAAGCAATCTCAATTGTGTATAACAAGTCATGCTACAACAATAATCACTAATCATAAAGCCAAAAAAATATCAAGCATGACATGACAAAGCCTAGGCCACAGTCAAAAACAAGACTCCTTTTATACCACTTAAGCATGAACTTTCCTACTCTTTTCCAATCTAAACCAACTTATTTGAAAACTAATGTATGAATGAGGGGGTCCAACCAATTTATTCAAGCAAACTAAGCAAACGAAAACCAAAAACAAAAACAAAGACGCTCTAAGAACAACACAACTGTGCATGAAACAATAAAAATGAAGTGTTTAGAAGAAACCTAAGATTTTTATTGATGAAGAAGGGGATGCCTTGGGCATCCCCAAGCTTTGATGCTTGTACTTCTCGGATATTTCTTGGGGTGACACGGGTGGCATCCCCAAGCTTGAGCTTTTGTCCATACTTCATCTTATCACATTACTCTTCCCTACACTTAAAATTTTCCTTCATGCAAAACTTCACACAATCTTCATTAGCAACATTAGTGCACTTAAGATAATAAATCTTTTGGTTCAGTTTTAACACAAGTAAAACTTCCATTAAAACACAAGCTACTGTAGCACTTCCTTTAAAATGTTCAAATGATCAAAGAGAACTCAAAGAGAAAGAGATTAAGAGGCAAATGCAAATAATGGTAGAAATCTATCAAAACAGACCAGCAGGTAAAAACAAATTTTTTTGAAGACCTTCTATTGCTCAAATCGAAAAATGTTGAACTAACTAAAGTTGGATAACAACCTGGGGCAGAAGCAAAAAAACTTACAGCTCAAACCGACGTACAGAGATTTTTCACAAATTTTTACAGCGAAGCACAAAAATCTATTTTGGGATAGCAACTTTCCCAAGCATTACTTCTCTCTCATTAGAGGTTACTCTTGGCACAAAAACCACACAAAAATGATAAGGACCGGTTATTACAGAGGTAATAACTTCCAAAACCCAACTAAAACTTTTGTGTTATCTCCCAATAAGTGCTTTTCTTTAACGCCTTTGAGCTAGGCATAAGAAGCAAGAAAAGAATCAATTATTCTCAAATGAAGAAGCATTAAGATTGATACCAGAAATATCTTCAACAAGGCAAGGTATCTCATCCAAATAAGTTCTAGACGATACTCTCTCACTACTCTTGGGTACACTATTTTCATCAAACGGGTTTTCAGAAATAATCAAATCAAAAATCTTTTCTAAGGCTTCATGCATTCCTACAAGTTAAAAAGGTATTGGTATCTTAATTTCCTCCCCATTAGGTTCGGTTTTGTCCATATTTTCTCGTGTACCAATAACATCTACACATGAGCCTAGAATATTAAAACAATCAAAGACTTTTCTAGCTTCCTTAGTAACATCATAGAATTCTTTAAGCAAGGTTTTCAGAATAAAATCTCTCTTTTCAGGGTCATCGATTTCTTTAAGTTTAAGAAATATTACTTGCATTATGGGGTTAAGGTTAACAAACCTAGCTTCCAACATGTGAGCTAAAGAAGCTGCAGCAATTTCATAATTTGGAGCAAGTTCTGCAAGGGATCTATCCTCAATATCCTCATGCTTACTAACATGATTAAAGAATTCTTCAATATTATCTTTTCCAATTATAGAGACACTACCTATTGAAAGGTCTTTCAGGGTGAACTTAGGGATCAACATGGCGAGCTAAGAACGGGGTATCAACTATAGAAAGACCTAATTTTTTTTGTGTTTTTGACAAAGGAAGTAAACTAGTACAACTATTTTTTTGTGTTTTTTGATAAAGAAACTAGCAAAAAAAGCAGAAATAAACTAAGTAAAACAAATAAAACAAAGTAAAGAAATTGGTTATGAGGGACTCCCCTTGTGAAGATCTCCTTGACTCCCCGGCAACGGCGCCAGAAAAAGAGCTTGATAGCTCAAAATATATTGAGCTCGTTGGGGAACCCCAAGAGGAAGGTATGATGAGCACATCAACAAGTTTTCCCTCAGTTATGAAATCAAGGTTATCGAACCAGTAGAAGCAAGGAAACACCTCCAATGTGTTGTTTCCAACTTGGAATCCTGCACAATACAACCAAAGAACTTTGCCCCCAACTTATAGTGAGGTTGTCAATCTCACCAGTTTTGCTGAAAACAAAGGATTAAACGTATTGTGTGGAAGATAGTAATAGCTTGCAGAAAGTAAACATAAAATATTAAATAGCTTTGTAGATTGATGGTAAAAGAATGGACTGGGGTCCATAGTTCACTAGAGATGATTCTCCTTAAGATATATGACATGTTGGGTGAATAAATTACAGCGGGGCAATTGACAAACATCGAGAAAACATACATTCATATACTAATCATCTTGACTCCTATGAAATTTGATTGGGCATTACAACATTATACATAGACCGTAATCCAACTACATCTATGACTAATAATCCACCTTCAGATTATCATCCGAACCCCCTCTAGTATTAAGTTGCAAGCAACAGATAATTGCATTAAGCAAAGTGTGTAAAATAAACAATACAATTGTTTTAAAAAATGATTGTTGTTTTCTCCCTAATAGCAACAACACATCTAGTACCTTAGAGATTTCTGTCACTTCCCCAGATTCCTAGAGGCATGAACCCACTATCGAGCATAAATACTCCTTGGAGTTGCTAGCATCTACTTGGCCAAGATAGCTACTAACAACGGAAAGCATGCAAGATCACAAATAACGAAGACATGATAAAATCAATAATCAATCTGAAATAGCATCTCAATATCCATCGGATCTCCGCAAACACAACATATAGAGTTACATATAGATGATCTTGATCATGAACGGAGCTCACACGATCTAAACATGATAGCACAAAGGAGGAGAACCAACCATCTAGCTACTGCATGGACCCGTAGTCCAAAGATGAACTACTCACGCATCACACCGGAGGCAAGCATGGTGATGAAGAAGGCCTCCAGGGTGATCTCTCCCCTCCGGCAGGGTGCCGAGAAGAGCTTCAGATCCCTCCCGATCTAGAGATGGAGATGGTGGCGGCTACAAGCTCTTTCATGGAATTTTGATCGGGTATTTAGGGTTTTCGTCCCGAGGGCAATATATAGATGAAGGGGCAAGGTCAGTGGAGTGCCAGGGGGCCCACACCCCCTGGTGGCGCGACTAGGGCTAGCTGCGCCACCACCAGGTGTGGCCGGCCTGGCTCCCCTCTTCGTCTCTCCTTCGGACTCCGTGTTCCTTCTGGTAAAATATTGACTTGGGCTTTTGTCCGGTCCAATTCCGAGAATATTTCCTTACTAGCTTTTCTAAAACCAAAAACATCAGAAAACATGCAACTGGCACTGTGGCATCTTGTTTATAGGTTAGTTCTAAAAAATGTATAAAAATACTCCAAAGTGTGGACAAAACATAAGAAAGTAGATATAAAACAAGCATGGAACATCAAAATTTATAGATAGGTTTGCAATCTATCAAGGATATCGAGCAAAAACTACAGCTCAGCCAAGATTGTTAAGAAAACGAGTCGATTTTTAACGAGCCGAGCAAACGAGTGCTCATTAAACTCGTCGAGTTTCGAGTTTTATGTCCAATCCTAATACTTTGGAATAGAAGGTAGTACAATACTAGCAGTAGTACACTAGATGTTTGTTTTACAGTTTTGCTACAAACATAGTATAATAAATACCTTCACTGTGGAGCCTAACGCGATTAAGTACCACGGTGTTCCAACAGGATGCATGATAACGGAAGGTGTTCAAGCACCTCTTTACAGAATCTTATATATTTACTAATTGGAGGCACTATACCAGCCTTCACATTAATCCTGACAAAACAATTACGTCCATCCGATTACCTCCCGGCTGTTAGCAATCGTTCGATGAAATCAGCTCAATCGTCCTCGGTGACATACACCCGCGGAAGCAGGAGTCCTCGCGATAATTGCCACCGGGATGATAGAGCGCAAGGGCAGAAGTCCTCACGATAATGCACACGCGGAAAAATTTCTGTTCGCATGCTGTCGCTTTCTTGCGCTCCGCCGCCGACGCCGTCAGCGGTTCACCTGATCGAAATTGTGACGGGTAAGCTTGCATCATGGATTAATTAGCGCGGTTCAGCTGGCCTCGCCTGAGAATAATCTCACAGGTTCACCTGATCGATATTGTGATGGGTAAGGCACCACAGATTATTAGCGCACATCTAGCTAGCTTTGTACAGGTGCATTAGATCGATCAATCAGACCAGCTTGCGCTTCACTGCTACGCGCGTGTTTTGATTTGGCCAAAAGCACCAGTCAGCGGGCGAACTGTTCACAAGTGTGCACATCGAGCAAGCTAGAACGACCATCGAGCCATATGATCAATATTTTGTAGGTATGGTTTGCATCATGCTTCATTGTATCGTTTTTCATCTAGCCATTTAGTAATTGATCCATTCGTCATGCGGTTATCACTACAGAGCTGACCAAAACTGTTTTTTTTTGCTACAATACATTTACTCCTATTTTTTTATTTGACGGGTCAAAACAAATATATTGTGATATACACAACCGTGACGAGAACAGGTATTGTCACTACGGAGCTGATCAATATTGTATGGTTTTTGGCTAATACATCTACTGTAGATTTGTCAATTGAAGGGTCCAACATAGGTGTGGTGGTCTATGCCACAGTTGCCATAACAGATAGATATATCATTAGTACTCGGAGCGTTGAGCATGTACCAACAGCGGATTTGTGAGCCACGCTGGCTGACCGGGGTATCAAATCGATCCAGGTATATTTTGCATCCTCCTTTTTTATTTTGGTTTGCATCTAGCCATTTAATAGTTGACCAGTTCAACGTCTAATTTTCACTACAAACTGACCCAAATTGTATACTCAATTCATATCACTCGAATGCACTATGATCATTGTTTAAATAGTTACGTTATTATTCATTTTCTCAAGGAGGTTAAACAACATTAAAACGATATATCATGACTTGACACGTAGTATTCTCAGTTTTTCCACTATAGACATTATTCTATAGGAGAGGATATTACATATATATAATCTTTTCACCAGACCATTATGTTTAATTGTTTGGCCCTATGTCTTTGTAGGCACAAACTGATATTTAGTTCAATGTATTGATTTTGCAGGTCAATTTTTATATATTGTATTTGTTTTCTCCTTTATGCAAATCATCTGGTGTACTTGCTAGACCAGTTCACTCTAAGAATGTCCGTTCTTGCAATAAGAAAGCCACATGTATAATCTCGAAAATAGAGTACATCCTACTGAACTTTACTTATATTTCAACTTTGATTAAGCTACACAAAAGTTTGTCGGGTTGGCTTGGATTAATGGGTAACATCCTACAAACAATATAATATGAATATCAATTTTGTACTGATGGTTGGGTTTGATGGATTATGACGTGGATAGAAAAGGTCCGTCTGAACTCTTTGCCTCTTATAGTTATTCATATGTATTTTCTAGAAATCAGGTTCACATTGGGATTTATTCATATGTATTTTCTTGCAATAAGGTATGTGTTATTTATTAATTTTTGATCATTCCCTAATAGGGCATATTAATCTACACTGCTGTTGTATATTGTTCCCTGGTCCGTAATAAAACCAAGAAAATATTATGTGTCCTACACACAATATTAAAATTACTTAAAATATCTTTATAAATATTTCATATTTCTATTTCTACAAGAATCAAAGAAAATGTTGATATAAACTTTCTTTGTATGAAGTAGTATATGATGTCTTTTCATAAGTTAATGTAGGAGTTTTTAGAATAGCAAACCCATGCAGGGCACGGGCTAATGACTAGTAGTTATAATTAGAAGCGAACAATCACTACATTAATACACATACGATATAGTAAATTGTCCATCAAATGATGGGTGATAACCTGCACATCTGATCACATTCTCACAGTTATCATGATCACATACTATCACCTTAAAGGAAGTGGTGGCAAGCTTCTTGAATACCAGAAAGTATCCTGCCTTCAAGTCATGTGCTTTGACAAAATCTAGCCATCCTTCGTCAAGGATTACCTTGCCATCTTGCTTCTTCAGCTCGACGTCCCAGCTGCAGGCTTTGCATATCTTTAGCTTGATGGCCTCTGGATACTCACCGCCAAACGTTAGCAAAAAGGAGGTGGGTATGCTTCGCACGTCTAACCCTCCCGGTATTAACATCATCTTGTAGAATTCGTCACAGGTGTTCTCCACGTGGGTGTTCCTAGCTAGCCCCTCCATCTAGACTGCACATGGCTCTCTTGGCTTCTTCGATGATGAGTTTATCCAAGCTCTTCTTGCTTGAACACTGCAAAAAAAATCCCGTGGACAGATAATGTCTCTACTAGCTGTCAATAATTGTGAAATAGTATAGTATTAGTTGATAGAGTACAATACAAGATTAGCTAAGAAAGTAAAGTAGAGCAATTTTCTTATCAAAAGTACACAAATTAAAGTCTTAACTCTAGCTAGCATGAACGTTGGTTATATTAGTACTACTTCCAAGGTCTAGGAAACACATTAGTGCAGTTATTTATCGAGCAGTACAGATACCGAACACCCAGGAACAGACGAACGGACGAACATGATGAGCTCTATCTGCTGTCGATGCTAGAGATGCATACATATACTCGACATTTTGGCAAAAATCAGGATAGGGCAGCAGCCGCCCTAACTTGCCCAAATTAAAGGGACCTCCGCCCCTGAGACAAATCTAAAGCAAAACATACCGAGTGACTTCCCAAATCATCATCAGCCGTGGATCAATCAATACAAAATTTGAACTTATTATTACAGTTCACCATAGATCTAGCCCTGGAACTAGCTTGCATGCGTAAAACTGAACTATAGTATACAGACGGGTTAAATGCACTAGATGAGAACTATACTCAACACCAACCCAATGTTAACAAAGTGCTAATAAAAGCTTGACCGCATCTCATCATCAAGATCAAGGGTTCCGGGGATTATGTACATACCGCACTGCCACCGCGATGTCTGAGGGATGCGACGGCTCTATAGATGAGGTTGCAGGGCCCGCCGCCCACAGCCGACCCGCCTAAGACGAGTAAGTTGCGGCGGTGGTTGTCGTCAATGGAGGGAAGCGCAATGGCTATTAAGGAGTGCTATGTGAGAGAGGGCTGGGGCTAGGGCGGGGGCTGGTGAGGGAATAAATGCGGCGAGGTTACATGAATGTTGTGGACAAAGCAAACCTTGCCATCAATACAGTACTACTAATTGTCATGCAAAAATTAATTTCCTAAAAAATTGGGCACGACAGCTTGAGTGCTTGAATAGGGAAACATCAAACACATACTATGAAAGTATATTATTACATACATGGTGCCTAGTACAAGCAATAGTGAAAATGATGTTGCAAGTACTGATACAATACAGTATGAAAGTACTACGTACAGAGTACTATACATTACATGGTGACAAGTACTAGCTACAGAAATGATGTTGCGAGTGCTCATAATCAGCTTTTTGGTATTTTGGTCAAACATGATATAGTTCTAACGAGATAGGGTTGGCACGAACCACATTGGCACCTTAAACATTTGCTCTCTATGTTCTGCTCGAGTGTAGTTAAGTGATGAACCTATGGTAGCTCCCCCATTGACGTGCATGCGGCTCCAATCTGGAACTGGCTGTGGCCAATGTTGGCAGCGCACGTGTGTAGCAAACACACAGTCTCCTCTGAACACTGGCAGAGCTTCGTCAACATCGGCAGCACTAGATTTAGAGTTTGTAGGGGGTCGAGGATAAATGGATGGTTGATTCCCATAAATACTGACCTCCCTTCAAGATTATTCCTTCTGATTCAGTCCGGTGCTACATGGTCATCCAAATTAAGGGCCCTCTGGAAAACGTGGTAGCGGAGCGAGGGATAAGTGAGAACTTCTCTACCCATGTATGATACAGGATTACCATGGCTGCTGGTTTGTGCACCCCTGGTGTGAATCCATAGGATATTCCAGGCAAGCTCTGCCTTGGCATTGTCACCGGCTTGGACGTTTGCTGGCTCTTTAATTACTAGAGCCTGTATGACACGCGGGCCTGCAAGTATACCTGTGTGTGCGTTTCAGTTAGCAAAAGTATCACGAATAATGCAGTTCTAACTAATTTATAAATTTTACTTTTAAATAATGGGACTCACTCCACTTGTTTGGTTCCTAGACAAGAACATCTCCTCGTGGTTCTATCACCGCGTATACGCGATCAATAGAATCACTGATTAGACACTTGGCAATGGCATCGACATACGTTGCTAGTGCAAGATAGTTGTTTCGAAGGATAATCTAGTCCCTGTCATAAGGAAAATCTATGGTAGCAATGAATTTGTCAAACACCGCCATCGCGCTGTAGTGCCATTGGTTGTCAAATCTTTACTGTTTCTTTGCTATTTGTATCTTCAGCAGCTCGATATATGTGTTCTTGTAGAGGTAAGTGCATGGGGGCCGGGGAAACACTGATTACCCGATGGATAAATATCAATACGCTGCACACGTGGCAGCTCGATACGTGCCATACTGTAGACGTTTTGGAGGTACCAGCACCCCGGGTGCTTTGCAATCGCAATCCATTCTCCGTTGGCACCAACCCAGCAACCCTTGTTTTCAAATCTTTCATCATCCCATGTTCTGGGTATGTCATCATCAACTGGTACAAATGCTTCTACTGTTGGATTGTCTAGTGGCATTAGTAACGCGTCAATGCCCTGCAACAGATTTTCTTCATATATAGGGGCATGCAAGGTGTTTGACTAAGGGGGTAGTGCTAGCTAGCTTTACGGAAAAACTACTATCTGAAAGATGCAGAAACGTGTTGAATAAATCATGAATGGATGCAGACAAACACACCAAGAAATAAGGTCTTGTTTGCATTAAAGAAAAAGTGTAGGAATAGTTAAGTTTCCTATGCTGGCACTATTCAGAGGAATGGATCAGAGGAAAAAATGCATGAAATTTTCCTATGATTGATTAACAAGATTAGGGGCCTCTTTCGATTAATGGTTTTTAAAAAACGTAGGAATAGGAAAAACACAGGATTGACATGGTAGGTACAGTAAATTCATATTAGGAATTAAAAACGCAGGAAGTTTGTAACAGGTGTCTTTGGATGGTGAATAGGAAATAAACACAAGAGTTTTGCAGGAATATAGTGTAAGTGCATTGGACTTCTCAAAGGAGAAATGGAATGAGGTTGGAGCTCGTGTTTAGATTCTTATGGAATGGAGGGCATAGGAACTAAGAAGTGACTCCATAGGAATTTGATATCTTCCAATATCCTATGGGTTAGAATCCTCCAAAACTCATATGAAATTCTTCATATCCAACTTGGACCTCATTTTCAAATTTCGACGCGCACAAAGAACAAGAATGAGGTCCCAAGAGACATGATAACATCATAAATATACTCTCCCGTGAGGTTTGACTTTGATTTTACCATGTTTTAAAGTAATCCTATGTTTTTGTATTCATGTAAACCAAAGAGCCAACATCTTATAGAAATCTTGTGTTTGTAAAACACATGAAACTTAAAATATAACACCAGCCTTGATTGGCCAATACATCTTCCGTTACAAGTATCAACAATCCCGGCCGTTCTTGTGTTTTCAGATTAGTATGTTTGGAGGAGAGGGGGGACAGTGAAGCAAAAGTCTTGGGCCTCTTTCGATCGCAGGATTGAGACCACATGAATTTCATAGGTTTTCCGGTGAAAAACAGGCGATTATAAAACATAGGAAAACTACTTACGTGATTGGCATGATGAGAGTTGAGCCTCAAGTAGATGTTCCAATTTGTCAACACCCGGATTTTTAATCCCAGATGCCCGTTATGCCATACCTCGCAATCCCAAGATTACCATTTTTGCGAGACATAACGGATTGGATATCACAGTGCATCATCCATTACAAACCATACATAAGGTCTTACACAAATAAGGATCTCATGATCCAGTCTTAATACAACAAGAAGCGGAAATAAATGATAAGCGTAGCGGTGTGGTCCATCTTTAGGGGCACAGACAATGCTGACGAAGGAAGATAGTCCTAGTTATCATAGCCGTCCTACTGGCCATCATTTTGATAGTCTCCTTCATAGTCTGGCCATGAGAATAGCCAGGGACAAAAGCCATGAGTACTCTTTAAGTACTCGCAAACTACCACTAACAAGTAATATAGTTCTAAGTTAAAGTGCTCACTCTATGTTTAACTATAAAGTTAAGTTTGAAACCTAAGCTGAGTTCTGAAGCAAAGAAAGATAAAATAAAGTTCTAGAATCACTTAAGTTGGGAAGCTATTGTCATAAACACAACCCTATTGTGGTCAAGTCAAGATTCATCATTCATTTCATAAGTTTTTTGGAAAACATCTGACAACGAAACAATATGGCCATTCCAACCTGTCCATAACCGCGGACAGAGCTATTCGAATAGTTTGACACTCTGCAGAGGTGGTACACTTTCACCACAAGATTCGATACATCTGTCAGGGATAACCCTGAATCATCATACTTAGTATGCAGATAATCAAACATAACCTTTCCTTTACACACCCTAGTATAAGCACCTCTCCTATGAGCATGGCCTCCCAACCATGACCATCAGTCATCTTGGGCACTACATAGGTGGGCAACATTGGGAGGTAGCCTCCGCTCAAACCTCTCCCGCGAGGGAACTAATACTAATGCATATAAATTTCCAGCTAAGCCTTACCCAATTCAGGTAGTGTGGTTGTATGGTAAATTTGGAATGGTATCGCATCCGAATCCAACCATCAGTTTTATAAAAGGGTTAAGGTTCATGCCTCAACATTTTCACCATCATAAACCATTTGTGTTCCTCAACACATGTCAAAACCTCTCAATAGAATGACCCATCATTCCAAGGTTTTCACAATTCATTTTCACCAAGTGTTCCCATCTAAAGTGACTCAAGTTTTTGATCTACTCTAAACTACTAAGTTAAGAGTGTTCACTAAGGTGGAAATGGTGGGATCAATCTCATGCCATAGAATAACATCTAAAGGATTCTAAATAGGTCAAGTTTTATACTCTTTATGCTAATACCTTCAAAACAAGTAAAGAACTTTGGGTAAAGTAAAGGAAGTAAAGCTTGTAAATAAGACTTGTGGTAACTAATAGTCAAAGTGCTATGACTTAAGCATGCCTATAGCATTTTGGATCAAGTTAACTAGCTTAATTCTAGCTTGCTACAATAGCTTGCCTTGGTTGGTGTAGTGGTTGAAGTTGTCTTCTTCTTGGTAGAACTCCTCCTCCTCGAAAGCTTGGTCGTTACTATCGTCTATAAATACATACGGAGTACACAATCACCAAACAATACTTAACTAGTCTAATTAGCATTCTAAGACACACATTTGATGATCTATTACCATCTCAAACATTACAAGTCAAATTTAATAGTTCCACTCTTTTTAATTTAGAAAAGTAATTTCTACTCATTGAAAAATTAACTAAGATTTAATATTCACCACTTAAAATATGGGATGATGTGGACACATGTCATCACCACATATTCTAGCATGTGGGAATGTGATTTAAGGGTTGGATCATAATTACTTTGGTTTAAGTTCATTATTTAATGATTTAAAGTGACTAGAAATGCCTATATAGCATTATTTTGGTACTAGTCCAAAGTCACTGCATGTAAGCTGATACGTCCATTTTGCATCACTATTCTATGTCTTAATTCACTATTATTCATTGATATATTTCGTATTGAGAGGTGATACTTATGTTATTTCATCTGTTTTTGCATGGTTGATGACTTTTGGAGCATGGACCGCTGTAGTCAGGATTCTGATGGAAAAGGTGCTGTTTGGAGGTAAAATTCACGAAGATCAGAAAATCCGTGAAAATATACGGAAAATTCTATTTTTCCAGAAGACTGAAGATGCCAGAAGATGGAGTGGAGGTGGGCCACAGGGGGCCCACACCACCCCATGGCGCGAGCAGGCCTAGGCCGCGCCAGGGAGTGGTGTGGCTGCCCTGGACCACTCCAGCCCCTCCCCTCTAGCGTATATCTTCCTCCCGAAACCCTAAGACTCGGGAAGCGACCACAGAAAGATTCCGCCGCCTCTGCGGTGCGGAAAACACCGAGAGAGAAAGATCTCTCCGGCAGACAGATTCCTGCCGGGGGAATTCCTTCCCGGAGAGGGGAGATCGTCGCCATCAACACCACCATCAAGCTGGACTTCATCGGGATCATCATCATCATCATCACCATCAGCACCCTCATCACCATCTCCATATTGCTGTAACAATTGGTTGAATCTTGCTATAGTTCATAGGGGAAACTTTCCCGGTGTTGATTAATCTTCGTAGTTGATGCTATTGAGTGAACCATTGAATTATTGTTTATGTTCAGACTGTTATACATCATTATTCCATCTCTGATCATGATCCATATGATGTCTTGTGAGTAGTTCGTTTTGTTCTTGAGGACATGGGAGAAGTCTTGTTGTTAGTAGTGGAGTTGCGTCGAGAAAGATTCAATAGATTGTTATTTAAGTTGTGGTGTACTTCTTCTAGTGGTGTCATGTGAATGTCGACTACATGACACTTCACCTATATGGGCCTAGGGGAATGCATTGTGTATTTGGCTACTAATCGTAGGGGTTGCCAGAGTGACAGAAACCTAAACCCCCATTAGGAAACCATTGCACAAGGGACGTAAGGGTCTTAGAGTTTAAAGCTGTGGTTAGGTTTCTACCTTAATTACCTTCTTGTACTTACGGATGTTTGCAAGGGGGTTTAATCACAAGTATGTATTAAGTCTTGGATGGGACGGTACATTAGCACAGGTTCACCCACACAACACTTAGCAAGTTAGAGAAGATTAATCGACTATATGAAGCGAAAGCACTTGACAGTCTTCCCATGTGTCCTCGAGAACGTTTGGTCATCTATAGAAATACAACCGGCTTGTCCTTTGCTGCATAAAGGATTGGGCCACTTGCTGCATTTATTCTTACTATCTTTTATTTACTCGTACTTTGTTTACTTGCTTTATCGAAACCCCCTAAAAATCTGTTTGCTAAGTATTTGCAGAGAATTCCTGATCCATACCACTAGCCAGCACCTTCTGCTCCTTGTTGGGTTCGACACACTTACTTATCAAAAATACTGCGATACACCCCCTATACTTGTGGGTCATCAAGACTATTTTCTGGCGCCGTTGCCGGGGAGTGAAGCGCTATTGGAGAGTGGAACTGGTAAAGGAAACTTCTACTGTGAGTATTGTTTACTTCTGCTAGTTGCTGTATTTCAGTTATGGATAGTTCACTGAGTTTCTTATTTGGTAATGCTACTACCACTGCTAAGGTAGTAGATAAGCCACCACCTGCTGATAAAGATGTTTTCAAAATACCTACAAGAATTATTGATCGTGTTATGGATAACTACTATGTTGGGGATGGAACTGTCCATCCCGGTGATCATTTACTCTTTATACACGAATTATGCGGGTTGTTCAAGTGTGCAGGTATTACTACAGATCAAGTTAAGAAGAAGTTATTCTCATTATCACTGAAAGGAAGAGCTGAGGAATGGTATAAGCTGCTGAAGAATGGTCAAGCTCTGGAATGGGAGGAAATAGTGCCTCTCTTTTATTCAAAGTTTTATCCTCCTAGTGAAATTCATAAAGATCGGAATCAAATATACAACTTTTGGCCTCTTGATGGAGAGAGTACAACTCAAGCTTGGGGGAGATTGAAGTTACTAATGCTCAAATGTCCCATTCATGAGCTCCCCAACAATATTATTATCAATAACTTTTATGCAAGGCTCCCTCTAAATGACAAGGATTTATTGGACGCTTCTTGTGTTGGATCATTCACTCGTATGGAAGAAGAAGTTAAATGGGATCTTCTGGATCGTATTCAAGACAATGCTGAAGCTTGGGAGAACGACAAAGGTAGAAAGTCAGGTATAAATTATGATTATGAATGCATTGAATCTTTTATGGGAACTGATGACTTTCAAAATATTAAAAATGCTTATGGTTTAGACTCTCAAGCTATTGCTTCTTATTTTAAGGCCTTTGCTTCTTATATTGAAGTGCCTAAAAAGAAGTGGAATAAGTATCATGAACCTTATAAAGATATTGTTAAGAGTGTTCCTGCAAGAAATACTAAAGTTTATACTGCTAGTCATGTTTTACCTAAACCTTATATTGAGAAAATGCCTTTCCCAGTTAAGGTAAAGGAACATTCTATGATAGCTAGTATGGTTAATGAAAGTATGAGTAAGGCTGCTGAACCTGATAAACAAATGATTGATGAACCTATTGTAGCAAATGTGAAAGACTTTGTTGCTAAATATGAAGAAGAGGGACACACTATCCTTTATAAGGATACCTCTAATATTGTTTCGCATAGTAGTGTTATGAGAGCTAGTATTCCTGTGTTTTCTGTTAGAATAAGTGATCATTGCTATGATAGTCCTTGTGATAGCTATATTGTTAAGTTTATGCATGATACTGAAAGCTATTATGAGAGAGGGAAAAGTGTTCTTGTGCATCTCAATAATATCAAGTTTCCCCGTTTTGTGCTGAAAGTTTTTATGTTGCACTTCTTTTGCCTTCTTATACAAGTTGCCTTTGGTTTTAATAACTTGTTTGTTTACAAAATCCCCTTGAATAGGAAGTGGGTTAGACTTAAAAGAGTGTGTGTTTTTGCTTCTTAATGCTCTCTTTCACTTCAATTCATATCCCTATGTGAGCTTCTTCAAAATTATCATGCCCATCTTAATGGCTATAACGAAAGAGCTTTATGGGAGACAACCCAATTTGTTTTTGCTTTAAGTTTGTTTTTTTCTTTCTTTGAGTCTTGGAAGTTATTACTTCGGTAATAACCGCTCCTTATCCGTTTTGTTTGGTTTTTGTGTCAAGATCAACCTCTAATGAGAGAGAAGTAATATTTGGGGAAGTTGTTGTCCCGAAACAGATTTTTGTGCTTCACCATAAAAATTCGTGAGAGATCTCTGTATGTCGGATTGAGATGTAATTTTTTGTACTTCTGCCCCAGGTTGTTATTTAACTTTCGTTAGTTTTGCACTTTTTTATTTGAGCAACAGAAGATTTTCGAAACAATTGATCTTTACCTTCTGGTCTGTTTTGACAGATTTTGCCAATCTTGCATTTGCTTCTTTATTCGATTTCCTTTTTGAATTCTTTTTTGGTTTTCAGAAGGAGTTGCTACAGTAGCTTTGTTTTGATGGTTTTCAGTCGAAGTTGGACTGAAAAGGTTTTATCACTTCACTTATACTAATGTTGCTAATAAGAACTGTGTGAAGTTTAGTGTGAAAGAAATTTCCAGGAAGTGGAGATAATGGTGTAACAAGGAAGAGAAAGGTTTTATGACTCGAGTAATAAGTATATGAAGATGAAGATATCGATGATATTCAAGTGATGACTCCTGAAGGATCCACTCAATACCAAATTCAGAGACCTGTAGAGTCCGTTTCCAACTAGGTAACAGTTCTGGTAAGAAAAGTTTCGCGAAAATACAATCCAACTATATTTTTGCAGTTTTCAGTCAATAAGGAAAGCTATGAAGTGAAAAAGGGACGGAACCGGAGCCAGGGTGGCCCACACCACCCCATGGCGCGGGCCTACCCCTGGCCCCGCCACCAGGTGGTGAGTCCATCCCGGACTCCGCCTCCGACTCGTTTTCTCCTAGTACCTTCCTTTTGATATGAAAATTCGTAATATATAACCCCCCGGATCTTCCGAGGTTCGTATATCGTGTTTTCGTCATGTTTTTGTTTCGATCTGTTTCTTCCAGGACATACTCGTTGAAAGCTTAGAAACACAATGGTGTCCGCCAAGGATAAAGGGAAGGAGCCTATGGAGGAAGACCTCCAAGACCCCGGGAAGGAGAAGGAGATCGAGAGTGAAGGTGAAGAGGAGCAAGGCCAACATCCGCACACCGGCACTACCATTGCAAGCATTGGAGTGGTGAAACATGCCAGGGTTAGAAGGATAGCACGGATGCAGACTAGGGGGAAAGCTCCTCTTCACAGTTTGGCTCCACGGTCACTTCCTCCACGCACCAGGAATCCTTTCCATACCCTTATCCATGAGCATCAATACCAGAATATTCCCAAGGATAAATTACCCTCCAATTGGGATTTGCCTCGTTCTAGCCATGCAGGAAAAGAAGACTTCAAGGAGGAAGAGTGGGGAAAGAATAGCAAGAGCTAGCATTCTCAACACGACATGACCATGAGCCGCATTGAGCAAAACTCGCAGCTTATTCGTAATCTCACCTTTGAGATTGAAGACTTGGGGAAACTTATCAGAGAGCTCATTGAGAGGATACCACCACCACCAAAGGAGTGATTCGTCATCAGGTTTGGCATCCCCTTGGTTTGTTCCAAGCTTGGGGGAGTGCTGCGGTATCATATCACTATCTTCTATCTTTTTACCTTATTAGTAGAGTCATATCATGAATAGAGGAGTTATTTTGTAGTATGGTTTGCATTATGGAAGTGTCCCCTCTCTCGTTAGGTATGTATCCCTTGGTGTGAGTTTCCGTTATGGAATATTAATGAGAAGTTCTATCATTCACTCTTTTGCATAGCTTATGTTAGTTTTCAATTCGTGGTTATATGATTGATCTTGTTGTTAGTATTGGTAGCACTTTGGGATCATTGAGTTAATTTAGTTGGTTTTGGAAAACCTGGCTCGGTTAGTAGCAACACCTTTTTGAAGAAAAATATAGAAGTACTCTAGAGAAAAATAATTTCATCATCTTTCTTTCTTGTTTTGCTCATAAGTCTAGTATTCTCTAGTTAAGATCTTTTGTGCTTCCAAGGAAGATTGCATGTTTGTTTTTATCACTTGTATGTTTGTTTGTTTCCTTCAACTCTTGTACTTGCTACCTAGCCTTGCTAGCCAAAAACCTGTACTGAGAGGGCATTCTTCTCGTGCATCCACCTCCTTTAAACCAAAACCTTCGCCATTTGTGTCCACCTTACCTACCTAGTAGCATTATTGCTATTCCAAGTAAATTCCTGTTTTATATACCTCCCAAATTAAACTTGTTATGTGAAAATTAGTGATTAAAGCTCTCATGAACTTGATGGCACACTTTATTTTCCGCACTTAATAAACTTGAACCATTGGGTCCTTCTTTGTTGCGTATATGCTTGCGCTTTATGAGTTGAAGTTAGCCGAACCATGTATCATGGGGACCGCTTTCAACACTTCATTGGTACTTGTACCTAGTTGATATCATGTTCTTTTGCTTATGGATCCCGACGGTGTGAAATAAAAGTGGAACTTGTAAGATCATGGAGTCTATATGTGTGTTAGAGAAACGCCTGGGCTGCTAGCCTAAGCCATGCCTAATCATGGTGGAAACTTGCAGCATAACTATAGTGAGCATTCTATGAAGTATCCTCAATAAAAACCTATGCAAATAGCAAATAAAAAGATCGATGAGATGCTCACTGTCTGCTTGCCTTGTCATTTTGATTATGGGATAGCTCCTGTGTCATGTGCAAGGGGTACCCCGTTGGTGGTTCTCGATGATACACATGTATTTACAATGACAAGAGCTTACTCGTGACTAAAGTTGAGTAGCATGAGGATCGGTACTCATAAGTAAGGGGCATGAGATTTCAACTTATAACTTGTCAAGCATATCCTCTTAGTGTTGTGACTTTAACCTTAATCACCAAAATATGCCTATGATAGGGGCAATGAGAGCTGAAAGCTAGTAAGTATCATAATTTTTGGGAGCTCTTTATGAGACTTGCAATCCCTGCTTCCCTCTGCAAAGGGCCTTTCTTTTACTTTGTAGTTGAGTCAGTAAACCTATTCCCTTCTATCTCAGCAAGTATATTGAGTTGATGTGTTTCATTCATTCATATGATGATTTATTCACTCATGTTTCTTATATTCCTTGTTTTGCACATTGCTCTTTTCTTGAAGTTTACTACTTTGAAAGCTTTCTTTGAAAACCAGCTATTTGTGAACTCCAGCAAATTATCAACTATTCTTCGACCAAGAGCTAAGTTTGCCATTACCAATTATGATTCACTTTATGTATATTTATTGTGTTTCCTTTACTCATTGCAAATTGAGTTATATAATAGTGAGTTGTCTTCTATTATGATCTACGTATTTGATGAATGTGATGCTTCTTGTCCGTATTATTTTATCGACTCTTCACTCCATAAACCTAAGGTCATGTTTATTCAGCTCAGTTTCGCTTGGGGACAAGCGAAGTCTAAGCTTGGGGGGAGTTGATACGTCCATTTTGCATCACTATTCTATGTCTTAATTCACTATTATTCATTGATATATTTCGTATTGAGAGGTGATACTTATGTTATTTTATCTGTTTTTGCATGGTTGATGACTTTTGGAGCATGGACCGCTGCAGTCAGGATTCTGATGGAAAAGGTGTTGTTTGGAGGCAAAATTCGCGAAGATCAGAAAATCCGGGAAAATATACGGAAAATTCTATTTTTCCAGAAGACTCAAGATGCCAGAAGATGGAGTGGAGGTGGGCCACAGGGGCCCACGCCACCCCATGGCGCGGGCAGGTCTAGGCCGCGCCAGGGAGTGGTGTGGCCGCCCTGGCCCAATCCAGCCTATCCCCTCTGGCGTATATCTTCCTCCTGCCCTAAGATGCGGGGAGCGACCATAGAAAGATTCTGCCGCCTCTGCTGGGCTCTCTCGGCATGGGCAAGGGCCGCGTTGGATGCTTTGTTCCCTGGCAGTCCTCTGAGGGTTAAAGGCGCAGCAAGGCGGAGTCTCTACCGGTCGGAAGCATGCGGTGAACTGCACGCGGACGGCGGTGTTCGACGCTGTCCTTCCGGTCTGCTGGTCACGAGGCGGCGAACGACGATGTCTGGGCGGTTGCTGGGCCTGATGTGGCTGCTGACATGCAATGCTAGGGCTAGGCGTGGTCGGTGCTGCTCTGGCGAGCGCGGCGCTCTAGGGTGATCGGCATGGCGGACAGCGGCATGGGCGTGAGCAATTGAGGCTTGTCCTCCACTCATTTTTGGTCGGGGGCTGGTCGAGGCGAAGCGGTGTGATGGCGCCTGTTCCCAGCAAGCGAAGGAGAGCGCGGGATGGGCTGTTAGCTACTGGAGCAGACATGGGGGAGGGAGAGAGGGTTAGGGCCGGGGCTCTAGCTGGAACTGGGGGACTGATACATTACAAATGTATCTATAATTTTTGATGTTCCATGCTTGGTTTATCCACTTTCTTGTGTTTTATTCCAACTTTGGAGTAATTTTCTTATGATTATTTGTACTAACCTACTAATAGTTGCAAAAGTGCACAATGTCCTTTTTTACACTTTGATGTGTAGGAATTACCAAGAATACAAGTGGAAACCTTGTTGGAGTCAAATTGGGATTTTCCAGAAATCTGTCTCAAAACTCTTTTTTAAGATGGTCACGTTCCGGGTCAAAGACGCGTCAAACGAAAAACTCTTCAACTACAAAGTTTTTGAAAATTTCGCGACAAACGTTCTGGACATAAAATTTAGCTGATTCGGAGTCCGGACGGGCCAGATAGGCCTGATTTACTGCAGCCCAAGATGGGTTAACGGAAATCCGAGAAGCTATATAAAGGGAGGAAACCTAATTCGTGGGAGACACCTCCACCCACGAATTTTCAGCCACCAAAGGCACGTTTTTGCCTTCCCCATAGATCCCATCTCCATGGGGAAGGGCTCCCAAGAAGCCATGAAGAAAGGGTGCTAAGGGGCGGTGCTCCCCTGTGATACCGGCGACAGGGAAAGAGTCCTCCGCGCTGCCGTCGCCGGAGCCATCTCCATCGATCTCCACCACCATCTCCATCACCAGTGCTGATTCCCATGATGAGGAGGGAGTAGTTCTCTCTCGAGGCTAAGGCTCTACCAGTAGCTATGTGTTCATCTCTCTATCTATGCATGATCTTATTGAGATCATGAGCTTGTAATCTATAGATCTACCTTGCTACTCAAGTGCTTTAATAGATCTCTGCTCTCCCCATGTGTGTGAAAGTGATAGCGTGCTCACCATGGTGGCACTTAGGCTAGAGATTATAAATATTTGTTATGAGTTATATTTGGAGTTAGATGTCTTTATGAAATTGTGGTGTTTGTTGGACTCATCTAGTAATCAAGGTGACAATGTGGGGTTTTCTAAATGGGAAAGGCTTACTTTGAGGAGTGCTGTTATAGCCCTACCGTTGATTAGAGTGTCCAACCGGAGAGTAGTTAAGAGTAGTATCATGAAGAGAATATATTTATATGAGAGTGTTCACTAGTGAAAGTATGATCCCTAGGCCTTGTTTCTAAGCACTGAAACACCGTTTGCTATTAGATCTGTTACATGTTTGCTTGCTTCCATCTTTATTTCAGTTTTACTTTAGTCTTTTCCACGCCATCAAGCTATTTTCTATCATCGTTACCACTTATAATTATCCATACCACTTGTATTTCACTATCTCTTCGCTGAACTAGTGCACCTATACACTTGACAAGTGTATTGGGTGTGTTGGGGACACAAGAGACTTCGTGTATCTTGATTGCAGGGTTGCTTGAGAGGGGATACCTTTGACCACTTCCTCCCTGAGTTCGATAAACCTTGGGTGATCCACTTAAGGGAAAACGTGCTGTTGTTCTACAAACCTCTGTAGTTGGAGGCCCAACAACTGTCTACAAGAATAGAAGTGCGTAGACATCAAGCTATTTTCTGGCGCCGTTGCCGGGGAGGAAAGGTAAAAGGTATTCACACCGGAGGATTAAAGAAGAAGAACCTCCCACGGCAAATGCCTATTTTTTGGTGTGAGTGCTTGAAGTTATTTCCTTTAGATTCTGCAATTTTGTCTTTTTGTTTCTTGTTTTCACTAGTTAGGCTTAATGGAAAACAACAACAAAATTAGAGAGCTTTATAGTATTTATCTTGAGTTAGGACATGAAGTGAAGAGAAAATTAAAAAACCTATGGAACTTTATTTGCATGCTAATAGCAATGTTGTTAGTATGAATTCTTTGGACACCATTATTGCTAATACTATGGAAAAGTCTTAGCTTGGGGAAGCTAGTTTTTATGAAAATGATCTTTTTAGTCCCCCATCTTTAGAGGAGAAAATTTTCTTTGATGATACTATACCTCCAATATATGATTATTACAATGATGAATATGATATTTTCTGTCCACCTACTATGGAGGAGGAAATTAGTTATGACTACAATATGCCTCCTATATTTGATGATTATGGTGATGAGAATAATAATGATAGCTATTTTGTTGAATTTGGTCCCACCACAATTAATAAGAATGACTATGCTTATGTGGAGAGTAATAATCATTTTATGCATGTAGGTCATGATAAGAATTTTTATGTGATAGTTATATTGTTAATTTTATTCATGATGCTACTGAAAGTTATTATGAGAGAGGGAAACATGGTTTTATGCATCTCAATAATATTAAGTTTCCCCTCTTTATGTTGAAATTTTTGAAGTTGCACGTGTCTTGCTTTCCTATGCTTGTTGCTTTGTGCTTTCATGACTTGTTTCTTTACAAGATTCCTAAGCATAGGAAGTGGGTTAGACTTAAATGTGTTTTGAATTTGCTTCTTGATGCTCTCTTTTACTTCAATTCATATTTCTTATGTGAGCATCTTCTAAAACTATCATGCCTAACTTAAAGGCGTTAAAGAAAAGTACTTATTGGGAGATAACCCAAAAGTTTTAGATGAGTCTTGTCCTTATCATTTTTTATTTGTTTTTTGTGCCAAGAGTAACCTCTAATGAGAGAGAAGTAATGATTGGGAAAATTGCTGTCCCGAAACAGATTTGTGTGCTTCATCGTAAAAATTCGTGTAAAATCTCTGTACGTCCTTTTGAGGCGTGAATTTTTGTGCTTATGCCCCATGTTTTTATCTAACTTTCATTAGTTCAATACTTTTTGATTTGAGCAACAAAAGGTCTCTGAAAAAATTCGTCTTTACATGCTGGTCTGTTTTGACAGATTTCTGCCATTATTTGCATTTGCTTCTTGTTGGTTCCTTTTTGAGTTCTTTTGGGGAATTGAGATTTTTGATGGAAGTGCTATAGTAGCTAGTGTTCTAATGGAAGTTTTATTGGTGTTAGAACTGAACCTTAAGACTTATTTATCTTAAGTGCACTAATGTTGCTAATAAAGATTATGTGAAATTTTGTATGAAGGAAAAATTTCAGGTGTATGGAAGGAATGAGTAATGAGATGAAGGATGGACTAAAGCTCAAGCTTGGGGATGCCACGCATTTCACCCCAAGAAATATCCAAGAAGTACAAGCGTCAAAGCTTGGGGATGCCCAAGGCATCCCCCTTCTTCATCAATAAAAATCCCACGTTTTTTCCAAACGCTTCATTTTTATTGTTTCATGCACAATTGTGTTGTTCTTGGAGCGTCTTCTTTTTCGTTTTTGTTTTGGTTTTTGGTTTGCTTTGTTTTCTTAGTTTTCTGAATAAATTGGTTGGACCCCCTCTTTCATACATTGGTTTTCAAATAGTTTGGTTTGGTTTGGAAAAGAGTAGGAAAGTTCATGCTTAAGTGGAAAAAAGAGCTTGTTTTTGACTGTGGCTTATGCTTTGTCATGCCATGCTTGCTATTGTTTTGGCTTTATGCTTAGTATTATTTGCTGTAGCATTACTTGCTATAAACAATTGAGATTGCTTAATGTGCCTTGGATGAATCATGCGTTGTTTTAGCATATTAAAGCATAGTATAGTGGTTTTCTCCTTTGATGCTTTATTTGGGTTGACTTGGCACATGCTCACACCATGTTATGACTATCTCAAGTCAGCATTAGCCTTGATGATCCTTTAGTTTTCAACTTGTAGTATCATTTTATGCTTTGATCAATGATGTTTTGTCGCTCTGCATGATTATGGCCATTATTGCTCTCTTAGTTTGTTGCTCCCAGTCTTTTGCTAGCCTCCACAACAAAGTATGAGTTCCACTCATGCATCCAACTCCCTAAACCAAGTTATTCCAAAGAGTCCACCATACCTACCTACTAGCTTATGCTATTCCAAGTATATTCATGCTTTTGTTTACCTTCCAAATTAAACTTGTTATGAGAAAACTAGTGATTAAAGATCTCACCAACTTGATGGCACACTTTACTTTACTTGCCCTTAATAAACTTGAACCAGTGTGTCTTCTATGTTGTATATGCTTGCACTTATTTGTTGGGACTTAGCAGAACCATGCTTTCATGGGGAACGCTTTCAACATTGCACTTGGTACTTGTACCTAGTTGATATCATGCTCTTTTGTATATGGATGTCGTCGGTGTGAAATGAAAGGGGAGCTTGTAAGTCTATGGAGTTATGTATATGTGTTAGAGAAACGCCTGGGCCGCTGGTCTAATCCATGCTGACATGGTGGAAACCTGCAGCGTAACCATAATGAGCTGTCTATGAAGCATTCTTCTTATTAAAAAAAGTCCTATATTGAGAAAAAAGAGAAAAGAGAAAAAAAGATACTATGAAAAGAGGAAAGAGAGAAAAAGCACCATATTCCCATGGTAAATAAGAAGAATGCTGAGATGCTCGTTGTCTGCTTGCCTTGTCATTTTGATATGGGGATTCTTCCGTATCATCGGGCAAGGGGTACCCTGTTGGCGGTTCTCTATGATACACATATACTTACAATGACAAGAACTTACCGGTGACTAAACTTGAGTAGCATGATGAGCGGCCCTCGTATACAAGGGACATGAGATTTCTGACTTATACTTCGTCAAGCATGTACACCATAGTTTGTTCACTTTAACCTTAGTCACTTCAAGATGCTTATGATAGGGGCAATGAGAGCTGAAAGATATAAGTACCATAATTTTTGGAAGCTCTTTATGAGACTTGAATCCCTACTTCCTTGTACAAAGGCTTTTCTTCCACCATTACATTGAGTCTCCGCCTTCTATCTTTATGCACCTACTTTGAGAGCATAGTGGCCATTCTTAGTTCTATGTGCATTGTCCCAAGACTAGTTGATTGATGCATAACTTGATATTGCTTGTTTTAAACTATTTGTATCTAGTCACTCTTATGAACTTTGGAGGTGTCCTATGCATTTATATTTGCTACTCTATTGGGGGACAAGCTGAATACTATTATGCTATGTTTTCTTTATGTGAAACAAACAAACGTCTTGCAAAGCATTGTTATTCATGAATCTTTTATTTGTGCGTTTTCATGTTGCATCATAGTTTCTTTGTCTTATTGCTAGAACTTTGTCTTTCATGTTATGATTGAAGTACTATGATCCCAGCTTTGAATGTTTTACAAATACTTTGATCAAGTCTTTGATGGTGCCTGTCTCCCAGCAAGCGAAGGAGAGCGCGGGATGGGCTGTTTGCTACTGGAGCAGACAGGGGGGAGGGAGAGAGGGTTAGGGCTGGGGTTCTAGCTGGGGGAACTGGGGGACTGATACATTGCAAATGTATCTATAATTTTTGATGTTCCATGCTTGGTTTTATCCACTTTCTTGTGTTTTATTCCAACTTTGTAGTACTTTTCTTATGATTATTTGTACTAACCTACTAATAGTTGCAAAAGTGCACAATGTTCTTGTTTTACACTTTGATGTGTAGGAATTACCAAGAATACAAGTGGAAAACTTGTTGGAGTCAAATTAGGATTTTCCAGAAATCTGTCTCAAAACTCTTTTTTAAGATGGTCACGTTCCGGGTCGAAGACGGCGTCAAACGAAAAACTCTTCAACTACAAAGTCGACAAACGTTCTGGACATAAAATTTAGCTGATTCAGAGTCCGGACGGGCCAGATAGGCCTGATTTACTGCAGCCCAAGATGGGGTGATGGAAATCCGAGAAGCTATATAAATGGAGGAAACCTAATTCGTGGGAGACACCTCCACCCACGAATTTGCAGCCACCAAAGCCACGTTTTTGCCTTACCCATAGATCCCATCTCCATGGGGAAGGGCTCCCAAGAAGCCATGAAGAAAGGGTGCTAAGGGGCGGTGCTCCCCTGTGATATCGGCGGCGGGGAAGGAGTCCTCCGTGCTGCCGCCACCGGAGCCATCTCCATCGACCTCCACCACCATCTCCATCACCATTGCTGATTCCCATGATGAGGAGGGAGTAGTTCTCTCTCGATGCTAAGGCTCTACCGGTAGCTATGTGTTCATCTCTCTATCTATGCATGATCTTATTGAGATCATGAGCTTGTAACCTATAGATCCACCTTGCTACTCAAGTGCTTTAATAGATCTCTGCTCTCCCCATGTGTGTGAAAGTGACAACGTGCTCACCATGGTGGCACTTAGGCTAGAGATTACAAATACTTATTATGAGTTATATTTGGAGTTGGATGTCTTTATGAAATTGTGGTGTTTGTTGAACTCATCTAGTACTCAAGGTGACAGTGTGGGGTTTTCTAGATGGGAAAGGCTTACTTTGAGGAGTGTTGTTATTGCCCTACCATTGATTAGAGTGTCCAACCGGAGAGTAGTTAAGAGTAGTATCATGAAGAGAATATATTTATATGAGAGTGTTCACTAGTGAAAGTATGATCCCTAGGCCTTGTTTCTAAGCACTGAAACACCGTTTGCTATTAGATCTGTTACATGTTTGCTTGCTTCCATCTTTATTTCAGTTTTACTTTAGTCTTTTCCACGCCATCAAGCTATTTTCTATCACCGTTACCACTTATAATTATTCATACCACTTGTATTTCACTATCTCTTCGCCGAACTAGTGCACCTATACACCTGACAAGTGTATTGGGTGTGTTGGGGACACAAGAGACTTCGTGTATCTTGATTGCAGGGTTGCTTGAGAGGGGATACCTTTGACCACTTCCTCCTTGAGTTCGATAAACCCTGGGTGATCCACTTAAGGAAAAACTTGCTGCTGTTCTACAAACCTTTGCACTTGGAGGCCCAACAACTGTCTACGAGAATAGAAGTGCGTAGACATCAGGGACCAAGTTAGGCCCAAGTGGTGACCAAAGCTACTGCTCACTATAGTGTTTTAGGATTTGCAAGATTTGTTCCTGCCACCTGTTCGACAGAATGGCCGCAAAATTTTGAATTTTGGGTTCAAAATTTTTCAGTGATCTCCACTAGTACTAGGTAGTCTCTGGTTGCAAGGGTTTTGAAATTGGACTTCAAATGGATGGTTTTTGAAATAGGGGTGATCTAGGCATATGCATTGAATTAAATTTTGAACTTTCATTTAAAATTATTATTTGAATGTTTTTAGCAGATCACAAGGTGGGCCTTGGTACCTCATTATGTGTACTAGCAAAGGGTGTAAAGATCCACAAATGTTTCTGTTAAGTTTTGATTACTAGGAATAGCCAAAGTAGGCATGATAGTTAATTTGGCCAAAATGACCATTCACTTCAATTATTTATTTTGAGTTGTTTTTCTTTGGGAAAAGTTTGGGAATGATTTAGATGATGTTTATTTCACCTAAGAAACATTTTACAAGCAATGAATCACAAAACCATGGCAACTCAAAACAACTCCTAATTTAAATGCACATACACATGAATGCTTTCATATTTTGAAATGGAAAAGTTTTTGTTAACCCTAAATTTTATGATTTGGATCTTGATAAGATTGGATTAAAGTTTTGGGATGTTACACAATTCCTACAGGATTAAGCATCGGTGGGGGGTTGCAGATCAAAAGAATTTGCGTACCACGATTCCTTTGATCCAAATTCAATCCATAGGAAAGAATCTAAGGATTCGAGTCCTACAAAAATCATGCAAAACTGATTTTTACCTACTCGTCACGGTCTTGTGGCCATGTCTGTGGGTGAGAGTGAATAGGCAGGGCAAACCAAACGGGAGACCAGGATCTTCCGCAATCCCTCGACGCATGCCAACCATGCCACGAGCCAGGCGAGCGGTGCTCAGAAGATCGGTGCGACCGGTGATGTTGCTCAGCGGTCCGTAGTGGAGGTTGACAAATCTGATTGCCTGGCTGTAGCGCTAAGATATCTTACGCTTCATCGCTCTAGATGTCATTCAGGGGAAGAGTACTACGGAAGATTAATCGGGATGGGTTGGCAGTTTCTACCTTTCTGCAAGGGTGAAGAGGGGCTACGATGGTGCACAAGCGGCCGGAGCGGTAGAGGAAGACGATGAGGGGCGTGGGGCGTTCTCCTTCGATTGTCGGATCGACTACTTTGACCCGGTATATTAGGGCAAAACGCTGGCCCGCAATGTTAACATAGACGCTTATGCAACAAAGGAATAATAACAGAAAATTAGATATAGTAGTATTTCTTAAACGCTCCAGCCCGCAACGCTGGCCCCTAGTTTGAGGCGCTACTGTTTTTTCCGGTAGGTAGCTAGGGACAGAAAATCACACCGTGCCGAAGAAAAAAAGATCGAAATGTCTTCAAATTTGCTTTGCGTGTGGGGATGGTGATGCCACAATGAAGGAGAGAGCAAACACAATTTGTTTTGAATGCATATATACTACTCCCTCTGATCCATATAATGTTCTCAGATTTATCTAGATTAGAATGTCTATAGTCATGTTTTCGTGCTAGATTTATCTAATGGATGGAAACTCCGAGTGACAACATTATTACCATGACAAACTTCACCCATTTACTCCCAAATATGGGAACATCACGGATGATTGGAGTACAATTTACATCAAGGGCCTAAAAATAGATAAAATTACATAGAGGTCCTTACATTTAGCATGAAGCACCCTAAAAATAAGCAAGGGAAATAGTCGGGTTTGGCTCCTTCTCGAGAGAGCAGAGCCATACTCGTCATACTACTTTCTCATCGTTTGTTTTCAAAATATATGGCCAAATTTGGTGGCATGAAAATTCCTGGACATGGGATCATCATCAGCATAAAGTATGATGTAGATATGGCCATGACCTTGGTCGTTCGGCTAGAAATCCAAGAATATTCATACTCATCGGAACCTAATAAAATTAAATATGTTTAAATTTTACCACTTGCTTTTAGGTTTGAATTTTACACGTAAGGACGTAGGGATTACATTTTAAATCAAGGACCTAAAAAGGTAAAATTTTATCGAGATCCATAGATTTAGCACGAAGCACCCTGAAATTAAGGAGGGGAAACATTCATGTTTTGCTCCTTCTCGAGAGAAAAGCTGATCGAGACATACTCTTCATACTACTTCCTCTTTGTTTGTTTTCAAAATATGGCCAAATTGGGCGGCTTGCAAATTCTTGGATAGGAGATCATGAATCATCAACATAAAGTATGATGTAGATATGGCCATGAGGCCCATGACCTTGGTCGTTCTTCTTGAAATCTAAGAATGTTCATACTTATCGACAACTAATAATCTTAAATACGCTTAAATTTTTATAGTTGCTTTTAGGTTTGAATTTTACACGTATGGATGGTGGGAGTACATTTTACATCAAGGACCTAAAAAAGGTAAAATTACATCAAAGTCCATACATTTAGCACGAAGCACCCTAAAATTAATCAGGAAAAACAGTCATGTTTTGCTACTTCTCGAGAGAAAAGCTGATCGAGCCATACTATTCATAGTACTTCCTCTTCATATGTTTTCAAAATATGGCCAAATTTGGCCGCATGCAAATTCTTAGATATGGGATCAGGAACCATCAACATAAAGTATGATGTAGATATGTCCATGACCTTGGTCGTTCGTCTTGAAATCCAAGAATGTTGATACTCATCGATAACTGAAAATCTTAAATATGTTTAAATTTAACCACTTGCTTTTAGGTTCGAATTTTACACGTACGGACGGTGGGAGTACATTTTACACCAAGGACCTAAAAAAGGTAAAATTACATCGAGGTCCATACATTTTGCATGAAACGCCCTAAAATTAAGTAGGGAAAATAGTCATGTTTTGTTCCTTCTCGTGATAGAAGCTGATCAAGCCATACTCTTCATACTACTTCCTCTTTGTTTGTTTTCAAAATATGGCCAAATTTGGGGGCATGCAAATTCTTGGATATGGGATCACGAATCATCGGCATAAAGTATGATGTAGATATTTCCATGACCTTGGTCGTTCGTCTTGAAATCCAAAAATGTTCATACTCATCGACATATAATAATCTTAAACATGTTTAAATTTTACAACTTGCTTTTAGGATCGAATTTTACACGGACAGTCGGAGTACATTTTAATCAAGGACCTAAACAAGGTAAAATTACATCGAGGTCCATACATTTAGCACGAAGCACCCTAAAATTAAGCAGGAAGAACCATCATGTTTTGCTCCTTCTAGAGAGAGAAGCTGTCCGACCCACGCATACTCTTCATACTACTTCCTGTTCCTTTGTTTCCAAAATATGGCCAAATTTGGCGGCACGAAAATTCTTCGCTATGGGATCATGAATCATCAGCATATAAAGTATGATGTAAATATGTATGACCCTGGTCCTTCGGCTTGAAATGCAAGAATTTTCATATTCATTGACAACTAATAAGCTTAATTATGTTTAAATTTTACCACTTGCTTTTATGTTCAAAATTTACACGGACAGGAGGAGTACATTTTACAGTAAGGACCTAAAAAAGGTAAAATTCTAAAATTAAGCAGGGAAAATATTCGGGTTTGGCTCCTTCTCGAGACAGCAGATGGTCGAGCCATACTCTTCATACTACTTCCCTCTTTGTTTGTTTTCAAAATATGGCCAATTTGGCAGCATGAAATTCTTGGATATGGGATCGTGAATCATCGATGTAATGTATAATGTAGATATGGCCATGACCTTGGCCGTTTGGCTTTAAATCCAGGATTGTTCATACTCATTCACAACTAACCTTAAATTCGTTTAACTTTTACCACTAACTTGTAGGTTTGAATTTTACATGGAAGGTAGGAGTACATTTTACATCAAGGACCTAAAAAGGGGAAATTACATCGAGGTCCATTGATTTAGCATGCAGTACCCTAAAATTAAGCAAATAAAATAGTCTAGTTCGGCTCCTTCTCTCGAGAGAACAATTGATCCAGTCCTACTCTTCATAGTACTTCTTCCTCATCGTTTGTTTTCATCAAGGACCTAAAAGGGGAAAATTACATCTAGGTACAAAAATTTAGCATGAACCACGCCTTAAAATTAAGCAAAGGAAAATAGTCATGTTCAGCTCCTTCTCGAGAAAGAAACTGACCAAGCCATACTCTTCATAGTACTACTTCCTCTTCGTTTGTTTTTAAAATACATTGCCAAATTTTGTTTTTAAATAGATTGCCAAGTTTTGGGATCATGAATCATCAGCATAAAGTATGATGTACATATGTCCATGACCCTGGTGGTTCGGCTTGAAATGCAAGAATGTTCATACTCATTGACAACTAATAAGCTCAAATACGTTTAAATTTTACCACTTGCTTTTGTGTTCCAATTTTACAGGGACAGTGGGAGTACAGTTTACAGCAAGGACCTAAAGGGGTAAAATTATATCGAGGTCCATACATTTATCACGAAGCACCCTAAAATTAAGCAGGGAAAACAGTCATGTTTGGGTCCTTCTCAAGAGAGAAGCTCATCGAGCCATACTCTTCATACTACTTTCTCTTTGTTTGTTTTCAAAATATATGGCCAAAGTTGGTGGCACGAAAATTCGTGGACATGGGATCATCATCAGCATAAAGTATGATGTAGATATGGCCATGACCTTGTTCGTTCGGCTTGAAATCCAAGAACGTTCATACTCATCGTCAACTAATAATATTAAATACTTTTAAATGTTACGACTTACTTTTAGGTTTGAATTTTACAAGGCCGGTGCGAGTACATTTTACATCAAGGATCTAAAAAGATAAAATTACATCGACATCCATACATTTATGTCTAAAAACTTGTCTTGTGGTATTCAGATCCATATTCTTCGATGTTTCTTTACGTAAAAGAACAATCTTGTCATCACTCGAAAAATTGAGAATTAAATGTTCTTTCATGATAGTTGGAAACTAACACCGAGGACATTGTTTACTACGTGAAGATGCACCCATCTATCTCTGGAAATACATTTAATTCAATAGCAATATATCTCGCTTACTTGTAGCTCAAGTTTGACATAATTTCATTAAATTGTCAAGATGCAAAATCTTAGCAAGAAGTTGAACCTATCGTCAAAACTCTCAGTGTTTTATGATATATCAATTGTGACCCCTTGATGGATACCTCCAAAAGATTTTTCATAAAACTTTCAAAGAAACCTACAATTTACTTGTAGTTTCAAATTTGACCTAATTTCGATAAATCGACACAAAGTCATTTGGTCAAATAGGCAGAGTTAGCTAGGAAGTTTGAAAACTCATAAATAAAACATGTGAATCGTTGGTACAACAAGTTGATAAAGTTGGCTTCTGGCATTCAGATCCAATATTCTTCGGACATTCCTAAATGGAAAAGCACAACCTCGCTCGTCATCCACTCGTAAAATTGAGAATAATTGAATGTTCTTTCCTGATATAGTTGGAAAATCACACCGACGACACTGTTTGGATTTGCCGGTCTTGATCCAACGGTCAATGTTCGAAGTTATCCGTACATTTTATAGTGGTATGGTATGGTATTGTAAGAGATAAGAAAAGATAAAAATAAGATAAGAAGTACTGCGAATGGCCGATCGTTTGAGTAACCTTCCCTCCCGATGTTAGGGAAGCAAGTGAAAATTTCGAAAACACATATGAATAACTATAAGAGGCAAATTTGGCCAGTTAGTCCTGTAATGACCGATATAACCTCATTGTGTAGCAAGACTGGAAAGTGGTCCCCGAATGCCATTACTCCCATTCACACACAAATATTTGAATGATGCTAAAAACTAGATACTAACGATATTTGTACATAAGATTTGATGTTTCATTCACACATCGAAATGTCCATCGAAGAGTTTTTTTTAAAGTGTAGGACTAACGATATATGTCTGTTTATTACACCTCACACAAAAAAACACCCTGATTGATCATAAACTTTAAGAAGATTATTATTTTCTTGGGATTTATTTTCCTAAGAGCAAGCATGGTGAATATGCCTCGGAATGCCATAAGCCTACTTTCAAGACAAAGTTTATACATGTTTCACTTACGATTACGAACTTTTTTGAGTTCTCAAGGTTTCCTAGTGAACTTCCCATTATTAAACTAATTTAAGCTGATTTATCAATGTTAGATAAAATTTGAACTATGAGTAAGTAGTAGATTTCTCTTAAAGTTATACAAGTATCTTTTGAAGGTACCCACACCCAGACTATCAATATATCGGAAACCAAACAATTTGTTGGATTCAACTTCTTGCTAAGCATTTGCATGTACAAAATTTGTCTTTTATTTGAAAACCATAAAAAACATTGCACGGTGACCTGTGACTTGTCCTACTTGTTGTGAAAAATGATTATTATCAAGAGAGTTCGTATATAAAAAAACAATGTAATTGAAAATATGGCCTACCATGTATGAACATATCCTTAGGCTTCAGGCCAAAAGACAAGCTAAATGGCCTTATATATATGTACACCATACTTTATGGTAATGTTCCTATATTTGGTAGATGAGTGCATCTTGGCATGGTGAATAATAATTCTACCAGTACTAGGAGTTTCCAAAATTTAGGAATAAAAAATCATTTTCAAATTTGAACTACAAGTAAACATGATAGAATGCTCTTAGAAAGTTACAAACATCCTTTGAGTCTTTATGGTATCGAGGCGGTTAATACTTCAAAAACCAACGAGAGTTCTGTAGGAATATTAAAATTCTTGCTACGAATATGCATGTTGATAATTTGATCCTTACTAGCTATGAACAAAAATAATGAAAACCTAAAAATGAAGCCTTGTTCATGGCGTCCTCTTGCGTGTACTACTATTTGCACTGAAAAATAATTATTAACCGTGAGTCATCATAAATTACAAAAAAAATAGTTACACAATATATGGCCCACGGTGTATGAACACTCTTGGGTTTCAAGCCGAACAACAAAGGTAACAACCATATGCACATTGTATTGTATTGTAATGTTCCCATATTTGGTAGATGTGTCCATCTCGGCAAGGTGAAAATAGTGGCAACCACAAGTTCCAACTTATAGGAACAATGAAACTGAAAGCGACAAGATTTTTTTGTAAGCAAGTACAAAGAAAAATGGCTCAGAGTACCACAACAACAACCCTAGTTATCAGACAAAGCATGGACCTTGATACACTTACGATTGATTACCAAGTTTTATGAGTTCTCAAGCTTCCCAGCCAACTGTTTTCCTTGCTTAATTTTAGCGTGCTTCGTGCTAAATGTATGGACATCGATGTAATTTTACCTTTTTAGTTCCTGGATGTAACATGTACTTTCACCGTTCGTATAAAATTCGAACCTAGAAGCAAGTGGTAAAATTTAAACATATTTAAGATTATTAGTTGTTAATGAGTATGAACATTCTTGGAGTTTCAAGACGAACGACCAAGGTCATGGCCATATCAACGTCACACTTTATGCTGATGATGATGCCATATACAAGAATTTGCATGCCAGCAAATTTGGCCATATATATTGAAAACAAATGAATAGGAAGTAGCGGTATAAAGAGTATGGCTCGATCAGGTGCTCTCTTGAGAATGAGCCGAACCAGACTGTTTTATTTCCTTGCTTAATTTTGGGGTAGTTCATGCTAAATGTAAGGATCTCGATGTAATTTCCCCCCTTTTAAGCTCCTTGATGTAAATTATACTCCCACTGTCCGTGTAAAATTCGAACCTAAAAGCAAGTTGTAAAATTTTAAACATATTTAAGATTATTAGTTGTCGATGAGTATGAACATTCTTGGGTTTCAAGATGAACGACCAAGGTTATGGCCATATCTACATCATACTTTATGTTGATGATTCGCGATCCCATATCCAAGAATTTGCATGCCGCCAAATTTGGCTATATTTTGAAAACAAACAAAGAGAAAGTAGTATGAAGATTATGTCTTGATCAGCTTCTCTCACGAGAAGGAGCAAAACATGACTGTTTCCCTACTTAATTTTAGGGTGCTTCGTGCTAAATGTATGGACCTCGTTGTAATTTTTTCTTTTTAAATGTATTTAAGATTATTTGTTGTTGATTGGTATGAACATTCTTGGATTTCAAGACGAACGACCAAGGTCATGGCCATATCTACATCATACATTATGCTAATGATGATCACATATCCTAGAATTTTCATGCCGCCAAATTTGGCCATATTTTGAAAACAAACCAAGAGGAAGTAGTATGAAGAGTATGGCTCGATTAGCTTCTCTCTCGAGAAGGAGCCAAACATGATTGTTTTCCCTGCTTAGTTTTAGAGTTCTTTATTTGTGCTAAAAGTATGGACATCGATGTTATTTTACCCCTTTTTAGGTCCTTGCTGTAAAATGTACTCCCACCGTCCATGTAAAATTCGAAGATAAAAGCAAGTGGTAAAATTTAAACGTATTTAGGTTTGGTTGTGTGAATGAATATGAACAATCATGGATTCAAAGCCGAACGACGAAGATCATGGCCATATCCATCTACATCATACTTCATATTGATGATTCATGATCCCATATCCAAGAATTTGCATGCCGCTAAATTGGGCCATATTTTGAAAACAAACGAAGAGGAAGTAGTATGAAGAGTATGGCTCAACCACCTGATCTCTCTCGAGAAGGAGATGAACCCGACTATTTTCCCTGCTTAATTTTAGGGTCTTCGTGCTAAAAGTATGGCCCTCGATGTAATTTTACCTTTTTTAAACGTATTTAAGTTTATTAGTTGTCGATGAGTATGTACATTCTTGGATTTCAAGACGAATGACCAAGTTCATGGCCATATTGACATCAGACTTTATGCTGATGATGATCACATATCCAAGAATTTCCATGCCGCTAAATTTGGCCATTTTTTGAAAACAAACAAAGAGAAAGTAGTCTGAAGAGTATGGCTCGATCAGCTTCTCTCTCAAGAAGGAGCCAAACATGACTATTTTCCCTGCTTAATTTTAGGGTGCTTCATGCTAAATGTATGGATCTCGATGTAATTTTACCCCTTTTTAGGTCCTTGCTGTAAAATGTAGTCCAACCGTCCGTGTAAATTTCAAAGATAAAAGCAACTGGTAAAATTCAGCTATTTTTTTAAATAATACATTTTTTAATAATTTCCACGAATAATACAAGAATTGAAAGATTTGCAATTCTAGCGTGGTGTCGGCAGTTGAATAGCCGACCAGTGCTTATCGGCTTTTGAATAACCGACTAGTCCCTGTCTGCTTTTGAAAAGCTGATAAGTATATGTCTGCTTTTGAAAAGCCGGCAGGTTATAGGGCAATGTGAAGAATAGGGGGACTAGTCAGCTTTTCAAAAGCAGACAAGGACTAGTCAGCTTTTCAAAAACAGACAGGGCCTAGTCGGCTATTCAAAAGTCGATAAGGACTGGTCGTCTTTTGAAGTGCCGACACCGCGCTAGAATTGTCAATCTTTCAATTTGTCTATTATTCATGATGCAAAATTTTCATGATGCAAAATCTTAGCTAGAAGTCGAACTACTCGTCAAAACTATCTATGGTTTCTGATATATTAATTAACCGCTCGATGGGTGCCTCCAAAAGCTTTTTTCATAAAACTTTCAAAGCAACCTACAATTTATTACTTGTAGTTCAAGTTTGACCTAATTTCATTATCATAAAGTATTATAGAAACCAAAGAATAATTAATAATGTTTGTATTATACTTTTATAACTCATTTTTTTGGATACACGTGACATGATGACACAAAAAAAATTATACTTCTTATTCTTTTTTTGAAATGTTATGAAAATCATGTCAACTTTTTCGGGATGCGGATGCATAGCAAGAACATGAATTTTTCAGAACTTTCGGTGGTTTTTCGATGTACCGAATTATTGCTTAGCTTCAAAAGATTTTTGAAAAAATTTAAGAGCAACCTATCACGCTTACATTTAGTTAAAATGAAGCAATGAAAAATAGTCGGGTGCGGATCCTTCTCGAGCGAGCGGCCGAGCCATACGCTTCGTACTACTTCTATTGTACTTTCGATCCAGCGTGTTGTGGGTGTGCTTGGTGGCTTCCTCTTCGCATGGTGTGAAATGGAACGACAATGGAGTACTACGGAGTGGTGGTAAAGCTGGTCACATCATAATGAAGTGCATCGAATGCGATGGGATGTACTGCAGACACCAGACAGTATAAACAATCCCTTATGCACCGCTATCTTTTGAATCTTTTGAATAAGCTTCCCTCCTGATGTTTGTGAAGGAAGTGAGAATTTCGAAACTGCGAGAGTTTGAACTCCGACTCTAATAATAATATGAGTACTGTCCCTTTTGTCGCCAAGCCCCAAAATGGTTCCTTCTACGCAGCACGTCTGATACTAACACGAAGCCGACGATAAGGCAGGTCAACAAACATGCGCAACGCCACGTTTTGGATGAGGGAGAGATCACCTAGCCGGGGTGTGGGGATGTTAATGAGGTAGTGAAGGAGAGAGAAAACATAATTTGTTTTGCATGCATACGGTAGTATATAGTAAAGGTCCTGAAATATACTAGTTCTAGTTCCGTACTACTTGTATTACTAGGTGACTGCACCCTGTACCTCGTGTCAGGAAGCCATCACAACTTTGGTCTCATATCGCACCGCCTTTAACTCCTCCTCTTCACTGCTCTCTCGAGTTGCTTCCTCTGTGCCCAAAGTTTCTCTTCGGTCTCTTTCTTTCTTTTCTATAGAAATACATATTCTTCCTCTCTTCGACCCAAATTAATTGACTCAGATTTGTCTAGATTCGGATGTATCTAGACATATTGTAGTACTAGACACATCTGGATCTAGATAAACTTGAGTCAATTAATTTGGGTCGGAGGGAGTACTTGCTTAACAGAAAATACACTCCTCTCACTTGGAAAAATGATTTTTTTCCATTGCTCATGGTTGGAAACTCCGAGTGGCAACATTGTTACCATGCCATGATTCACACCCATTTTACGCCCAAATATGGGACCACCACGGACAGTGGGAGTACAATTTACATCAAGGACCTAAAAATATAAATAATTATATAAAGGTCCTAACATTTAGCACGAAGCCCCCTAAAATTAAGCAATGGAAATAGTCGGGTGCGGCTCCTTCTCGAGAGAGCACTGATCAATCCATAATCTTCATACTACTTTCTCTTCATTTGTTTTTGAAATATATGGCCAAATTTGGCGGCATGCAAATTCTTCGATATGGGATCATGAATCATTAGCATAAAGTATGGTGTAGATATGTCCATGACCCTAGTCGTTCAGCTTGAAATGCAAGAATGTTCATATTCATTGGCAACTAATAAGCTTAAATACATTTAAGTTTTACTACTTCTTTTATGTACGAATTTTACACGTATGGACGGTGGAGGTACATTTTACATCAAGGACCTAAAAAAGGTAAAATTACAGTGAGGTCCATACATTTAGCATGAAGCACCCCAAAATTGAAGAGGGAAAATTCATGTTTTGCCCCTTCTCGAGAGAAAAGGTAATCGAGCCATACTCTTCATACTACTCCCTCTTTGTTTGTTTTCCAAATATGGCCCAATTTGGCAGCATGCAAATTCTTGGATATGGGATCATGAATCATCGATATAAAGTATGATGTAGATATGGCCATGACCTTGGTTGTTCGGCTTGAAATCCAAGATTGTTCATACTCATTCACAACTAAGCTGAAATATGTTTGAATTTTAGCTATTTTTTTAAAATAATACATTTTAAAATAATTTTCATGAATAATACACAAATTGAAAGATTGACAATTCTAGCACGGTGTCGGCACTTCAAAAGACGACCAGTCCTTATCGACTTTTGAATAGCCGACTAGGCCCTGTCTGTTTTTGAAAAGCTGACTAGTCCTTGTCTGCTTTTGAAAAGCTGACTAGTCCCCCTATTCTTCACATTGCCCTATAACCTGCCGGCTTTTCAAAAGCAGACATATACTTATCAGCTTTTCAAAAGCAGACAGGGACTAGTCGGCTATTCAAAAGCCGATAAGCACTGGTCGGCTATTCAACTGCCGACACCATGCTAGAATTGCAAATCTTTCAATTCTTGTATTATTCGTGGAAATTATTAAAAAATGTATTATTTAAAAAAATAGCTGAATTTTACCAGTTGCTTTTATCTTTGAAATTTACACGGACGGTTGGACTACATTTTACAGCAAGGACCTAAAAAGGGGTAAAATTACATCGAGATCCATACATTTAGCATGAAGCACCCTAAAATTAAGCAGGGAAAATAGTCATGTTTGGCTCCTTCTTGAGAGAGAAGCTGATCGAGCCATACTCTTCAGACTACTTTATCTTTGTTTGTTTTCAAAAAATGGCCAAATTTAGCGGCATGGAAAGTCTTGGATATGTGATCATCATCAGCATAAAGTCTGATGTCAATATGGCCATGACCTTGGTCATTCGTCTTGAAATCCAAGAATGTACATACTCATCGACAACTAATAATCTTAAATACGTTTAAAAAAGGTAAAATTACATCGAGGGCCATAATTTTAGCACGAAGCACCCTAAAATTAAGCAGGGAAAATAGTCGGGTTCATCTCCTTCTCGAGAGAGATCAGGTGGTCGAGCCATACTCTTCATACTACTTCCTCTTCGTTTGTTTTCAAAATATGGCCCAATTTAGCGGCATGCAAATTCTTGGATATGGGATCATGAATCATCAATATGAAGTATGATGTAGATGGATATGGCCATGATCTTCGTCGTTCGGCTTTGAATCCATGATTGTTCATACTCATTCACACAACCAAACCTAAATACGTTTAAATTTTACCACTTGTTTTTATCTTCGAATTTTACATGGACGGTGGGAGTACATTTTACAGCAAGGACCTAAAAAGGGGTAAAATAACATCGATGTCCATACTTTTAGCACAAATAAAGAACTCTAAAACTAAGCAGGGAAAACAATCATGTTTGGCTCCTTCTCGAGAGAGAAGCTAATCGAGCCATACTCTTCATACTACTTCCTCTTGGTTTGTTTTCAAAATATGGCCAAATTTGGCGGCATGAAAATTCTAGGATATGTGATCATCATTAGCATAATGTATGATGTAGATATGGCCATGACCTTGGTCGTTCGTCTTGAAATCCAAGAATGTTCATACCAATCAACAACAAATAATCTTAAATACATTTAAAAAGGAAAAATTACAACGAGGTCCATACATTTAGCATGAAGCACCCTAAAATTAAGTAGGGAAACAGTCATGTTTTGCTCCTTCTCGTGAGAGAAGCTGATCAAGACATAATCTTCATACTACTTTCTCTTTGTTTGTTTTCAAAATATGGCCAAATTTGGCGGCATGCAAATTCTTGGATATGGGATCGCGAATCATCAACATAAAGTATGATGTAGATATGGCCATAACCTTGGTCGTTCATCTTGAAACCCAAGAATGTTCATACTCATCGACAACTAATAATCTTAAATATGTTTAAAATTTTACAACTTGCTTTTAGGTTCGAATTTTACACGGACAGTGGGAGTATAATTTACATCAAGGAGCTTAAAAGGGGGGAAATTACATGGAGATCCTTACATTTAGAATGAACTACCCCAAAATTAAGCAAGGAAATAAAACAGTCTGGTTCGGCTCATTCTCGAGAGAGCACCTGATCGAGCCATACTCTTTATACCGCTACTTTCCAATTCATTTGTTTTCAAAATATATGGCCCAATGTGGTAGCATGCAAATTCTTGTATATGGGATCATCATCAGCATAAAGTGTGATGTTGATATGGCCATGACCTTGGTCGTTCGTCTTGAAACTCCAAGAATGTTCATACTCATTAACAACTAATAATCTTAAATACGTTTAAATTTTACCACTTTCTTCTAGGTTCAAATTTTATACGGACGGTGAAAGTACATGTTACATCAAGGACCTAAAAAAGGTAAAATTACATCGATGTCCATACATTTAGCACGAAGTACCCTAAAATTAAGCAAGGAAAACACTTGGCTGGGAAGCTTGAGAACTCATAAAACTTGGTAATCAATCGTAAGTGTATCAAGGTCCATGCTTTGTCTGATAACTAGGGTTGTTGTTGTGGTACTCTGAGCCATTTTTCTTTGTACTTGCTTACAGAAAATATCTTGTCGCTTTCAGTTTCATTGTTCCTATAAGTTGGAACCTGTGGTTGCCACTATTTTCACCTTGCCGAGATGCACCCATCTACCAAATATGGGAACATTACAATACAATACGATGTGCATATGGTTGTTACCTTTGTTGTTAGTCTTGAAACCCAAGAGTGTTCATACACCGTGGGCCATATATATTGTGTAACTATTTTTTTGTAATTTATGATGACTCACGGCTAATAATTATTTTTCAGTGCAAATAGTAGTACACGCAAGAGGACGTCATGAAGAAGGCTTCAGTTTTAGGTTTTCATTATTTTTGTTCATAGCTAGTGAGGATCAAATTGTCAACATGCATATTCGTAGCAAGAATTTTAATATTCCTACAGAACTCTCGTTGGTTTTTGAAGTATTGACCGCCTCGGTACACTAAAGACTCAAAGGATGTTTGTAAGTTTCTAAGAGCATTCTATCATGTTTACTTGTAGTTCAAATTTGAAAATGATTTTTTATTCCTAAATTTTGGAAACTCCTAGTACTGGTAGAATTATTGTTCACCATGCCAAGATGCACTCATCTACCAAATATAGGAACATTACCATAAAGTATGTTGTACATATATATATAAGGCCATTTAGCTTGTCTTTCGGCCTGAAGCCTAAGGATATGTTCATACATGGTAGGCCATATTTTCAATTACATTGTTTTTTTATATACGAACTCTCTTGATAATAATCATTTTTCACAACAAGTAGGACAAGTCATAGGTCACCGTGCAATGTTTTTTAAGGTTTTCAAATAAAAGACAAATTTTGTACATGCAAATGCTTAGCAAGAAGTTGAATCCAACAAATTCTTTGGTTTCCGATATATTGATAGTCTGGGTGTGGGTACCTTCAAAAGATACTTGTATAAATTTAAGAGAAATCTACTACTTACTCATAGTTCAAATTTTATCTAACATTGATAAATCAGCTTAAATTAGTTTCATAATGGGAAGTTCACTAGGAAACCTTGAGAACTCAAAAAAGTTCGTAATCGTAAGTGAAACATGTATAAACTTTGTCTCGAAACTAGGCTTATGGCATTCCGAGGCATATTCACCGTGCTTGCTCTCAGGAAAATAAATCCCAAGAAAATAATAATCTGCTTAAAGTTTATGATTAATCAGGGTGTTTTTTGTGTGAGGTGTAATAAACAGACATATATCGTTAGTCCTACACTTTAAAAAAAACTCTTCGATGGACATTTGGATATGTGAATAAAACGTCAAATCTTATGTACAAACAAGTTATGTTCAAAAACAAGTTTATTACGACCAAATAAAGCCTTCACAAATTCAATGTGCGACGGACTGTTATGTTGGTACCTTTGTGTAAACATTGACGTTTCATATGAAATAAGTCTCTTACATACCAGCTACATGCATCTAAAAAGTATTGCGGGTGAAAATGTCGTTAGTATTTAGTTTTTAGCATCATTCAAATATTTGTGAGTGAATGGGAGCAATGGCATTCGGGGACCACCATCCAATCTTGCTACACAATGAGGTTATATCGGTCATTACAGGACTAACTGGCCAGTCTTTGCCACTTTTATAGTTATTCATATGTATTTTCTAGAAATCAGGTTCACATGGGAATTTATTCATATGTATTTTCTTGCAATAAGGTATGTGTTATTTCTTAATTTTTGGTCATTCCCTAATAGTGCATATTAATCTACACTGATGTTGTATATTGTTCCCTGGTCCGTAATAAAACCAAGCAAATATTATGTGTCCTACACACAATATTAAAATTACTTAAAATATCTTTATAAATATTTCATATTTCTATTTCTACAAGAATCAAAGAAAATGTTGATATAAAATTTCTTTGTATGAAGTATTATATTGTAACATCCCAAAACTTTAATCCAAGCTTATCAAGATCCCAATTTAGGGTTAACAAAAACTTTTCCAAATTAGAAATGAAAGCATTCACGTGTATGTGCATTTAATTTAGAAATTGATTTGAATTGCAATGGTTCTGTGATTCTTTGGTTGTATAATGTTTTATTGGTAAATTAAACATCATCTAAATCTTTCCCAAGCAGATCCCAAAGGAAATCAAATAAAAAACAATTAAAAAGGAGGAATGGTCATTTTGGTCCTTTTAACCCACTAGACTACTTTGAGTGTTCCTAGCACTCATTTCTCAACTGAAATAATTCTGGATCTTTACAACCCTTGCTAGTACACCTAATGAGGTACCAATGCCTACTTTTTGATCTGCTAAAAACATTTAAATACTTATTTTAAATGGCATGTGAAAATTGAATTCAATGCATATGTCTAGATCACCCCTTTTTGAAAAACCATCAATTTGAGCTCCATTTTCAAAACCCTTGCAACCAGAGACTACCTAGTACTAGTGGAGATCACTCAAAAAATTTGAAACCAAAATTCAAACTTTCGTCCCTTGCGGCCATTTCATCAAACAGGTGGCAGACACAAATCTTGCAAATTCCAAAACACTATGGTGAGCAGTGGCATTGGTCACCATTTGGGCCTAACTCGGTCCCCTTGTCCCCCTAGCTAAAACCCCGGCCCTAGCTCTCTCTCCCTCTCCCCTATCTGCTCCAGTACCAAGCCGCCCGACGCCATGCGCCGGGTCAACCATGGACAGCTCGCACCAGCCCCTCCCGCGCTCTCCTTCGCTCGCTGGCAGACAAGCGCCATCACACCGCACCGCCTCGACCAGCCCCCGACCAAAATCGAGCGGAGGGCCAGCCGCATTTGCTCGCGCCCATGCCTCTGTCCGCCATGCCGATCACCCCGGAGCGCCGCGCCCGCCAGAGCAGCACCGGCCTCGCCAAGCCCTAGCCTTGCGTGTCAACACCCGCATCAGGCCCAGCAACCGCCCAGACATCCTCGTTCGCCGCCTCGCGACCAGCAGCTCGGAGGAACCGCGTCGAACACCGCCGCCCTTGCTCAGTTCACCACACGCTCCCAACCAGCATAGACCTCGCCTTGCCGCACCATTAAGCCCTAGAGGACCGTCGGGGGATAGAGAATCCATCGCCGCCCTCGCCCATGCCGAGAGAGCCCCGCACCGTCGTCACCGATGACCTCACCGGAGCTCGCTCTGCCCTATCGTCGACCCTATATAAAGCGGCCACCCCAGCCTCTTTTCTGCACACTCACTCACTCCCCACCTCTCTCTGAACCTTACCCACCTCTAGCCGACGCCACTCGAGCTCTACCTCGCTGGAATTGGAGCCGAAGCCGCCGCAGTAGGAGGAGAAGGGCGTCTGCGATTTTGGGCACCGCAAGCTCTACCAAAACCACGCCTCACCTTGCCGTCGTCTACCAGCCGTTTGGCCGCCTCACCGACCTTGCTGGAGCCCTGGTATGCCCCCAATCGACCCCCACCACCGTGTCTAGGTCAGACTCTCGCTAGAGTAATCCGTCGTCGATGATGACTCTCCACCGTTGGATCGTATTTAGATCGTGTGGCCTAGGATGCTAGATACCGTTTCGGTGTTTCTGTGCCGCTGACCGGTGGATCCCCCATGTTAGGCAGCCCGCTGCGCTCACTGTGCATAGCTGGGCTGGCCCAGTTAGTTCCCACGCGAGTTAGAGATTCAAATTTAGTTTTTCTATTTAGAGTTAATTTAGTTTCTGTCCACTAGTTTTAAAATCAGTTCTGGGAGTTTGACAAATCCAAATTGCATGAAACTAATTTTGCATGAAAGGTATTGAAATTATCTATCCAAGCCCATTGGAGTTAATTCAATTAGAGTTATAGATCTCTCCTACTAAAAATAATAAAATAGAAGCATTTGCACTTTGCAACATTTTTATAAAATCAACCAAGATAGGTTTTGAGTTGATTCCAACTCTAAAAAATCACATTTCATTATATCGATCTAAATAAGTAATAATATTAAGGTTTGCATGCAGTGACTTGGGAATAGTACCAAAATAATGCTATATAGGCATTTCTAGTCACTTTAAATTATTAAATAATGAACTTAAACCAAAGTAATTATGATCCAACACTTAAATCACATTCCCACATGTTAGAATATGTGGTGATGACATGTGTCCACATGATCCCATATTTTAAGTGGTGAATATTAAATCTTGGTTAATTTTTTTAATGAGTAGGAATTACTTTTCTAAAATAAAAAGAGTGAAACTATTGAATTAAACTTGTGATGCATGAGATGATAATAGATCATCAAATGTGTGCCTTAGAATGCTAATTAGACTATTTAAGTATTGTTTGGTGATTGTATACTCCGTATGGATTTATAGACGATAGTACCGACCAAGCTTTCGAGGAGGAGGGGTTCTACCAAGAAGAAGAAGAAAACTTCAACCACTGCACCAACCAAGGCAAGGTACCATTAACAATGCAAGCTAACACTTGCAAGGATAATGCTTAGCAAGCTAGGATTAAACTAGATGGTTTAGCAAAGATGCTTTAGGCATGCTTTGGTCACACTCCTTTGACTATTTAGATACCCCAAGTCTTATTTACAAGCTTTACTTCCTTTACTTTACCCAAAGTTCTTTAATTGTTTTGAAGGTAGCATAAAGAGTATAAAACTTGACCTATTTAGAACCCTTTAGATGTCATTCTATGGCATGAGATTGAACCCATCTTTTCCACCTTAGTGAACACTCTTAACTTAGTAGTTTAGAGTAGATCAAAAACTTGAGTCACTTTAGATGGGAACACTTGGTGAAAATGAATTATGAAAACCTTGGAATGATGAGTCTTTCTATTGAGATGTTTTGACATGTGTTGAGAAACACAAATGGTTTATGATGATGAAAATGATGAGGCATGAGCCTTAACCCTTTTATAAAAATGATGGTTCGATTCGGATGCGATACCATTCCAAATTTACCATACAACCACATTATCTGAATTGGGTAAGGCTTAGCTGGAAATTTATATGCATTAGTATTAGTTCCCTCGTGGGAGAGTTCTGAGATGAGGCTACCTCTCATGATGTCCACCTATGCAGTGCCCAAGATGACTGATGGTCATGGTTGGGAGGCCATGCTCATAGGAGAGGTGCTTATACTAGGGTGTGTAAAGGGAAGGTTATGTTTGATTATCTGCATACTAAGCATGATGATTCAGGGTTATCCCTGACAGATGTATCGAATCTTGTGGTGAAAGTGTACCACCTCTTCAGAGTGTCAAACTATTCGAATAGCCGCATCCACGGTTATGGACAGTTGGAATGGCCATACTGTTTTGTTGTCAGATGTTTTCCAAATAACTTATGAAATGAATGATGAATCTTGACTTGACCACAACAGGGTTGTGTGTATGACAATAGCTTCCCAACTTCAGTGATTCTAGGACTTTATTTTATCTTTCTTTGCTTCAGAACTCAGCTTAGGTTTCAAACTTAACTTTATAGTTAAACTTAGATTTAGCACTTTAACCTAGAACTATATTACTTGTTGGTGGTAGTTTGCGAGTACTTAAAGAGTACTCATGGCTTTTGTCCCTGGCTATTCTCATGGCCATACTATGAAGGAGACTATCAAGATGATGGCCAACAGGACGACTATGATAACTAGGACTATCTACCTTCGTCAGCATTGCATGTGCCCCTGAAGATGGACCCCACCGCTACGCTTATCTTTTATTTCCGGTGTTTGTTGTATTAAGACTGGATCATGAGATCCTTATTTGTGTAAGACCTTATGTATGGTTTGTAATGGATGATGTGCTGTGATATCCAATCCGTTATGTCTCGCAAAAATGATAATCCTGGGATTGCGAGGTATGGCATAACGGGCATCTGAGATTAAAAATCGGGGTGTTGACAAGTTGGTATCAGAGCTATCCTGACCATTGGAGACCCTAGTTAGAATGGACGTCCAAAAAAACTTAGTTTCAAAACCAAAGTGAGTATTTATGAAAAACTATCTCCTCTCTTACCCCTTGGAATTCATTCTTTCTCAAAAATTCATGTTCCTCAAAATTCTTACATTACTACTTAAAATTTGACACACTTGATAACTTCACTAATTTCCTCATCCTTAATTCTTGTAGATGGAGACTTAGTTCAGCAGGTTCTACCAGTTGGGAAACGGAGGTCAGCTGATCTTCGAGAGGGATCTGGATTCACTGTCGGAGTTACTGGGACGCCCACATCCGGAGTTTCTTGGAGCTCAACTTCCAGGACCCCCGGGAGGAGATCTACAGTGGCTAGTTACCGCAGATCTTAGAGGAAGCATCGAAGCACCAACTTCCGGGAGAATTCATTTCTCCGTGAGAGAGAACAACTGGCTAGATGGATTAGCCAGGGCAATGCATGAAGCTCTTGCACGTCTATGTGCCCTCAGCGTCAACAAGATCCAAGGAACCCGTTTTACCCACTATGCAAGACATGACTTCATGGGAATGCCTATGGAGATGCCAGGTCACCCAGAGTTGAGGCGTCAAGTGGAGAATCTTGACTTCTTGCTGCACGACAGACAATAGGAACTGGACAATGCCAGAGAGTTAGGCAACCAGAACCGTGCCATTGCCGACCAGAAGGCCACGATGTTCGCACTGCTCGTCCAGGATCGCCAGTCTCTTCGCCGACAGCGTGCAAAGAAGGATCGCACCATCGCCCGTCTTCGTAAGAAGGTGGCCGACCTCGAGAAGACCTTCAAGGAGCAGGAAGCTCAGCTTGCAGCAAAGGAAGAAGAAGATGAGAGTGAAGACATCCAGGGAGACATGGATTCTTACCTCAGCAATGATGATGGCTTTCTGGAGGAGGATGTCGTGGGCTTCTACACTGATGATGAGGACTCCGACTTCATCGACGATGAGTAGATGCACTAGAGCACTGTCGTAGCATGAGATGTATCGGTCTCACTATATCGTAGCTAGCAGAATGGTTCTTCAAACCATCTGTTTTCCCTTTGATTGTTGTGGTGTGTGTTTGTATCGTGTGTTGCTTGCATGAATGAAATGAAGTTAGTTGAAAAACCTGAGTCTAACTCAAAGTTTTAGCTTTGCAAACCCAAAACCATGAACCTTAGAAATTCCCTCTTACCCCTATATCCATCTCAATCTTCAGATGACTCGTGGCAACCAAGGAGGGAGCAGCTCGTCGCAAGACCCAATGCTGCAGATCTTGCAGAATCTCATCGTAGACCGTGAAGAAAGCAGGGCCGAGCGCCAAGCCAACTTAGCCACATTGCAGCAGATCGCCCAGATGGCTCTCAACAACCAAGGGCATGGAAATCAGGATCACCAAGGATCCAAGATGAAGAATTTTCAGAATACCAATCCCCCAATCTTCAGCAAATCTGAAAACCCACTAGATGATGATGACTAGTTACATACCATGGAAAACAAGTTAGAAGTTGCAAGAGTAGATGAAAATGAGAAAGTTCTCTTCGTCACCCATTACCTGGCGGGAGATGCAAGAGCTTGGTGGAATAGTATCCGCAATATGAACCATGGTCAAGTGATGACATGTGAAGCATTCAAAGTCAAGTTCAGCCGCACCCACGTGCCGTAGGGTCTAGTCAACAAAATGAGAGATGAGTTCCGCGAATTGAAGCAAGGAAGAATTACTGTGGTGGAGTACCCTGATAGATTCCTGTCACTTGCTAGATATGCACCTGATGAGATCAACACGGAAGCCAAGAAGAAGGAGAGATTCCTGAACGGACTGCATGATGAGATGCAGACTGTCCTCATCAACATCCGTTTCGAGGATCTCGAAGAGCTAGTCGACTCTGCCATTCAGATGGAAGGGAAGATTAACCAGGCAAACGACTACCGCAAGCGTCGTATGATGCAGTAGTATGGATCCAGCAGTCACCAGAAGTACCATCCCAACCCTTCATTGGGATATGCACCAAGGAACAACCGACCTCCAACGTCTCGCCCAAGCTACCCCAACCGTAGCAGAGGCAATGGGAAGCCCCAACCACTCAAACCTAAGTCCGTGCATTTCTCGGATTAGCGGGATACTACCGCAAGTTTGTAGAAGGATTCTCAAGCATAGCCCGACCAATGACCCAATTTTTGAAGAAGGATAAGAATTTTGAATGGACAGACAAATGTGAAGCCAGTTTTCAGGAGCTGAAGAAGAGATTGATATCATCCCCAATATTGATCATGCCAGACATCAAGAAGCCATTTGATGTGTATTGTGATGCATCCAAGATTGGTCTAGGATGTGTATTCATGCAAGAAGGCAAAGTCATCGTGTATCTGTCTCGACAACTTAAGCAGCATGAGCAGAACTATCCGGCCCATGATCTTGAGCTAGCAACTGTGGTTCTAGCATTGAAGACATGGCGTCATTATCTGATGGGTAATCGTTGTGAGATTTACTCAGATCATAAGAGCTTGAAATATATTTTCACTCAGAGAGAGCTGAATATGAGGCAAAGGAGATGGATAGAGTTAATCAAGGATTATGACCTTGACATTCACTATCACCCCGGCAAAGCCAATGTGGTAGCGGATGCTCTTAGCAGATTGCCGTGTAGGCTAAACACCATGATCAAGGAGAAGCAACCAAGTTTGTATGAAGAGTTGGAGCAATTCAGAACTGAATTAGTGAGCAAAGGATTCTTAGCTAGCATAGAACTTCAACCCACTTTGATTAGCCAAATCAAGGAAGCCTAGAAGGGGAATGAAAATATCGATGGAATCAAACATCGTATTGGTTCAAGAAAGGTACCTGGATTTACTAAAGACGAAGAAGGGGGACTATGGTACAAAGGACGTATCTGTGTGCCAGCAGATTCGGAGCTAAAGCAAGTTATCATGAAGGAAGCTCATGAGACTCTTTATTCTATCCACCCCGGAGGAACGAAGATGTATCAGGATTCGAAAGAGCAATTTTGGTGGCACAAGATGACGAGAGAAATCGGAAGCTACATCGCCAAATGTGACATCTGTCAAAGAGTCAAAGAAGAGCATCAAAGACCTGTAGGACTGTTGCAACCATTGCAAATTCCGGAATGGAAATGGGATTCCGTTGGAATGGACTTTATCACTGGTTTACCTACTTCTAGTAGGGGAAATGACTCAATCTGGGTCATAGTTGATAGACTGTCCAAGGTAGCCCACTTTATACCTATCAAGACTACCTACCAGAGTGCGAAGCTAGCAGAACTGTATATTGCTAGGATTGTTAGTCTACATGGAACCCCCAAGACCATAGTATCAGATCGAGGAACTCAGTTTACCTCGAGATTTTGGCAGAAAGTTCAGGAAGGATTAGGAACCAAGTTGAACTTCAGTACGGCTTATCACCCGCAAACTCATGGAAAAACTGAGAGAGTCAACCAAATCCTAGAAGATATGCTTAGAGCTTGTGTGTTGGAATATGGATCAAAATGGGAAGACTGCCTTCCTTTCGCAGAATTCTCATATAATAATAGTTATCAAGCTAGTTTACAGATGGCACCATTTGAATTCCTATACGGAAGAAAGTGTCGTACCCCTTTGAATTTGTCGCAAGTAGAAGAGAGTCAGATCTTTGGACCCGACATTCTCAAAGAAGCAGAAGAGAAAGTTCACAAAGTCCATGAGGACCTCAAGACCGCCAAATCCAGACAGAAGAGTTATGCTGACAAAAGAAGGAGAGACCTGACTTTCAATGTCGGAGATTTTGTGTATCTCAAAGTTTCGCCATTGAAAGGAACTCAACACTTTAGTCTGAAAGGAAAGTTAGCCCCCAGATATATCGGGCCCTTCAAGATTCTGAACCATCGAGGAGAAGTATCGTATCAACTGGAACTGCCTGAAGAGATGTCAGCCATCCACAATGTGTTCCATATCTCGTTACTTCGCAAATGCTTGGAAGTGCCTGAGAAGACTGAAGTTTTCAAGAATATCGATCACAGAGCTGTAGAAATCAACAATGACCTGACCTATAGAGAAGTGCCCATCCGTATCTTAGAAGAAGCCTACGGAACCACCAGGACCAGGAGCATCAAGTTTCTCAAGATTCAGTGGAGCAACCATACCGAGGAGGAAGCCACTTGGGAGCGCGAAGATTACATTAGGACAGAGTTCCCAGATCTCTTTAGTGCCTAGTTTTGTTTGTAAATCTCGAGACGAGATTTTGTTTAAGGGGGGAAGGTTTGTAACATCCCAAAACTTTAATCCAAGCTTATCAAGGTCCCAATTTAGGGTTAACAAAAACTTTTCCAAATTAAAAATGAAAGCATTCATGTGTATGTGCATTTAATTTAGAAATTGATTTGAATTGCCATGGTTCTGTGATACTTTGATTGTAAAATGTTTTATTGGTGAATTAAACATCATCTAAATCTTTCCCAAGCAGATCCCAAAGAAAATCAAATAAAAAACTATTAAAAAGGAGGAATGGTCATTTTGGTCCTTTTAACCCACTACACTACTTTGAGTGTTCCTAGCACTCATTTCTCAACTGAAATAATTTTGGATCTTTACACCCCTTGCTAGTACACATAATGAGGTACCAAGGCCTACTTTTTGATCTACTAAAAACATTTAAATACTTATTTTAAATGGCATGTGAAAATTGAATTCAATGCATATGTCTAGATCACCCCTTTTCCAAAAACCATCAATTTGAGCTCCATTTTCAAAACCCTTGCAACCAGAGACTACCTAGTACTAGTGGATATCACTCAAAAATTTTGAAACCAAAATTCAAACTTTGGTCCCTTGCGGCCATTTCATCAAACAGGTGGCAGACACAAATCTTGCAAATTCCAAAACACTATAGTGAGCAGTGGAATTAGTCACCATTTGGGCCTAACTCGGCCCCCTTGTCCCCCAGCTAAAACCGCGGCCCTAGATCTCTCTCCCTCTTCCCTATCTGCTCCAGTACCAAGCCGCCCGACGCCATGCGCTAGGTCGACCATGGACAACTCGCACCAGCCCATCCCGCGCTCTCCTTCGCTCGCTGGCAGACAAGCGCCATCACACCACACCGCCTCGACCAGCCCCCGACCAAAATCAGGCGGAGGGCCAGCCGCATTTGCTCGCGCCCATGCCTCTGTCCGCCATGCCGATCACCCCGGAGCGCCGCGCCCGCCAGAGCAGCACCGGCCTCGCCAAGCCCTAGCCTTGCGTGGCAGCACCCGCAACAGGCCCACCAACCGCCCAGACATCCTCATTCACCGCCTCGTGACCAGCAGCCTGCAGGAACCGCGTCGAACACCGCCGCCCTTGCTCAGTTCACCGCACGCTCCCGACCAGCATAGACCTCGCCTTGTCGCGCCTTTAAGCCCTAGAGGACCGCCGGGGGACAGAGAATCCATCGCCGCCCTCACCCATGCCGAGAGAGCCCCGCACCATCATCACTGATGACCTCACCGGAGCTCGCTCTGCCCTCTCGTCGGCCACCCCAGCCTCTTTTCTCCACACTCACTCACTCCCCACCTCTCTCTAAACCTTACCCACCTCTAGCCGATGCTGCTCGAGCTCTGCCTCGCCGGAATTGGAGCCGAAGCCGCCGCAGCAGGAGGAGAAGGGCGTCTGCGATTTAGGGCTTGCCGTCGTCTACCAGCCGTTTGCCCGCCTCACCGACCTTGCTGGAGCCCTGGTATGCCCCTAATCGACCCCCACCTCCGCGTCTAGGTTAGACTCTCGCCGGAGTAATCCGTCGTCGACGATGACTCTCCACTGTTGGATCGCATTTAGATCGTGTGGCCTAGGATGCTAGATACTGTTTTGGTGTTTCTATGCCACTGACCGGTGGAGCCTGCATGTTAGGCAGCCCGCTGCGCTCACTGTGCGTAGCTGGGCTGGCCCAGTTAGTTCCCGCGTGAGTTAGAGATTCAAATTTAGTTTTTCTATTTAGAGTTAATCTAGTTTCTATCCACTAGTTTAAAAATCAGTTCTGGGAGTTTGGCAAATCCAAATTGCATGAAACTAATTTTGCCTGAAAGGTATTGAAATTATCTATCCAAGCCTGTTGGATTTAATTCAATTAGAGTTATAGATCTCTCCTAGTAAAAATAATAAAACAGAAGCATTTGCACCTTGCAACATTTTTATAAAATCAACCAAGATAGGTTTTGAGTTGATTCCAACTCTCAAAAATCACATTTCATTATATCTATCTAAATATGTAATAATATTAAGGTTTGCATGCAGTGACTTGGGACTAGTACCAAAATAATGCTATATAGGCATTTCTAGTCACTTTAAATCATTAAATAATGAACTTAAACCAAAGTAATTATGATCCAACACTTAAATCACATTCCGACATGTTAGAATATGTGGTGATTGTTGGGTCCGCAGCATAGAAAACAAAAAAATTCCTACGATGAGAACTACACGCCAAGATCTATCTACTAGGTACAAAGCAACGGGTGGACATACATCCAACGAGAACTTACCCTCGAAGACAACGAGCTTTGTTAACGAGTAGGAACTCGTGGTTGATGTAGTCGTACACTTGCCGATCTCAAGATCGAGTGGAAGTCCGAGCGCCGCAACTCAGCAGCGCATCCATACTCGCACACACATTCAAGCCACCGGACAACCTCCACCTCCTCACTCCAGTGATCCAGCGGAAGCAGCAACTCCTTCCAGACGAAATGCCACCGGGAACATGTATCTCGCTAATCTGAGACCATGGGGGAATAATTCGAGAGGGGGAGAGAGATCCTTCACAAGGAGGTGTGAGGAAGAAGGAGGAAGATGGTGGCCTTTTATAGGAGGAGGGGGGTGCCACTCCTTCATGGCCGGTGCATGGGGGGTGACTCGTCACCTCCCCCATTCATCTGGTGGTAACCCCTCCACATTAAAATGCCTCTTCACATTCCCCTTTAAAGTCCCTACTTTAAATGCATTAAAATTCTCCAAGTTTAATGCTCTCTCATTTAATAAAACTCTTTTATTAAATTTATTTAGAATTTTGTCAATTACTTTAATTAACAAACATTCACATATAACCCCTTGCAATATTTCAATATCACATGCAGAACCACTTTCTGCAATTTCACCCAAAACAATTTCCGGATTCTATCGAAACAATTTCTGCGCTTTGCAATTCTTTTGTCTGAAACATATGTGCTATAAAATGGTGTCTGGTAACTCTTAAGTGTGTCACCCTACGGTTCGCGAATAATATAGACATGATCGAGACCCCTCTCCGATCAATAATCAGCAGCGGGACCTGGAGATCCGTACTGACTCCTACACATTCAACGATGACTTCTGTGATCGTGAGAACCTTTAACGCTAGTAACTAAATCCCTTTGTCTCGCGATATATTACATGTCCGAGATTCGATCATCGATATCTCCATACCTAGTTTGATCTCGTTATCGACATGCACTCTTTTCCCGTTCCCGCGATATAACATTCTAGTGATCACATCACTTGCTTGCAAGCTATCTTAGTGTGATATCACCGAGAGGGCCCAGAGTATATCTATCCGTCATCGGGATTGACAAATTCCACTCTTGATCCATGAGCCTCAACATAACACCTTCGTAGCACTGAACCCATCTTTATAGTCACCCTTTTACGGTGTGACGTTTGATGTTATCAAGATACTCTTCTGGTGTTAGCAATTAACATGATCTCATGGTCTAAGGATAAAGATTACTTCGTATAGTGTTATAGCAATATAAACATAATGACTTTGATCGTAATGCTACATTTCGGATGAATGTTCATCACATCATTCAACTAATGTTGTGACCTTGTTATTAACAACATCCAATGTCCATGATCAGGAAACCTTGATCATCTTGTTAATCAACAAGCTAGTCTATAAGTGAGGCATAACTAGGAACCCTTTTTGTTTATTAAACACACCTGTATTGCCGTTTCCGATCAATACAATTATAGCATGCAGAATAAACATTTATCATAAACATGGAATAAGATAATAACCACTTTATTATTGCCTCTTGGGCATATTCCCTTCAGTGATGACATGTGTCCACATGATCCCATATTTTAAGTGGTGAATATTAAATCTTAGTTAATTTTTTTAATGAGTAGAAATTACTTTTCTAAAATAAAAAGAGTGAAACTATTAAATTAAACTTGTGATGCTTGAGATGATAATAGATCATCAAATGTGTGTCTTAGAATGCTAATTAGACTAGTTAAGTATTGTTTGGTGATTGTGTACTCCGTATGTATTTATAGACGATAGTACCGACCAAGCTTTCGAGGAGGAGGAGTTCTACCAAGAAGAAGAAGAAGAAGAAAACTTCAACCACTGCACCAACCAAGGTAAGCTACCATTAAGAATGCAAGATAACACTTGCAAGGATAATGCTTAGCTAGCTAGGATTAAACTAGATGGTTTAGCAAAGATGCTTTAGGCATGCTTTGGTCACACTCCTTTGACTATTTAGATACCCCAAGTCTTATTTACAAGCTTTACTTCCTTTACTTTACCCAAAGTTCTTTAAATGTTTTGAAGGTAGCATAAAGATTATAAAACTTGACCTATTTAGAACCCTTTAGATGTCATTCTATGGCATGAGATTGAACCCATCTTTTCCACCTTAGTGAACACTCTTAACTTAGTAGTTTAGAGTAGATCAAAAACTTGAGCCACTTTAGATGGGAACACTTGGTGAAAATGAATTATGAAAACCATGGAACGATGAGTCTTTCTATTGAGATGTTTTGACATGTGTTGAGAAACACAAATGGTTTATGATGATGAAAATGATGAGGCATGAGCCTTAACCCTTTTATAAAACTGATGGTTCGATTCGGATGCGATACCATTCGAAATTTACCGTACAAGCACATTACCTTAATTGGGTAAGGCTTAGCTGGAAATTTATATGCATTAGTATTAGTTCCCTCGCGGGAGAGGTTTGAGCTAAGGCTACCTCTCATGATGTCCACCTATGCAGTGCCCAAGATGACTAATGGTCATGGTTGGGAGGCCATGCTCATAGGAGAGGTGCTTATACTTGGGTGTGTAAAGGGTAGGTTATGTTTGATTATCTCCATACTAAGTATGATGATTCAGGGTTATCCCTGACAGATGTATCGAATCTTGTGGCGGAAGTGTACCACCTCTGCAGAGTGTCAAACTATTCGAATAGCCGCATCTGCGGTAATGGACAGTTGGAATGGCCATACTGTTTCGTTGTCAGATGTTTTCCAAATAACTTATGAAATGAATGATGAATCTTGACTTGACCACAACAGGGTTGTGTGTATGACAATAGCTTCCCAACTTCAGTGATTCTAGGACTTTATTTTATCTTTCTTTGCTTCAGAACTCAGCTTAGGTTTCAAACTTAACTTTATAGTTAAACTTAGATTTAGCACTTTAACCTAAAACTATATTACTTGTTGGTGGTAGTTTGCGAGTACTTAAAGAGTACTCATGGCTTTTGTCTCTGGCTATTCTCATGGCCATACTATGAAGGAGACTATCAAGATGATGGCCAACAGGACGACTATGATAACTAGGACTATCTGCCTTCGTCAGCATTGTCTGTGCCCCTAAAGATGGACTCCACCGCTACGTTTATCTTTTATTTCCATTCTTTGTTGTATTAAGACTGGATCATGAGATCCTTATTTGTGTAAGACCTTATGTATGGTTTGTAATGGATGATGTACTGTGATATCCAATCCGTTATGTCTCGAAAAATGGTAATCCTGGGATTGCGAGGTATGGCATAACGGGCATCTGATATTAAAAATCCGGGTGTTAACATATATGATGTCTTTTCATAAGTTAATGTAGGAGTTTTTAGAATAGCAAACCCATGCAGGGCACTGGCTAATGACTAGTAGTTATAATTTGAAGCGAACAATCACTACATTAATAAACCTACGATATAGTAAATTGTCCATCAAATGATGGGTGATAACCTGCACATCTGATCACCTTCTCGTAGTTATCATGATCAAATACTATCACCTTAAAGGAAGTGGTGGCAAACTTCTTGAATACCAGAAAGTATCATACCTTCAAGTCATGTGCTTTGACAAAATCTAGCCATCCTTCGTTAAGGATTACCTTGCCATCTTGCTTCTTCAGCTCGACGTCCCAGCTGCAGGCTTTGCATATGTTCAGCTTGATGGCCTCTGGATACTCACCACCAAACGTTAGCAAAAAGGAGGTGGGTATGCTTCGCATGTCTAACCCTCCTGGCATTAACATCATCTTGCAGAACTCATCACAGGTGTTCTCCACGTGGGTGTTCCTAGCTAGCCCCTCCATCCAGACTGCATAGGGCTCTCTTGTCTTCTTCGATGATGAGTTTATCCAAGCTCTTCTTGCCCGAACACTGCAAAAAAAATCCCGTGGACAGATAATGTCTCTACCAGATGTCAATAATTGTGAAATAGTACAGTATTAGCTGATAGAGTATAATCAGCTAAGAAAGTAAAGTGGAGCAATTTTCTTATAGAAAATACACAAATTAAAGTCTTAACTCTAGCTAGCATGAACGTCGGTTATATTAGTACTACTTCCAAGGTCTAGGCATCACATTAATGCGGTTCTTTATCGAGCAGTACAGATACCGAACACCTAGGAACAGACGAACGGACGAACATGATGAGCTCTATCTGCTGTCGATGCTAGAGATGCATACATATAGTCAAAATTTCGGCAAAAATCAGGGTAGGGCAACAGCCGCCCTAACTTTCCCAAATTAAAGGGACCTCCGCCCCTGAGACAAATATAAAGCAAAACATACCGAGTGACTTCCCAAATCATCATCAGCGGTGGATCAATCAATACAAAATTTGAACTTATTATTACAGTTCACCATAGATCTAGCCCCAGAACTAGCTTGCATGCGTAAAACTGAACTGTAGTATACAGACGGGTTAAATGCACTAGATGAGAACTATACTCAACACCAACCCAATGTTAACCAAGTGCTAATAAAAGCTTGACCGCATCTCATCATCAAGATAAAGGGTTCCGGGGATTATGTACATACCGCACTGCCACCGCGATATCTGACAAAGCAAACCTTGCCATCAATACAGTACTACTAATTGTCATGCAAAATTTAATTGTCTAAAAAATTGGGCATGACAGCTTGAGTGCTTGAATAGGGAAACATCAAACCCATACTATGAAAGTATATTATTACGTACATGGTGCCTAGTACAAGCAATAGTGGAAATGATGTTGTAAGTACTGATACTACAATACATTATGAAAGTACTACGTACATAGTACTCTACATTACATGGTGACAAGTACTAGCTACAGAAATGATGTTGCGAGTGCTCATAATCAGCTTTTTGGTATTTTGGTCAAACTTGATATAGTTCTAACGAGATAGGGTTGGCACGAACCACATTGGCACCGTAAACATTTGCTCTCTATGTTCAGCTCCAGTGTAGTTAAGTGATGAACCTATGGCAGCTCCCCCATTGATGTGCATGCGGCTCCAATCTAGAACTGGCTGTGGGCGATGTTGGCAGCGCACGTGCGTAGCAAACACACAGTCTCCTCTAAACACTGGCAGAGCTTCGTCAACATTGGCAGCACTAAGTTTAGAGTTTGTAGGGGGTCGAGGATAAATGGATGGTTGATTCCCATAAATACTGACCTCCCTTCAAGATTACCTTCTGATCTAGTCTGGTGCTACAGGGTCATCCAAATTAAGGGCCCTCTGGAAAACATGGTAGCAGAGTGAGGGGTAAGTGAGAAGTTCTCTATCCATATATGATATAGGATTACCATGGCTGCTGGTTCGTGCACCCCTGGTGTGAATCCACAGGATATTCCAGCCAAGCTCTGCCTTGGCATCGTCACCGGCTTGGACGTTTGCCGGTTCTTCAATTACTGGAGCCTGTATGACACGTGGGCCTGCAAGTATACATGTGTGTGCGTTTCAGTTAGCAAAAGTATCACGAATAATGCAGTTCTAAGTAATTTATAAATTTTAGTTTTAAATAACGGGACTCACTCCACTTGTTTGGTTCCCAGACAAGAACATCTCCTCGCGGTTCTATCACCGCGTATATGCGATCAATAGAATCACTGATTAGACACTTGGCAATGGCATCGACATAGGTTGCTGGTGCAAGATAGTTGTTTCGAAGGATAATCTAGTCCCTGTCATAAGGAAAATCTATGGTAGTAATGAATTTGTCAAACACCGCCATCGTGCTGTAGTGCCATTGGTTGTCAAATCTGTACGGTTTCTTTGCTATTTGTATCTTCATCAGCTCGATAGACGTGTTCTTGTACAGGTAAGTGCATGGGGGGTGGGGAAACACTGATTACCCGATGGATAAATATCAACACGCTGCACACGTGGCAGCTTGATACGTGCCATACTGTAGACGTTTTGGAGGTACCAGCACCCCGGGTGCTTGGCAATCGCAATCCATTCTCCGTTGGCACCAACCCAACGACCCTTGTTTTCAAATCTTTCATCATCCCATGTTCCGGGTATGTCATCATCAACTGGTACAAATGCTTCTACTGTTGGATTGTCTAGTGGCATCAGTAACGCGTCAATGCCCTGCAACAGATTTTATTCATATATAGGGGCATGCAAGGTGTTTGACTAAGGGGGTAGTGCTAGCTAGCTTTGCGGAAAAACTACTATCTAAAAGATGCAGAAACGTGTTGAATAAATCATGAATGGATGCAGACAAACACACCAAGAAATAAGGTCTTGTTTGCATTAAAGAAAAAGTGTAGGAATAGTTAAGTTTCCTATGCTGGCACTGTTCAGAGGAATGGACCAGAGGAAAAAATGCATGAAATTTTCCTATCATTGATTAACAATATTAGGGGCCTCTTTCGATCAATGGTTTTTAAAAAAACATAGGAATAGGAAAAACACAGGATTGACATGGTAGGTACAGTAAATTCATATTAGGAACTAAAAACGCGGGAAGTTTGTAACAGGTTTCTTTGGATGGTGACTAGGAAATAAACACAATAGTTTTGCAGGAATATAGTGTAAGCGCATTGGACTTCTCAAAGGAGAAATAGAATGAGGTTGGAGCTCATGTTTAGATTCTTATGGAATGGAGGGCATAGGAACTAAGAAGTGACTCCATAGGAATTTGATATCTTTCAATATCCTATGGGTAAGAATCCTCCAAAACTCATATGAAATTCTTCATATCCAACTTGGACCTCATTTTCAAATTCCTACGCGCACAAAGAACAAGAATGAGGTCCCAAGAGACATGATAACATCATAAATATACTCTCCCGTGAGGTTTAACTTTGATTTTACCATGTTTTAAAGTAATCCTATGTTTTTGTATTCATGTAAACCAAAGAGCCAACATTTTATAGAAATCTTGTGTTTGTAAAACACATGAAACTTAAAATATAACACCAGCCTTGATTGGCCAATACACCTTCTGTTACAGGTATCAATAATCTTGGTCGTTCTTGTGTTTTCAGATTAGAATGTTTGGAGGAGAGGGGGGACACTGAAGCAAAAGTCTTGGACCTTTTTCGATCGCAGGATTGAGACCACATGAATTTCACAGGTTTGCCGGTGAAACACAAGCGATTATAAAACATAGGAAAACTACCTACGTGATTGGCATGATGAGAGTTGAGACTCAAGTAGATGTTCCAATTCCTACGGGATTTAAGCATGGGTGGGGGGTTGTAGTTCAAAAGAATTTGCGTACCACGATTCCTTTGATCCAAATTCAATCCATAGGAAAGAATCTAAGGATTTGAGTCCTACAAAAATCATGCAAAACTAATTTTTACCTACTCGTCATGGTCTAGTGGCCATGTCTGTGGGTTAGAGTGAATAGGCAGGGCAAACCAAATGGGAGACCAGGATCTTCCGCAATCCCTCGATGCATGCCAACCATGCCACGAGCTAGGCGAGTGGTGCTCAGAAGATCGGCGCGACCAGTGATGTTGCTCAGGGTCCATAGTGGAGGTTGCCAAATCCGATTGCCTAGCTGTAGCGCTCAGATATCTTACGCTTCATCGCTCTAGATGTCGTTCACGGGAAGAGTAATGCGGAAGATTAGTCGGGATGGGTTGGTGGTTTCGACCTTTCTGCAAGGGTGAAGAGGGGCTACGGTGGTGCACAAGCGGCCGGAGCGGTAGAGGAAGATGACGAGGGGCGCGGGGCGGTTCTCCTCCGATTGTCGGATTGACTACTTCGACCCGGTATATTAGGGCAAAACTAATGCGGGACGTTAACATAGAAGCTTATGCAACAAAGGAATAATAACAGAAAATTACATATAGTAGTATTTCTTAAATGCTCCAGCCCACAACGCTGGCCCCTAGTTTGAGGCGCTACTGTTTTTTCCGGTAGGTAGCTAGGGACAGCAAATCACACCGCGCCGAAGAAAAAAGATCGAAATGTCCTCGGATTTGCTTTGCGTGAGGGGATGGTGATGCCACACTGAAGGAGAGAGCAAACACAATTTGTTTTGAATGCATATATACTACTCCCTCCGATCCATATAATGTTCTCAGATTTATCTAGATTAGAATGTATATAGTCATGTTTTCGTGCTAGATGTATCTAATGGTTGGAAACTCTGAGTGACAACATTATTACCATGACAAAATTCACCCATTTACTCCCAAATATGGGAACATCACAGATGATTGGAGTACAATTTACTTCAAGGGCCTAAAAATGGATAAAATGACATAGAGGTCCTTACATTTAGCACGAAGCACCCTAAAAATAAGCAAGGGAAATAGTCGGGTATGGCTCCTTCTCGAGAGAGCAGAGCCATACTCTTCATACTACTTTCTCATCGTTTGTTTTCAAAATATATGTCCAAATTTGGTGGCATGAAAATTCCTGGACATGGGATCATCATCAGCATAAAGTATGATGTAGATATGGCCATGACCTTGGTTGTTCGGCTTGAAATCCAAGAATATTCATACTCATCGGCAACTAATAAAATTAAATACGTTTAAATTTTACCACTTGCTTTTAGGTTTGAATTTTACACGTAAGGACGTAGGGATTACATTTTAATTAAGGACCTAAAAAGGTAAAATTTTATCGAGGTCCATACATTTAGCACGAAGCACCCTGAAATTAAGTAGGGAAAACAGTCATGTTTTGCTCCTTCTCGAGAGAAAAACTGATCGAGACATACTCTTCATACTACTTCCTCTTTGTTGGTTTTCAAAATATGGCCAAATTGGGTGGCTTGCAAATTCTTGGATAGGGGATCATGAATCATCAACATAAAGTATGATGTAGATATGGCCATGAGGCCCATGACCTTGGTCGTTCTTCTTGAAATCTAAGAATGTTCATACTTATCAACAACTAATAATCTTAAATACGCTTAAATTTTTATAGTTGCTTTTAGGTTTGAATTTTGCACGTATGGATGGTGGGAGTACATTTTACATCAAGGACCTAAAAAAGGTAAAATTACATCAAGGTCCATACATTTAGCACGAAGCACCCTAAAATTAATCAAGAAAAACAGTCATGTTTTTCTACTTCTCGAGAGAAAAGCTGATCGAGCCATACTATTCATAGTACTTCCTCTTCATCTGTTTTCAAAATATGGCCAAATTTGGCCGCATGCAAATTCTTGGATATGGGATCAGGAACCATCAACATAAAGTATGATGTAGATATGTCCATGACCTTGGTCGTTCTTCTTGAAATCTAAGAATGTTCATACTTATCAACAACTAATAATCTTAAATACGCTTAAATTTTTATAGTTGCTTTTAGGTTTGAATTTTGCACGTATGGATGGTGGGAGTACATTTTACATCAAGGACCTAAAAAAGGTAAAATTACATCAAGGTCCATACATTTAGCACGAAGCACCCTAAAATTAATCAAGAAAAACAGTCATGTTTTTCTACTTCTCGAGAGAAAAGCTGATCGAGTCATACTATTCATAGTACTTCCTCTTCATCTGTTTTCAAAATATGGCCAAATTTGGCCGCATGCAAATTCTTGGATATGGGATCAGGAACCATCAACATAAAGTATGATGTAGATATGTCCATGACCTTGGTCGTTCTTCTTGAAATCTAAGAATGTTCATACTTATCAACAACTAATAATCTTAAATACGCTTAAATTTTTATAGTTCCTTTTAGGTTTGAATTTTGCACGTATGGATGGTGGGAGTACATTTTACATCAAGGACCTAAAAAAGGTAAAATTACATCAAGGTCCATACATTTAGCACGAAGCACCCTAAAATTAATCAAGAAAAACAGTCATGTTTTTCTACTTCTCGAGAGAAAAGCTGATCGAGCCATACTATTCATAGTACTTCCTCTTCATCTGTTTTCAAAATATGGCCAAATTTGGCCGCATGCAAATTCTTGGATATGGGATCAGGAACCATCAACATAAAGTATGATGTAGATATGTCCATGACCTTGGTCGTTCGTCTTGAAATCCAAGAATGTTCATACTCATCGATAATTGATAATCTTAAATACGTTTAAATTTTACCACTTGCTTTTAGGTTCGAATTTTACACGTACGGATGGTGGGAGTACATTTTATACCAAGGACCTAAAAAAGGTAAAATTACATCGAGGTCCATACATTTTGCATGAAGCGCCCTAAAATTAAGCAGGGAAAATAGTCATGTTTTGTTCCTTCTAGTGAGAGAAGCTGATCAAGCCATACTCTTCATACTACTTTCTCTTTGTTTGTTTTCAAAATATGGTCAAATTTGGGGGCATGCAAATTCTTGGATATGGGATCACAAATCATCGGCATAAAGTATGATGTAGATATTGCCATGACCTTGGTCGTTCATCTTGAAATCCAAAAATGTTCATTCTCATTGACATATAATAATCTTAAACATGCTTAAATTTTACAACTTTCTTTTAGGATAGAATTTTACACGGACAGTTGAAGTACATTTTACATCACGGACCCAAACAAGGTAAAATTACATCGAGGTCCATACATTTAGCACGAAGCACCCTAAAATTAAGCAGGGAAAACCGTCATGTTTTGCTCCTTCTAGAGAGAGAAACTGACCGAGCCATGCATACTCTTCATACTACTTCATGTTCGTTTGTTTACAAAATATGGAAAAATTTGGCGGCATGAAAATTCTTTGCTATGGGATCATGAATCATTAGTATATAAAGTATGATGTAAATATGTATGACTCTGGTCTTTCGGCTTGAAATGCAAGAATTTTCATATTCATTGACAACTAATAAGCTTAATTATGTTTAAATTTTACCACTTGCTTTTATGTTCAAATTTTACACAGACGGTAGGAGTACATTTTACAGTAAGGACCTAAAAGGGTAAAATTACATCAAGGTCTATACATTTAATTACCACAGACCACCCTAAAATTAAGAAGGGAAAACAATCGGGTTCGGCTCCTTCTCGAGACAGCAGCTGGTCGAGCCATACTCTTCGTACTACTTCCCTCTTCATTTGTTTTCAAAATATGGCCAATTTGGCGACATTAATTTCTTGGATATGGGATCGTGAATCATCGATATAAAGTATAATATAGACATGGCCATGACCTTGGTCGTTCGGATTGAAATCCAAGATTGTTCATACTCATTCATAACTAACCTTAAATTCTTTTAACTTTTACCACTAACTTGTAGGTTTGAATTTTACATGGATGTTAGGAGTACATTTTACATCAAGGACCTAAAAAGGGGAAATTACATCAAGGTCCTTTCATTTAGCATGAGGTACCCTAAAATTAAGCAAATAAAATAGTCTAGTTCGGCTCCTTCTCTCGAGAGAACAATTGATCGAGTTGTACTCTTCATAGTACTTCTTGCTCATCGTTTGTTTTTATCAAGGACCCAAAAGGGAAAAATTACATCGAGGTACAAAAATTTAGCATGAAGCATGCCTTAAAATTAGGCAAAGGAAAATAGTCATGTTCAGCTCCTTCTCGAGAAAGAACCTGACCGAACCATACTCTTCATAGTACTACTTCCTCTTTGTTTGTTTTTAAAATACATGGCCAAATTTTGTGTCATGCAAATTCTTCGATATGGGATCATGAATCATCAACATAAAGTATGGTGTACATATGTCCATGACCCTGGTGGTTCGGCTTGAAATGCAAGAAGTTCATAGTCATTGACAACTAATAAGCTTAAATACGTTTAAATCTTACCACTTGCTTTTGTGTTCGAATTTTATAGGGACAGTGGGAGTACATTTTACAGTAAGGACCTAAAAAGGGGTAAAATTACATTGAGATCCATACATTTATCACGAAGCACCCTAAATTTAAGCAGGGAAAACAGTCATGTTTTGCTCCTTCTTGAGAGAAAAGTTGATCGAGCCATACTATTCATAGTACTTCCTCTTCATTTGTTTTCAAAATATGGCCAAATTTGGCCGCATGCAAATTCTTGGATATGGAATCAGGAACCATCAGCATAAAGTATGATGTAGATATGTCCATGACCTTGGTCGTTCGTCTTGAAATCCAAGAATGTTCATACTCATCGATAACTGATAATCTTAAATACGTTTAAATTTTACCACTTGCTTTTAGGTTCGAATTTTACACGTACGGACGGTGGGAGTATATTTTACACCAAGGACCTAAAAAGGTAAAATTACATCGAGGTCCATACATTTAGCACGAAGCGCCCTAAAATTAAGCAGGAAAAATAGTCATGTTTTGCTCCTTCTCGTGAGAGAAGCTGATCGAGCCATACTCTTCATACTACTTCCTCTTTGTTTGTTTTCAAAATATGGCCAAACTTGGGGGCATGCAAATTCTTGGATATGGGATCACGAATCATCAGCATAAAGTCTGATTTAGATATGGCCATGACCTTGGTCGTTCGTCTTGAATCCAAGAATGTTCATACTCATCGACATATAATAATCTTAAACATGTTTAAATTTTACAACTTGCTTTTAGGATCGAATTTTACACAGACAGTCGGAGTACATTTTAATCAAGGACCTAAACAAGATAAAATTACAACGAGGTCCATACATTTACCACGAAGCACCCTGAAATTAAGCAGGGAAAACCATCATGTTTTGCTCCTTCTAGAGAGAGAGGCTGACTGAGCCATGCATACTCTTCATACTACTTCCTGTTCGTTTGTTTTCAAAATATGGCCAAATTTGGCGGCATGAAAATTCTTCGCTATGGGATCATGAATCATCAGCATATAAAGTATGATGTAAATATGTATGACCCTGGTCTTTCATCTTGAAATGCAAGAATTTTCATATTCATTGACAACTAATAAGCTTAATTGTGTTTAAATTTTACCACTTGCTTTTATGTTCAAAATTTACACGGACGGTGAAAGTACATTTTACAGTAAGGACCTAAAAAAGGTAAAATTCTAAAATTAAGCAGGGAAAATAGTCGTGTTCGGCTCCTTCTCGAGACAGCAGCTGGTCCAGCCATACTCTTCGTACTACTTCCCTCTTTGTTTGTTTTCAAAATATGGCCAATTTGGCAGCATGAAATTCTTGGATATGGGATCGTGAATAATCGATGTAATGTATAATGTAGATATGGCCATGACCTTGGTCGTTTGGCTTTAAATCCAAGATTGTTCATACTCATTCACAACTAACCTTAAATTCGTTTAACTTTTACCACTAACTTGTAGGTTTGAATTTTACACGGACGGTAGGAGTACATTTTTACATCGAGGTCCATTGATTTAACATGAAGTATCCTAAAATTAAGCAAATAAAATAGTCTAGTTCGGCTCCTTCTCTCGAGAGAACAATTGACCGAGTCGTACTCTTCATAGTACTTCTTCCTCGTCGTTTGTTTTCATCAAGCACCTAAAAGGGGAAAATTACATCTAGGTACAAAAATTTAGCATGAAGCACGCCTTAAAATTAAGCAAAGGAAAATAGTCATGTTCAGCTCCTTCTCGAGAAACAACCTGACCAAGCCATACTCTTCGTAGTACTACTTCCTCTTCGTTTGTTTTTAAAATACATTGGCAAATTTTGCGTCATGCAAATTCTTCGATATGGGATCATGAATCATCAGCATAAAGTATGATGTAGATATGTCCATGACCCTGGTGGTTCATCTTGAAATGCAAGAATGTTCATACTCATTGACAACTAGTAAGCTCAAATACGTTTAAATTTTACCACTTGCTTTTGTGTTCCAATTTTCAAGGGATAGTGGGAGTATATTTTACAGCAAGGACCTAAAAGGGGTAAAATTACATCGAGATCCATACATTTATCACGAAGCACCCTAAAATTAAGCAGGGAAAACAATCATGTTTGGGTCCTTCTCGAGAGAGAAGCTCATCGAGCCATACTCTTCATACAACTTTCTCTTTGTTTGTTTTCAAAATATATGGCCAGAGTTGGCGGCATGAAAATTCGTGGACATGGGATCATCATCAGCATAAAGTATGATGTAGATATGGCCATGACCTTGTTCGTTCGGCTTGAAATCCAAGAACGTTCATAATCATCGTCAACTAATAATCTTAAATACTTTTAAATGTTACCACTTACTTTTAGGTTTGAATTTTACAAGGCCGGTGCGAGTACATTTTACATCAAGGACCTAAAAAGCTAAAATTACATCGACGTCCATACATTTATGTCTAAAAACTTGCCTTGTGGTATTCAGATCCATATTCTTCGGTGTTTCTTTATGTAAAAGAACAATCTTGTCATCACTTGAAAAATTGAGAATTAAATGTTCTTTCATGATAGTTGGAAACTAACACCGAGGACATTGTTTACTACGTGAAGATGCACCCATCTACCTCTGGAAATACATTTAATTCAATAGCAATATATCTCGCTTACTTGTAGCTCAAGTTTGACATAATTTCATTAAATTGTCAAGATGCAAAATCTTAGCAAGAAGTTGAACCGATCGTTAATACTCTCATTGTTTTATGATATATTAATTGTGACCCCTTGATGGATACCTCCAAAAGATTTTTCGTAAAACTTTCAAAGCAACCTATAATTTACTTGTAGTTTCAAATTTGACCTAATTTCGATAAATCGACATAAAGTCATTCGGTCAAATAGGCAGAGTTAGCTAGGAAGTTTGAAAACTCATAAATAAAACATGGGAATCGTTGGTACAACAATTTGATAAACTTGGCTTCTGGCATTCGGATCCAATATTCTTCAGACATTCCTAAATGGAAAAGCACAACCTCGCTCGTCATCCACTCGAAAAATTGAGAATAATTGAATGTTCTTTCCTGATATAGTTGGAAAATCACACCGACGACAATGTTTGGATTTGCCGGTCTTGATCCAACGGTCAATGTTCGAAGTTATCCGGACATTATATAGTGGTATGGTATGGTATTGTAAGAGATAAGAAAGGATAAAAATAAGATAAGAAGTATTGCGAATGGCCGATCATTTGAGTAACCTTCCCTCCCGATGTTTGGGAAGCAAGTGAAAATTTTGAAAACCAGAAATGTTTGAATTTCGTTTGCCGCCAAGGACCAATGTGGTTTCCTTCCTATGTACCCCTCGTCCCTACTCCACGCCAACGTGGCTACCAAACACGCCAGAGACACAGAGACGCCGTACCAAGGCACACGTGCGTAGCACCACGCTGTGGACCAGGGAGAGATCAGCCGGGCCGGTGCGCGAGGGGAAAGGGTAGGAGAGAGGAAGGATGGATGGTGAGAGGCAGCGAAGGAGAGAGAAAACACACATTTTTTTGCGTGCATAGGTCCTGAAATTTACTACTAGTAGAGTGGCTGCAGAAGTATCTCATGTCAGGAACCCATCATGACTTTCCTCTGACATCGAACCGCCTTCAACTCCTCTTCGCTGCTGCCCTCTTTTACCCTGCCTATGTTTTATTCTCTCAGCGTGTACAACGCGTGGACAGAGGTGAGCATATGTCTAAGAAAAACAATGAGTACTAGTACTATACTAGTGTACTAGTACTAATATACTTTCCTCAAAAAAGTACTAAATATACTACTCCCTCCAATCCAAATTAATGTTCTTAGATTTGTATAGATTCGGATGTATCTAGCACTATAACATGACTAGATACATTCGAATCTAGACAAATGCGAGAACACTAATTTGGATCGAGGGAGTACTATTTGCTTTTTCCCTGATAAGGGCATCAGCAATGTGTACAAAAGCACACCTTAAGGCCTAGTATGTGGCATCCACTAAGGTTCACCATATACATTGTGTAGAAAATAGAGTTTCTATCTTTAAGCCTAAGAAGGTGCACCTCAAGCTTGTGGTTACCCATAGAGACTACAAAAATCATTTCCCCTCTCTCCCTGTTTCACGTGATCATTTTCAAAAGGTGTTCAAAATTTTCATGATGCAAAATCTTAGCTAGAAGTGGAACCACTCGTCAAAACTCTCTGTGGTTTCTGATATATATTTATTAACCGCTCGATGGGTACCTCCAAAAGCTTTTTTCATAAAACTTTCAAACCAACCTACAATTTATTATTGTAGTTCAAGTTTGACCTAATTTCATTAAATTCAAGACCAATATATCGCACTTAGTTGTATCTCATGTTTAACCTAATTTCATTAAACTATCAAGACACAAAATCTCAGAAAGAAGATGAACCTCTCGTCAGAACTCTCTATAGTTTCTGATAGTATATTATTTGACCCCCCCTGCGCCCCCTCCGATGGGTACCTCTAAGAGCTTTTTCGTAAATCTTTCAAAGCAACCTACACAATTTACTTGTACTAGTTCAAATTTTATCTATTATATTTTTTCTGATTTACCTATTATAATTATATAAAGTGAAGGTATGTCAGATGTCTATTATCTGAGTCTCACGTCCAGGGCACATGCACTTTACTAGTACTTGTAGTTTCAAATTTGACCTAATGTCGATAAATCGACATAAAGTCATTCTAATGGGCAGAGTTAGGTGGGAAGTTTGAAAACTCATAAAACATGGGAATCATTGGTACAACATGTTGGTCCAATATATCTGTATGTAAACTTGGCCGGTGGCATTCAGATCCAATATTCTTCATACTTTTCTTTAGGAAAAAGAACAACCTCGCTCGTATTCTTCACTCGGAAAATGTAGAATTGAATGTTCTTTCTTGATAGTTGGAAACTCACACTGATGACACTGTTTACTATAAAAAGATGCACCGATGATCTACCTATGAAAAAACATTTAATTCAAGAGCAATCTATTGCGCTTACTTGCAGCTCAAGTTTGACCTAATTTTGTTAAATTGTCAAGATGCGAAATCTTAGCTAGAAGTTGAACCTATCGTCAAAAATCTCGGTGTTTTATGATATATTAACTGTGACCCCTTGATGGATACCTCCAAAAGATTTCTCATAAAACTTTAAAACCAACCTACAATTTCCTTGTAGTTTCAAATTTGACCTAATTTCGATAAATCGACATAAAGTCATTCCGTCAAATGGGTAGAGTTAGCTAGGAAGTTTGAAAAATCATAAATAAAATAGGGGAATCGTTGGTACACCATGTTGGTAAACTTGGCTTCTAGCATTTAGATCCAATATTTTTCGGACATTTCTTTATGGTACACCATGTTGCTTACTTGTAGCTCAAGTTTGACCTCATTTCGTTAGATTGTCAAGATGAAAAATCTTAGCAAGAAGTTGAACCTATCGTCAAAACTCTCAGTGTTTTATGATATAGGGAAAATTTGCTATAGAACACCGATATTTTCTATCATTTGCTGAAACACACTATTCGATTATGCCTTTTCTAGGTACCATTACAATTTTGTGGCACATTTGCGAGAACAGACCATGTGGCCAAAAATGGGAAGTTTTGCCACTTTTGCATGGGTGACCATGTTATGGCCAGGTTTGAAAAAAATGTGCCAAACTTTCCCGTTTTGGCCGTGCGGTGTGTTTTGGAAAATGTGCCACAAAATTGTAATGGTATTTGGCAAAGACATAATTGAACAGTGTGTTTCAGCAAATGACAGAAAATAACGGTGTCCTATAGCAAATTTTCCTGATGATATATTAATTGTGACCCCTCGATGGGTACCTCTAAAAGATTTTTCGTAAAACTTTCAAAGGAACCTACAATTTACTTGTAGTTTCAAATTTGACCTAATTTCGATAAATCGACATAAAGTCATTCGGTCAAATAGGCAAAATTAGCTAGGAAATTTGAAAACTCATAAATAAAACATGGGAATCGTTGGTCAACATGTTGGTAAACTTGGCTTCTGGCATTCAGATCCAATATTCTTCGGACATTCCTAAACAGAAAAGCACAACCTCGCTCGTCATCCACTTGGAAAATTGAGAATAATTGAATATTCTTTCCTGATATAGTTGGAAACTCACACCAACGACACTGTTTGGATTAGCCGGTCTTGATCCAACGGTGAATGTTCGAAGTTATCCGTACACTATATAGTCATATGGTATGGTATTGTAAGAGATAAAAAAATAAAGATAAGATAAGAAGTACTGCGAATGGCTGATCTGTTGAGTAACCTTCCCTCCCGATGTTTGGGAAGCAAGTGAAATTTTTGAAAACCAGAAAAGTTTGAATTTTTTGCCGCCAAGGACCAAAGTGGTTTCCTTCCTATATACTCCTCATCCCTACTCCACGCCAACACGGTTGCCGAACGTGCTAGAGACACAGAGTCGTCGTACCAAGGCACACGTGCGCATCACCACGCTGTGGACCAGGGAGAGATCAGCTGGGCCGGTGCGTGAGGGGAAAGGGTAGGAGAGAGGGACGATGGATGGTGAGAGGCAGCGAAGGAGAGAGAAAACACACAATTTGTTTTGCGTGCATAGGTCTTGAAATTTACTACTAGTAGAGTGGCCGCGGGAGTACTTCGTGTTAGGAACCCATCATAACTTTCCTCTAACATCGAACTGCCTTTAACTCCTCTTCGATGCTGCCCTCTTTTACCATGCTTACGTTTTATTCTCTCAGCGTGTACAGTGCATGGACAGAGGTGAGCATATGTCTAAGCAAAGAAATGAGTACTAGTACTATACTAGTGTACTAGTACTAATATACTTTCCTCCAAAAAGTACTAATATACTACTCCCTCCGATCCAAATTAATGTTCTCAGATTTGTCTAGATTCGGATGTATCTAGCACTAAAACATGACTAGATACATATGAATCTAGACAAATACGAGAACACTAATTTGGATCGAGGGAGTACTATTTGCTTTTTCCCTAATAAGGGCACCATCAATGTGTATAAAATCACACCTTAAGGCCTAGTATGTAGCATCCACTAAGGTTCACCATATACATTGTGGAGAAAATAGAGTTTGTATCTTTCAACCTAATAATGTGCACCTCAAGATTGTGGTTACCCATAGAGACTAGAAAAATCATTTCCCCTCTCTCCCTGTTTCACGTGATCATTTTCAAAAGGTGTTCAAAATTTTCATGATGCAAAATCTTAGCTAGAAGTCGAACCACTCGTCAAAACTCTCTATGGTTTCTGATATATTAATTAAGCGCTCGATAGGTACCTCCAAAAGCTTTTTTAATAAAACTTTCAAAGCAACCTACAATTTATTACTTGTAGTTCAAGTTTGACCTAATTTCATTAACATAAAGTATTATCGAAACCAAAGAATAATTAATAATGTTCGTATTATACTTTTATAACTCGTTTTTTTCGGATACACGTAACATGATGACACAAAAAAATTATACTTCTTATTCTTTTTTGAAATGTTATGAAAACCGTGTCAACTTTTTCGGGATGCGGATGCATAGGAAGAACTTGAATTTTTCGGAACTTTCGGTGGTTTTTCGATTTACCGAATTACTGCTTAGTTTCAAAAGATTTTTGGAAAATTTTAAGAGCAACCTATCGCGCTTACATTTAGTTAAAATGAAGCAATGAAAAATAGTCGGGTGCGGTTCCTTCTCGAGCGAGCGGACGCTTCGTACTACTTCTACTGTACTTTCGATCCAGCGTGTTGTGGGTGTGCTTGGTGGCTTCCTCTTCACATGGTGTGAAATGGAACGACAATGGAGTACTACGGAGTAGTGGTAAAGCTGGTCAGATCATAATGAAGTGCATCGAATGCGATGGGATGTACTGCAGACACCAGACAGTATAAACAATCCCTTGTGCACTGCTATCTTTTGAATCTTTTGAATAACCTTCCCTCCGGATGTTTGGGAAGGAAGTGAGAATTTCGAAACTGTGAAAGTTTGAACTCCAACTCTAATAATAATATGAGTACTGTCCCTTTTGTTGCCAAGCCCCAAAATGGTTCCTTCTACGCATCACGTCTGATACTGACATGAAGCCGACGACAAGGCAGGTCAACAAACATGCGCAGCGCCACGTTTTGGATGAGGGAGAGATCACCTAGCCGGGGTGTGGGGATGGTGATGAGGTAGTGAAGTAGAGAGAAAACACAATTTGTTTTGCGTGCATACAATAGTATATAGTAAAGGTCCTGAAATATACTAGTACTAGTTCCGTACTACTTGTATTACTAGGTGACTGCACCCTATACCTCATGTCAGGAAGCCATCACAACTTTGCTCTCATATTGCACCGCCTTTAACTCCTCATCTTCGCTGCTCTCTCGAGTTGCTTCCTCTGTGCCCAAAGTTTCTCTTCGGTCTCTTTGTTTCTTTTCTATAGAAATACATATTCTTCCTCCCTTTGACCCAAATTAATGACTTAGATTTGTCTAGATTCGGATGTATCTAGACATATTATAGTACTAGATACATCCGGATCTAGATAAACTTGAGTCAATTAATTTGGGTCGGAGGGAGTACTTGCTTAACAGAAAATACACTCCTCTCTCTTGGAAAATTGATTTTTTTCCTTTCCTCGTGGTTGGAAACTCCGAGTGGCAACATTGTTACCATGCCATGAGTCACACCCATTTTATGCCCAAATATGGGACCACCACGGACAGTGAGAGTACAATTTACATCAAGGACCTAAAAATATAAATAATTTTATAAAGGTCCTTATATTTAGCATGAAGCCCCCTAAAATTAAGCGATGGAAATAGTCGGGTGCAGCTCCTTCTCGAGAGAGCAGATGATCAAGCCATACTCTTCATACTACTTTCTCTTCATTTGTTTTCGAAATATATAGCCAAATTTGGCGGCATGCAAATTTTTCGATATGGGATCATGAATCATTAGCATAAAGTATGATGTAGATATGTCCATGACCCTAGTCGTTTGGCTTGAAATGCAAGAATGTTCATATTCATTGGCAACTAATAAGCTTAAATACGTTTAAGTTTTACTACTTGCTTTTACGTACGAATTTTACACGTACGGACGGTGGAGGTATATTTTACATCAAGGACCTAAAAAGGTAAAATTACATTGAGGTCCATACATTTAGCACGAAGCACCATAAAATTGAAGAGGGAAAGTCATGTTTTGCTCCTTCTCGAGAGAAAAGGTAATCGAGCCATACTCTTCATACTACTCCCTCTTTGTTTGTTTTCCAAATATGGCCCAATTTGGCGGCATGCAAATTCTTGGATATGGATCATGAATCATCGATATAAAGTATGATGTAGATATGGCCATGACCTTGGTTGTTCGCCTTGAAATCCAAGATTGTTCATACTCATTCACAACTAAGATGAAATATGTTTGAATTTTAGCTATTTTTTTTAAATAATACATTTTTAAATAATTTTCATGAATAATACACAAATTGAAAGATTGACAATTCTAGCGCGGTGTCGGCACTTCAAAAGACGACCAGTCCTTATCAGCTTTTCAATAGCCGACTAGGCCGTATGTTTTTGAAAAGCTGACTAGTCCTTGTCTGCTTTTGAAAAGCTGACTAGTCCCCCTATTCTTCACATTGCCCTATAACCTGTCGGCTTTTCAAAAGCAGACAGATACTTATCAGCTTTTCAAAAGCAGACAGGGATTAGTTGGCTATTCAAAAGCCGATAAGCACTGGTCAGCTATTCAACTGCCGACACCACGCTAGAATTGCAAATCTTTCAATTCTTGTATTATTCGTGGAAATTATTAAAAAATGTATTATTTAAAAAAATAGCTGAATTTTACCACTTGCTTTTATCTTTGAAATTTACACGGACGGTGGGACTACATATTACAGCAAGGACCTAAAAGGGGTAAAATTACATCGAGATCCATACATTTAGCATGAAGCACCCTAAAATTAAGCAGGGAAAATAGTCATGTTTGGCTCCTTCTTGAGAGAGAAGCTGATCGAGCCATACTCTTCAGACTACTTCCTCTTCGTTTGTTTTCAAAAAATGGCCAAATTTGGCGGCATGGAAATTCTTGGATATGTGATCATCATCAGCATAAAGTATGATGTAGATATGGCCATGACCTTAGTCATTCGTCTTGAAATCCAAGAATGTTCATACTCATCAACAACTAATAATCTTAAATACGTTTAAAAAAGGTAAAATTACATCGAGGGCCATACTTTTAGCACGAAGCACTCCAAAATTAAGCAGGGAAAACAGTCGGGTTTATCTCCTTCTAGAGAGAGATCAGGTGGTCGAGCCATACTCTTCATACTACTTCCTCTTCGTTTGTTTTCAAAATATGGCCCAATTTGGCGGCATGCAAATTCTTGGATATGGGATCATGAATCATCAATATGAAGTATGATGTAGATGGATATGGCCATGACCTTCATCGTTCGGCTTTGAATCCATGATTGTTCATACTCATTCACACAACTAAAACTAAATACGTTTAAATTTTACCACTTGCTTTTATCTTCGAATTTTACATGGACGGTGGGAGTACATTTTACAGCAAGCACCTAAAAAGGGGTAAAATAACATCGAGGTCCATACTTTTAGCACAAATAAAGCACTCTAAAACTAAGCAAGGAAAACAATCATGTTTGGCTCCTTCTCGAGAGAGAAGCTAATCGAGCCATACTCTTCATACTACTTCCTCTTGGTTTGTTTTCAAAATATGGCCAAATTTGGCGGCATGAAAATTCTAGGATATGTGATCATCATCAGCATAATGTATGATGTAGATATGGCCATGACCTTGGTCGTTCGTCTTGAAATCCAAGAATGTTCATACCAATCAACAACAAATAATCTTAAATACGTTTAAAAAGGTAAAATTACAACGAGGGTCCATACATTTAGCACGAAGCACCCTAAAATTAAGCAGGGAACCAGTCATGTTTTGCTCCTTCTCGTGAGAGAAGCTGATCAAGCCATAATCTTCATACTACTTTCTCTTTATTTGTTTTCAAAATATGGCCAAATTTGGCGGCATGCAAATTCTTGGATATAGGATCGCGAATCATCAACATAAAGTATGATGTAGATATGGCCATGACCTTGGTTGTTCATCTTGAAACCCAAGAATGTTCATACTCATCGACAACTAATAATCTTAAATATGTTTAAAATTTTACAACTTGCTTTTAGGTTCAAATTTTACATGGACAGTGGGAGTATAATTTACCTCAAGGACCTTAAAAGGGGGAAATTACATCGATATCTTTACATTAGCATGAACTACCCCAAAATTAAGCAAAGAAATAAATCAGTCGGATTCGGCTCATTCTCAAGAGAGCACCTGATCGAGCCATACTCTTTATACCGCTACTTCCTATTCATTTGTTTTCAAAATATATGGCCAAATTTGGTGGCATGCAAATTCTTGTATATGGGATCATCATCAGCATAAAGTGTGATGTTGATATGGCCATGACCTTGGTCGTTCGTCTTGAAACTCCAAGAATGTTCATACTCATTAACAACTAATAATCTTAAATACGTTTAAATTTTACCACTTGCTTCTAGGTTCGAATTTTATACGGACGGTGAAAGTACATGTTACATCAAGGACCTAAAAAAGGTAAAATTACATCGATGTCCATACATTTAGGACGAAGCACCCTAAAATTAAGCAAGGAAAACAGTTGGCTGGGAAGCTTGAGAACTCATAAAACTTGGTAATCAATCGTAAGTGTATCAAGGTCCATTCTTTGTCTGATAACTAGGGTTGTTGTTGTGGTACTCTGAGCCATTTTTCTTCGTACTTGCTTACAAAAAAATCTTGTCGCTTTCAGTTTCATTGTTCCTATAAGTTGGAACCTATGGTTGCCACTATTTTTCACCTTGCCGAGATGCACACATCTACCAAATATGGGAACATTACAATACAATACGATGTGCATATGGTTGTTACCTTTGTTGTTCGGCTTGAAACCCAAGAGTGTTCATACACCGTGGGCCATATATATTGTGTAACTATTTTTTTTGTAATTTATGATGACTCACGGTTAATAATTATTTTTTAGTGCAAATAGTAGTACACGCAAGAGGATGCCATGAATAAGGCTTCATTTTTAGGTTTTCATTATTTTTGTTCATAGCTAGTGATGATCAAATTGTCAACATGCATATTCGTAGCAAGAATTTTAATATTCCTACAAAACTCTCGTTGGTTTTTGAAGTATTGACCGCCTCGGTACCATAAAGACTCAAAGGATGTTTGTAACTTTCTAAGAGCATTCTATCATGTTTACTTGTAGTTCAAATTTGAAAATGATTTTTTATTCCTAATTTTTGGAAACTCCTAGTACTGGTAGAATTATTGTTCACCATGCCAAGATGCACTCATCTACCAAATATAGGAACATTACCATAAAGTATGTTGTACATATATAAGGACATTTAGCTTGTCTTTCGGCCTGAAGCCTAAGGATATGTTCATACATGGTAGGCCATATTTTCAATTACATTGTTTTTTATATACGAACTCTCTTGATAATAATCATTTTCCACAACAAGCAGGACAAGTCACAGGTCACCGTGCAATGTTTTTTATGGTTTTCAAATAAAAGACAAATTTTGTGCATGCAAATGCTTAGCAAGAAGTTGAATTCAACAAATTCTTTGGTTTCCGATATATTGATAGTCTGGGTGTGTGGGTACCTTCAAAAGATACTTGTATAACTTTAAGAGAAATCTACTACTTACTCATATTCAAATTTTATCTAACATTGATAAATCAGCTTAAATTAGTTTAATAATGGGAAGTTCACTAGGAAACCTTGAGAACTCAAAAAATTTCGTAATCGTAAGTGAAACATGTATAAACTTTGTCTGGAAACTAGGTTTATGGCATTCCGAGGCATATTCACCGTGCTTGCTCTCAGGAAAATAAATCCCAAGAAAATAATAATCTGCTTAAAGTTTATGATCAATCAGGGTGTTTTTTTGTGTGAGGTGTAATAAACAGACATATATCGTTAGTCCTACACTTTAAAAGAAACTCTTTGATGGACATTTGGATATGTGAAGGAAACGTCAAATCTTATGTACAAACAAGTTATGTTCAAAAACAAGTTTATTACGACCAAATAAAGCCTTCACAAATTCAATGTGCGACGGACTGTTATGTTGGTACCTTTGTGTAAACATTGGTGTTTCATATGAAATAAGTCTCTTACATACCAGCTACATGCATCCTAAAAGTATTGCGGGTGAAAATATCGTTAGTATCTAGTTTTTAGCATCATTCAAATATTTGTGTGTGAATGGGAGCAATGGCATTCAGGGACCACTTGCCAGTCTTGCTACACAATGAGGTTATATTGGTCATTACAGGACTAACTAGCCAAATTTGTGTATATTATGCTAAAAAACTGTTAAAATATGCAAAAATGACATCCACCAAGTTCTTTGTGCAAAAGTGAGATGAAAAGATAGTGGATCATGCAATTTCCTCTATCTAAAATATTTTATACTACTTCCTCCCTCCCAAAATATAAGGCGTCTAAGGATTGGTCAAAAGTCAAACCTTGCTAACTTTGACCAAATATTTAGAAAAAAATATCTACATCTACAATATTGAATGGACATATTAAGAAAATATACTTTACGGTGAATCTATTGATATTAATTAGTATTATAAATTATATATTTTTGGTGTATAATCATGGTCAAACTTAAAAAATGTTGACTTTTGACTAATCCTCAGGCGTCTTATATTTTGGGATGGAGGGTCATACAAAGTATTGTACTGTACTTACTACTAGCAAAATAGGTACCAGATGGAAGTTTGAAACCTAAAGGGTACCCACTATTTTAGTCGGTTCAAAGAAATGAACTAGTTCGTCAAAAAGTGATGATATGTGAAATGTAGTTTTTTTGTAGTGCGGTACTACTGAAGCTGATAGAGGGTTACCAACTCCCATTCTCTAATAAATCCTCCCCCACCATTCACTCTCTCACTATCACATTCCCGCACTCACCTCACGACTCTCAGTTGTTAACCCAGCTGTTGCCTCAGTGAAACTAATGCCAAAATCTTTGTTTGTGGTTGAGTTGGGGTCCTCATCAAGCTCTGCTTCGGAGCTGCAGGTGGCTTGTTCGATTCCGACAGCCTCAGCACCCTCTCTGAAGCGTCCTTCGCCTTTCGCGCGTGTGCGGTTCGTGCCCAAGGTGAGGCATCTGTCGCCCTTAGGGTTTAGGCCGGTCGTGCTGAAACCTCGTCGCCCGCCGAGCGGTCGTCCAAGCCTCCGGCGCCGCGTGTGTTGGGAATGAATGCACGTGCAGCAGTGGATGCGTCCTTTTCGTCTGCAGGTTGGACTCTCATTCCCAATGTGCCAAATTTCAGAGTGTACGCGGTGAAACCCCTATCGATGGCGCCCCCTTCATCAGCGATTGTCTGCGCTTCTTCAGTGTATGTGGCTGGTTCTTCGTCAGTGGTGCCTTGTTCATCTTCTCAACCCATCGATCCTTGTGCAAGTTTGCGCCCCCCAACTGCAACGAGGTTAGATCTGGAGGATTGGGCCTTTAACCCAAATCCGATGTGCATCTAGTCAAATTTTTGCAACGTGTACTGTAGGTCCTTTATTGAACTACTTAGTTGTATGTCATATTCTTGATAATTTTCTTTTGTGTTGTTCTTTATACTCCCTCCGTCCAGAAATAACTGACTTGACTTTGCCTAGATTTGAATTATGTATATTTGTCTTTTGTGTTGTTCTTCTTAGTTATGGAATATTCTTGATGACGATGATGCGGGGTTCTATTTTGGTACTTAGATGATGCATTGTGCTGTTTAGGAATTTTCCATGACGCATTGTGTTGTTTTAGTATTTTTTTATATGATGCATTGTGTCCTGTCTCCTCACTGTGTTGTTTCGTCCATTTTGATCTGTGTTCTGCTGTTTAGGATTAAATGACATGCCTTCTATATGTTCAGATTATTTCAATGACCCATCAGTTTAGGTAATTTTGATTGTGCAGACATTGTTTATTAAATTTAATTACATAATACCTTTTGTTGTTTTGGTATTTTTGATGATGCACATCATATATGCTGTTTTGTCTATCCAGATAATGCATTGTGCTGTTTTAGCCATTCAGATTATGCATTGTGTTGTTTTTTTGTGGGGGATATGCATTGTGCTATTTAATCAATCTAATTAAATGTTATGCCTTCTAGTAGCTGTTCAGATAATTTTGAGGATCCATTGGGTTAGGTCATTCTGATGATGCATTGTGTTGTGTAGGCAATTTAATTTACCTGATAATTTGTGCTATTTACGTAATTTTGATGGTGCAATGACTCATTGTGATCTTTAGTCAATTTATACAATGCATCGTGTTGTTTTGGTAATTCCAAAGGACTGACGCAATGGTAATTTTCATGTAGGACGACCCAGCTGTTATTGGGTCGGCAGCATAGAAAACAAAAAAATTCCTATGATGAGAACTACATTCCAAGATCTATCTACTAGATACAGAGCAACGGGCGGACATACATCCATCGAGAACATACCCTCGAAGACAACGAGTTTTGTTAACGAGTAGGAACTCGTGGTTGATGTAGTCATACACTTGCCGATCTCAAGATCGTGTGGAAGTCCGAGCGCCGCAAATCAGCAGCGCATCCGTCCTCGCACACATGTTCAAGCCACCGGACAACCTGCACCTGCTCGCTCTAGCAATGTAGCAGAAGTAGCAACTCCTTCCAAACGAAATGCCACCGGGAACATATATCTCGCTAATCTGAGACCATGGGGGAATAATTCTAGAGGAGGAGAGAGATCCGTCACGAGGAGGTGTGAGGAAGGAGGAAGAGGGGGCCTTTTATAGGAGGAGGGGGGTACCCCTCCCCATGGCCAGCGCCCCATGGGGGGTGACCCCTCACCTCCCCCATTCATGTGGTGGTAACTCCACAATAAAATGCCCCTTCACATTCTCTTTTAAAGTCCACTTTAAATGCATTAAAATTCTATAAGTTTAATGCTCTCTCATTTAATAAAACTCTTTTATTATATTTATTCAGAATTTTGTTAATTACTTTAATTAACAAACATTCACATAAAACCCCTTGCAATATTTCAATATCACATGCAGAACCACTTTCTGCAATTTCACCCAAAACAATTCCGGTTTCTATCGAAACAATTCCTGCGCTTTGCAATTCTTTTGTCTGAAACATATGTGCTCCAAAATGGTGTCCGGTAACTCTTAAGTGTGTCACCCTATGGTTCACGAATAATGCAGACATGATTGAGACTCCTCTCAGATCAATAATCAGAAGCGGGACCTGGAGATCCATACTTACTCATGCATATTCAATGATGACTTCTGTGATCGTGAGAACCTTTAACGCTAGTAACTTAATCCCTTTGTCTCATGATATAATACATGTCCGAGATTCGATCATCTATATCCAAATACCTAGTTTGATCTCGTTACCGACATGCACTCTTTTCTCATTCCCGTGATATAACATTCTAGTGATCACATCACTTGCTTGCAAGCTATCTTAATGTGATATCACCGAGAGGGCCCAGAGTATATCTATCCGTCATCAGGATTGACAAATTCCACTCTTGATCCATGAGCCTCAACATAACACCTTTGTAGCACTGAACCCATCTTTATAGTCACCCTATTACGGTGTGACATTTGATGTTATCAAGATACTCTTCCATAGTTAGCAATTGACATGATCTCATGGTCTAAGGATAAAGATTACTTCATATGATGTTTATAGAAATATAAACATAATGACTTGATCGTAATGCTATACTTCGGATGAATGTTCATCACATCATTTCACACATGTTGTGACATTGTTATTAACAACATCCAATGTCTATGATCGAGAAACCTTGATCATCTTGTTAATCAACAAGCTAGTCTATAAGAGAGGCATAACTAGGAACCTTTTTTGTTTATTAAACACACATGTATTGACGTTTCGATCAATACAATTATAGCATGCAAAATAAACATCTATCATATACGTGGAATACATAATAACAACTTTATTATTGCCTCTCAGGGCATATTTCCTTCAGCCTCCCACTTGCACTAGAGACTATAATTTAGTTCATATAGTGATAAATCTAACACCCATGGAGTTCTGGTGTTGATCATGTTTTTCCCTAGGGAGAACTTTACTCAACGGATCTGCTACATTTAGGTCCATGTGTACTTTACAAATCTTTATATCTCCATCCTTGACATGCTCGCGGATGGAGTGAAACCGGCGCTTAATATGCTTGGAATTCTTGTGAGACCTCGGTTCCTTGGCATTGGATATGGCTCCATTGTTATTAGAATAGATCACCATTGGGTCCAATACACTAGGAACCACACCTAGTTCTGTTATGAACTCTTTCATCCAAACCGCTTCCTGCGCCGCTTCTAAAGCAGCAACATATTCCGCCTCCGTCGTTGATCCAGCAACCACGGGCTGTTTGGAACTCCTCCAACTAACTGCTGCTCCGTTCAAGAGAAATACGTATCCGGATTGAGACTTAAAGTCATCCGGATCGGTGTCAAAGCTAGCATCGACATAACACTTAGCGACTAGCTCTTCTTCACATCCGTATATAAGAAACATATCCCTAGTTCTTCTCAAGTACTTAAGGATATTCTTGACCGCTATCCAGTGTTCTAAACCTAGATCAGATTGGTACCTACTAGTCAAACTAATAGCATGTGCCACATCCGGTCTTGTACATAGCATGGCATACATTATAGAGCCTATGGACGAGGCATAGGGGATCTTATCCATTATCTCTCTTTCTTCCGCCGTAGCCGGACTTTGAGTCTTGCTCAATGTCTTGCCTTGCAACATAGGTAAGAACCCCTTCTTACTTCCGTCCATATTAAACTTCTTTAATATCTTATCAAGGTATGTACTCTGCGATAGCCCAATTAGGCATCTTGATCTATCTCTATAGATTTTAATGCCTAATATATATGACGCTTCACCAAGGTCTTTCATCGAACATTTGCTGTTTAGATAACTTTTAACACTATTTAAAAGATCTATATCATTTCCAATCAATAATATGTCATCCACATATAATATCAAAAATTCCACATTGCTCCCACTCACTTTCTTGTAAATACAAGCCTCTCCATAAGTTTGGACAAATCCAAACTCTTTGATCACCTCATCAAAACAGAGATTCCAACTCTAGGATGCTTGCTTCAGTCCATAGATGGATCGCTAAAGTTTGCATACCTTATTAGCATCCTTAGGATCGACAAAACCCTTAGGTTGTATCATATACAACTCTTCTTCAATATTACCATTGAGGAACGCAGTTTTGACATCCATCTGCCATATTTCATAATCGAAATATGCAGCAATTGCTAACATAATCCTAACCGACTTTAGCATTGCTACGGGAGAGAATGTCTCATCATAGTCAACTCCTTGAATTTGTCGAAACCCCTTTGCGACCATCAGCATCAGCATCAGTTTTTCTTTTGAAAATACATTTATTCTCAATGGCCTTTCAATCGTGAGGTAAGCCTACCAAGGTCCAAACCTGGTTTTCGTACATGGATTCCATCTTGGATTTATGGCTTCTAGCCATTTGTTGGAATCCATGTCATCATTGCTTCTTCATACGTCAAAGGGTCATCCATTTCATCAACCATGAAATTCACAACAGGATTGCCGTACAGTTCAGGAGCTGCACGTGTCCTACTTGACCTGCGAGGTTCGGTAGTGTCCTCTTTCGGAGTTTCATGATCAATATCATTAGCTCTCTCTTCATTAGGTGAAGTCAACTCCGAAACAATTTCCGGTGCTGTGCTACTCGCCATTTCATGAAGAGAAGGTTCAATAACCTCTTCGAGTTCTACCTTCCGACTACTCACACCTTTCGCGAGAAACTCCTTCTCAAGAAAGGATCCATTCTTGGCAACAAAAACCTTGCCCTCGGATCTATGATAGAAGGTATACCCAATTGTTTCCTTAGGGTATCCTATGAAGACGCATTTTTCCACTTTGGGTTCCGATTTATCCGGCTGAAGTTTCTTCACATAAACATCGCATCCCCAAACTTTAAGAAATGACAACTTAGGTTTGTTTCCAAACCATAATTCATACGGTGTCGTTTCAACGGATTTAGATGGTGCCCGATTTAAAGTGAATGCAGCGGTTTCCAGTGCATAACCCCAAAATGACAGTGGCAAGTCAGTCAAAGACATCATAGATCGACCCATATCCAATAAAGTACGATTACGACGTTTCGACACACCATTACATTGTGGTGTTCCGGCAGGCGTGAGTTGTGAAACTATTCCACACTCTTTCATATATGTGCTAACTCGTAACATAGATACTCACGTCCAAGGCCGGACCACAAAAATTTGATCTTTCTATTATGATGATTTTCACTTCATTCTGAAATTCTTTGAACTTTTCAAAGGTTTCAGACTTGTGTTTCATCAAATAGATATACCTGTATCTACTCAAATCATCCGTGAAAGTAACAAAGTAACGATATCCACCTCGCGCCGACACACTCATTGGTCCACACACATCAGTATGTATGATTTCCAATAAATCTGTCGCCCGTTCCATTGAACTGGAAAATGGCGTTCTGGTCATCTTTCCCATAAGGCATGGCTCACATGTATCAAATGATTCAAAATCAGGTGATTCCAAAAGTCCATCAGAATGGAGTTTCTTCATGCGTTTAACGCCAATATAACCTAGACGGCAGTGCCACATATATGCAGATATATCATTATCAAGTTTAATCCTTTTAGCATCAACATTATGAATATGTGTAATACTACTATCGAGATCCAATAGAAATAAACCATTCAACACAGGTGCATGACCATAAAAGATATCATTCTTATAAATCGAACAACCATTGTTTTCAGATTTAAAGGAATAACCACTTTGCATCAAACACGATCCGGATACAATGTTCATGCTCAGTGCAGGCACCAAATAACAATTATTTGGATTTATAACTAATCCTGATGGCATATGGAGAGGTAGCGTCCCGACGGCGATCACATCAACTCTTGATCCATTGCCGACTCGCATCATGACTTCATTCCTTGCTATTTGCCGCTTGTTCCACAGCCCCTGAACCGAGTTACATATATTAGCAACCGATCCTGTATCAAATACCCAGGTGCTACTGCGAGTACTAGTCAAGTACACATCAATAACATGTATATCACATATAACTTTGTTTGCCTTGCCGGCCTTCTTGTCCGCCAAATACTTGGGGCAATTGCGCTTCCAATGGCCAGTCCCCTTGCAATAGTAACACTCGGTGTCAGACTTGGGGCCATCTCAGGGTTTCTTTTCAGGTGTGGCAACAGATTTGCCACCCTTCTTTCCCTTGTGCTTGCCTTTCTTGTCCTTCTTGAAACCGGTGGTCCTATTGATCATTAACACTTGATGTTCTTTCCTAATCTACACTTCTGCAGTCTTAAGCATTGACAGAAGCTCGGGAAGAGACTTCTTCATGCCCTGCATGTTATAGTTCATCACGAAGCTCTTGTAGCTAGGTGGCAGAGATTGGAGAACACGATGTATGCCTAAGTCAATGGGAATCGTTATTCCCAAGGACACAAGCTTATCGGCGTACGTAGACATTTTGAGTACGTGCTCACTAACGGCGCTGTTCTCCTGCATCATGCAGCTAAAGAACTTTTTAGTAGCATTATAACTCTCTACGGCAGCATGGGTATCGAAAATCATTTTCAATTCTCCCATGGTATCAAAGGCATTGCCATTTTCGAAACGCTTTCGAAGTTCTGGCTCTAGCCCATACAGTATGCCGCAATGAACTAAGTTGTGGTCCTCCTGACGAGTCACATAGACATTCTTTTCCTCGTCAGGGGCATCAGGAGCTGGTGGGGGGCCTAGCGGTGCCTCTTGCACATATAGCTTTTGTGCAGCAGTGAGGAGAATCCTCAAATTCATAGCCCAGTTGGTGAAGTTGCTACCATTCACAGCAAATTTCTCTTTCTCCATGAACACATTGAAATTAAAAGCAGGTGGTGCCATCTACAACAGAATTTGTAAAGTTTATTTAGACTAAGTAATGATAGAGTGAGTTCAACTAATCCAAATTACTAATGAACTCCCACTCAAAAATGACATCCCTCGTGTCCTTTTGGTGATTACATGAACCAAATCCACTACACCAAGTCCGATCATCACGTGAGTTGATGTAGCTTCAAAGGCGAGCATCTATATGGGCATCATATCAACTATATGACTTATGCTTAACCTTTCGGTCCGTGTTCCGAGGCCATGTCTGTACATGCTAGGCTCGCCAAGTAAGAACCTTAGTATTCGCGTGTGTAAAACTGTCTTACACCCGTTCTTATGAAAGCATAGAGTCGAGTACACCCGATCATCACGTGATGTCTCGAAACACGATCCACAGAATGGTGCATACTTAAGGAAGAACACATTTTATCTTGATATCTAAATGAGGGATCATCTTACAATGCTACAAAAAGCGCCAAACTAGCAGTATAAGATGCTAACATCTAATGTGTAAAGTGAGATGATATGGTTCATGCATTTGATCTCTATCATTTGCATCGTGGTATGATCTCTATCATTCCTTTGTGTGTAAGGCCAAGGTCTATGGAACTTACACGTTGAGTGTGTTGTAAGAGTATATATCATACATCTACGTACAACAATACCATATCAAGACACTAACCCAGCAACGATCTATACTAGACGCCTCTAATTTATCAATTGCAAGTTTTATGTGGCTTAGGGCTTTCGGAGATAGAACCGGTCTTACCTACGAACATGAACCACAACGAGGATAACCAAGTTATTAGCAACTCATTGTAAATCAGATATTGACTATAGTAGGAGAGATAGACACCCGCCAGCCACTTATGCAAAACAAGTTGCATGTCAGTCGTGGAACCGGTCTCATGTACGATGACATGTAAGGTTGGTCTGGGCTGCTTCATCCCACTATGCCACCAATATCCAAAATACATAGAAGATGCAATAACATGATCATCATCGCCCACATATAAACATATGTGTACTACCCGTGCAAACCACCTACGCGTAGATCAGGCTCTGATACCACTGTTGGGTCCGCAGCATAGAAAACAAAAAAATTCCTACGATGAGAACTACACGCCAAGATCTATCTATTAGATATAGAGCAATGGGCGGACATACATCCATCAAGAACTTACCCTCGAAGACAACGAGTTTTGTTAACGAGTAGGAACTCGTGGTTGATGTAGTCGTACACTTGCCGATCTCAAGATCATGTGGAAGTCCGAGCACCACAAATCAGCAGTGCATCCGTCCTCGCACACACGTTCCAGCCACCGGACAACCTCCACCTCCTCGCTCCAGCGATGCAGCGGAAGCAGCAACTCCTTCCAGACGAAATGCCACCAGGAACATGTATCTTGCTAATCTGAGACCATGGGGGAATAATTCTAGAGGGGGAGAGAGATCCTTCACGGGGAGGTGTGAGGAAGAAGGAGGAAGAGGGGGGCCTTTCATAGGAGGAGGGGGGTACCCCTCCCCATGGCCGGCGCCCCATGGGGAGTGACCCCTCACCTCCCCGATTCATGTGGTGGTAACTCCTCCACATTAAAATTCCCCTTCACATTCTCTTTTAAAGTCTCCACTTTAAATGCATTAACATTCTCGAAGTTTAATGCTCTCTCATTTAATAAAACTCTTTTATTATATTTATTCAGAATTTTGTTAATTACTTTAATTAACAAACATTCACATAAAACCCCTTGCAATATTTCAATATCACATGCAGAACCACTTTCTGCAATTTCACCCGAAACAATTCCGGTTTCCATCGAAACAATTCCTGCACTTTGCAATTCTTTCATCTGGAACATATGTGCTCCAAAATGGTGTCCGGTAACTCTTAAGTGCGTCACCCTACGATTCGCGAATAATGAAGACATGATTGGGACTCCTCTCAGATCAATAATCAGAAGCGGGACCTGGAGATCCATACTGACTCATGCATATTCAACGATGACTTCTGTGATCGTGAGAACCTTTAACGCTAGTAACTTAGTCCCTTTGTCACATGATATAATACATGTCCGAGATTCGATCATCGGTATCCAAATACCTAGTTTGATCTCGTTACCGGCATGCACTCTTTTCTCGTTCCCGTGATATAACATTCTAGTGATCACATCACTTGCTTGCAAGCTATCTTAATGTGATATCACCGAGAGGGCCCAGAGTATATCTATCCGTCATCGGGATTGACAAATTCCACTCTTGATCCATGAGCCTCAACATAACACCTTCGTAGCACTGAAGCCATCTTTATAGTCACCCTATTACGGTGTGACGTTTGATGTTATCAAGATACTCTTCCGGAGTTAGCAATTGACATGATCTCATGGTCTAAGGATAAAGATTACTTCATATGATGTTTATAGCAATGTAAACATAATGAATTGATCGTAATGCTACACTTCGGATGAATGTTCATCACATCATTTCACAAATTTTGTGACCTTGTTATTAACAACATCCAATGTCTATGATCAGGAAACCTTGATCATCTTGTTAATCAACAAGCTAGTCTATAAGAGAGGCATCACTAGGAACCCTTTTTTTATTAAACACACATGTATTGACGTTTCCGATCAATATAATTATAGCATGCATAATAAACATCTATCATATACGAGGAATACATAATAACAACTTTATTATTGCCTCTCAGGGCATATTTCCTTCAGTTGTAATGCCGAACTTAGACTACATTCTTCACCGAACTGCTCCAGCTCTAGGTGGCTATGTAGATGCTCTACCCATCATACCAGGGGAGTTGAAGCTACCGGGTAGGAGAGTGGAGGCCTTGGCAAGGGCAAGTGCTGCTAGGTCGGTCGCTAGTTCTGCGAAACCAAGAAGATGCCCTAGGTCGGTTGGAAGCCATGCCACGACGGATCGTCCTAGGCGCTTCTACATCCAGTTAGTCCAGCATGACTTGTATATGCTTATCATCCCGACTTACTTCAAGCCTTACTTGAAGGACGCCCCTACCCACAACTAGTGGTGGTCCAAGCATGCGAGGAATGCGAGTGGGTTATCCATGCCAACCGCAACAAAGACCAGATCGTCCTAGACAAAGAGTGGGATACCTTTGCTTCTTTCCATGGGATGAAGGAGGGTGACTGCCTTATGTTCAAGGTCACCGTGGACGGGTTCAAGATGAAAATCGATGACCGCATCACCTCATGCGGGAAGGTGTTCGTCTGGTGTGAGCACACACATCTTGTTTAAGTGCCAATTTGGATCGAAGGATTTTCAAAGGAATTTTGGAGGAATTCGACCCATAGTATTTTTTTTCATAAGGAAGCCCTTTGGATGAAAGGAATCATACCTCCAAAATTCATATAGATTGCATTTCTACACCCCAATCCCATAGGAATTTCAACATCCACTTTTCTACACTCATTCGTGTAGGATTGAGGTAATTTTCCTCCGCGTTTACTATGTTTCATCGAAATGACTTTAAGCCAGCTGATTTGTACCTCTGACCCTGTTATCCTATGTTTTGAAATTCTGTGATCCAAAGAAAGGTATTTCCTCTGTTTTGCAATCCATTGTTTTGTACCTGTGACCGAGTCAAATTCCAGTGTTTTTAAATCCTATTATCCAAAGAAGCCCAAAGTTACCTTTAAGTTTGTCATTCGATCTTTTGGTGACCGCTTGTGATGCTTATGCGTCAAGCCCTAAGTTTATTCAATGCGACTACTACTACTACTACTCCCTCCGATTCATTGGTAGATACGTCCAATTCAGCAACGAGTAAATATGGATGGGAGGGAGTACTACTATGAGCAAGAGACCAAAATGGTGGAGCAGTTTTGATTAAAATATTCTTGGACATGTGTCTAGTATAAGACCCAGAGGCTAGTTGATTAAAATATTTGGCATAATCCTTTGAGGTATTTTCATTGGCTAGAGCACTAGTAGTTTGGAAAGAAAAAGTGAAAAAAAAGTTGCTACATGGGACCCACGCAAGAGACCTAAATGGTGGAGCAGTTTTGATTTTGCTAGACTCATGTCTAAGTGATTTTCTTAGCTCATGCCCAAGCAGCACACTGCACAATATTTGTAGCTAATAAGCTTGATCGCTTGATGGACCAACGATATTGCTCGAAGGCTAACGACGAGACCTAGTACTTTTTTTGAACAAGCGAGACCCAGTACTTGACGTTTTGCTTCCAATATTCACTCTCCTCTCTCCTCCTACTAGTACTACCTCGCTCTGCCTTCACAGAAACCATTTTCTTCCACTGCTCCTCCCTTTCTTCTCTACTTCTTCATCCAGCGATGTCACAAAATATCCTGTCTCGTTGGAAGAATAGCAAGATGGCGGTGGTTAGAGCCATGGAGAAATCCCACCAGCAGGGTGACCTGTAGGCTCGGACCGAGAAAGGAGACTAGCCATGGGGCGAGGGCTCGTCTTCGCGCATGTATCCGAAGAGCGAGTATCATGGGGACCAAGAGTCCGGGTAGGTTTGTATTCCCGTTGATTCCTGGACTGTCTGCTCCTACTATTGAACCGTCTATGTACATCTTCCAGGGAAGGTGGCTCAAACGTTGAATTTTCCACCCCATGGGTCGATATCTCGACGTATATCTCTGACACGTACGATGCCCTTATGCCCGCTCTCGGTCGAAGAAGAGAGGTACTGTAGTCACTATACATGTATTGACATTTTTTGTTCTTCTCTACATGCACTCCATGCTCTCTTACTAATGATGCATTTTCCATGCAGGAAGTTAGGGTGAGAATCTCGGCCAAAGTAGCTGAAATCTACAGCCATAACATCAACATTCTTTAGAAAAACTTCGAGCTCAACCTAGAGTGTGATCGCCTCCAAGACGATTTGGCTTGTCAAATGAAGCTCGCACGATCTTATGAGCGTGACTCCTCCACGCTTCGCGCTGAGTGTGAAAATTTGAAGAAAGAAGTCACAGTGCTCCGCAGCCAGCAGTTACCATTGCGGAGATCGTCCAGGTCACGCCCCGCTAAGTAGGAAGAGAGAAGCCATCTCATGTTGGCCGTCGAGGTCGCGACCATTGCGGAGGTCGTCGAGGCCCTACCTCTGCAAGGCGGCCACAGTGTTGCAATCGCCGAATCTTGGAGTAAGAACTAGGAAGGGGAGGACTTGCCTATGTGGCCCTCATTTTTCTTTCTTTTGGGTGCATGGATCGTTTTTTCTCATCCGTTTGCGCATAATTATATTACACTCTTTAGCGTTCAAATGCGCTCTATGGAACTTTTGTAACGATATACTTGCCGTATAGTAGTCATTGTTTAGTGTGCAATTACATTCAAATTTAGTCAAATATGTGACATCCTTTTTAATTAGGTTGGAGGGCATTTTCAGAAAAATTAGGCTGGAGGGAGAGTATGTCTGATAAATCAAAAATAATTAACTCGTCAATGAGCGATCTTTAAATTTGGTCATACTTTCTACTTTATCAGATGTCTAGGGATCCGAATCCAGTGTCTAGAGAAGAAAATGCACCATCAGCGTCGGGGACACCCAGCTATTGTCTGGACTCTAGAGTACTTTGGGTCACAAGCACAGCTACCCCTATAGTCTACCCACTGACAGCCAACGATTCCTTGCATCGGCATTCCCGCCTGAGCCTTTGCACGGAAGGTATCCGCTTTGACCGGTTGATTTTGGATTGGACGGTCAAGATTGCTAGACGCTGAACTCTGTCTCTCTGGATGATGTTTCTACTACTACTACGTAAAAATACACTTACGTGTGAGTTGCGTTGATTAGCGAGGGTCATCAGCGTATGGGGGCCTCGACTGCAAAAAAAAAAGTTTGCCACTCAATCAAGTGTGCTCACATATACCATTAAATGTAAGCATTTTACCAGCTCGACTGCCTCTATGCACTAATCATCCATCCATCTAATCACTCGATATATAATTTAAAGTGTTCAATTCTCCATATCTAACAAATGATTCTTCAAACTGACAACCTATAAAACTCCTCTAGAAAGAGAGAAAGAGAAATTACTTATGATGTTAATTAGGTGTGTAGTATTACCTTTGTATGTAAATACAAATTAGCGGAAGTACTTAATCACTAACGTGTAACTAATTTCGTGCATTATTTTATAGTAAAATACTTCAGTACAAAAATGTAAAACTGTGACGGAAGAAAAGAAGTGGTTTCATTTATGGAGTGTAGCGAATATCATTATTTATCATGACAACATTGCAAATTTATAATATTGTCGTATTCCCTCAATATGAAACTTAGATTTGTCTAGATTCACGAGTATATAGATCATATTCATGAGTATATAGACGTATTTTAGTGATACATATGAATCTTGATAAATTCCAAGTCACTTATTTCCGAACTAGTAGTAATAGTTTTATCACAAGTCTCCTAAGACAAGAGGTCAATTGTCTTTGTGAGTGTCCACAAGAATGTAGTACATTTATTGAATTAAAAATTTGCACCTAGCCACCACAAATGAATCTAGCATTCTCCCTCCTTGACACTTCTAATTACAAATTGATGGTCACTAAGGTTTATACACATCAAGTCATTGTATATGGTTATTGTGTTGGAATTCATTTCTTGTGCTATATATTTTTGGTGACAAAGACATTATTTTTTGTCATGTAATGGAAACATTTCCTCTGATGGTGAAAACATTGTTTCGTTTTATGGAATGCTCTGTAAAATGGTAAAAATAATTATTAACAATGAAAATATTTTTAGATACTAAAAAAAGGTCACAACTCTTTTTTGGTCATTTCATGCCTCATTAGAAATGATGGTAGTTTAATGTAATATTTAGAAAGTAGGGAAAACACGATGAAACTTATCGTTGTTCATGGAGAGGTATATGTACATTGTCTGTCTGGACGTTAAATGTGAACAATGCAAAACCAAAAGTGTGCATGTCGACAGTCATGTAAAACCATCCATAGTACTGCATCCTAAAAAATACACGATATCTTGGTAAGCTAGAAACATGTTTGGGAGTACTTCTAAAATACCCGCGAGATGTTTAGTTCTAATAAGTCAACCAAGTATTGCACCAAAGTTCTAAATTATGCATGATATTATTATGCTTTAATAAGGTAAGTTATTGGAGTGCACGCAATAAAATAGTCGTGCCAAGCACGTACAGTTTACTAGTCACGTAAGTATAGTACCTTTTTTTGAGCTGCATGCATTCACTCCTGAACACCATAAGTAAAAGTTTGAACTTGTGGAGTGCCAAAATGACATTACACCAGCTAGCCCAATTAATGGTCTGCTAGTACAGTAACATACACATCTACCCTATTGTCTACTCTGGGATACCCAGCGATTGCTTGCATAGGTGTCTACGCCATAGCCTTTGAAGGGAAGGTATCCTCTATGGCCCGTTGATTTGGGATGGACGGACAAGATTGCTAGACGGCCAAAATCACGTGGTCCCCACTCTCTTGCGCCCCTCCATTTCAAACACTGCGAAATTTCTGGCGCCCCTTCGTTTCAAACGATACCAAAATCACGTGGTCCTCACTCTCTCGCGCCCCTCTATTTCAAACACTGCGAAATTTTTGGCGCCCCTCCATTTCAAACGATACCAATATCATGTGGTCCCCACTCCCTTGCGCCCCTCCATTTCAAACACTGCGAAATTTATGGTTCCCTTCCATTTCCAACGATACCAAAATCACGTGGTCCCCACTCTCTCGCGCCCCTCCATTCCAAACACTATGAAATTTCTCACACCCGGAACCTCCCGCAGCACTTCTCCGCGGCTGGCTTTGCCCGCCGGAACTCGACACCATGCACTCCTCAGCCAACATTATACCGGAGCTGCATCAGATGCGGTCTCATACAAAGCATCATTGCCGCTTCACTGACGTCCACCGCACCCGACCTTGGTCACCGAGTCCGTCGTCGTTCACTGCACCTGATTACCTGATTTTATTTTCCCACTTTCCCCTCCACGACCGAATCCGTCAACGACTGCCCAAGATCTGCATCAACGCCGATGGCATCCTCCCCACCCGTACCATACCTGAACCACCGTGCAGTGCACCAATTCAACCTCGTCCACCGCGGTCAAGCCGGCATCGAGCCCCAAGATCTGCTTCCCCGACGCAAACAACCGGTGCAACCGAAGCACCCTGGATGACAAGGATGTCACCCGCGCCGGTACGGATGATGATTAGAAGCCTATCCGACCATGGTAGCCAAATCACCAACTCTTTTTTGTTTTGTCAGCAGTACAGTGATACATTGCAAATGTATCTATAATTTTTTATGTTCCATGCTTGGTTTTATCCACTTTCTTGTGTTTTATCCACACTTTGGAGTACTTTTCATATGATTTCTTGGACTAACCTATTAATAAGAGCCACAGTGCCAGCTGCCTGTTTTCTGCTGTTTTTGGTTCCAGGAAAGTCAGAAAATGAATATTCTTGGAATTGGACGGGACAAAAGCGAAAGTGCCTATTTTACTAGAAGTCATATGGAGCCAGAATACGAGACGGAGAGGAGCCAGGGGGCCAGCACACCACCTGGTCGCGCGGGCCAGGCCTGGCCGCGCCAGGGGGTGGTGTGGCCAGCCCAGGCACCCCCTCGGTCTCCCTCTTCGCCTATAAGTTGCCTTCTGACCTAAAAACTCAGGAGGGTTCGACGTTTTTCCAGAAGGAGTTCCGCTCCGCCGCCACCACCAGATTCCACGAAACAGCACCAGAAACTCCATTCTAGCACCCTGCCGGGACAGGGAATTGGAGGAGATCATCGCCATCATCATCACCATCGCTTCTCCATTGACCATCCATGTTTCCCCCATCTATGAGTGAGTAATCCCCCGCTGTAGGCTATGGGGATGGTAGGGACTGGATGAGATCGTTCATGTAATGGCATCAGATTATTAGGGCATGGTGCCTAGTATCTTTTATTAGTGCTTTGTGACTTTGTTGCGACTTGTTGTGCTTAATGCTTGTCACTAGGGCCCGAGTGCCATGATTTCAGATCTGAACATGTTATTGATTCATTATGATAGTATTGTTTATGGTCTTATCTGCAAGTTGTATACACACGTTGTTGTCCGGAACCAATGGCCCCGAAGTGACAGAAATCGGGATAACCGGAGGGAATGGCTTTGATGTGAGGATCACATGTGTTCACAGAGTGTTAATGCTTTGCTCCGGTGCTCTATTAAAAGGAGCACCTTAATTGCCAGTACTTCCCTTGAGGCCCCGCTGCAAACAGGCTGGCAGGACAAAAGATGTTGTGCAAGTTCTCATTGCGAGCACGTATGACTATATATGGAACACATGCCTAGGATTATCTAGTACTTGGATGCTTTATCTTATTTATCTACAATTGCCCTATGTTCTGATTGCTATGTGAATTGTCTTGTCTATGCAACGCCCGTCCATCCATCCCAATGCCTACCGCACTTGAATCCTACTGTTTACTGCTATTGTTACTGTTGTCTTTACTTTACTACCGTTGTTACTATTCCTACAAAACTGTTGCTACTGATAAACTTCTGTGAGCAAGATTGTTTCCAGGTGCAGCTGAATTGATAACTCAGTTGTTAAGGCTTATAAATATTCTTTGGCTCCCCTTGTGTCGAATAAATAAATTGGGTTTCACTTCCCTCAAAAATACTGCGATACACCCTTATACTTGTGGGTCATCAAGACTATTTTCTGGCACCGTTATCGGGGAGTATAGCTTTATTTATCGAGTTCACTTGGATTCTCTGTTGTTCGCTGCTATCCATCCATCATGGGTAAGTCTCGTGATGGCAAGGTTCCCTTTTTACCATCCACTACAAGAAGAGGTACGGTTCTGAACACCTCTGTTGCTCTTGATTCACCATCTATTATAAGTAAGCTTGTTACACCACCACATACACATGCTACACACACTGTTACTACTGCTGAATCTGAAACTTCTGATGCTTATGATGCTGCTTCTACTGTGCTTGATAAGAGTGGTTCATTAGGTCCTTTCCTAGAGGCTACGATTGCTAGAACTATAGCTGGAAATACTGAAACTCCTAATGAAGACACTACCACACCTGTTAGTTCACCGGAGTCTAGTGAAAGTTATGATATTGAAGATGGTTATGTTGAAATGACCGATGAATTTATTAAAGAATGAAAAAACACCCATGATAGGAGTGCTGCTAAGAGTCTCCTTGAGAGGCATACTATTAGACCCAAATTATCTCCTGTTGCTAAGTTTGCAGCTTCTCCCATAAACATTATAGATAAATATTATGATTTCTCTCTCAATCTATCTTACATAGCTATTGTTGAGAAAGAACCTTTTTGTGGGACTAAGAATGAAAGTGCGGTAGCACATATGAATGAACTTTCTACCATGAGTGGCTTGTTTTCTGATGATATTAAGATGTGTACTTACTTTGTTGCTAAGATTTTCCCCTTTTCACTGAAAGGAGAAGCTAAAACTTGGTTTACTAATTTACCTACTAGATCTATTGATAGCCCTGATTGCTTGATTAGTACTTTCCTGCAGAAATATTTTCATCATAGTGCTAGACATGCTATTTTGCAGGAACTTTTTGATTTTAAACAGGGAGAAAAAAAGGTATTGCCTGAATCTTGGGCAAGGTTTTGTGCTTTGATTCATGCATAGGCTGGAAGTCCATTACCTAAGAATGAGCTTCTTGATATATTTTATAAAGGACTAACCGAAGAATCTAGGACATACCTAGATAGTTGTGCTGATTGTGTTTTCAGGAATAGGACCCCTAAGGAAGCCGAGGAATTAATGGCTAAAATAAGCAAGAATTATGAAGATTGGACTCCTCATGAACAAGCTATACCTGAAGTAATTGTACCTGAACCTACTATACCAATGCCTATTCCAACATCAAAGAAGAGGGGATTTATTGAATTAAATGATGAAGTGATGAAGGAAGCTAAGAAATGTCTTAAGGAGAAGGGAATTAAAGCTGCAGATGTCAAGAATTTACCTCCTATAGAAGAATTATGTAAGACTATTCCCTACTCACCCACTATCGAGGTACACTCTCTCCAACACTTTGATTAAGGTGATATCCCTTACTCTAAACCTCCTGATAAATGCTTAGAAGGATATCTTTATTGTTAGGCAGGATAATTTTAATAAAAGGGTGCAAAATCATCTAATGGAAAACACTAGAGCTATTGTTGAGTTGAAAGATATTGTGGAAAGAACCTCTAATGATGTTAAAATGATTGTTAAACACTTTCAAATGGTTCAAACTCAAATTTAATACCAACTGATATATCTTTGCAAATGGCTAATAAATCTACCGCTATTCCTGTTGGTATATGTGAGGATGTACATGTTAAAGTGGCTCATAATTTCTTGATATTAACTGATTTTGTTGTGCTTGAAATGCATGAAGATGATAATATGTCTATTATTCTTGGGAGACCTTTTCTTAATACTCCAGGAGCTGTTATTAATTGTAATCAAGGAAAGGTGACCTTCAATGTTAATGACAAGGAACATACTGTCTATTTCCCCAAGAAGATTGAAAGGACTTATGGTTTGAGTTCAATTGAACATGTTGAGGGCATTCAAGTTGGAGAAACATATTGTACCATATCAAGAGAAAAATTTGAAACTATTATGATTGGGACCATTGCTATCAAGGTTGAGATAACATAATCACTAGTGAAATACAAGTTTTGTCTCATATGAAATTGTTTTGGTAACAAGACCTGATCAACCTTGTTAACAAAGGATTTCATTGAACAAAATAATGTTTTCACCATGATTATCTCCGCTTACTTCTATTCTATCCATTTTAGTTTTTGTTTATGCCTAACTTAAAGGCGTTAAAGAAAAGTACTTATTGGGAGATAATCCAAAAGTTTTAGATGAGTCTTGGAAGTTATTACTTCATTAATAACCGCTCCTTATCCTTTTTATTTGCTTTTTGTGCCAAGAGTAACCTCTAATGAGAGAGAAGCAATGGTTGGGAAAGTTGTTGTCCCGAAACAGATTTATGTGCTTCACCGTAAACATTCATGTAAAATCTCTGTGCGTCCTTTTGAGGCGTGAATTTTTGTGCTTCTGCCCCAGGTTGTTATCTAACTTTCGTTGGTTCAACACTTTTTGATTTGAGCAACATAAGGTCTTCGAAAAAATTCGTCTTTACCTGCTGGTCTGTTTTGACAGATTTCTGCCTTTATTTGCATTTACTTCTTGTTGGTTCCTTTTTAAGTTCTTTCGGGGAATTGAGCTTTTTGAGGGAATTGCTACAGTAGCTAGGGTTTTAATGGAAGTTTTATTGGTGTTAGAACTGAACCTAAAGACTTATTATCTTGAGTGCACTAATGTTGCTATTAAAGATTGTGTGAAGTTTTGTATGAAGGAAAAAATTTCAGGTGTATGGAAGGAATGAGTAATGAGATGAAGGATCGACTAAAGATCAAGCTTGGGGAAGCCACGCGTGTCACCCCAAGAAATATCCAAGAAGTACAAGCGTCAAAGCTTGGGGATGCCCAAGGCATCCCCTTCTTTATCAATAAAAATCTCAGGTTTCTTTCAAACACTTCATTTTTATTGATTCATGCATAGTTGTGTTGTTCTTGGAGCATCTTCTTTTTCGTTTTTGTTTTGGTTTTTCATTTGCTTTGTTTTCTTAGTTTTCTGAATAAATTGGTTGGACCTCCTCTTTCATACTTTGGTTTTCAAATAGTTTGGTTTGGTTTGGAAAAGAGTAGGAAAGCTCATGCTTAAGTGGCAAAAAGAGTTTGTTTTTGACTGTGGCCTATGCTCTGTCATGCCATGCTTGATATTGTTTTTCCTGTATTCTTAGTATTCTTTGTTGTAGCATGACTTGTTATAAACAATTGAGATTGCTTAATGTGCCTTGGATGAATCATGCGTTGTTTTAGCATATTAAAGCATATTATAGTGGGATTCTTCTTTGATGCTTTATTTGGGTTGACTTGGCACATGCTCACACCATGTTATGACTATCTCAAGTTACCATAGCCTTTATGATCCTTTAGTTTTCAACTTGTAGTATCACTTTATGCTTTGATCAATGATGTTTTATCGCTCTGCATGATTATGGCCATTATTGCTCTCTTAGTTTGTCGCTCCTAGTTTTTTGCTAGCCTCCACAACCAAGTTATTCCAAAGTTTCCACCATACCTACCTACTAGCTTATGCTATTCCAAGTATATTCATGCATTTGTTTACCTTCCAAATTAAACTTGTTATGAGAAAACTAGTGATTAAAGCTCTCACGAACTTGATGGCACACTTTACTTTTCTTGCCCTTAATAAACTTGAACCATTGTGTCGTCTATGTTGTATATGCTTGCACTTATTTGTTGGGAATTAGCAGAACCATGCTGTCATGGGGAACGCTTTCAACATTGCACTTGGTACTTGTACCTAGTTGATATCATGCTCTTTTGTATACGGATGTCGTCGGTGTGAAATGAAAGGGGGGCTTGTAAGTCCATGGAGTTATGTATATGTGTTAGAGAAATGCCTGGGACGCTGGTCTAATCCATGCTGACATGGTGGAAACCTGCAGCGTAACCATAATGAGTTGTCTATGAAGCATTCTTCTTATAAAAAAAAGAGTCCTATCTTGAAAAAAAAGAGAAAAAGAAAAAAATTGAGATTATGAAAAGAGGAAAGAGATAAAAAAGCACCATATTCCCATGGTAAATAAGAAGATTGCTGAGATGCTCGTTGTCTGCTTGCCTTGTCATTTTGATATGGGGATTCTTCCGTGTCATCGGGCAAGGCATACCCCGTTGGCGGTTTTCTATGATACACATGTACTTACGATGACAAGAACTTACCGGTGACTAAACTTGAGTAGCATGAGGAGCGGCCCTCGTATTCAAGGGACTTGAGATTTCTAACTTATACTTCGTCAAGCATGTACACCATAGTTTGTTCACTTTAACCTTAATCACCTTCAAGATGCTTATGATAGGGGCAATGAGAGTTGAAATCTATAAGTACCATAATTTTTGGAAGCTCTTTATGAGACTTGAATCCCTACTTCCTTTTATGAAGGCCTTTCTTCCACCATTATATTGAGTCTCCACCTTCTACCTTTATGCACCTACTTTGAGAGCATAGTGGCCATTCTTAGTTCTATGTGCATTGTCCCAAGACTTGTTGATTGATGCATACCTTGATATTGCTTGTTTTAAACTATTTGTATCTAGTCACTCTTATGAACTTTGAAGGTGTCCTATGCATTTATGTTTGCTACTCTATGAGGGACAAGCTGAATGCCACTATGCTATGTTTTCTTTATGTGAAACAAACAAACGTCTTGCAAAGCGTTGTTATTCATGAATCTTTTGTTTGTGCCTTTTCATGTTGCAACATAGTTTTTTTGTCTTATTGCTAGAACTTTGTCTTTCATGTTATGATTGAAGTACTATGATCCCAGCTTTGAATGTTTTACAACAACTTTGATCAAGTTTATGATGGTGCATGTCACCTCAAAAATTATTCTTTCTTTTTATCACTTACCTACTCGAGGACGAGCAGGAGTTAAGCTTGGGGATGTTGATACATTGCAAATGTATCTATTTTTCTTGATGTTCCATGCTTGGCTTTATCCACTTTCTTGTGTTTTGTCCATACTTTGGAGTACTTTTCATATGATTTCTTGGACTAACCTATTAACAAGAGCCACAATGCCAGCTTCATGTTTTCTGCTGTTTTTGGTTCCAAGAAAGTCAGAAAATGAATATTCTCGGAATTGGACTGGACAAAAGCCAAAGTGCCTAGTTTACCGGAAGTCATCTGGAGCCAGAATACTAGACGGAGAGGAGCCAACGGGCCACCACACCACCTGGCCGCGCCAGGGGGTGGTGTGGCCAGCCCAGGCACCCCCTCGGTCTCCCTCTTTGCCTATAAGTTGCCTTCTGACCTAAAAACTCAGGGGGTTTGACGTTTTTCCAGAAGGAGTTCCGCTCCGCCGCCACCACCAGATTCCACGAAACAGCACCCTGCCAGGACAGGGAATTGGAGGAGATGATGGCCATCATCATCACCATCGCTTCTCCATCAACCATCCATGTTTCCCCCATCTATGAGTGAGTAATCCCCCGATGTAGGCTATGGGGATGGTAGGGATTGGATGAGATCGTTCATGTAATGGCATCAGATTGTTAGGGCATGGTGCCTAGTATCTTTTATTAGTGCTTTGTGACTTTGTTGCGACTTGTTGTGCTTAATGCTTGTCACTAGGGCCCGAGTGCCATGATTTCAGATCTGAACATGTTATTGATTCATTATGATAGTATTGTTTATGGTCTTATCTGCAAGTTGTATACACATGTTGTTGTCCGGAACCAATGGCCCCGAAGTGACAGAAATCGGGATAACCGGAGGGAATGGCTTTGATGTGAGGATCACATGTGTTCACGGAGTGTTAATGCTTTGCTCCGGTTCTCTATTAAAAGGAGCACCTTAATTGCCAGTAGTTCCCTTGAGGCCCCGCTGCAAACGGGCTGGCAGGACAAAAGATGTTGTGCAAGTTCTCATTGCGAGCACGTATGACTATATATGGAACACATGCCTAGGATTATCTAGTACTTGGATACTTTATCTTATTTATCTGCAATTGCCCTATGTTCTGATTGCTATGTGAATTATCTTGTCTATGCAACCCCCGTCCATCCATCCATATGCCTACTGCACTCGAATCCTACTGTGTACTGCTATTGTTACTGCTGTCTTTACTTTACTACTGATGTTACTATTCCTACTACAAAACTGTTGCTACTGATAAACTGCTGTGAGCAAGATTGTTTCTAGGTGCAGCTGAATTGACAACTCAGTAGTTAAGGCTTATAAACATTCTTTGGCTCCCCTTGTGTGGAATCAATAAATTGGGTTTCACTTTCCTCGAAAATACTGCAATACACCCCCTATACTTGTGGGTCATCATACAGCAGGTTCAAGCCTGTCACAGTGAACTGCATTTTTCTAATCGTTCTGTACACCTAGTCAAAGCGCATGTCTGTTCTTCGTGCTAGATACTACGGAGTAGGTCACTAGACATGTTGGTTTGCATTCGCTGCTCTACAAATTTTGAAGTCATGCACATGTTCTTAGCTAGTCCGAACAACAGTAATTGTCTGCTATCATGTAGTTCTTGCAAAATGTAAAATCAGTGGAAAATATTAGTTTGGATTCCCTGCTCCACAGTTATTGAATCTATCTGGTTCGCCCTAAGATCAGTTCCTGTTATTGTTTCCTCCTTGGCATCGTTATGATGTCTGGTAGTACCCGTTTTGACTCTTCATACTAATTTGATTATAATTTTGTTGTTGCCATCTGGTTCTTCAAAAGCTGCAAAACTATTTCCTTTTTCTTGCATAGAGCTCAGAATGGAACAATAAACATGATGGTTTGCATAGCCTCTTCTACAGGTTCACAAGCGACGCCATTATTTCCTTATCTGGTGCTGGTTCATCCTAATCAATGGCATAACTGTCCTCTACTATATAGTTCACTCGTGGTTTGCATTCCTGCTCTAGACGTTCTCTTATGATGCCATTATAATTTTTACCTGGTTGATTCTTAGCTATGACAGTAACTACATGCCATTGTGTAGCTCACCACAAATTCTGAGTCACCCAACGACTATGCATTCCAGGAGATGCCACTGCTTCATATATATTTGCTGAAATGACCTCGCTTGTTTATATTTGCTGAAATTCTAAGAAACACTTTGTTTGATTGCTCATTTCATTCTAGGCACACTTGTCTAATGCTTGTTTGTCCTGTTCTACAGGTTCACAAACGGCGCCATTATATCTTGCATCTGGTTCTAGGTCTGATTCATCCTAAGTCAAGACATAACTATCCTCTACAATATATAGTTCATTCGTGGTTTGCATTTCTAGGTCTGATTCTCTACAAGTTCTCGTATGATGCGGTTATAATTTCTATCTGGTTCATTCTTCGCTATGACGTAACTGCATACCATTTTGTGTCTCAGCACAAATTCTGAGTCACCCGACCTCTCTTGCATTTTAGGGTATAAAACTGCTTCCATATATATTTGTTGAAATGACCTGGCTAGTTTATTTTTGCTGAAATTCTAAGCCACACACACACATTTTTTGATTGCTTGTTTCACAGTAGGCACACTTGTTTAATGCATGCTTGCTTGTCCTGTTTGTTTGACCTGTTGGTCAATAATTGAACCATTGACTAGTTCTAAATCCAGATCATAGCTCCTATCATATCAGTCAAATGAGTAGTTTGTCTTGTTTGATGTATTAACTTGTTATTACTTAGTTTCAGGGTACAATTATTGCTATCGCCAACAAAGAGGGGGCTGCAAGATCATGTCTCCTCCAATGTAGCTGTCACACTCAAAGGAAGATGCAGGTGATCAATTGAGGACTCTGCTATCAAGTTGATTATCAACTGAAATGCTGATTTTTCTTTCCCTTGATTTGATAATATGTAATAATTTTAAGAAGTTTGTAGCTGATGTAATATCTAGATAACTCGTGTAGGCCATGTATGCATTTCGTTGACGCCGTCCACATATGCGGTAGTCGTTACGGTAACTACGCCAGGCAGGTCGATTAGGGAACAGTACCATGCTTTGTTATTGGCTTGTCGTGTATTCGACCGAGGATGAACAGTAAAAAATGCTGGATTATATAAACGTTTTATGATATTGGCATGGGCTTCACAAAAGGCCGAAACTGTAAAAGGCCGTAAACATAATGGGTCGACCTATAAGTTGTAACTGGACGTAACGTAAGAGTAACAGGTCATAACTGTAACATGCCATAACAGTATCAGGCCTTAACAGTAGCAGGCCATAACCGAAATAGCCCATCGCAGTAACAGGCAAGAAACCGTGAAATCTCAGAACAGTAATAGGCCAAAACAGTAGCCGGACGCAACAGTAAAAGACCGCAATAGTGAAAGGCCAGAATAGTGACAAGCCACAACAATAACGACCCAAGAAATTTCCAGGCGATGGCAGTAACAGACCGACACATTTACCAGACTAGAACAGTAAAGGGTCGCTTGTGGGCCTGAACAGGTAAAGTCCGGAACAGTGAAAGGCCAAGACAGTAACAAGCCTGAACTGTAACGGGCTATCTCAGACAAGGGCCATCAGTAGGCCACCCACGATGGGCTGCCATAAATAGTGATGGGCCACCCGCAGGCCTTAAATGTACATGAGCAACTTGGCGCGGGCTGCTAATGGGCCGCAGAGTGTTGGACCATCATGGGCCTTCTTTAGGCCTAAACAGTATTAGGCCTGAAAGTTCGCAGGCCGCTGCTGGCTGCAACTTTGGTTCCATTTCAAACAATGCAGGACAAAATAGTAACGGGCCATATTCTTATCGGGCTACCCTAATGGGTCGGCCCAGTTAGAATTTAGCAGGCCTTGGTTGGGCCTGGCTTCTGCCACGGTTTCTATGGTCGTTCACGGTGGTAACTGGCCGCGAACAACGGCTGCCACGTGGCAGTTTGCATGACATCAGCAGTCAGCGAGGCTGGCGAACAGATCTACGACGGAACAAGTTTTCGTGGCTGAAGGTTGCGATCCGTCATGGTCAGGAAAAAAACCGTAATAGATTCTTTTATGACGGGGCTTTTACCACGATGGCCATCTGTCGTAGAAGACTTTTTAGCAACGAAAAACGGGCCTTCAACCACGAAAATCGTCTGTTGTAAAAGCTAACTTTTCTTGTAGTGGATGCTAGTTTCTTAGGGGTTATCCGAACAGATGTACTCCTCCTCCTCGTAGGGGTACCGATCGAGCGAGATTTGCCCGCTACCGGAAGGGGCTCCTCGCCAGCGGCTAGGTCAGAAGCGGGGACAAGGGCCTAGACTAGGACGGTGGCTGCCTCCAATGCCTTGGCAGGGGCCTGGATGTAGAAAGGGGCCTCCTTGTCGGCGGCCTTGGAGGCGACGATGGCCACCGCATCCTTCTTATCCATCGCCGGCACAGTTGGGGTTTCTTTGGGATTTGTAGAAGGTGATGGGATGGTGGAGACAGTTGCGTGAGTGAGCGAGTGACTGAGTGAGTGGGTAGGCAGAGAGGGAGAGGGGATCTATAATAAAGGTGAAGGGAAGGGACATTTTGTTGCACCACCATGCACCACATACTAACTGTGTATGCTACTGCACTTTCACCGCGACACGCGTCCGTTACTTCACCGTACACCGCGACATGTGTATGACACACCATGTTTTCCCCTCAAATCTAACTCTGGCACGTTAGGCATACTCATTTATCCTCTCGAGAGTAACAGTGGAACATTATTTCTACTCAGGTACTAACCCTGACGCGTGTAATATACTCAATTTTGCCCTCGAGTGGCTGGTCAACACATAGTCAACTAATGGGGTTTAGTTTCTAATTGGATCATTTTATACACAACAAATTCAAAAAAGATCAAAACATAGTGGCACCTACTAATGGAGTCTTCTTATGTGACCCGCTACCTAGGAAACCATAAGAAACATAGAGAAATTAAGTTTTACCCTAAACCTCCACTGTTAAAATCATCTACTAGCTATGAACGTGCATGGCTTTCTACTCAAACCCTTTCCTAAAACATCCTTCCCAAAAACATAGTTTGTCTTAATGAGGCCATAATTGGCACACATGTATATTTGAATTGCAAATAATTTGATGTAGAGCAAGATGTATTGCATTGTATAAAACATGTATTTTCTATTTTTTAAATCTGTTTCTATTTTCTATTTGAATCCCTTAATCTGTTTTGCCCTTGGTTTTTTTCTACTACTCAGTTTTGCCCTCTCTCTTAGTCACAAACTCTCACAAAAGCCCAAACATGTGCTCAATTTAGCTGCTACATGTTGATTGGTTGACATAGTTGTCATGCGAATCGTGGCCACCAACCGTTGATCCTCTGTGATCCAACAGGCAGGATAACCCTTCTCTATTTGTGCCACCAATACTTTACCTCTATAAACAAATGAAAATGAAGGGAACGTGTCAAAGGACAACATTATCATATTCAAAGTGTAATTTGAAAATGTTCAAGAGTTGTATAATTTTGGCATATGCATGAGACATAATTTTTGTAGTTTAGGGATCCGTTTGGTTTATGAAATTTTTTCACGCTCTAAAAATAGTAAACTCTCGTCATTTTTTAGGAAAACATTATCATGTCCAAAGTTTAATTTGAAAGTGTTCAAGAGTTGTTTAGTTTTTGTATATGCATGAGACATAAAGATTTTAGTTTAGGAAACCCTTTAGTTTATGCATTTCTTTTCATTCTCTAAAAATGTTAAACTCTCAATATTTTCTTACGGCAACATTACCATGTCTAAAGTGTAATTTGAAAGTGTTCAAGAGTTGTATAATTTTTGTATATGCATGAGACATAATTTGTTTAATTTAGGGCTCCCTTTAGTTTATGCATTTTTTTGACAATCTAAAAATGGTAAGCTATCAAGATTTTCTTATTACAAATTTATCATGTCCAGAGTGTAATTTGAAAGTGTTTAAGAGTTGTATAATTTTGGTATATGCATGAGACAAAAAGAATTTAGTTTAGGGTTCACTTTAGTTTTTGTATTTCTTTTCATGCTCTAAAAATGGTAAACTCTCAAGATTTTCTTAGGACAACATTATCATGTCCAAAGTGGAATTTAAAAGTCTTCAGGAGTTGTATAATTTTGGTATATGCATGAGATAAAAAATATTTTAGTTTAGGGATCCCTTTAGTTTATGCATTTCTTTGCACGCTCTAAAAATGGTAAAATCTCAAGATTTCTTAGGACAACATTATCATGTCCAAAGTGTAATTTGAAAGTATTCAATAATTGTATAATTTTGGTATATGCATTAGACATAAAGATTTTAGTGAATACATTACTTTTCACCCTCTAAAAATGATAAACTCTCTTTTTTACATCAATAGTTGTATAATGTTTTTAATTTGAAAGTGTTAAAGAGTTGTGTAATTTTCTTTCTTATTTATTATACTTCCATCTCCCTAAATCTTAAAGTTTGACTTTCACCTCATAGATTCACTTGATTGCAACCGAGAAACTAACTCGATAAACAAATTGAATTTTCCTAGGCACCCAAACTAGCATTGGGAATCATCAGAACGGCTACTCTAGCAGCCACATTCTCCACAACCAGCCCCCCACCCCCTGAACCCCACCCTGAGCTTCCGAGTTGCGCCAATTGATTTCTCCAATCAGCCTATCAATGTATACATCGATCCACTCGAAATGCCCACATTTCTTTGGGATGTGAAAACGGCAACATGAACTCTGTATCCCAAATTTCGACGGAATAACAAGAAAATAGAGAGAAATCAGAACAATTTGGTACGAACAGAGGTTGAAGTGAAGGTAGACATCACTCGTAGGCCGGAGAAGGGCTGACTTCGCTAGAGAAGAAAAAGAATGGGGTGCGGGAAAATAAAGGGGAGGCAACGGCACGGACACGGGTGCGAGGTTGGCTCGGGCTCCCATCTTGTAATTCTAACCTAGGTAAGTTGTGGGTTCGACGCTCCCGTGGATAAGTTGTGGGTCTCAGGTGTCCACTACGGGATCTGACCCAATGCGGCCCCACTCGTCAGCACGTAATGGTAAGACTGACGGACAACATCTGTGGGAGTTTCAGAGAAGCGTATGGGCAAAAGTGAGAAAAATTTATTGGCTGGGAAAAACTAATTACAACTAAGAAACGAGTGCACGAAAATAGAAATCCTTTATTTTTTACGATGTTACCTCCTCGGTTTATTAGTTTACTAGTGTATGACTTCTTAGATTTTTTGCGTCCTTCGGGATATAAACTTTCCGTCTCCGGGTCTCCAGCCGTCCGATCAAAATATATCAACGGTTAGATCTCCTTGTTCCATCCCTTCATTCCACTTTTGCTAAAAATGATCCGATTTTGGTACAAAATATCCCGCTTTTACTACATGTATCAAAAAACTATTCATTTCTAAAATAGATAAAAAAGACGGTCTCGCTAGAGATTTCGCCGGAGACTTTGTAGCAAAAAAGTTGTGCTAATGTAGCAGACCTGATCTCACTTGAGACTTTCGCTAGGAGACCTAGTTGGAGACTTTCGCCGCGATACTTTGCCAGAGACTTTGTAGCAAAAAATTTGCACTATTGTAGAAAAACCACTAAACGGTTGTAGCAAATAAAATGTCCTATTGTAGCAAATCCAACTTCACCGGAGACCTCACCGGAGATCTTATCAGAGACCTTGTAGTAAAAAAATTATGCCAATGTAACAAAAATACAAAACGATTGTAGCAAAAAAAGTATACCATCTGTAGCACCACCCGGTATATCGGAGGTCTGCCACCTGCAGCCGGTAGCATCCCTTCATGCCTATGGTAGCAAAACCCCGAGCCACTTGCAGCAACGTCCCAGTGCCGTTCGTAGCATCACCAACTATGGATTTCAAGATCAAAAACAAATTGTAGCAAAACTTGTGTACTGCTGTAGCAATATCACAGAACAAATTGTAGCACAAAATTATACTAGTGTAGTACCATTAGAGCCGTTTTGTAGCACCACTCGTTACATCGGAACTCCACCACCTGAAGCTGGTAGCACCACCGGATGCCTATGGTAGCAACAACGCCCAGTTCCACTCGTAGCAGCACCAACTATGTGTGCACCCCGACAGCGGAGATGGAGGCCGGGAATCTCGCTGGACACTCGCCGGTCAACTCCGGTGATGGCCCTTGCAGCAGATTGCTCCGATGGCAGGAGCTCGATTTTGAGGATGTGGAGGCACAACCGCGACCGAGGATCTGGTCCGGCAGCGGCGAGTGCATGCTTCGGCGGGTCTGATCGGGCGGCGGGTACATGCTCCAACAAGAGCTCCCACGCGGGGGTGAATTTCGGGATGGGCATGGATGCGGGGACACGGGCGTGGACGGGGATCCAGTCTGGCTGCGGTGCCGGCGGTGGATGCCTGGTCCGCTGGCGGTGGCGGCTGGTGTCTGACCATGGGCAGGAGCAGACGCACGGCGCATCCTTGCTATCAGCCCACTGGATGCTACTTCGGTTTCTCTCAAGTCTGACCGTCCGCGACGTTCCAGTTGTTCATGATGCTCCTGCTACGACTGCGGGGGGATGTTAGAGTATACGTGTACGCGGTAATTGAGGTAGTGTAGGATAGTTAGGACTCTAGCCTAACTTGTCTTGTACTCCAAGATGATCTCCTGTACGCCTATATATACTCGCCCATGAGGCTCAATAATACAACTATCATATTCTGCCAATCTCTCTCCCTCTATCGTTCTACATGGTATCAGACTAATCACGATTCTTCTACCCTAGCCATCGCCCACCCTCCCCTAGGTGCCACTGGCTCCCCCGCTAGCAAACCCTAGTGCCGCCGCCTACCATGGCGTCGCGCTAGCCGCCGCACTTGCTTCTGCGTAGCGCCGCCCCCGGGGAGGTTGATCTCCATGATCTCCGTCGGGGGCCGCGCAACCCATACACAGGGTTCGTCCGTCGATCCGTGATCGGCTGCCCTATAAGTCTTTTTGTCCGATCTCTTGATCGGTTTTCTTTTTTGGTTTACCGATCTTAGATCGGATTGAGTCGTCCACCGCCATCATCATCGCCGCGCCTCTACTCCGACCATCGGCATCGACGATCTACCATGCCCGTGCGTCTGCCATCTCTGCCGTCGCGCCAGGTTTGGCAGCCTGTCGTGGCCTCACGGCAGGCTGCCGCGCCCCTCGGCCGGCTGTTGTGGCTTCCTCGCGAGGCTGCCGCGGCAGACCCCCCTCGGATCGTCTTCGTCGTCATCGCCCGGGACTGCACGGACAACGCCGCTATCGACTCTGATCTACGCATCGTCCACGCCATGGTGCATACGGCGCACCGTCGGTCTAATCAGCCGGTCCCGCGCCCGTCTACGCCAAGCACGTCCCCGAGCACGCGCCTGCCACCGATCGAGCTACGGGTTGTCGCTGTGTCGCCCCTTCGGGTGGTAGCGCCGCCGCCTTGAGCTCTGCCTACCGGCTGCCAACGCGCCTCACAAGCGCGTACGCGCCGGTGGCCTCCAGCTGCTGCCCCGACTCGCGCCCTGCAGCCACGCCGCGCCTTCGGGCCATGGCATTGCTGCGTGCAGTCTACTTCGTCGTGCCCGCGCATCGACGCCCACGGCCTCCACCGCGCCCTCTCCTATGGCGTGGATCGCCGCTGTCTGTGCCCGTCTTCGTCGCCTCACCCGGTCCCACGGCGCCAGGGCCTGCGACACCGTCCGCGTTGACCTCATCCGCGTCGACATCGTCCGCGCCTAGCTCTACCTCAAGCACCACCGTCGCACTCCACTAGGTAACCTGCAGGCTGACTTCTCGCCATCGCAGGTCTCGTCGACTACCCCGCGCCCTCTAGGCGTCCAGCATGAGCACTCAGGCCGCCGCTGGTCCGCCGCCTTCTACATCTTCGACTGTCTCGACTTCGTCGCCCGCGTCATCGCCTCATCCCCGTCTACACCACCTGCTACTCTACTCCGAGAACCGCGGGCAGGTTCGACATCTTCGTCGATCTGCGACCGCGACAATTCCGGAGGCCTCCTCTGCTAGTCCCTCTGACATGGCGGCAAGTTCATGATGGTCCCTACCCCCGCACACCTGGTACTGGCAACACCGGGAGTGCCTTCGTCCTCGACACGTTCTCGAGTCTGGCAAGCTCGGATCGGCGCCTCGTCTTCATCGGCTTCGACAACGTCTTCTTCGGCATCGACCCCTCTACGACTGCCTCGACCGCGTCACCGACGAGTTCTTCTTTGCATACTCGGTTCTGGCAAAACCGGAGTGTACGTTCGTCCCCGACGTGCGCCTAGTTCTGGCAAAACTATGGCCGCACCTCATCCTCGACGGCTCGGACTGCATCGAATTCGTCATCGACACCCTCAACGACTGCCTCGACGCGTCTCCGTCATTCTCCTCGCGTGTTATGCGCATGCGGCTTCAAGTGTGGCTACCTCGACATCGGCATCTCCGACCACGACATCGACCACGGCGACCCCTCGCACAGCTACCCCGACCACGGCACCGCCCAACGCTCTCGGCTCCCTCGACATAGGCACAAGGGCTTCCACCTCGCTTGAGCTTCACCAGCATCCTCTACAGTCCAAGCTTCACGCCGCGACACCGTCCACGACACTCCCGCTCGGACTGCGGGAGGGGAGGGGGTGTCAGCCCACTGGATGCTACTTCGGTTTCTCTCAAGTCTGACCGTCCGTGACGTTCTAGTTGTTCACGACGCTCCCGCTACGACTGCGGGGGATGTTAGAGTATACGTGTACGCGGTAATTGAGGTAGTGTAGGATAGTTAGTACTCTAGCCTAATTTGTCTTGTACTACAAGATGATCTCCTGTATGTCTATATATACTCGTCCATAAGACTCAATAATACATCTATCATATTCCGCCAATCTCTCTCCCTTCTATCGTAAGTTAGGAAAAAAAGGCACAAGCTGCCTCATTTCGTTTCGATCCCGGGAGAAGTATATCATTTTGATTAGAATGTCTTAAGCGGAGGGAATATACTATTCTCAGTCTCTAACCTAGACCAGAGGGCGTGTCGACTGGAAGAGGACCAGACCTTGGAGTGTGGTTGCTGTTGCTGTAAAAGAGCTGGTCGTGGTGGATACCAGAACTTCAGAATTGTCTCCTCATCTGTTTGGATGCGTAATCATATTAGTAAACTCAGTCCTTCCTCATCGAAGGTGTAACGAAGTTAATACGGTCATTGTACATCAAGAATACAAGTTTACGGTCACTGAAGACGTGTCGGAGCGTTACTCGAGGTCACCGATCGCGCTGTAGAGATGTATTTGTCGACATGGCGAGCTAAGGAACCACTGTTAGCCTCTATCTATGTCTCATTTGCAAAAACGTCCCTAAAATCTACTTTCCTACCTAGGCAAAAGACTAAAGATTTGGGCCTGTGGTCAGACTGAGCAGTGGGACCTACTTGTCAGTCTCACCCACACAATCATCTCTTTCTCTCCTCTCTTCACAGCCCCTGTTCACCCGATGGCCAACGTCTGCCCCCGCCCCCGACGGCGTTGCTGCCCGGTGCCAGGCTGCTCCGCTGCCGGCCATCGGCCCCAGCCTCTTCGCTTTGGTGTACAGCCACGTCCCTCTGTATGAACGCCAAAAAACAATATCTTACGCCTATGGATCAGTCGCATAAATAGATTGCAGATGACCACATTTCCTGATTACAGATAGCGATTTTACCACAATCTGTCTAATCTTCTAGCCGAACCATAAACAGTGTGCATCAATTCATCCTGTAGTTAGCGACTGCTGGCTTCTGCTCGGCCAGCAGTGAGCGCCACCGCTGCATAAATTTTCCCCTACCGCCGGTTGCTTCCGCCATGGCCGCCTCACTTCCCAACGCCACCTCCAACCCCAGGTTCTCCCATCCGGCGCTGTTCCCTGCAGTGCTTGGCCGTCGAGCCCTTCCCACGCTGTACAGGGCCTATCGGGATGAGCACGAGCATCAGGGAGGTCAGCAACTCCATCGTCGGCGGCGGCCGCGTCCTGGCGCCTTCCCCGCGCACGAGCTCCACCTCGCCTGCGTGGGAGGTAGGGGAGCACACGCCGGTATGTTCCATCGGCGGCGGCGGCGGAATTTTTTTTGGGGCCAGGACATGTCGCAGGTGTAGCAGAGACATAACCCACTGAAAGGACGACGGTTTTGAAAAAAAAACCTCATATAAGTGGTTATTCTTTACGTATATATTATTATTATCTGGCAGCGGGTCCTCCGTCCGCCACATCTCTACAGCGCGAGCGGTGACCGCGAGTAACACTTTGACACGCCTTTAGTGACCGTAAACTCGTATTCTTGTTGTACAATAATCGTATTGACTTTGTTAAGTAAGTACAATGACTAACGATGAATTTAACTCAAATAACGGCTACTGATTCCTTCTTTCCCACTGATCGTGCTTTGACCCAGTCCCCACTGAGATGGAGCGTATGTTGGGGGGTAGAATTGCCAATTGGAGAAAAGGACGTGCTTGACGAGCAACCGACCAGTCTCGATCGTTTTGCCTGATTCCTCAGGGAAATCATCATCTTTCAAGTAGTGTCCTGTCCTGTCAGTCATTTGAGAGCCTTTTCTCCGACCTCGTCACTTGGGAGCCTCTTAGGAATTATGGAATTAAAATGAAAGGTGCGCCATAGAATTGTCTACTCATCTTTATTTTTTTCTTCGAAATAGGGAATCCCGGTCTCTGTCATTCGAACAAATTCATAGTCTTACAAATTATTTTATCACGGGTCACTCACCGTTGCCACGTGTATCAGCCAAATGAAAATTCAGGATAACATGGAGAGCCTAGCTATCAACATGTTAACCGAAAATCAAAACGTCAGTTGCACTGGCTGAATAAGTCTCGTGCAAACCCAATATCCATGGCGTGTTGTTTGTCCATAGGTTGTAGGAAGGACAACATACGGATCTAGTATGTTGCCAAAGGGATGACCTGCATGAAAGAAGTAGACTTGGCACTGTTCACTAGTGAAGAACGGGCCTTTAGTCCTGACCCGTAAGAGCTTTTAGTCCCGGTTGTGGTACCGGGACTAGAGAAGCGGGACTAAAGACTCACCCACTAGTCCCGACCCGCTTATCAGCCGGGACCAATGGGCATCCACGTGTCCGCCCCCGACGCGCGTTAGGTCTCCCCCATTAGTCCCAGTTACTATTACAAACCGGGACTATTGGTTCTCTGCCGCGGCAGGGTTTTGGCCCCTTTCTCTACCGCGGCAGAGAATTCATTTTGTTTCTATTTATTTCTTTTTTCATTTCAAAATAGATTTCTACGCTACCACATACTGTACACGTTACCGGGACTAGAACATACAAATATATACATGATAGTTACATGGAGAACCATTAGGATCGAGCATACACACATATATACATGATAGTTACATGGAGACATCACAGTTACCGGGACTAGATCCCGTTTATTCAATTACACGGTCGGGGAATCATCAGTAGCGCCTATTTACACTAAATTTTCCGGCGTCATCTATCATCTCATTCATCAAGAATCCTGTCAGTTCTTTAGCAATTCCTAGTACGCGTTGCTCTGCTAGGAGATGATCCCGCATTATATCGAACTATATAAGAAAAGGAGCTCAATATATTAATACCAATCATGATAACAAAAAGCGCGGTAATAAAAATAATGTTGTGAATGTATTTCTTACATCGACTTTATATCTTTTGTGCTCAGTGGTAAACGTGCGAATAAACTCGCAAACGTAGAATCCACATAGATTCGTTCTGGGTGGCTGCCTAGCGCACTTTACGAGAATAGAATTCAATCAAAATAATATTCTAGCATCATAATTGTATTAAAACTATAGAAGTAAAGAGATGTGTGTACTACTTACCGAGACCGGTTTAAACGTCAGCTTCTCACTAAAGTGACCCGTAACCACACTCTTGAACTGGTTCCAAACCCTGCCCAGTAAAGAAAATGAATGAGTTATTTATTACGTGATATCTCAGAAAATCAACGAAAGAGACCGATGTAGCGCGAAAATTACCTATGGAGCGTGTCCTGCATGTCCCTAAACTATTCCAGGGGTCTTTTTAATGGGTCCATGACTTCAACTCTTCCCTTATCAAGTTGAATGTTTAGCATAATCCAGTGGAATCTACACACACGTTTATATATACATCAGTAACTCATCAATAATACTTAAATTGAGTAAGCAAAAGTGAATATGTACACCAGAGTAAGACCCTCACTTGAAATTGTAAGGAAACATTATGTGGTTACAGAAATTTTGCTCCGTTAGAAACCTTAGAAGGTTTTCCTCCGTCTCCTCGGGTTTATCCGTTAGCGTCTTTATATGTATTTTATCTGGGTTAATAAACCCAACACTAAAGAGTGACCTTCTTTTACATTCCTGGATCTTCATTCTGCATAATAATAGAGTACAAAAGGACATAATGAGGATAATTACATGAAATGAACTGAATAACTTATATGTAGACAATGAATTCAACAACTTACAGACAATAGCAACTTATGATAGATTTGTCGAGGGCATCGAAAGCATATAACTGGAAGAGTTCTGGAAACTCAACATGGACCTCTTCTTCTCGGAAGTAGTAGTCATGTGGTACTTTCGCCACGATCATTATTCTCTCCTCCTTTGCGGCTTTCAAGTACCAGTTATGTAAACTCTGTATTTGTGTTGGCAGTTGTTGCAACCTCTCTTGGGTGACCAATGCCATCCCTGGGACATATTGAGGGACTACATCAGCCTTGGGTAACTTGTCGTCTTGTGAACCCAGCAGTTCCTCAACAGTCACATTCATAGCGGCCGCAAGCGCCGCAGCTTCTTTCATATCCTGCTGGGGAATGTCATAGGATGCCACCCTAAGGGGTGGGATCGATTTTTTGGCCTGTTTCCCGAGCTGGGGGATGTCCTTTTTTTTCCTGGTTGCACTTTGACTTGATGATTTGCTCCCGCTTGCACTTTTACTTGATTTTCTCTTCTTCACTTCCTTTTGAAACGTGCGTAGATAGTCATCTCGCTTATGGTGTAAGTCATATTGCGATTTTGTGTTTAGAAAACCAAGTGCATACGCTTTTTCCTTCTCGGTGTATACTGGGGCGGGCTCAGGTTTATTCTTTTGAAGCTGTGCAACACATTCAGCCTTTGCGATCGCTGCGGTTTCCTCTTCAGTACAATCATAAGGTCTGATGGGAAGATTCTTATGAGGTACTCTTGGGAGGGGCGACATTTGTCATTTTGGGCTGTTGCGTCATTTAGTATTCATCGACGGAGCATACTTCTGCTTATTGTCCTTAGCAGGCGGAGAAGACAGCTGACCCTGCGGCAGAGATCGAGATGGACCCGAGTTGTGGTGGTCGTAGTCATGGGGTGGGCTTCTTGGAGGTGATGGAGGTGAAGGTGACATGCGACAACTCAGAGGCGGTGTTGTCCTTGGCGTTGAGCCTGGAAGCTTCATGTTGTTCTTGTCCCATAGAATGATACCACCCAATACTTCTCCGAGTGTCCTCTCACCTTCAGGTCCAGGAATGTCAAGCTCCATTGATTCCCACCCCGTTGCGATTTCATCCACCCCGACTTTAGCATAGCCAACTGGAATCTCACGGCCATGCTAGCGTGCGTTAGGTGGACAAGGTAAAGCACATCCGACTGCCACCTTGATGGATAGGTTCTTCACCTTCTGATGGATCTCACAAGATGTCTGCTCCTTGATTCCATCCATGGGGTAGCCGAGACCACCATCTACCTTCCGTGCATTGTCAGACGGGACCTCCGATTCAGCCACGCTGCTTCTCCACTGAGATGGGACGACGGTAATATCGAGTGCAGGATCTTGCAAGCACGCTACTCCTCGAAGTTCGTCAATCTGTTGCTGATGAATTCGAAGTGTTCCTAGCAACTCAGTGAACCTGTCTCCATCCTCCTCCTGTCGTCGCCTCTTTGCTCTCTCTCGGCTCCTATAACTATCTCTGTCTTTGGGAAACCCCATCTCCCAAGTATAACTAGGGCCAAGGCCTCGTACTCGTCCTTCGTGTTCTTTATTCCCGAAGGCCTTTGTCAACAAGTCATTCTCTCTATCGGGACAGAACTTTGTTGTCCCCTCTTTAATTCCCTTCACCACTCTCTGCTATGTCTCCTGGGGTTTCCTAATCCCGTCACTGCAAATAAGGTACCTATATTTTCGTCATACTCACTCCCATGCCCAAGGAACCAATTTCTTGCCCTCAAATCCCATTCTTCGCGTATTGGTTCTGGAGTGATCCCTTTAGCGAGCAACTCATTCTCTTTAGCAGCCCACTTTGGCATGGAATTCGAGTAGCACCTGTCCCCTGGTAATGGTGATATTTCTTCTTCACGGCATTTAACTTGTTTTTTCCGACTTTTCCTTAGCAGCTTCTGACTCCTTGTACTTCACAAATGCATCCCAGTTAGTCTGTTGCTTCGTTAGATAGGCTTCAAATTTAGGAGGAGTCTTCTTCTTCTAATACTTTTGCCATAATGATTTCTTCCAGTTCTTGAATAGTTCGGCCATCTTCGTAAGAGTCCACTTCTTGACTTTCTTCCTCAATGCAGCTGTGTTGGCTTCATCCTCAAATTCTGGCAGGGTGAAATGTGTCATGAGGTCATTCCAAAGACCCTCTTTGTACCTGTCGGTGACATACTCACCCTCTCCCGCCCCTTGTGTCCTATTCCACTCTTGAACAGTGATCGGGATGCGATCCCTAACCATAACTCCGCATTGTTGTACAAATACACTTTTAGCCTTTTCAGGTTCCAATGGTTCCCCCGTGGTGATACCCGTGTAATTGTATAACGCATCGATGCGTCCAACTTTTTGGCCGGGCCTCATTTGGAATATTTTTGGCTCGATGTGGAGGCCTAAGAGAAGAAACATTCGTCAATTTATATATATACAACTCAATTAATGCATCTACTCATCACCGGACTTCATATATATACCTTGCCGGACTTAGTTAAGGGTCCACCGGAGGCGTCGGCTTCTCCATCATCGGAGCCGTCGGCTTCTCCCTGGTCATTTCGGTTGACCTCCTCACCCTCACCGGAAGGGTTCAGATACATCGACGGAGATTCGGGTGGATGAACATGGGGGGCGCCGTTGATCACATTCTCGAGAATTTCTTCTTGTTCTAGGTCTCTGTGGATTGGACTAGATGGATCCATAGTTTTCTGCAAAAATACACACAATATAAAATAATACTAAATAATAATATGTACACCTAATTTGCTACAATAAAACTAAACAATAGCAAAATTCTAGTGCACCCTACCACCCTAACCCTAAGTCCGGGCGGCCCGCGAGCACCACCACTCTAACCCTAAGTCCGGGGGCACACGAGCACCACCACTCTAACCCTAAGTCCGGGGGCCTGCGAGCACCGCCCTAACCCTAAGTCCGGTTGCCCGCGAGCACTACCACCCTAACCCTAAGTCCAGGTGGCCCGCGAGCACCACCACCCTAACCCTAAGTCCGGGCGGCCCGTGAGCACCACGACTTTAACCCTAAGTCTGGGGGCCCACGAGCACCACCACTCTAACCCTAAGTCCGGGGGCCCGTGAGTACATATTAATAACATAAACTATATACAATATACTATATATACATATTAATAGTATATACAATATACTATATAAATAAATAATAGTACATACTATATACTATATACACATATTAATAACATATACTATATACAATATACTATATCTATATACTAAATCTATACTATATCTATATACTCTATTACTATACACAAACATATATATATATATACTATATCTATATACTAGTAATAATTATTAACATATAAAAAGATACAAGAAATAAAAAAAATGTATATACTATATCTATATGATCTATTACTACTATACACAAACATATTTATATATACTATATCTATATATACTAGTAATAATTATTAACATATAAAAAATACACGAAATAAAAAACATATATATATATACTATATCTATATACTCTATTACTATATATACACAAATATATATATATACTAGTAATAATTCTTAATTAACATATAAAAAATACAAGAAATTAAAAAAAAGTGGCCGGGCCGTGGTGGGTGTCGCCCGGGTCGCCCGGGTCGCCGACCGGGGTCGGCGGGGACGGACAGAGGCAGCGCGCGCGGTCGGGGGACGCTGCCCGGGCTCGCTGGGCCGGGGACGGAGAGAGGCAGCGGAGCACGGTGGGGGCAGGGAGTTATTACCTCCCCGGCGGCATGGCGGACGTGCGCGTCTAGAGAGGCGGCGGCGCGGCAGGGCGGCTGCGCGGACTGGCGGAGAGGCGGCGAGGCGGCGTAGTGCTAGCTCCAAAATTTGGCAGCCTGGCGGCGTAGTGCTAGCTCCTCGCGATGTGCTCCCGGTCGATGGATTCGACCGGGGGAAGAAGATTACTAATACCCCCCACCCTTTAGTCCCGGTGCGTGGCACAAACCGGGACTAAAGGGGGGGTCTTTAGTCCATGCACCGGGACTAAATGCTTTGGCTGTCTTTTCGGCTATAGAGCCTTACTCCCGGCTAGTGTTTTGGGCCGGGACTAAAGGCCCAAATTTGGGCGTGCCGGGCCTAAGTTAGCGCCTGTTTTTTCAAATATTTCAATTTGTAACTATTATATTTTTTAAACATTTGAATTATACAGTTTTTGCATAGAAAATTTTCAACATGAAAAGTTCTTGAATTTGAATAAGTAATCCAAATCTATTTTTTGTTTTATAAAATAATTATTCTACCTAGTGAAACTATTAACTATTTTGCCATTTCCAATTAAAAAACGCATTAACTATTATATTTTGCATATTTTTGAATCTCACTAAACTTTTAACATAAAAAATGCTTGAATTTGAATAAGTAATCCAAATCTATTTTCTGTTTTATAAAATAATTATTCTAACTAGTCAAACTATTAACCATTTTGCCATTTTCAATTTAAAAATGCATTAACTATTATATTTTTCATATTTTTGAATCTTACTAAACTTTTAACATAAATAATGCTTGAATTTCAATAAGTAATCCAAATCCATTTTCTGTTAGGGTTTTGGGTTAGGGTTAGGTTTAGGGTTTAGGGTTAGGGTTTTGGGTTTTGGGTTTAACTATTATATTTTGGGGGCCTTTAATCCCGGTTGGAGTCAATAACCGGGACTTAAGATATTTCCTGCCCTTCTCAGAGTCGTCAAGCCACGCGTCATGCTTTCCCGCCAGTTCCCTCCGCTTTCAACCATATTTTCCTGCCTTTTCCCTCTATATCTAGGCCGACCACCACGGCCATCCACACATCCAAATCTTCCCCTCTCACAACAATGAACACCGCATATTGGGCCATTCTGACCCTCGAGGAGACTGAGGCGCTATGGGCCTCCAGCTACCCATGCCCGCTAGGCTACCGGCTACCTGCCGACTAGATGCTGAATGTTGGAGGAGTTCCTGTGCCTCAAGGTTCCGCCCGCCAGGCGGCCATCATGAACCACTTCTACCTCGAGCTCACGCCGGAGTAGCGGATGGATCCCCATTGGGATCCCGACAACTACGACACCTGGAATGCCTTCTTCACTAACCGACAGGAAAGGGAGCTCGCCAGGTACGAGGGTGATGTCCCACCCTTGTTGAACCACAACAAGGTTGGTCGCCGCCTATGGTGGGCAAACCGGACTATCGTTGGTGTGATGCACTACATCTCCCACGGAGATCATCCTCGCTTGCGGTACCCGCACTTTGACCCTCCACATAGCCATAAGAAGGGTGGGGATGGTGAAGGTCACGGGCTACGCGCCGTCGTCATCCAGGATCCTCCTCCCTCATGCATCGTGAATCCGAGGTCGGAGTGGCAGGTACCCCTGGAATATGCCATGGCTGGGCTTAGGATCCAGCCGTGTGCGCCTAGCGACGATGATGACGCGGCGATGATGACGAAGACGAAGACGACCCTGAAGCTGTGTACTATAGGGATAGATATGAGTATGACTAAAGGGGGCCTTTATTCCCGATTTCTTAGTCCCGGTTTTTTAATAATAATAAATGTCTTGAGTGTTAGTCCTGGTTTGTGGCTGGACCGGCGGTACTAAAGGGGGACTTTAGTCCCGATTCCATAGTCCCAGTTAGAAACCAGGACTAATGGATCGTTTCCTACTAGTATTGGTCTCTCTAAAAACTTTCCTAAACTATGAAGATGCTGTTCTATTCTTGTGCCGAGGAGCTAACTAATTTCACATATTAGGGAGTACATCTATGGCCAACTTGTTGGAGATGCCGGAGGATTGGGCTCTGGCAGCATCTCCCTCAAGTTGGTCGTAGTGTTTTCCATGCTCTTGTAGTTCATAACTTCTCTAGCTAGATCAGTATGTCGGGGAGCTAACTAATTTCACATATTAGGGAGTGCCTCTATGGCTAGCTTCAGAGAGATGCATGAGGACTGGATCCTTAGGCATCTCCCTGAAGCTGGCCATAGTGTGTTGTCCCTGCTCTTTCACACCATCTTGTTTGCAGTTGATAACTTCACAAGGATGCCTATTTATAGATTAAAACATCACAACATAGTGTCGACACTCACGACATAATGTCGACACTCACCCCTGTCATAGTGTCGACACTCACCCCTTAAGTCCTGGTTGGTTTCTTCAACCGGGACTAAAGATGAATCTTTAGTCCCGGTTGGAAACACCAACTAGGGCTAAACATATTTCCCACCATGTTTTCCCGCCACGTTTTTCCGCCATGTTTTCCTGCCATGTTTTCCCGCCATGTTTTCCCGCCATATGTTTTTCCCTCCACGTTTTCCCGCCCTTTCCCTCTAGATATAGGTCGGCGACCGTCATGAACACCACACATCCACACATTCCCTAGATTTATGTCTCAAATAAAAGGTTTAATACATTATTACACATCACCAACATCTAGTGTTGTGGTTTTCTTATGCACCGTAGCCATGGAGAATCTATCATTTAACAGGATGCTTGGGTCAGTTTTCACTTTGAATGGCAGAATTTCACGAAACTTATTGTAATCTTCTGACATGTCTATCTTGTCATCCACTCCCGCGATGTTTCTTTTCCCTGAAAGAACTATGTGGCGCTTTGGCTCATCATATTTTGTATTCTTTTGCTTATCTTTCCTTTTTCTCAGTTTGGTAGACATGTCCTTCACATAGAAAACCTGAGCCACATTGTTGGCTAGGACGAATGGTTCATCCATGTACGCAAGACTATTGAGATCCACTGTTGTCATGCCGTACTTTTGGTCTACATGTACCCCTCCTCCTGTCAGCTTGACCCATTTGACCAAAACAAAGGGACCTTAAAAGTAGGTCCATGGTCAAGTTCCCATATCTCCTCTATGTACCCATAATATGTGTCCTTCTGCCCATTGTCATATATTGTATCAAAGTGGACACCACTGTTTTGGTTGGTGCACTTTTTATCATGGGCGATCATGTAAAATTTATTTCCATTTATCTTGTATCCTTGGAAAGTACATATAGTCGAAGATGGTAACTGATACGTTGCAAACATATCTATAATTTTTGATGTTCCATGCTTGGTTTTTATCTACTTTCTTATGTTTTGTTACCACTTTGGAGTATTTTTATCCACTTCCTTGGACTGACCTATTGACAAGATGCCACAGTGCCAGTTGCCTGTTTTCTGCTGTTTTTGGTTCCAGGAAAGTCAGAAAATGAATATTCTCGAAATTGGACAGGACAAAAGGCAAATTCAATTTTTCACCGAGGGCGACACGGAGCCAGAATACCAGACGAGAGGGCCCAGAGGGCCACCACACCACCTGGCCATGGGGCTAGGCCTGGCTGTGCCAGAGGGTGGTGTGGCCGCCTAGGGCACCCCCTTGATATGTTGCTAACGTATCCATAATTTTTGATGTTCCATGCTTGGTTTTATCTACTTTCTTATGTTTTGTTCCAACTTTGGAGTACTTTCTATACACTAGTGCCAGCTGCCTGTTTTCTGCTGTCTTTGGTTCCAGGAAAGTCAGAAAATGAATATTCTCGGAATTGGACGGGACAAAAGCAAAAGTCAGTTTTTCACCGAGGGGGACACGGAGCCAGAATACGAGACGGAGAGGGGCCAGGGGGCCGCCACACCACCTGGCCGCGCGGCCCAGCCTGACCCGCGCCAGGGGGTGGTCTGGCCGCCCTAGGCACCCCCTCGACCTCCCCTTTCACATATAAGATGCCATCGATACAAAAACCCTAAGGACCCGATCAAAATTCCACGAAAGAGTCTATAGCCGCCGTCATCTCCATCCCTAGATCGGGAGGGATCTGAAGATCTTCCCGGCACCCTGCCGGAGGGGAGAATTCACCCTAGAGGCCTTCTTTATCACCATGCAAGCCTCCGGTGTGATGCGTGAGTAGTTCATCTCTGGACTACGGGTCCATGTAGTAGCTAGATGGTTGGTTCTTCCTTTGTGCCATCAAGTTTAGATCTTGTGAGCTCCATTCATGATCAATATCATCTATTTGTAATCCTACATGTTGTGTTTGCGGGGATCCGATGGATATTGAGATGCTATTTCAGATTGATTATTGATTCTATCATGTCTTTGTTATTTGTGATCTTGCATGATTTCCATTGTTAGTAGCTATCTTGGCCAAGTAGATGCTAGCAACTCCAAGAGTTAGTATTTATGCTCGATAGTGGGTTCATGCCTCTAGTAATCTAAGGAAGTGACATAAATCTCTAAGGTACTAGATGTGATGTTTCTACTAGGGAGAAAACAACAATCCTTTGTTCATAGAACAATCATATTGTTTACTTTACACGCAATGCGTAATGCAATTATCTGTTGCTTGCAACTTAATACTGGAGGGGGTTCGGATGATAACCTGAAGGTGGATTATTAGTCATAGATGCAGTTGGATTACGGTCGATGTATAATGTTGTAATGCACAATCAAGTCTCAAAGGAGTCAAGATGAGTAGTATATGCATATTGCTTCCTCGATGTTTGTTAATTGCCCCGCTGTAATTTGTTCACCCAACATGTTATCTATTTTAAGGAGAGCCATCACTAGTGAACTATGGACCCCGGTCCTTTCTTTTACTATCAATCTACAATCAACTGTTTACTGCTTTCTGTTTACTTTCTGCAAACTATTACTTTCTTCCATTCGATACGTTTAATCTTTTATTTTTAGCAAAACTGGTGAGCTTGACAACCTCATCACAAGTTGGGCGCAAAATTATGTGGTTGTGTTGTGTAGGTCTCCACATTGCTGCTGACGCCAGTAGTGCGCCCTGCCAAAGTCCAGGTAGCAACACCTTTGGGGTGTTTCCTTTCTCCTACTGGATTGATAGCCTTGGTTTCATAAATGAGGGAAAACTTGCTGCTGTGCACATCATACCTTCCTCTTGGGGTTCCCCAACGAGCTCGATATATTTTGGGCCATCAAGCTCTTTTTCTGGCGTCGTTGCCAGGGAGTCAAGGACATCTTCACAAGGCGAGTCCCTCATAACCAATCTCTTTACTTTGTTGTTTTTGTTTTGCTTAGTTTACTTTTGCTTTGTTTGCTTGTTTCTTTATCAAAAACACACAAAATATTAGTTTTACTACTTTGCTTTCTTTATTAAAAACACAAAAAAATGACTACTCTTGAAAATACTAAGTTGTGTGACTTCACTAGCACCAACAACAATGATTTTATGAGCACACCTATTGCTCCACCTGTTCCTGAAGCTACTTTCTTTGAAATAAATCCTGCTTTACTCAATCTTGTTATGAGAGAACAATTTTCTGGTATTGGTAATGAAGATGTTGTTGCTCATCTAAATAACTTTGTTGAACTTCGTGAGATGCAAAAGCATAGGGATATAGATGGACATATCATTAAGCTTAAATTGTTTCCTTTCTCTTTGAGAGGAAAAGCTAAAGAATGGTTGAATTCCTTAACTAGGAATAGTATTGATTCTTGGACTAAATGCAAAGATGCTTTCATTGGAAAATACTATCCTCCTGCTAATATTATATCTATGAGAAGTGAAATAATGAAGTTTAAACAATCTGATGATGAACATGTTGCTCAAGCTTGGGAAAGAATGGAATCTTTGGCAAAGAATTGTCCCACTCATGGACTGATTGCTTGGATGATTATCCAATCCTTTTATGCAGGATTGAACTATTCTTCAAGAAATCTATTGGATTTTGCTGCTGGAGGTGCCTTTATGACCATTACTTTGGGTGCTGCAACAAAACTTCTGGATAATATGATGGTTAACTATTCTGAATGGCATACCGAAAGAGCTCCACAAGGTAAGAAGGTAAATTCTGTTGAGGAAACCTCCTCCTTGAGTGATAAAATTGATGTTATTATGTCTATGCTTGTTAATGGGAAAGCTCATATTGATCCCAATCATGTTCCTTTATCCTATTTGGTTGCTCAACAAGAGCAAGTTGATGTGAACTCTATAAGAAATAACAATTTTAGCAACAATGCCTACATGAATAATTTTGGTAACAACAATTATAGGCCATATCCTCCCAATAACGATAATGCTTATGGAAATTCCCACAACAATAATAAGAGTGCACCCTTGATGTCTACGCACTTCTATTCTTGTAGACAGTTGTTGGGCCTCCAAGTGCAGAGGTTTGTAGAACAGCAGCAAGTTTTCCCTTAAGTGGATCACCCAAGGTTTATCGAACTCAGGGAGGAAGTGGTCAAGGGTATCCCCTCTCAAGCAACCCTGCAATCAAGATACAAGAAGTCTCTTGTGTCCCCAACACACCCAATACACTTGTCAGGTGTATAGGTGCACTAGTTCAGCGAAGAGATAGTGAAATACAAGTGGTATAGATAATTATAAGTGGTAACGGCGATAGAAAATAGCTTGATGGCGTGGAAGAGACTAAAAGCAAACTGAAATAAAGATGGAAGCAAGAAAAAATGTAACAGATCTAATTGCAAACGGTATTTCAATGTTTAGAAACAAGGCCTAGGGATCATACTTTCACTAGTGAACACTCTCATATAAATATCTTCTCTTTATGATACTACTCTTAACTACTCTCCGGTTGGACACTCTAATCGATGGTAGGGCTATAACAGCACACCTCAAAGTTCATCTTTCCCCTCTAGAAAACCCCACACCGTCACCTTGAGTACTAGATGAGTCCAACACACACCACAATTTCATAAAGACATCCAACTCCAAATATAACTCATAATAAGTATATGTAATCTCTACCTAAGTGCCACCATGGTGTGCACGTTGTCACTTTCACACACATGGGGAGAGCAGAGATCTAATAAAGCACTTGAGTAGCAAGGTAGATCTACTTGATTACAAAGCTCATGATCACAATATGATCATGCATAGAGAGACAGACCAACACATAACTAACGGTAGAACCCTTAGCCTCGAGAGAGAACTACTCCCTCCTCATCATGGGAATCAACAATGGCGATGGAGATGGCGGTGGAGATCGACAGAGATGGCTCCGGGGGCACTTCCCCGTCCCGGCAGGGTGCCGGAATAGAGACTTTCTGTCCCCCGAATCTCCCCTTCGATGGCGGTGGCACTGCGGAACTTTTCATGGATTTCTGGTTGACTATCTAGGGTTTTGTTATCGGGAGGCTCTTATAGGCGAAGGAGGCAAGGTCGGTGGCCAGCCAGGGGGCCCACACCATGCCCTGGCGCGGCCTAGGCTGGCCCGTGCCAAGGAAGGGTGTGGCCACCCTGTGGCCCTTCTCCGACTCTCCTTCTGGCTCCGTGAGTCTTCCAGGAAAATAGTAACTTTGGCTTTTGTCCCGTCCAATTCCGAGAATATTCATTTTCTAACTTCCTAGAACCAAAAAGAGCAGAAAACAGGCAACTGGCACTGTGGCACCTTGTTAATAGGTTACTCCAAGAAATCATATGAAAAGTACTCCAAAGTGTGGATAAAACATAAGAAAGTAGATAAAACCAAGCATGGAACATAAAAAATTATAGATACATTTGCAATGTATCAACCCTCTAAACTTGAAGTTATGCTTAAAGATTTTATTAGCAAACAAACTGCTTTCAATAAAACTATTGAGGAAAAACTCTCAAATGCTGAAAGAAATATAGCATCTTTGGCTAAAGCTCAATCTTCTTTGAAAAAAATGGCTACTAAACCTGAAATTAATGAGAATCCCTTTGCAGCCACTAATGCCATACAAGTAAGAATTGATGAAAATGTTAGACTATTAGCTAAATTCCATGCTAAGTGGAAAAGGCAAGATGAAATTGCTAGAAACATTAGTGTTTCTACTATCACTACCACTAGTGTTGAGGCTAGTAATAGCTCTACTACTTTAGATGATAATTATGATTCCAATCTTGATGGTTGCAATATCTCTGAAGTTATTAAGTTCCTATAAAAGCTTGCTAAAAGTCCTAATGCTAGTGCTATGAATATGGCCTTTACAAAAAACATTACTGATGCTCTCATAAAAATTAAAGAAGAAAAGATGAAACATAAAGCTTCTATTCCTATGAAACAAGAAGATGGTTGGGAACCCATCATTAATATGAAAGTGAATGATTTTGATTTCAAAGCTTTATGTGATCTTGATAGTAGTGTTTTTATTATGCCTAGAAGGATTTATGATATGCTTGATTTGCCACCATTGGAATATTGTTATTTGAATGTCCCACTTGATGATAATGCTAAAAAGAAACTCATGGGGATTATTAATGATGTTCTTATTATGGTTAACAATGCCTATGTCCCTGTTGATTTCTATGTTTTGGATGTTGAATGCAATGCTTATTGTCCTATTACCTTGGGAAGACCTTTTCTTAGAACTGTTGGTGCCATTATTGTTATGAAAGAAGACACCATTAAATATCAACTCCCACTCAAGAAAGGTATAGAACACTTCCCTAAGAAGAGAGAGAAGATTTCTTTTGCCTCTCCTATGAAAACAAAATTTGCTCTTAATGCTTCTTCATTTGAGAACACTTGATTCTTTTCTTGCTTCTTATGCCTAACTTAAAGGCGTTAAAGAAAAGTACTTATTGGGAGATAACCCAAAAGTTTTAGATGAGTCTTGGAAGTTATTACCTATGTAATAACCGCTCCTTATCATTTTTATTTGCTTTTTGTGCCAAGAGTAACCTCTAATGAGAGAGAAGTAATGATTGGGAAAGTTGCTGTCCCGAAACAGATTTATGTGCTTCACCGTAAACATTCGTGTAAAATCTCTGAACGTCTTTTTGAGGCGTGAATTTTTGTGCTTCCGCCCCAGGTTGTTATCTAACTTTCGTTAGTTCAACACTTTTTGATTTGAGAAACAGAAGGTCTTCGAAAAAATTCGTCTTTACCTGCTGGTCTGTTTTGACAGATTTCTGCCATTATTTGCGTTTGCTTCTTGTTGGTTCCTTTTTAAGTTCTTTTGGGGAATTGAGATTTTCAAGGGAAGTGCTACAGTAGCTTGTGCTTTAATGGAATTTTTTATTGGTGTTGAAACCGAACCCAAAGACTTATTATCTTGAGTGCACTAATGTTGCTAATAAAGATTGTGTGAAGTTTTGTATGAAGGAAAATTTCAGGTGTATGGAAGGATTGAGTAATGAGATGAAGGATGGACTAAATCTCAAGATTGGGGATGCCACGCGTGTCACCCCAAGAAATATCCAAGAAGTACAAGCGTCAAAGCTTGGGGATGCCCAAGGCATCCCCCTTCTTCATGAATAAAAATCCCAGGTTTCTTCCAAATGCTTCATTTTTATTGTTTCATGCACAGTTGTGTTGTTCTTGGAGCGTCTTCTTTTTAGTTTTCATTTTGGTTTTTAGTTTTCTTTGTTTGCTTAGTTTGCTGAATAAATTTGTTGGACCCCCTCTTTCATACATTGGTTTGCAAATAGTTTGGTTTGGTTTGGAAAAGAGTAGGAAAGTTCATACTTATGTGGTAAAAAGAGCTCGTTTTTGACTGTGGCCTATGCTTTGTCATGCCATGCTTGATATTGTTTTGGCTTTATGCTTGTTATTCTTTGCTGTAGCATGACTTGTTATAACCAATTGAGATTGCTTAATGTGCCTTGGATGAATCATGCGTTGTTTTAGCATATTAAAGCAAAGTATAGTGGTATTCTCCTTTGATGCTTTATTTGGGTTGACTTGGTACATTCTCACACCATGTTATGACTATCTCAAGTCACCATAGCCTTTATGATGCTTTAGTTTTCAACTTGTAGTATCACTTTATGCTTTGATCAATGATGTTTTGTCGCTCTGCATGATTATGGCCATTATTGCTCTCTTAGTTTGTCGCTCCCAGTCTTTTGCTAGCCTCCACAACCAAGTATGAGTTCCACTCATGCATCCAACTCCCTAAACCAAGTTATTCCAAAGAGTCCACCATACCTACCTACTAGCGTATGCTATTCCAAGTATATTCATGCTTTTGTTTATCTTCCAAATTAAACTCGTTATGAGAAAACTAGTGATTAAAGCTCTCACGAACTTGATGGCACACTTTACATTTTTTGCATCTAATAAACTTGAACCATTGGGTCCTTCTTTGTTGCGTATATGCTTGCGCTTTATAAGTTAAAATTAGTAGAACCATGTATCATGGGGAACGCTTTCAACATTGCACCTGTACTTTGTACCCTGTTGATATCATGTTCTTTTGCTTATGGATCCCTGCGGTGTGAAATAAAAGTGGAACTTGTAAGATCATGGAGTTTGTATGTGTGTTAGAGGAACGCCTGGGCCGCTAGCCTAAGCCATGCCTAATCATGGTGGAAACTTGCAGCATAACCATAATGAGCACTCTATGAAGCATCCTTAATAAAAACCTACGCAAATAGCAAATAAAAAGATCGCTGAGATGCTCATTGTCTGCTTACCTTATCATTTTGATTATGGGATAGCTCCTGTATCATGTGCAAGGGGTACCCCGTTGGCGGTTCTTTATGATACATATGTACTTACAATGACAAGAGCTTACTTGTGACTAAAGATGAGTAGCATGAGGTTCGGTCTTCGTAAGTAAGGGGCATGATATTTCGGCTTATAACTTGTCAAGCTTAACCTCTTAGTTGTGTCACTTTAACCTTAATCACCTTCAAGATGCTTATGATAGGGGGAATGAGAGCTGAAAGCTAATAAGTACCATAATTTTTGGAAGCTCTTTATGAAACTTGAATCCCTACTTCCTTATATGAAGGCCTTTCTTTTACTTTTATGTTGAGTCTCCACCTTCTATATTTATGCACTTACTTTGAGAGCATAGTGGCCATTCTTAGTTCTATGTGCATTGTCCCAAGACTTTTTGATTGATGCATAGCTTTGATATTGCTTGTTTTAAACTATCTGTATCTATTCACTCTTATGAACTTTGAAGGTGTCCTATGCATTTATGTTTGCTACTCTATGTGGGACAAGCTGAATGCCACTATGTATGTTTTCTTTATGTGAAACAAACACACATCTTGCAAAGCATTGTTATTCATGAATATTTTGTTTGTGCCTTTTCATGTTGCAACATAGTTGCTATGTCTTATTGCTAGAACTTTGTCTTTCATGTTATGTTTGAAGTACTATGATCCCAGCTATCGTTGTTTTACAAATACTTTGATCAAGTTTATGATGGTGCATGTCACCTAAAAAATTATTCTTTCTTTTTATCACTTACCTACTCGAGGACGAGCAAGAGTTAAGCTTGGGGATGTTGATACGTTGCTAACGTATCCATAATTTTTGATGTACCATGCTTGGTTTTATCTACTTTCTTATGTTTTGTTGCAACTTTGGAGTACTTTCTATACACTTTCTTCGACTAACCTATTAACAAGAGCCACAATGCAAGCTGCCTGTTTTCTACTATTTTTGGTTCCAGGAAAGTCAGAAAATGAATATTCTTAGAATTGGACGGGACAAAAGCAAAAGTCAGTTTTTCACCGAGGGGGACACGGAGCCATAATACGAGACGGAGAGGGGCCAGGGGGCCGCCACACCACCTGGCCGCGTGGCCCAGCCTGGCCCGTGTAAGGGGGTTGTCTGGCCGCCCTGGGCACCCTCTCGGCCTCCCCTTTCACCCATAAGATGCCTCCAATAAAGAAACCCTAAGGACCCAATCAAAATTCCACGAAAGAGTCTGTAGCCGCCGTCATCTCCATCCCTAGATTGGGAGGGATCCGAAGCTCTTCCTGGCACCCTGCCGGAGAGGGGAATTCACCCTGGAGGCGTTCTTCATCATCATGCAAGCCTTCGGTGTGATGCGTGAGTAGTTCATGTCTAGACTACGGGTCCATGTAGTAGCTAGATGGCCGGTTCTCCTCCTTTGTGCTATCATGTTTAGATCTTGTGAGCTCCGTTCATGATCAAGATCATCTATTTGTAATTCTTACATGTTGTGGTTGCGGGGATCTGATGGATATTGAGATGCTATTTCAGATTGATTATTGATTCTATCATGTCTTTGTTATTTGTGATCTTGCATGCTTTCTGTTGTTAGTAGCAATCTTGGCCAAGTAGATGCTAGCAACTGCAAGAGTTAGTATTTATGCTCGATTGTGGGTTCACGCCTCTAGTAATCTGGGGAAGTGACAGAAATCTCTTAGGTACTAGATGTGATGTTGCTACTAGGGAGAAAACAACAATCCTTTGTTCATAGAACAATCATATTGTTTACTTTACACGCAATGCGTAATGCAATTATCTGTTGCTTGCAACTTAATACTGGAGGGGGTTCGGATGATAACCTGAAGGTGGATTATTAGTCATAGATGTAGTTGGATTACGGTCTATGTATAATGTTGTAATGCCCAATCAAGTCTCAAAGGAGTCAAGATGAGTAGTATATGCATATTGCTTTCTCGATGTTTGTCACTTGCCCCGCTGTAATTTGTTCACCCAACAAGTTATCTATCTTAAGGAGAGCCACCACTAGTGAACTATGGACCCCGGTCCTTTCTTTTACTATCAATCTACAATCAACTGTTTACTGCTTTCTGTTTACTTTCTTCCATTCGATACATTTAATGCTTTGTTTTCAGCAAAACCGGTGAGATTGACAACCTCATCAAAAGTTGGGGGCAAAGTTTTCTGGTTGTGTTGTGCAGGTCTCCATGTTGCTGCTGACGCCGGTAGTGCGCCCTGCCAAAGTCCTGCTAGCAACACCTTTGGGGTGTTTCCTTGCTCCTACTAGATTGATAACCTTGATTTCATAACTGAGGGAAAACTTGTTGTTGTGCTCATCATACCTTCCTCTTGGGGTTCCCCAACGAGCTCGATATATTTTGGGCCATCACCCCTCGGCCTCCCCTTCTGATTATAAGATGCCTCCGATACACCATGGAAGCCTTCTTCATCACCATGCAAGCCTCCGGTGTGATGCGTGAGTAGTTCATCCTTGGACTACGGGTCCATGTAGTAGCTAGATGGTTGGTTCTTCTCCTTTGTGCTATCATGTTTAGATCCTGTGAGCTCCATTCATGATCAATATCATCTATTTGTAATCCTACATGTTGTGTTTGTGGGGATCCGATGGATATTGAGATGCTATTTCAGATTGATTATTGATTCTATCATGTCTTTTTTATTTGTGATCTTGCATGCTTTCCGTTGTTAGTTGCTATCTTGGCCAAGTAGATGCTAGCAACTCCAAGAGTTAGTATTTATGCTCGATAGTGGGTTCATGCCTCTAGTAATCTGGGGAAGTGACAGAAATCTCTAAGGTACTAGATGTGATGTTGCTACTAGGGAGAAAACAACAATCCTTTGTTCATAGAACAATCGTAATATTTACTTTACATGCAATGTGTGATGCAATTATCTGTTGCTTGCAACTTAATACTAGAGGGGGTTCGAATGATAACCTGAAGGTGGATTATTAGTGATATATGTAGTTGGATTACGGTCTATGTATAATGTTGTAATGCCCAATCGAATAGCAAAGGAGTCAAGATGATTAGTATATGCATGTATGCTTTCTCGATATTTGCCAATTGCCCCGCTGTAATTTGTTCACCCAACATGTCATCTATCTTAAGGAGAACCACCACTAGTGAACTATGGACCCCGGTCCTTTCTTTTATCATCAATCTACAACTGTTTACTGCTTTTTGTTTACTTTCTGCAAGCTTTTACTTTCTTCAACACAATACGTTTAATCCCTTGTTTTCAGCAAAACCGGTGAGATTGACAACCTCACTGTAAGTTGGGGGCAAAGTTCTATGGTTGTGTTGTGCAGGATTCCAAGTTGGCAACAACACCTTGGAGGTGTTTCCTTGCTCCTACTGGTTCGATAACCTTGGTTTCATAACTGAGGGAAACTTGCTGTTGTGCTCATCATACCTTCCTCTTGGGGTTCCCCAACGAGCTCGAGATATCTTGGTCCATCAAGCTCTTTTCTGGCGCCGTTGCCAGGGAGACAAGGACATCTTCACAAGGGGAGTCCCTCATAACCAATCTCTTTACTTTTTTTTGCTTAGTTTGTTTCTGCTATGTTTGCTTGTTCTTTTTATCAAAAATATAAAAAAATTAGTTCCTACTATAGTTGTTATTTTCGGTAGTCTATTATTGTCTTGCTTTATCATGCTTTCTATCAATGATTGGTTTCTTTGAAACTGAATCTTATTGGCAAGGTGGGTTAACGGAAGAACAAAAATATTATTATAAGAAACACCGCCTGTCACAAAAAGGGAAACACTTATGGGAACAAATTAATAAATTGGATACCATTGCTAGAAACGTGTGCTCTACTTATAATGTTACTTATTGCTTTGATAAATCTTGTTGATGTAGGAGGTATAAATACCTCCCTTTTCAATGTGAGTATAATGATAATGTTACCATATCTTCTTATGTTAAAGGAAATTATGACTTTTATGATGTGGAACAAATTGAAGAATTTATTGCTTGGAAGGGTGCATTTGAACTTGCTAGTTTGCTTGAAAATACTGATGATTCACCTTATAAATTTGAGTTTTATGATATACTTAAACTTTGCTTTGATAATTACAAGGAAGAAAATGGCTACATTCTTGAATATATTAATAGATGCTTTCCACAAACGGAAGAGCTAATGCCTTGTAGGAGCTTATGGAAGAAGAAATTTCTGAAACGGGAAGCTCATTAGATGAAAAAGAGGAGGAAAGTGATGACAAAAGGAGGAAGAATGGATTTGCTACCCATGTCTACCTTCTAATGAGAGTAACTCTTTATCCCTTACATTATTTGATTGTCCCCCATGCTTACCAAAGGAGGATGATTGTTATGCTCATGTTATCTGTGATAATCCTTTATTTGTGCCTAACTTCGAATGCATTGTACTAAAGAGTTTTTCTTAGAAAATGTTTATGATAAAGCTCTATACGATGGTCCTATATTGAATGATCAGTCATCTTGTTATGGAATTATTAAAAGTGGGTTTGAAGGTTTTAATTCCACTATTTTGAGCTTGATAAAAATTATGTGTTTGTAGATAATGAAAATCATACTTTATGTGATAGTTATATTGTTGAGTTTATTCATGAGGATACTAAAAATTATGGTTGTAAAAGTTTTCATGGTACTGAAACACCTCTCTATTTGCTGAAAGTTTTGAAGTTACTCTCGTTTTATCTTCCTATGCTTGTCGCTTTGTTTTTTGAGAATTTATTTGCATACAAGGTTCCTATGCATAGGAAGTGGTTAGACTTAAATGTGTTTTGAATTTTCTTCTTGATGCTCTCTTTTACTTCAATTCATATTTCTTATGTGAGCATCTTTTCAAACTATCATGCCTAACTTAAAGGCGTTAAAGAAAAGTACTTATTGGAAGATAACCCAAAAGTTTTAGATGAGTCTTGGAAGTTATTACCTCTATAATAACCTCTCCTTATCCTTTTTATTTTCTTTTTGTGCCAAGTAACCTCTAATGAGAGAGAAGTAATGCTTGGGAAAGTTGCTGTCGTGAAACAAATTTTTGTTCTTCACCGTAAAAATTCGTGTCAAATCTCTGTACGTCGGTTTGAGGCGTGAATTTTTGTGCTTGTGCCCCAGGTTGTTATATAACTTTCGTTATTTCAACACTTTTCGATTTGAGCAACATAAGATGTTCGAAAAAATTGGTTTTTACCTGCTGGTCTGTTTTGACAGATTTCTGCCATTATTTTATTTGTTGTTGATTCCTTTTTGAGTTCTTTTGGGGAATTGAGCTTTTTGAGGGAAGTGCTACAGTAACTTGTGTTTTAATGGAAGTTTTATTGGTGTTGAAACTGAACCCAAAGACTTATTATCTTGAGTGTACTAATGTTGCTAATAAAGATTGTGTGAAGTTTTGTATGAAGGAAAAAATTTAGGTGTATGGAAGGAATGATGTAATGAGATGAAAATGGACTAAAGCTCAAGCTTGTGGATGTCACGCGTGTCACCCCAAGAAATATCCAAGAAGTACAAGCGTCAAAGCTTGGGGATGCCCAAGGCATCCCCTTCTTCATCAATAAAAATCCCAGGTTTTTTCCAAACACTTCATATTTATTGTTTCATGCACAGTTGTGTTGTTTTTGGAGCGTCTTATTTTTCATTTTAGTTTTGGTTCATTTTCTTGGTTTTATTTGTTTTCTTGAATAAATTGGTTGGACCCCCTCTTTCATACATTAGTTTTCAAATAGTTTGGTTTGGATTGGAAAAGAGCAGGAAAAGTTCATGCTTAAGTGGTCAAAGAGAGATTTTTTTGACTGTGGCCTATGCTTTGTCATGCCATGTTTGATATTGTTTTGGCTTTATGATTAGTGATCTTTGTTGTAGCATGACTCGTTATAAAAATTGAGACTGCTTAATGTGCCTTGGAAGAATCATGTGTTGTTTTAGCATATTAAAGCATAGTATTGTGGTCTTCTTATGCTTTATTTGGTTGGCTTGGCGCATGCTCACACCATGTTATGACTATCCAAATTCACCATAGCCTTTATGATCCTTTAGTTTTTGACTTGTAATATCACTTTATGCTTTGATTAATGATGTTTTGTCGCTCTGCATGATTATGGCCATTATTGCTCTCTTAGTTGGTCGCTCCTAGTCTTTTGCTAGCCTCCATAACCAAGTATGAGTTCCACTCATGCATCCAACTCCTAAAACCAAGTTATTCCAAAGAGTACACCATACCTACCTATTAGCATTTGCTATTCTAAGTATATTCATGTTTTTATCTACCTTCCAAATTAAACTTGTTATGTGAAAATTAGTGATTAAATCTCTCACGAACTTGATGGCACACTTTACTTTTCTTGCACTTAATAAAATTGAACCATTATGTCCATCTTTGTTGCGTATATGCTTGCACTTTATAAGTTTAAATTAGCAAAACCATGTATCATGGGGAACGCTTTCAACATTGCACTTGTACACTGTACCCCGTTGTTATCATGATTCTTTTGCTTATGGATCCCAGCGGTGTGAAATAAAAGTGGAACTTGTAAGATCATGGAGTTTGTATGTGTGTTAGAGAAACGTCTGGGCCGCTAGCCTAAGCCATGCCTTATCATGGTGGAAACTTGCAGCATAACCATAATGAGTACTCTATAAAGCATCCTCAATAAAAACCTATGCAAATAGCAATTAAAAATATTGCTGAGATGCTCATTGTCTGCTTGCCTTGTCATTTTGATTATGGGATAGCTCCTGTATCATGTGAAAGGGGTACCCCATTGGTGGTTCTTTATGATACATATGTACTAACAATGACAAGAGCTTACTTGTGACTAAAGTTGAGTAACATGAGGTTCGGTCTTCGTAAGTAAGGGACATGAGATTTCGGCTTATAACTTGTCAAGCATATCCTCTTAGTTGTGTCACTTTAACCTTAATCACCTAAAGATGCTTATGATAGGAGCAATGAGAGCTGAAAGCTAACAAGTACCATAATTTTTTGAAGCTCTTTATGAAACTTGAATCCCTACTTCCTTCTATGAAGGCCTTTCTTTTACTTTTATGATGAGTCTCCACCTTATATCTTTATGCACCTATTGAGAGAGCATAGTGCCCATTCTTTGATATTGCTTGTTCTTAAACTATTTGTATCTAGTCACCCTTATGAACTTTGAAGGTGTCCTATGCATTTATGTTTGCTACTCTATGAGGGACAAGCTGTGTGTTGGAGTTCCAGAAAAGACGCCGGCCTTGCATGAGTGATTGCATATTTGATGGAAGCATTGAGGCCTTGCCGGAACCTCTTTTGCTTCTTCTTGTCATCAGAGATCTCATCGCCACCATAACGAGAAAGGTTCATGAAGTTTCTGATGTAGGTGTTGACATTGTCAGTGCCCTGCTTGAGGTTGAGAAACACTTCCTTCATCCTTTCCATGACAATTTCTTACAGATATTGCTCTTTGAAAGCAGCAGTGAATTGCTCCCAAGTAGGCTGAAAACCAGAGAGATCTGCCTTGAGGTAATTTTCCCACCAGAGAGCTGCATCTCCCTTCAGAAGGTGAGTGGCACATTTGACCCATTCTTGCTCGGGAACATCCGCAGTTATCAGCAACCTTGACACTTCACGAAGCCAATCATCCGCATCAAGTGGCTGATCAGACACCTCAAATTGCCGTGGGTTGAACTTGATAAAACTCTTGATGTCTCCTCGCTTGGGAGGTGGAGGTAGTGGAACAAACTCATTCCTCCTCACGCTTTCCTCGAAGCGCTGCTGGTTCTGCTGCATAGTGCCCAAAGCATTTGCAATACTTGCCAAAGCAGCCCCAAGTTCAGGTGGTATGTCCTCCTCAGAACGGCGTGGTGGTGCCATCCTGTGATTGATACAAAACACAAGTCAGTACTATAATGGAGAATGATAATAATCCAAAATAGTACCAAAATGGAATTAACCAAGATTAAAGGATGCAATTCACTGAGATGATATTAAAATATCAACAAAGTTCAAGGAAACTAGAAGATATTAAGCATAACGCACACGACTGAACAAGGAGTGTGGTACACAAACTAACAAAGAAATTTTTTCCGCAAATTTCGGCATTAAAATACCACTATATGCGCAAAACCACTTAAAGAATCAAGATTAGTAACTCTACTAGTTCAATATACAAGAGCAATGATAAAAGTAGTGGTATGGTCGCGACTCCATCCCGCACTCAAATTATTACTCCGCACATGAATAAGTAAAACACATATCCCAACACCTTCTTCTTAAGATGAACCTAAAGATTGGTAACTACGAAAAAGAACACCCCAACAAGATAACGTCGGATAACAAAGAGTAAGATAGATCGCATCGGTATACAACGAATCAGAATAGATCGCGTTGGTTTACAACGGCCTGTCGGTATGGAATGTACCAACAGTTGATAACCAAAAGGTAGATAGTGATAACATTTGGATGCAACAGATAGGCAAGGAATTCACACACACACACAGAGACACACAACCTATGGTACTACGGAACCCAGAACACGTGAATCCTAGTTTGAATTTTAGAAGAGGATTGAAAATGTTACACTTCCTTACCAGAAAAGGGTGGGTGGGTGGGTAAGAAGAAAAATGGAAGCAATCCTACTCTCACGTTTTGTTTTTCCCTAGTATACATAACTACCAAAAAATTTGCTAGACTGACAACGACCATTTTGGCTAAGACCCTGACGGGCGGGATGGCTCTGATACCAATTGTAACTACCTCGGTGAATTACGCTCTTAGTTACATGCCTGGATGAACGAAAGTGGTTAAAATAGTACAGTGGGGCCCAGGGCCACTCACGGTAGACCTTTCGGCCGTCCTAACCACTTTCAGAACATCGGGACAAGAACGAGTGGCGTAATTGGCAGGCGAAGGGATCAACTACATACACAAATGAGTATGTATGCAAGCGACATACAACAGTCCTTAGAGCCATTCCATCTAAAAGAAATAGAAATATTGCAACGCCATACGGCAAGATTCAAATATCCTAGATAGAGATAATAATTTAGGATAGCTCCTCATACAACAAACATCAGAGTATCAGGCGGAAGCGGAAAACAAGATCCGAGTACGGATAAGAAGCAAATCGGCATAAGATGCCACATAAATAAACACATCCCGCTCACAGATCTCACGGATCCCCGTTCCCGGAATCTCTACACCGAGTGATCGTTGCCAACATCATCTGTCTCCTCCACCCAGTATCCATCTTGCGGGTACACCTGTTCATCTGAATCAAACAATTTATCGTGTGAGACCCTAGGGGTACTCAGCAAGTCTTTATGCCACTAAAGGAGACAGAACCTGGGGTGACGCAATTGCAGCTAAAGATAATATCTAACAATTCTATAGATACTCGCTAACCATCCGCGTAACCAATGATAGACGGATGCCCGTTAATTAAGAACAACAATCATAATAGTATAATTATCAGATCCATCCTCCTCCTCGCTTACCAATGAGGAAGCGGACGAACAACCCCCATCATCCGTTGGCAGTTTTATTAACCTTTCCATGAGTATTGCACTATTTACTAGTCAAGTACTTAGTCAAATTAAAAGCGGTACTTTAGTTATACTTGTCTATGATCGAGAAACTGTGCTCCAAGTCGTCCATAACCGCGGACACGGCTTTCAGAAAGATTTACCCTGCAGGGGTGCACGAATAGCAACACACACTCGATCAACCTCGGAAAAACCAACTCAAAACCCAACGAGGCATTCACGACAAAGCAATCACAGGATTCAGAAATATTTCAGGGGGCCACCCCATTAAGCTACCCGCAACAAAGTTGGCCGGCTCCGAGACGGACCCAAGGTTTGCGCCAATGGCTGTAAATGACTAAGAACCCAAAAATTTGACTGGGTTTGTCGATACCGCGAAAACACTCCGCAATTCTTAAACAGTACAGGTGCTCCTCGCACAATCTTAATTAAACAGTAACATGGCATAAGTACAGGATAGTAATAAAGCCCCAAACTACTTTGTGGCCCCAAGAAATAAGAATGAATCAAGCTCTGGCTCAGGGGGGGGTCCATAAGGCCTCCCGGATGTGGATAGTGCGAATAGTCGAGGAACAGGAATCAAGTACTCGGGGTCCTACGGGACACAAGTGAGCATGAAAAACCAAATAGCAGATATTTCTCACCGGTGCCTCTTTCATTAGTTATCCCATTACTACTCAGGTTATGTTGTTTAGGTACCTCGTTGTTCATCAGACACTCACATACCCTACTCATGCTTTTCTACGACTCGCATGGCTAAAACAACTCCTGTAGTAATGGCTCATGGGATGGAGGAACAAGCTTCGGTGGGGTTTAAAAGTAAAGGCTATGCAGTACTTGGGATTCAATTTAATGCAATCGCGACTCAATGATGCAAGAATAAGATAGAGGCAATAGGTACTATATGTATGCAAGCATGTGGTAGTGCTCGCCTGGCAGCTCAGTTGAAGCGAGAGATGGATCTGGGTAGTACTCCTGTGATTCCTGGTAATTCTCCTGCTGGGCGTCTATTCGAAGAAGAACCAAACAAGGGCGAACATAAAAAAAGTGCACAAGCATATGCATTAAAATGCGACAAGTAAACAAGCATGCCATGATGAATGATGCACAATTTACATGGCATTAAAGCAGCATGGCAAAGGTGGGGTGTGGTGCAAGAATAAATCATTTTATTATTTATTTAGTCAAATTTTTGTTGCCATAAGCAGTTCAGATTTCTAATAATGACATGATGCATGCTTCAAATCAGAACAAGGACTGCATAGATAGAACGGACTCGTCGTGCTGATCGATTTAGACATATTATTTGTCAAATTTGGAGTTATTGAATTAAAGTTATTAATTAATTAAGGAAAAGGGCATTTTATTGTAATTTTAATCAACTCGAAATTTTAAAGTGCTCAACTAATATTTTGAATGGAATATTTGAATTCCTCACATTTCCCTGATTTCAAAACATATATTATATGAGTTATTTGGATTTGTATTTTAAAAGTTATTTAAAATCTGATTTGAATTTGAATTTAAACAATTTTGAATTTGTTTTGTTTAAACAGCTAGACAGGAAAACTTTTATTACTCAGATCGACCCAGCCACAGTCACTGACGGGTGGGCCAGCCGCTGGCGGGACATACGCGCGCGGAAAACTTTTCTCACCGGGGCTCTGTCTAGCCAGTGTGACTGCAGGGTGGGACCAAATGGCTAAGGCCCACGTGACAGCGGCGGAACCCGCAGAGGCTGTCAGGTGGGGTCGCACTGGACCGCGGGTTACGTCTACGAAAACCGGGGTGCCTAACTGCAAGAATGCCAGGGCGGCTGACAGGTGGGGTAGGCTGGACCGCGGGTTGAGCACGAGATAAAAAGGGGGGCTAATTACAAGATTACCACGGCCCGTACTGTGGATCTTCTCCACGGTCTGGCGCGCGTAGTGCGCGGCGCAGCGAGGCGGGGACTTGATCCCGCGACCTGGGGTTCGCACGCGGAGACGGAAACCAGTGCGGCTAGGCGGGGTTGTTGTCAGGGAGGGAGCACACGGCTAGGTGAGGCTCTATGCGGTGGGGAAAATCGTGCAGACACCGGCGACTGATGGCGCACCGAGGGCGTTCGGTGTAAGGTCCGGCGCGGCTAGGGCTTCTCGCTGAGGCGGAGGTTGTCCAGGCGGTAGAGGGGCTCACCGCGGGGTGGTCGGTGGTGGCGGACCGGGACGAGGCGCAGCAGGGCGACGAGGAGGCTGGCGGCCGACGCGATTAGGGTTTCGGCGACGACGTTGTGCTGCGGCTGCTGGGGACCTTCTCCTCCTTGCTGGCGCATATGAGGCGAAGTAGGGGACGCTCCTCGAACTCCTCGACCACTTCCACGTCGTGCTCGCCAGCTGGAACGACGAGACGCCGAGGTACTGGCGGTGACCGGCGGGAGGATCTAGCGACGGTGGAGAGGAAAGAGGGGAGAGGCAGGGCTCTGGGGCGGATCTGGGCGAGGCAGAGAAACGTGAGGCGGAGGTTAAAGCGAGGGAGAGGGAGGAGGTGCCGTGTGGGGCTCGGGGTAGATAAAGGTGGCTTCGGCCACCTTTCTCCACCTCCTCTCACGTGCTCGAGCTGGCTCGGCGTGAGCAAGGCAGGGCAGGGAGAGAGGCTGCAGGTGGGCCAGGTGGGGATGGCGTGGTTGAGGGGCTGGCACGGCAGGTGGAGAGAAAGAGAGAGGAGAGGGGGCTCGGGTGGCTCGGCTAGGTTAGGAGAAGCTCGGGTTAGCTAGGGCTAGGGTTAGGAGTGGGGGGGTAAATGGAGTGTGGGACCAGGGAGAGAGGGTGGCCAGGTGGCCATCATGGTCGAGAGAGAGAGAGAGGTTAAGGGTTAGGGTTTAGTTAAGGAAAATTAGGGTTTGAGGTGAGAGGGTGTGTTAGGGTTTGATTTAGAAATTTTTAGGTGTTTAACACATGCCTAGAGATCAAGTCAAGATGAAGGAGGGCTTTGGTTTAGCCTGAGGTGAGGTGAAGGTGAAGGTGAAACTAAAGAAAGAGAGAGGAATGGGGAGTAGGGAAGAAGACCTCATTTGATCATGCATGAAGAAAATATAATGGTATTGAGGAGAATATGGGGATGGTGGAGAGAGGGATGGAGAGGATCCACAAAGAAAAGAACCAATAAAACCAAGAGGAATCAAATGGGCTAAAGGTGGTGGTACTCTTGCATGGCCCATGCAAAAATAATAAATGCCATGTTTTATTTGGTGAAAACAAAATAATAATATGGCATTGTTCTTATGCATTCCCAAGGAGTGGAATAAAAGCCAAGCAAAAGAATTTATAGAATTGGATCCACCCCATTCACATGAGCTAGAATAAATATCAAAAGAGAAAGAAATACAAGCTCATGGATAAATGGAATGGTGGAATTATAAGGTGGTGAAATGAAAAGTGATGGAGTTGAATAAAAGATATGCCCCCAACTCAACTTGGGCATTTAAACCATATATCAATAACCCAATACAATATCAAGAGGCAAAACAATTAATAATGCATATGAGAGAAGAACCAAAAGAAAAAGGGTTTTATATGATGCTCAAATGCAAGGTGGCATGATGACATGAGCATGATATAATTATGATGCAACAATTATATATAGGAAGTAGCCATTATCTTACTAGACCAAGTAGCATTACAATTGTTAGACAATTGGGATGCTACATTCCCACTTTGGAGTATTTTTATACACTTTCTTGGACTAACCTATTAACAAGATGCCACAGTGCCAGCTGCCTGTTTTCTGCTGTTTTTGGTTCCAGGAATGTTAAAAAATGAATATTCTCGGAATTGGACGGGACAAAAGCCGAAGTCAGTTTTTCACCGAAGGGGACACGAAGCCAGATTATGAGACGAAGAGGGGCCAGACGGCCACGACACCACCTGGTCGCGCGGGCCAGGCTTGGCCGTGCCAGGGGTGGTGTGGCTGCCAAGGGCACCCCCTCGGCCTCCCCTTCCGACTATAAGATGCCTCCGATACAGAAACCCTAAGTACCTGATCAAAATTCCACGAAAGAGTCTGTAGCCGCCGTCATCTCCATCCCTAGATCGGGAGGGATCTGAAGCTCTTCCCAGCACCCTGTTGGAGGGGATAATTCACCCTGGAGGCCTTCTTCATCACCGTGCAAGCCTCCGGTCTGATGCGTGAGTAGTTCATCCTTGGACTACGGGTCCATGTAGTACCTAGATGGTTGGTTCTTCTCCTTTGTGTTATCATGTTTAGATCTCGTGAGCTCCGCTTATGATCAAGATCATCTATTTGTAATCCTACATGTTGTGTTTGCGGGGATCCGATGGATATTGAGATGCTATTTCAGATTGATTATTGATTCTATCATGTCTTTGTTATTTGTGATCTTGCATGCTTTCTGTTGTTAGTAGCTATCTTGGCAAGTAGATGCTAGCAACTCCAAGAGTTAGTATTTATGCTCGATAGTGGGTTCATTCCTCTAGTAATCTGGGGAAGTGACAGAAATCTCTAAGGTACTAGATGTGATGTTGCAACTAGGGAGAAAACAATAATCCTTTGTTCATAGAACAATCGTATTGTTTACTTTACACGCAGTGCGTAATGCAATTATCTGTTGCTTGCAACTTAATACTGGAGGGGGTTTGGATGATAAATTGAAGGTGGATTATTAGTCATAGATGCAGTTGGATTATGGTCTATGTATAATGTTGTAATGCCCAATCAAATCTCAAAGGATTCAAGATGATTAGTATATGCATGTATGCTTTCTCGATGTTTGTCAATTGCCCCGCTGTAATTTGTTCACCCAACATGTCATCTATCTTAAGGAGAACCACCACTAGTGAACTATGGACCCCGGTCCTTTCTTTTATCATCAATCTACAACTATTTACTGCTTTCTGTTTACTTTCTGCAAGCTTTTACTTTCTTCCACACAATACGTTTAATCCTTTGTATTCAGCAAAACCGGTGAGATTGACAACCTCACTATAAGTTGGGGGCAAAGTTCTGTGGTTGTGTTGTGCAGGATTCCAAGTTGGCAACATCACCTTGGAGGTGTTTCCTTGCTCCTACTGGTTCGATAACCTTGGTTTCACAACTGAGGGAAACTTGCTGTTGTGCTCATCATACCTTCCTCTTGGGGTTCCCAAACGAGCTCGAGATATCTTGGGCCATCAGTAACCTGGCCAACAAGTACAACTGATCTCCAACAGTGGTGTTATTCATTAGATGTGTCTGCAACCAACTGTCGAAATTCTTCTCTTGTTCCCCTTTAATCAAGGAGTCAGGCTTCCCCGGGATTTTGGAGCGTAGAATATTCTCGTGTTTCTCGATATACGGAGCCACCACAGTGGAATTGTGTAGAATTGTGTAGTGTGCTTGCGTGAAAGAATGCCCGTCCCTACATACCATTGATTTCCTTCCTAGTGTGCCTTTTCCAGCCAGCCTCCCCTTATACCGAGATTCAGGAACACCAATCGGCTTAAGGTCAGGAAGAAAATCAACACAAAACTCAATGACCTCCTCTGTTCCATAGCCCTTGGAGATGCTTCCTTCTGGCCTAGCACGGTTATGAACATATTTCTTTAAGACTCCCATGAACCTCTCAAAGGAGAACATATTGTGTAGAAACACAGGACCGAGAATTCTAATCTCTTCGACTAGGTCAACTAGGAGGTGCATCATAATATTAAAGAAGGATGGCGGGAATAACAACTCAAAGCTAACCAGACATTGGACCACATCAATTTGTAACCCTGATAGACTTTCTTGATCGATTACCTTCTGATAAATTGCATTGAGGAATGCACATACCTTCACAATGGCTAGTCGAACATTTTCTGATAGAATTCCCATCAATGCAACCGGAAGAAATTGCGTCATAAGCACGTGACAGTCATGAGACTTTAGGTTTTGAATTTTTTTCTGTTTCATATTTACTATTCCCTTTATATTCGACGAGAAGCCAAACGGGACCTTGATACTGAAAAGGACTTCAAAAAAGATTTCTTTCTCTTCTTTGGTAAGAGCGTAGCAGGCAAGCCCTTGAAACTGCCCTGGATGCTTGCCGTCTCGTCCTTTATGATGTTGCTGGTCCTCTCGTGCTGCCTGGGTATCTTTTGACTTCCCATACAAGCCCAGAAAGCCTAGAATATTCATGCAAAGATTCTTCGTCAGGTGCATCACGTCGATTGCAGAGCGGACCTCGTCACTTTCCAATAGGGTAGCTCCCAAAATATAGATTTCTTCTTCCAGATGGGTGCGTGTCCGTCGGCGTCTTTCGGAACAGGTTGTCCTCCAGGAACCTTTCCAAATATTACATCCAAATCCTTGACCATACTAAATACATCAGCACCAGTACGGGGACATGATTCGTCCGGGTTTCTCCCTTGCCATTGAAATGCTTGCCTTCCTTAATTGATGACTTGGCGGAAGAAAACAACGATTGTACGAGTACACAATCTTCCTACATTATCCAGATATATACTGCAGTCTCATCTAAACAGTGCGTGCATGCATTGTATCCTTTGTTCGTCTGTCCTGAAATGTTACTAACAGCAGGCCAATCATTGATGGTTATGAACAGCAACGCTTGTAGGTCAAATTCCTGTTGTTTGTGCTCATCCCACACACGTATACCTAGTTTGGCCCACAACTGTAAAAGTTCATCAACTAATGGCCTTATGTACACATCAATGTCGTTGCCGGGTTGCTTCGGGCCTTGGATGAGCACTGGCATCATAATGAACTTACGCTTCATGCACAACCATGGAGGAAGGTTGTAGATACATAGTGTCATGAGCCAGGTGCTGTGACTGCAATTCTGCTCCCAAAAGGATTCATGCCATCGGTACTTAGACCAAACCATAAGTTCCTTGCATCACCAGCAAAGTTCGGAAAGTCCCTCTCGATTTTTCTCCACTGCCGACCATCAGCAGTGTGCCTCAACTTCTCGTCTTTCTTACGGTCTTCCATGTGCCATCGCAACAACTTTGCATGCTCTTTGTTTTTGAACAAACATTTCAACCGTGGTATTATAGGATCATACCACATCACCTTGGTAGGAACCCTCTTCCTGGGTGGCTCGCCCTCAACATCGCCATGGTCATCTTTTCTGATCTTATACCACAATGTAGTGCAGATCGGGCATTTATCCATATTCTCGTACTTCTCACTACGATAGAGGATGCAGTCATTAGGGCATGCATGTATCTTCTGCATGTCTAATAGTAGAGGGAAGACAACCTTCTTTGCTTCATACATACTGGAGGGCAATTTGTTATTTCTTGGAAGCAGCTTCTTCATTATTACCAGCAACTTTTCAAATCCCGAGTCAGTCACACCGGTCTCTGCCTTCCACTTTAGCAATTCTAGTATGCTACCCAGCTTCTTTTGGACATCTTCACAAGTTGGGTACAATAATTTGTTGTGGTCCTGTAACATCTTCTCGAACTGCAACCTCTCCTTTTCTGTGTCGCAGTCTCGCTTTGCATCAGAAATGACTCGACCAAGATCATTAGCGGGCTCATCTGGTTCCCGTTCTTCTTTATTATCTTCCATTGTGGTATTAGCGTATTCAGGGAACATAGATCGGTAGTTGTCATCATTGTTCTCTTCTTCATCACCGTCTTCCATCATAACCCCTCTTTCTCCGTGCTTGGTCCAAACATTATAGCCGGACCTGAAGCCAGACCGAAGCAGGTGGCTATGAATGACTCTTGAGGAAGTGTGAGCCTGCTCATTCCGACATTCAACACATGGACAACACATAAAACCATCCCGCCACTTGTTCGCCTCGGGCACAAGGCAAAAAGAACGCACGTCTTCTCTGTAAGCGTCAGAGCATCGGTCACCATACATCCATGGATGACTCATCTGCATCATAGAACCGTATATATCAAACACAATCACGATGATAAAATTACTACCGTGCAGTCTAAACGAGAAAATACTTGCTAACCTTTTAGGACACCTGGAAACAAAGATGAGAAAACTGAAGTGTGGCTCTGGCACCTCATACCATGTTTTGTCTTGTGTGAACTCAAGTGGAATCGCACTAACAGGCATTTCACCGAACACCTCTAGTGCATATGAAGAAAAAAAATTAGCACAAAGTTATACCCGCCTCACATAGAAAAAAACCAGGAGAGAGTGGAGGGCTGCATGCACTATATATAGAGCCAGACTATTAGTCCCAGTTTGAGACACAAACCGGGACTAATGGTTCTGCCAGGACCATGCAGGCGTGTCCTGACCCATTAGTCCCGGTTTGTATCTCAAACCGGGACTAATGGTCCCTTACGGGTCAGGACAAAGGACCTCGGCGTCCTCAGACCGTCTGGTTCGGACCATTAGTCCCGGCCCCAGCCACGGCGGGGACTAGTGGCCCGAACTAAAGGCCCATTTTCTACTGGTGGTTAAAGATATAATCGTTATGCACATTCCATAAGGCCCAAAGTAAAGCGCAAACTCCTACTCGAATCTGCACTTTAACTTTCTTTGCGACTCCCCTTAGCCAACTTCCAAATAGATTTGATATGTTTGTTGGGGGTGTTATATTGAAGGTCATATGAATAATTCTCCAAACAATTTTCGCAAGGTGGCAGTCTATAAATAAGTGTTGAATCGTTTCCTCTTTATACAAAAGCAACACTTTTTGCTACCCTACCAATTTATTTTTATTAAATTATCCTTAGTAAGAAGCACTTGACGATCTAAGAACCACATAAATATCTTAATTTTAAGTGGTACCTTCATCTTCCAAATGTATTTGTGAAGGAACCTTATGTAATCATTTAGAGGTTCCAAATAGTAAGATTTAAGCGTGAATATACATGAGGTTGTTAGACTCTAAACAAACTTATCAGGTTGATTCACAAGATGAACATCCATTAGGCGCCTGACCAAATGTAGCCATCTATTCCATCGGTCTCCGGTTAGTGTTCTTCTAAACTGAATATTAAGAGGTGCATGAGATAGAACATCAGCTACGGAGACTTGTTTCCGTTGCACAATGCTAAATAAGGAGGGGTACTGTAGAGACAATGGCTTATCTCCAAGGCATGTATCCTCCCAAAAACGAGTGTCTAAACCATTACCAATTTGAAAAGAACCATGCTCAAAAAAAATTCTTTTATTTGTATGAGCCCTATCCAAAAGGGAGAGTCCGTTGGTTTTGGTTGATTTTGAGTGCAGGTACTTATTTTGCACCAGTTCATGCCAGACACCATTTTCGTTTAAAATCTTATAAATCCACTTGCTTAGTAAGTATTTATTTTTAATATCTAACACCTCAACTCCGAGCCCCCCCCCCCCCCGGCGGTCTTTAGGTCTGCAGATAATGTTTCATCTAGTAAGCCTATATTTCTTTTTATGGCCATCGCGCCAAAAGAATCGAGATCTAAAATAATCTAGTCTTTTTATTACCCCTATGGGTATTTCAAAGAAATATATCTTGAACATTGGAAGACTCGTTAATACTGAATTAATAAGAGTTAATCTATCACCATAGGATAGCAACTTGCCAATCCAACTAGATAGTTTTTGCTCAAATCTGTCCTCTACCGGCTTCTATTCTCCGTTTCTTAATTTTCGATAGTGAATTGGTATACCTAAATGCCGAAAAGGGAGGGCTCCTATTTCACAGCCGAACAAAGAACTATAGTAAATAAGGTCATTATGGCAACTCCAATGGCCCTCACATTTCTGATGGTCTGTTTACAGTGGTTTGGAGCATTTGTCCACCCAAGCGAGGTCACCGCACCCAATGGGCCGACGGCGACGCATGCTCTCACTCCACAGTTACTGGTGAACGAACAAGATTGCCTTTTCTATAACTAGAAGAATCTATAGCACATAGTATCCCATTATCCCCAGTTATGTAATCACACAAGAATGAAAAACTTAGTTGCTCCTAGATTTTTTGTCGCTATCCAGTTTCTTATTGTCAGTTACTCTATCTAACACACATATTCCCTCTCTCGCACCCTAGCATATCACCGGCTTGGAAAATCCCTTTGTGGCACCAGAACATTTGGAACCACAGAGATACATGGAATTGACAAGAAGAAAATGCAAGAATAAATAAAATAACATCCAATAATCAAGAGGGAAAAAAAGCCCTAGAAGAGAAGGTGCGGCTGAGTAAGTCCATCGGTGCTTCCCTTTCATGGATCAAACACATGGGCCAAAGAAGAGAAGTAAAGTTCTTGATTTTTTCCTCCGACTTGGTTTTTTAGACTTTTCACTAGAATAGACTAGATCGGCCTTACATTCTCTCCCCACCAAGGGTATTGATGGTCATCTCTACAAGACGTAAAAGGCACCTCATGGATCTCTCATATGAAGAAAAACTCTCCCTCTCAAGGTAAAAAGATATTTTCTTGAATTGATTCTTTCAGACTTTAAGTTCGAGGTTGATTCCTCCGAACATCTAGCCCTCGAGAGTAATCATGACAGAAGAGCGATACGCCAAGTCGTATCACCGGGTTATCCTCTTTGAACACCCGAGGCTTGCTCAATGGAATTAGGCTTCTCTTGCAGACGTGCAAATGTCGAACCCGGTCAATAAAAATATTGTGCCAATTGTGTTAGTGTCCGGCACCGAGCAGCGCGGCCGTTCGGGTGTGACCTTTACTTTACGAGCATCGTCAATGTTTCCCCATATGTTATTTTTCATTAGAACAACAGAACATGTATACAAGAATTTGGTAATAATATGCATCTACCGTTACATTATTCACGTACTGAAATTGCATCTCATAATTCATCAGATATGAAAAGATCCGCCACAAATGAATTACATATATGACCATCATATGATTGTAATCCACATATATCAAACTACTGCCACAAATGTCGTAGTTGTGAGGTGGATTACTTTCTTCTCATCGTGATGGCGGTAGTGAAGACGTTGGAGAGATTGGAGGTGCAACCGGGCATGGCACTAGCGGTGTTTCCCCTCCGATTTTCGACGGAAGTGGAGTTTCAGTCTGTTGTTTCGGTGTTTCTATCATGGTGAAAACCATGAATTGTATGTAGATTGTAGTCTGAGGTCAATATGGGTGCGTGGGTGTTGGAACCGAGACAATCAGACGGCTGAGGGTCTTATCTCGACGTCGTTTCTGAAATAGCAAGAACAGCACAATCACAAGAATTATCAAGATTGCTGCAACTCCACCAACAACTCCAACGATGATGATTACTGTCTTGCTCTTTTGGGGGTCTGGCAGCTCGGATGCTGCAAGCCTGAGGAAGAGCTTGCCTACTCCATTTCCACCACTATATTGTTCTTGGAGATTCACGAGGTCCCCGTGCCAGACAAAGCAGCCACTCGAATTGTAAGTGTAAGCATTACATGAACAGTTGTTCAGACAAGTCAGCTCACACTGTCCAGAACTCGTGCCCCCTGCTGCACTCTGAGCGTTATCAGGTAGCCTCACACCTTCCATGGTATAGAACTTATCAGGCTTGGTCTTTCCAGAGCTGGAGTTTGTCTGGCACTGCAATGGTACGTTCCTCTTGCACCCACCACTGTAATCCTGAAGATCCCAATCACTCTGGACCTTCTGGCTGTACCCCTTGATGCAGTTGCAGATGGGCAGGGGATTGACGTTGCAGCTGCCATACGCCCCGCAGAGCGCATACACGTCACACTGCAACGGTGGCTGCGACCAGAAGAAGATCCACTGTTGCGATGAAGGAACCCAAGTCCACTGCTTGATCTGTCCATTGACGTCCATGGTCAACCGGGAGAGGACAGAATCATTCTTCATCATAGAGTAAGAGAAATAGTTTTCTGTGGCGCTGCTGACGAACTGGAAGTCGTAGCTATTGTAACCGGGCGTCGTCACTGGGAATACTGGGACGAGGGTGAAGAGGCCACCGTTCCAGTAGGTTATGGATTCGTTCCACTGGATGAGGTACTGTGTTGTGCCTTTGGGGTCTAGCTCCAGAGAGAACAACCCAGGAGATGGGTCTGCGTTGTTCTTCCAGGGGACTAGCCTCTGGCTCAGGCCCGTGGTCTTGTTCAGCATGAGCTTGCCCTCTGGAAGCCAGGTGTTGGTCGGATGGTCGATGCTTCGCCAGTAAATTATGGATGAGTTGGAGGCATCGGTGAGGTCAAGGCTACCGGTGTCCCTGATGATGGCCATGGTGGAGTTGGAGGCTATGCTTACGTTGGTGGACCATAGCCGTCGGTTCATGGTTTGATCAAGGAGGACGAGGTTGCCGTCCGTGGAGATTTCAAGGGAGGCGGTGGCTGGGTCGGACACCGGAACGTCGGTGGCTGCCGTCCACACGGTTGTCTGTATCGGTGTGTTGCTGTACCATATGGCTATGTAGTAGTTGCTGGAGCCAGAATGTTATATGTTCATCCAAATTCTACAAAGTAGAGGTCAACTTGTACGAATCGTTGATGACCTAGGTTACCACCGCTATATATACTTCTTGTAAGCCGCCGGCTGGGATAAGTCGCATCTGAGAAATCCCCGGCGTTGTGTAAACACTCTCCGTTATAGTGAAGTTTCGCTGGATGGCGCCCGTGATTTTTCCCCTCTCTTTGTTGGAGAGGGTTTTCCACGTTAAATCTGTGTCCCCTTGCTGTGATTTTGTTTTCGTTCTTCGTTATTTACTTGTCGCAAATCTAACACAGAAGAGGCGGCGCCGGCGTTGCTTTGAGGTGGGGAGTAGAAGCCCAAGGCGAATTTGTTGCCTGGGGACACGATCTTCTGTGTCCCGGACAAGGGTGTGGTGGAGTTGATGGTGTCGACGGCCGTACAGAGAAGGAATTGGCCGAATACGAGGAAGAAGAAGAGAGGAGCCATGGATGGGAGCTTGGAGGAGCAGCCAGGGCTCGAAGTCGAAGGAGGATGGGAGTCTGGACTTGTGCAGTAACCCATGGTGGTGGAAATATATGTTATCTTTCTTCAGTACCATGTTACTGAGTATTCATGATTTGGAAATCAAGAATATAGCCCTCCTTTGTAAATGACTCTCCAAATTATTAACTGAAGAAGGGATATGGCAAACTCTTATTAAGAGAAAATATGTTGGATCAAAAGCTTTGTCCCAAATGGTTTGGAAACCGGGAGACTCTCACTTTTGGGCTGGCCTGATGGCGACAAAGAAACAATTTCTTCGCTATGGCACATTTTCTATTAATAATGGGTCTCAGATAAGGTTTTGGGAGGATAAATGGCTTGATCATGCTACCCTCCAAGAACAATATCCTGCATTGTATCCTATTGTTCGTTATAAGGGGGAGACGATTGCTACTATATTGGAATCTTTTCCACCCAATATAACGTTCAGAAGGGATTTAACTGGTGTCATACTTGACTCTTGGATCATGCTGCTACATAGATTGGCGCATGTCCAGTTGACAGATGAGCCAGATGAATTCCGATGGAACCTAACTGAGAATGGCTTTATACAATGCTTTAACTCAGCCAGTAATACAAGTTTTAGATAATAGGATGATATGGAAGATGAAGATACCTCTTAAAAACAAGATTTTTGCTTGGTATCTTCGTCGTGGAATTATCCTTACAAAAGACAACCTTATTAAGGGCAATTGGCATGGGAATCCGAACTGTTTGTTTTGTCTCCACAATGAGACAATCAAATACCTGTTTTTCCAATGTAATTTTGCACGGTCTATATGGTCAGTCACCCAAGCAGCTTCTGGCTTGTCTCCACCACGTAGTATTGCCAATATTTTTGAGAATTGGTTACATGGTATAGATAACAAGTTTAAGACACTTCTCGGGTTGGAGCGATGGAATTAATTTGGTCGCTATGGCTATGTAGGAATGATAAGGTTTTCAATGATGTTAACTGTTCCCTTCTGCAGGTTATTTACAGGTTGACGCATACCCTTCGGGATTGGTCGGTGCTACATCATATGGAGCTGCGAGACCTTTTTTTGAGGTGTGTACGAGGCTGGAGGATACAGCACAGGACCTATTTACTAGACATGAATGGCAACATAATCTTCGAACGGTCCGCCTCCAGCTCCTTTGGCGTAGTTGCATTTAAACATGGTTTTTTCGTAACGCGCTATCGAGTTTTATCTTTTCGTTGGACTCGTTTGGACACTTTATCGGCTGTGTGCATCCTAGATATGCAGGGGCCGGGTGTAATACTTAAACTTTTAAGTAATAAAGCGCCCATTATCGAAAAAATGGTGGTGGAAATAAATCCTATAAGACCTACTCCTATGGCTGACACGTGTCTGCCTTTTTAGTTTTCTAAGCTTTTTTAATCCGTTAATTAGTCTTTTTTCTGTCGGTTATGTACCAAGATGGATCTATCCTGCAATGAATATAGATCGGGTCTTATAGGATTTATTTCTCATGGTTGTGGTGCATACAGAGGTTTTTGATTGGCCAGCAGCATGCAAAAGCTAGTTGAACGATTCAACTCTAGTTGCAGTCGAAGGTAAGCATATTCCCTTCTTTAGTTATTATAGTGAACAGAAATGCTCGGGACCGCGCGCGCTGCGATGGAAGGGGGAAAAAAGAATGGTGTGAAGCCAGAAAAGTATTTTCCAGCGGCCGAAGCTCAAAGGGGCAGCGCTGACTTAAAATAGTTTAACCAAGGCCGTTCGTTCGTCGCAAATCTTCCAAGACTTCCTTGTCATCTTGCAAGTGTATTATTCCAATTTGTAACCTGGACCAGATGGTGTCGTCTCATGTGGAAGATGATCAGACCTTGAGATGTGGCTGCTGTTCTTCTCGCGTGAGAGCTTCTAGAACCGGTCGCTGCTCTTCTCGTGCTAAATACCTGAAGTTTTCCGGTTCAAGGATGCGCCTTGTCAAGGTCGTGTTAATCGTACTAGTAAACACAGTCCTTCCTGTTCTTCTCTGATGATGATTTGTTTTCCTTCTTTCCCACTGGTCATACTTTGACCCAGTCCAGACTTATCAGGGGTAATTTGGTTAGAGCATCTCTAGTAGATACCGTATCCCGTGGTACTTCAAAACGTAGACGTGGTGTACCGCAAACAATTTTTTTTGCTGAAAAAGGGCGATATGGAACAGATACCGCATATTCTGTTTTGCGATACGTATACGCGGTATCTGTTTCGCGCCACCGTTTTTCGGCCCGCAAAATAGAACCGTGCATTCACCTCAGAAATGTATTTGCAGATGAAATTAAGCAATGCATGCAGATTTAAATCATCAAATTGATCAATGTTATAAAATTACAAATCAATAATATTCCATAGTTTACAATAACATTTCAAAAACAAAGAATTCAAAAGCACAAATGAATGAGAGTTCTCTATAGAATACAAATTAAAAAAACCCTCAATAGAAGCTCCTCCCAAGCAAGGACCAACAGTGCGAAATAAGATCTTGACGAAGATTGCAATGCTGAGTTCTGTTTTCAATCTGCCGGTAGGCTTCAAGAAATGCTTCTATCTTGTCAGGGTTTCTTCTAGGCTTGACACGGCAACCAACATTGTCATACTTCAAGGGCAACTTATTGTCCCTCTCATCCTCAACAATCATATTGTGTTACTCACAAAAAAAACAATCATGTTGTGAAGAATGACAAATGCTGTCATGATGTTGTTCAGGTATTTCTTTTGCCAGTAACGAGCAGGCCCTCGGACAATTGCAAACCTAGCTTGGAGCACACCAAAAGCTCTTTAAATGTCTTTGCGGGCTGCTTCTTGACAAATCGCAAAACGAGTTTCCTGGGGTTTGGGGGTTTACTTATTGTTTTCACAAATATGCCCATTGTGGATAAATGCCATCTGTGAGATGATACCCCATGGTGTACTCACGGAAATTGTTCTTGTAGTTGTAGGCCGGCTGTTCTCCATCTGCTAGCTTCGAAAATATATGAGATCTTTGCAAAACATTGATGTCATTTAGATAACCCGGTAGACCAAAGAAGCAATGAAATGGATTTTAACTGCAAATTTTTATATGAGATATGTGTTGAAATGACCACAATTTGGAAAAATGGGCCAAATCCAGGGGAGGGGACAAGATTTAGGGGCTTTGTTGGGTACCAAGGGCGGACAAGGGAAGGACAAGGGAAGGACAGTGATGACCCACAAGTATAGGGGGTGTATCGCAGTATTTTCGATAAGTAATAGTGTCGAACCCAACGAGGAGGTATGGATCAGGAATTCTCTGCAAATACTTAGCAAACGGATTTTTAGGGGTTTTTGATAAAGCAAGTAAATAAAGTACGAGTAAATAAAAGACAGTAGGAATAAATGCAGCAAGTGGCCCAATCCTTTATGCAGCAAAGGACAAGCCGGTTGTATTACTTAAGATGACCAAACGTTCTCGAGGACACACGGGAAGACTGTCAAGTGATTTCGCTTCATATAGTTGATTAATCTTCTTTAGCTTGCTAAGTGTTGTGTGGGTGAACCTATGCTAATGTACCGACATTCCTAGGACTAATACATACTTGTGATTATACCCCTGGCAAACATCCCTAAGTACAAGAAAGTAATTAAGGTAGAAACCTAACCACAGCTTTAAACTCTAAGACCCTGACGTCCCTTGCGCAATGGTTTTCTAACGGGGGTTCAGGTTTCTGTCACTTCGGCAACCCCTACGATTAGTAGCCAAATACACAATGCATTCCCCTAGGCCCATATAGGTGAAGTGCCATGTAATCGACGTTCACATGACACCACTAGAAGAAGTACACCACAACTTAAATATCAAACTATTGAATCTTTCTCAACACAACTCCACTACTAACAACATGACTTCTCCCATGTCCTCAAGAACAAAACGAACTACTCACAAGACATCATATGGATCATAATCAGAGATGAAATAATGATGTATAACAATCTGAACATAACCAATAATTCAACGGTTCACTCAATAGCATCAACTATAAGGAGTAATCAATACTGGGAAAGTTGCCCCTAAGAACTATGCAAGATTCAACCCAAATGTTATAGCAATATGGAGATAGTGATGAGGGTGCTGATGGTGATGATGGTGGTGGTGATGATGATGATGATCCCGATGAAGTCCAGCTTGATGGTGGTGTTGATGGCGATGATCTCCCCTCTCCGGGAAGGAATTCCCCCGGCAGAAATCTTTCTACTAGAGAGATCTTTCTCTCTCTCGGTGTTTTCTGCCCCGCAGAGGCGGCAGAATCTTTCTATGGTCGCTCTCTGAGTATTAGGGTTTCAGGAGGATTATATACGCCAGAGGGGAGAGCCAGAGGTGGGCCAGGGCGGCCACAGCACCTGGTGGCGCAGCCTAGGCTAGCCCGCGCTAGGGGGTGGTGTGGGCCTCCTGTGGCCCATATCCACTCCTCCTTCTGGCTTCCTTCGTCTTCTGGAAAAATAGGATTTTCTGTATATTTTCCTAGATTTTCTGATCTTCGCGAAATTTTCCTCCAAACAACACATTTTCCATCAAAATCCTGACTGCAACGATCCATGCTCCAAAAGTCATCAACCATGCAAAAACAGATGAAATAACATAAGTATCATCTCTTAATATAAAATATATCAATGAATAACAGTGAATTATGATATAACATAGTGATGCAAAATGGACGTATCAACTCCCCCCAATCTTAGATTTCGCTTGTCCCCAAGCGAAACTGAGCTCAATAAACATGACCTCATGTTTATGGAGTGAAGAGTCGATAAAAGAATACGGATAAGAAGCATCACATTCATCAATACATAGATCATAGTAGAAGACAACTCACTATTATATAACTCAACTTGCAATGAGTAAAGGAAACACAATAAAGATACATAAAGTAAATCGTAATTGGTAATGGCAAACTTAGCTCTTGGTCAAAGAATAGTTGATAAATTGTTGGAGTTCACAAATAACTGATTTTCAATGATGGCTTTCAAAGTAGTAAACACTAAGATAATATCAATGTGCAAAACAAGGAACATAAGAAAACATGATTGAATAGATCATCATATGAATGAATGAAACACAACAACTCAAAATACTTGCTGAGATAGAAGGGAGTAGGTTTACTCACTCAACTAAAAAGTAAAAGAAAGGCCCTTCGCAGAGGGAAGCAGGGATTTCAAGTTTCATAAAGAGCTCCCAAAAATTATGATACTTATTAGCTTTCAGCTCTCATTGCCCCTATCATAGGAATCTTTAGGTGATTAAGGTTAAAGTGACACAACTAAGAGGATATGCTTGACAAGTTATAAGTTGAAATCTCATGCCCTTACTTACGAGTACTAAACCTCATGCTACTCAACTTCAGTCACGAGTACGCTCTTGTCATTATAAATACATGTGTATCATTGAGAATCGCCAACGGGGTACCCCTTGCACATGATACAGGAGCTATCCCATAATAAAAATGACAAGGCAAGCAGACAATGCGCATCTCAGTGATCCTTTTATTTGCTATTTTCATAAGTTTTTATTGAAGATGCTTCATAGAATGCTCACTATAGTTATGCTGCAAGTTTCCACCATGATTAGGCATGGCTTAGGCTAGCGGCCTAGGCGTTTCTCTAACACACATATAAACTCCATGATCTTACAAGCTCCCATTTTATTTCACACCGCCAGGATCCATAGGAAAAAGAATCATGATATCAACTAGGTACAAAGTACCAATGCAATGTTGAAAGCGTTCTCCATGATACATGGTTTTGCTAACTTCAACTTATAAAGCGCAAGCATATACGCAACAAAGAAGGACCCAATGGTTCAAGTTTATTAAGTGCAAGAAAGTAAAGTGTGCCATCAAGTTCATGAGAGCTTTAATCACTAATTTTCGCATAACAAGTTTAATTTGGAAGGTAGATAAAAACAAGAATTTACTTGGAATAGCAATAATGCTAATAGGTAGGTATGGTGGACACAAAAGGCATAGGTTTTGGTTTAAGGATTGGATGTACGAGAAGAATTCCCTCTCAATACAGGTTTTTGGCTAGCAAGGCTGGGTAGCAAGTATAAGAGTTGAAGGAAACAAACAAACATACAAGTGATAAAGACAAACATGCAATCTTCCTCGGAAGCACAAAAGATCTTAACCAGAGAATACTAAGCTTATGAGCAAATCAAGAGAAAGATGATGAAATTATAATTCTTTAGAGTACTTTTATCTTTTCATTCAACTCTCAAAAATAGTGTTGCTACTGACCGAGCCAGGTTTGCCAAAACCAACTAAATTAACTCAATGATCCCAAAGTGATACCAATACTAACGACAAGATCAATCATATAACCACGAATTGAAAACTAATATAAGATATGCAAAAGAGTAAATGATAGAACTTCTCATTAATATTCCATAACGGCAACTCACACCAAGGGATACATATCTAACGAGAGAGGGGACACTTCCATAATGCAAACCATCCTACATAATAACTTCTCTATTCATGATATGACTCAACTAAAAATGTAAAAAGATAGAAGATAGTGATGTGATACCGCAACACTCGCCCAAGCTTGGGACAAACCAAGGGGATGCCAAACCTGATGACAAATTACTCCTTCGGTGGTGGTGGTATCCTCTTGATGAGCTCTTTGATCAGTTTCCCCAAGTCCTCGATCTTAAAGGTGAGATTGCGAATAAGCTGCGAGTTTTGCTCAGTGCGGCTCATGATCATGTCGGGTTGCGAATTCCAGCTCTTGTGATTATTTCCCCACTCTTCCTCCTTGAAGTCTTCTTTTCCTGCATGGCTAGAATGAGGCAAATCCCAATTGGAGGGTAATTTCTCCTTGGGCATATTCTGGTATTGATGCTCATGGATAAGGGTATGGAAAGGATTCTTGGCGCGTGGGGGAAGTGACCAGACATCTGAACGGTGATGAGGAGGCTTCCCTCCAATTGACATAGTCCTGGAAGGGTTTGCCACCACTCCAATGCTTGCAATTGTAGTGCCGGTGTGCTTTGCCTCCTCTTCATCTTCACTCTTGATCTCCTTCTCCTTCCCGGGGTCTTGGAGATCTTCCTCCATAGGCTCCTTTTCTTTATCCTTGGCGGACACCATTGTGCTTCTAAGCTTTCAAAGATAGTTCCTGGCAGAAATAGATCGAAACAAAAATACGACAAAAACACGATATACGAACCTCAAAAGATCCGGGGGGTTATATATTATGAAGTTTCACAACAAAAGGAAGGTATTGGGAGAAAACAGGTCGGAGACGGAGTCCGGAGTGGCCACACCACCTGGTGGCGCGACCAGGGGTAGACCCGCGCCACAGGGTGGTGTGAGCCACCTTGGCTCTGTTTTCGTCCTTATTTTTCTTTGTAGCTTTCCTTATAGGCTAAAAACTCCAAAAAATATAGTTGGATAGTATTTTCGCAGAACTTTTCTTACCAGAACTATTACCTATTTGAAAACGGACTCTACAGGTCTCTGAATTTGGTATCTAATAGATTCTTCCAGAGTCACCACTTGAATAACATCAATATCTTCATCTTCATACACTTATTGTGAGTCATGAAACCTTTCACTTTCTTATTACACCATTTTCTCCACGTACCTGGAAATTTCTTTCACACAAAACTTCACACAGTTCTCATTAGCAACATTAGTATAAGTGAAGTGATAAAACCTTTTGAGTCCAATTTCAACTGAAAACCATCAAAACATAAGCTACGGTAGCAAATTCTTCCAAAAACCCAAAAAGAATTCAAAAAGGAAATCGATTAAAGAAGCAAATGCAAGAGTGGCAAAATCTGTCAAAATAGACCAGCAGGTAAAGATCAATTTTTCGAAAATCTTCTGTTGCTCAAATCAAAAAGTGCAAAACTAACGAAAGTTAAAAAACAAACTGGGGCAGAAGCACAAAAAATTACACCTCAATCTGACGTACAGATATCTCTCACAAATTTTTACGCTGAAGCAGAAAAATCTGTTTCAGGACAGCAACTTTCTCAAATCTTACTTCTTTCTCATTAGAGGTTGATCTTGACACAAAAACCAAACAAAAAGGATAAGGAGAGGTTATTACCGAAGTAATAACTTCTAAGACTCAAAGAAACAAAAAACAAACTGAAAGCAAAAATAAATTGGGTTGTCTCCCAAAAAGCTCTTTCTTTATAGCCATTAAGATGGACACGATAATCTTGATGATGCTCACATAAGAATATGAATTGAAGTGAAAGAGAGCATTAAGAAGCAAAAATACACACATTTAAGTCTAACCCACTTCCTATGCAAGGGAATTTTGTAAACAAACAAGTTGTTGAAACCAGAGGCTACTAGCATAGGAATGCAAAAGAAGTGCAACATAAAAATTTCAGCATAAAACGAGGAAACTTGATATTATTGAGATACATAAGAACACTTTTCCCTCTCTCATAGTAACTTTCGGTATCATGCATAAACTTAACAATATAACTATCACAAGGACCATCGTAACAATGATCATTTATTCTAACAGAAAACATAGGAATACTAGCTCTCATAATACTACTTTGTGAAACAATATTACAGGTATCCTTACAAAGGATAGTGTGTCCCTCTTCTTCATACTTAGTGACAAAGTCTTTAACATTTGCTATTATAGGTTCATCATCCATTTGTTTATCAGGTTCAACAGCTTTATTTGTACTTTCATTAAACATACTAGCTATCATAGAATGTTCCTTTATCTTAACTGGGAAAGGGATTTTCTCAATGTAAGGTACAGGTAAGACATGATTAGTAGTATAAACTTCAGTATTTCTTGCAGGAACACTCTTAGCAATATCTTTATAAGGTTCATGATACTTATTCCACTTCTTTTTAGGCACTTCAATGTAGGAAGCAAAAGCCTTAAAATAAGAAGCAATAGCTTGAGAATCTAGACCATAAGCATTTTTAATATTTTGAAAGTTGTCAGTTCCCATAAAAAATTCAATGCATTCATAATCATAATTTATACCTGACTTTGTACCTTTGTCATTCTCCCAAGCTTCGGCATTATCTTGAATACGGTCCAGAAGATCCCATTTAGCTTCTTCTTCCATGCGAGTGAATGATCCAGCACAAGAAGCATCCAATAAATCCTTATCATGAAGAGAGAGCCTTGCATAAAAGTTATTGCTAATAATATTGTTGGGGAGCTCATGAATGGGACATTTGAGCATTAGTAACTTCAATCTCCCCCAAGCTTGAGCTATACTCTCTCCATCAAGAGGCCAAAAGTTGTATATTTCATTCCGATATATATGAATCTCACTAGCAGGATAAAACTTTGAATAAAAGAGAGGTACTATTTCGTCCCATTCAAGAGCTTGATCATTCTTCAGCAGCTTATACCATTCCTCAGCTCTTCCTTTCACTGATAATGAGAATGACTTCTTATTAATTTGATATGTTGTAATACCTGCACACTTGAACAACCCGCATAATTCGTGTATAAAGAGCAAATGATCACCAAGATGGACAGTTCCATCCCCAACATAGTAGTTATCCATAACACGATCAATAATTCTTCTAGGTATTTTAAAAGCATCATTCTCAGCAGGTGGTGGTTCATCTACTACCTTAGCAGTGGTAGTAGCATTACCAAATAAGAAACTCAGCGAATTATCCATAACGAAAATAAAGCAACTAACAGAAGTAAATACTCACAGTAGAAGTTTCCTTTACCAGTTCCACTCTCCAATAGCGCTTCACTCCCCGGCAACGGTGCCAAAAAATAGTCTTGATGACCCACAAGTATAGGGGGTGTATCGCAGTATTTTCGATAAGTAATAGTGTCGAACCCAACGAGGAGGTATGGATCAGGAATTCTCTACAAATACTTAGCAAACGGATTTTTAGGGGTTTTTGATAAAGCTAGTAAATAAAGTACGAGTAAATAAAAGATAGTAGGAATAAATGCAGCAAGTGGCCCAATCCTTTATGCAGCAAAGGACAAGTCGATTGTATTACTTAAGATGACCAAACGTTCTTGAGGACACACGGGAAGACTATCAAGTGCTTTCGCTTCATATAGTTGATTAATATTCTTTAGCTTGCTAAGTGTTGTGTGGTTGAACCTGTGCTAATGTACCGACCTCCCTAGGACTAATACATACTTGTGATTATACCCCTTGCAAACATCCCTAAGTACAAGAAAGTAATTAAGGTAGAAACCTAACCACAGCTTTAAACTCTAAGACCCTGACGTCCCTTGTGCAATGGTTTCCTAACGGGGGTTCAGGTTTTTGTCACTCCAGTAAATCCTACGATTAGTAGCCAAATACACAATACATTCCCCTAGGCCCATATAGGTGAAGTGTCATGTAGTCGACGTTCACATGACACCACTAGAAGAAGTACACCACAACTTAAATATCAAACTATTGAATCTTTCTCAACACAACTCCACTACTAACAACATGACTTCTCCCATGTCCTCAAGAACAAAATGAACTACTCACAAGACATCATATGGATCATGATCAGAGATGGAATAATGATGTATAACAGTCTGAACATAAACAATAATTCAATGGTTCACTCAATAGCATCAACTACGAAGATTAATCAACACCGGGAAAGTTTCCCCTAAGAACTATGTAAGATTCAACCCAATTGTTACAACAATATGGAGATGGTGATGAGGGTGCTGATGGTGGTGATGATGATGATGATCCCGATGAAGTCCAGCTTGATGGTGGTGTTGATGGCGACGATATCCCCTCTCCGGAAAGGAATTCCCCCGGCAGAAATCTATCTGCTGGAGAGATCTTTCTCTCTCGGTGTTTTCCGCCCCGCAGAGGCGGCGGAATCTTTCTGTGGTTGCTCTCCGAGTATTAGGGTTTCAGGAGGATTATATACGCCAGAGGGGAGAGCCAGAGGTGGGCCAGCGCGACCACACCACCTGGTTGCGCGGCCTAGGCTGGCCCGCGCCAGGGGGTGGTGTGGGCCCCCTGTGGCCCATATCCACTCCTCCTTCTGGCTTCCTTCTTCTTCTGGAAAAATAGGACCGCGCCCGGATTTTCTGATCTTCGCGAATTTTGCCTTCAAATAGCACCTTTTCCATCAGAATCCTGACTGTAGTGGTCCATGCTCCAAAAGTCAGCAACCATGCAAAAACAGATGAAATAACATAAGTATGATCTCTTAATATGAAATATATCAATGAATAACAGTGCATTATGATATAGAATAGTGATGCAAAATGGACGTATCAGAGAACGACCTCTTTGGCCAACTCCAACGCCCCCCCTGCAAATCGGACACCGGATTTGTTCAATTTGTTCTGATTCGGTCCATTTGGGGGGTGGGGTGGACAAAATTCAGACAGGTGTTCGGCCAAATTTGACACGTAGCCCCAACGGTTCTTCTCCCGCAAATGGACAGAACGAATCAAAGCGGTCGTCGTCACCGGAGAAGACGATGGGATGTCCCCCGCGTGCCTGAAGAAGACGACGATGAGCTCGAGGTGGAGGGTGTGGGCCGGTGGCGCTGGCACGGGGTGGGGCGGTGGTGCCAGAGGGCATGGTGGCGCAGGGTGCACGCGTGGCCAGAGAACACGGTGGTGAGCTCGAGGTGCAGGGCGCGGGGCAGTGGCGCCGGCGCGGGGTGGGACGGTGGTGGCAGGAGAACACGGTGGCGCAGGGCGCGCGCATGGCCAGAGAACATGGCGGGAGCGGCATGGGAAGCGGTGGTGTCAGAAGGTGCGGTGGCGTGGGTTGGTGCTGGAGGGCGTGGTCAGGTCGGCGCGCAACAGCGATCACGTCAGTGCGCAGGAGCAGCACGGGGCTGTACCCTTGAGCTCAAGGCGGAGTGCGGCGCTCCATTGTCATGGCGGAGGGTGGCGCTTAGAGTGGTACTCCAGGGAGGGCGGCGACCGACGCTATAGCAGAGGGCGACGACCGGCGAGGCGCTGGGAGATGAGGAGGACGGTGTGCGGTGCTAGAGTGGAGGGCGGTGGCCAGGACGTTTGGAGGGGAAGGAGAGAGAGGCGGGGATGTGGGAAGTGGGGAGAGAGAGGCTGCAAGTGGGCCAGGGGTAGTAGTGGGTGGACAGACCGGGCTTGTCCGTATTGTCTGTTTCACCACAAATGGTCCGCAAATTTAGTTCGGAAATGGGGTGGTCCGGACAAAAAATGGACAACACGGTATTTGCGGTGGCCCGTTGGGAGTACCTCTTTGTCCGGTTTTGTCCACCCAGGCCATATTTGTTCGTTTGAGGGGTGCCGTTGGAGTTGTCCTTTCACCCAAATTAGACAAAACGGACCAAAAGAGCACCGGATTGGTTGCGTCCTTTGGAGATGCTCTATCCAAAACACCGTGATCTGATCTGGGCGTCTAACCAACTCAATAATTGTTCTCGCTTTTGCATGCACACATATATTGTAACATCCCAAAACTTTAATCCAAGGTTATTAAGATCCAAACCATCAAATTTAGAGTTAACAAAAACTTTTCCATTTAAAAATGATTAAGCATTCATATGTGTGAGCATTTAAAATAGGAGTTGTTTGAAATGCCATGTTTGAGTGATCCTTTTGTTGTAAAATGATTCTAAGGTGAATTAAACATCATCTAGATCATTCCCAAACAAATTCCAAAGAAAAACAAATCAAAAAGAATAAAATAAGCAAATGGTCACTTTTGCCATTTTAATCACCATGCCTACTTTGGCTATTCCTAGAACTCAAATCTTAACAGAAACAATTGTGGTTCTTTGCACCCCTTGCTAGTACAAGTAGTGATGTGCCAATGCCCACTTTGTTTCATCCCAAAAACTTTCAAACACTAAATTTAAATGACATTTGAAATTTGAATGTAGTTCATATGTATAGATCACACTTATTCAAAAACATCTCAAATGAACATCACTTTCAAAACCCAAGCACACCTAGAAGCTCAAGCATAAGATACATCCCTCCACCAAAAATCAGCCCAAAATTCAAAAACTTTCTTCATGCGGCCACTATGTCGAATAGGTTGCAGACAGAAATAAACCTGCCTAACTAACACTTCTCCTAGTTAAACCCTTGTCCCCATTTGCACCCTCGTTACTCTCCTCTGTCCCCCCTGAGTCCAACCAAACCCCCAACTAGCCCTCCATTAGCCGCAGCAGCAGTGGAGCGCCGCCACTTTGTGGTCACCGCCGACCAGGAGCAGGCAATGCGCCAGGGACTACGCCACGCCCAACCAGCATGTCCCCTAGCTCCGCCCAACCCTACCGCACCTCCCTGTCCTTTCCCCAAGCCTACCCAAGCACTAGACCACTCACTAGCATCGCCGCCCTTTCTCTCTGCACGCAGCCAGAGCGCGATTGCCGCCAGCATGCAGCAGACCGCGCCTCGACCCCATACCGTGCACGCTGCTCTGCCTCGACCCTAGCACCCCGCCAGACACGGCCGTGCACCGCCGCGTGACCCACAGTCACCGAGCGCCGCGTCGACCACCGCCTCTGTCTCCTAGAGCGCGCAACGCTCCCGACCATATGCCACCGCCCCTAGCTGCGCCATTAAGCCGTAGAGCACCGCCAGGAGGCAAGCCACCGTCCACCTATGCTGCCCATGCTAATAGCGCCCTGTATCGTCGTCACCGACGAGCTCACCGTCGCCCCCTCGGTCCCCTCCTCGAGCCTATATAATGAGGCCTTCCCCAGCCTCAATCTCCACACCATTCGACTCCCCTCTCACTCCCAGTCCTTCCACACCTCTCGCTGGAGCTGCTCAAGCCGTAGTTCGCCGGAATTACACGGGAGGAGCCCGCTGCAGAGGAGGAGACGCTGTCGTCGATTCTGTCCACCGCAGCCCTTGCCGCGACCTCGCGTGAGTTTGCCGTCGCCGTCCAGTTTGATCGCCCACCTCGCCGCAGTAGCTGGAGACCTGGTATGTCCCTAGTAGACCCCCACCGGCCGTTTTAGGGTTCGGTCTCGCCGGCGACGAGTCCGTTGTCGACGACGACTGTGAGCCATTGATCCGCGTTATAATCGTGTGGCCCAGATCGCTAGATATCGTTTCGGGTTTTAAGTCTCGCTGGCAAGCGGGACCAACCTGTCAGCCGCCCTCTGCGCCGCTAAGCGTCACTGGGCTGGCCCATTTCCTTTTCCGCGCTAGCCCACGAATTCAAATCTAGGTTTTTCCATTTAGGTTTGAACTCAATTTTGTCCCTTAGTTTAAATATCAATTAAGGAAGATTTACAAATTCAAATTAGGTGATTCCTATTTTGTTGGAAAGCTTCTGAAAAGATCTATCCATGCCCGTTGGATTTAAATCATATAGAGTTAGATATCTCTCCTAGTAAAAATAACAAGACAGAAGCTTTTGCACATTCAAACATTTTTATAAAATCAACCATAATAGCTTTTGAGTTGATTCCAACTCTCAAAAATCACATTTAACCATACCTATCTGAATATGTAATAATATTAAGGTTTACATGCAGTGACTTTAGACTAGTACCAAAATAATGCTATATAGGCATTTCTAGTCACTTTAAATCATTAAATGGTAAGCTTAAACTTAGTAAAATGTGATCCAACATTTAAATCACATTCCCATATGTTAGAATATGTGGTGAGGACATGTTTCCACATGATCCCATATTTTAATTAGAGAATATTAAATCTTAGTTAATTTCAATGAGTAGAAATTACTTTTCTCAAATAAAAAGAATGAAGCTAGTTAATTAAAACCTTGTGATGCTTGTGATGATATTAGATCATCAAAAGTGTGCCTTAGTGTGCTAAGTAGACTAGTTAAGCATTGTTTGGTGATTTTGTATCCCGTATGTATTTATAGACGATAGTACCGACCAAGCTTACGAGGAGGAGGAGTTATACCAAGAGGAGGAGGAAGAAAACTTCAACCACTGCACTACACAAGGCAAGCTAGCACTATACCAGTTAACCCTTGCAAGTTTTACTTGCAAGCCATCATTAACAATGCAAGCTAACCCTTACAAGCTAGATAACCTAAGCAAAGGCATTAGGCATGCTTTGGTTATACCATTTTGGACTTATACCTATTCTAGGATTTAATTCCAAGCTTTACTTTTCTTTACTTTACCAAAGTCCTTTACTTGTTTTAAAGGTAGCATAAAGAGTATAAAACTTGAATTATCTAGTTAGACTTAGATGTCATCCTAGGGCATGATATTGAGATTAACCTCCCACCTTAGTGAACACGCTTAACTTAGTAGTTTCGAGCTAAACTAAAACTTGAGTCACTTTAGATGGGAATACTTGGTGAAATGATTTCTGAAAACATTGGAATGATGAGTCATTCTATTGAGATGTTTTGACATGTGTTGAGAAACACAAATGGTTTATGATGAGGAAAATGTTAAGGCATGAGCCTTAGCCCTTTTATAAAACTGATGGTTGGGTTCGGATGCGATACCATTCCAATTTTACCGTACAACCACAATACCTGAATTGGGTAAGGCTTAGCCGGAAGTTTATATGCATTAGTATTAGTTCCCTCGCGGGAGAGGTTTGAGATGAGGCTACCTCTCAATGTTGTCCACCTATGCAGTGCCCAAGATGACAGATGGTCATGGTTGGGAGGCCATGCTCATAGGAGATGTACTTATACTAGGGTGTGTAAAGGAAAGGTTATGTTTGATTATCTGCATACTAAGTATGATGATTCAGGGTTATCCCTGACAGATGTATCGAATCTTGTGGTGAAAGTGTACAACCTCTACAGAGTGTCAAACTATTCGAATAGCCGTGTCCGCGGTTATGGACAGTTGGAGTGGCCATACTGTTCTGTTGTCAAATGTTTTCAAAACAACTTATGAAATGAATTGTGACATGACTTGACCACAACAAAGTTGTGACTATGATAATTAAGTTCCCACTTAGGTGTTTTCAAACTTCTTTTATCTTTCTTTGTTTCTAAACTCAGCTTAGGTTTCAAACTTACTTTATAGTTAAACTTAGAGTTTAGCATTCCCACTAGAACTATCTTACTTGTTACTGGTAGTTTACGAGTACTTAAAGAGTACTCATGGCTTTTGTCCCTGGCTATTCCTATGGCTAGACTATGAAGGAGGCTACCAAGATGAAGGACAGTAGGACGGCTATGATAACTAGGATCATCTCCCATCGTCAGCATTGCCTGTGACTTTGAAGATGGAACCCACCGCTACGCTTATTATTTATCCCCTGCTTGTTGTATTAAGACTGGATCATGAGATCCTTTATTTGTGTAAGACCTTATTATGGTTTTTAATGGATGATGTACTGTGATATCCAATTTGTTATGTCTCGCAAAAATGGTAATCCTGGGATTGCGATGTATGACATAACATGCATCTGGGATTAAAAATCCGGGTGTTGACAAGTTGGTATCAGAGCCATCCTGACCATAGGAGACCCTAGTTAGAATGAACGTCCGAACAAAAACTTAATTTCAAAACCAAAGTGAGTATTTATGAAAAATATTTCCTCTCTTACCCTTGGGAATTCATTCTTTCTCAAAAATCCATGTTCCTCCAATTCTTACATTAGTACATAAAAATTGACACACTTGATCACTTCACTAACTTCCTCATCCTTAATTCTTGTAGATGGAGACTCAGTTCAGCAAGTTCTACCAGTTGGGCAACAGAGTCCGGCTGATCTCCGAGAGGGATCTAGATTCACTGTCTGAGTTATTGGGACGCCCACATCCAGAGTTTCTTGGAGCTCAACTTCCTGGACCCGCAGGAGGAGATTTACAATGGTTAGTCACCGCTGATCTTCGAAGAAGTATAGAAGCACCAATGTCCGGGAGAATCTAGTTCTCCGTACGAGAGAACAACTAGCTAGATGGGTTAGCCAGGGCAATGCATGAAGCCCTCACACGTCTATGTGCCCTCAGTGTCAACCAAATCCAAGGAACCCGCTTTGCGCACTATGCAAGGCGTGACTTCATGGGAATGCCAATGGAGATGCCAAGTCACCCGGAGTTGAAGCGTCAAGTGGAGAACCTTGACTTCCTGCTGTACGGCCGCTAGAAGGAATTGGAAAATGCTAGGGAGTTTGCCAACCACAACCTCGCCATTGCCGCCCAGAAGGTCTAGACTTTCTCACTGCTTGTCAAGGACCGTCGGTCTCTTCGCCGCTAGCGCGAAAAGAAGGATCGCACCATCGCCCGTCTTCGCAAGAAGGTGGCCGACCTCGAGAAAACCATCAAGGAGCAAGAAGCTTAGCTTGTAGCAAAGGAAGAAGAAGAGGAGGGTGAAGACATCTAGGGAGATATGGATTCTTACCTCAGCAATGCTGATGACTTTCTGGAGGAGGATGCCGTGGACTTCTACATCGACGATGAGGACTCCGACTTCATCGATGATGAGTAGATGCACTAGAGCACTGTTGTAGCATGAGATGTATCGGTCCCATTGTATCGTAGCTTACAGAATGGTTCTTAAAACCATATGTTTTCCTTGGATGTTGTGGTGTGTGTGTGTTTGTATCGTGTGCTTTGCTTGAATGAATGAAAAGAAGTTAGTTGCAAAACCTAAGTCAAACTCAAAGTTTTAGCTTTAAAATCAAAACCATGAACCTTAGAACTTTCCCTCTTACCCCTTTATCTACCTCAATCTTTAGATGACTTGTGGAAATCCCGGAGGGAGCAGCTCATCGCAGGACCCAATGCTATAGATTATGCAGATGTTAGTTGCAGACCGTGAAGCAAGCAGGGTAGAGTGCCAGGCCAACTTAGCAACACTGCAGCAGATCGCCCAGATGGCCCAAAACAATCAAGGGCATGGAAATCAGGATCATCATGGATCCAAACTCAAAAACTTTCAGAATACAAATCCCCCAATCTTTAACCAGGCTGAAAACCACTGGATGCTGATGACTGGTTACAGACAATGGAAAACAACTTAGAAGTAGTAGGAGTGTATGCAAACGAGAAAGTTCTCTTCACCACCTACTATCTGGCAGGACATGCAAGAGCTTGGTGGACTAGTATCCGTAACATGAACCATGGTCAAGTGATGACATGGGAAGCCTTCAAAATAAAGTTTAGCCGCACCCACGTGCTGTAGGGTCTAGTCACCTGAATGAGGGATGAATTCCAAGATTTGAAGCAAGACAAAATGACTATAGTGGAGTACCGTGACAGATTCCTGTCGCTTGCTAGGTACGCACCTGATGAGATCAACACAGAGGCCAAGAAGAAGGAGAGATTCCTGAACGGATTGCATGATGAGATGCAGACTGTCCTCGTCAACATTCGTTTTCAGGATCTCGACGAGCTAGTCGACTCTGCCATTCAGATAAAAGGGAAGATTAATGAAGCAAACGACAACCGCAAACGTCGTATGATGCACCAAGCTAGATCCAACGGTCACCAAAAGTACCGTCCCAACCCGTCTGTAGGGTATGCACCCAGAAACAACCGACCCCCAATGTCTCGCCCAAGCTACCCCAACCGTAGCGGAGGAAATGTGAAGCCCAGAGGAAACAACAATCACTCAGGCAACACTAGCAATTTCAACCGTGCCCCTCCCAAGAACAACAACAACAACAACACTGCACCCAGAACTGGAAGCAATGTCGTGCCCGTCGCAGGTAAGACAAGTCTCAGATCACTTGTTTCGAGTGTGGAGTGAATGGTCACTATTCTAATGAGTGCCCCAAGAAGATTGCCGCCACTGCAAATGTGAATGCCCCAGCTCAACAGCAGCGTCATGTTCAACCAGGAAGAAGATTTGCCCCAGGGAACCCTCACAACCGCAACGGCCGTCTCTTCCACATGAACGCCGAAGAAGCCCAAGAAGCGCCAAATGTAGTGCTGGGTATGTTTTCTGTCAACTTAGTTTTAGCAAGAGTGTTGTTTGATTCTGGAGCATCGCACTCATTTGTCACCGAAGAATTTGCATGCACTAGTAAGATTCACCCAACCAACTTGAAGCATGTCATGATAGTTCAAATCCCCGGTTCAACTACAAAAGCTAGAAAATTTTGCAAAGTTGTGCCTATCAGAATTCATGGGATAGATTTTTATGCTAATCTAATAGTACTAGGAACCAAAGGTTTGGAAGTAGTACTAGGAATGGATTGGATGTCAAGGCATAAAGGGCTGATAGACTGTGCTAAGAAAGCCATCACCATGACCAGTAGCTCTGGAGTAACAGTACAGCATATCTTTGAAACCCTACCCTGTCAATTCAAGTGCAACAAGAGTTTAGCCATGCCCACCATTGACCAAGTCAGAGTAGCCTGCGAATACCCTGACGTATTCCCAGATGAATTGCCAGGTATGCCCCCGAATAGGGATATTGAGTTCATTATTGAATTAATCTCCGGAACCAGACCCATATCCCAGAGACCCTATAGCATGAACCCCTTAGAGTTAGTGGAACTGAAGAAGCGGTTGGATGCCATGATAGAAACAGGCTTGATTCAACCAAGCGCATCACCATGGAGATCACCAGTGTTATTCATCGACAAGAAAGATGGAGGCAACCGTTTGTGCACTGATTACAGAAAGTTGAATGACGTCACCATCAAGAACAAGTAGCCTTTGCCAAAGATAGAAGATCTATTTGATCAGTTGACTGGTGCCCAGGTATTCTCAAAGATTGATCTTAGGACTGGTTATCACCAACTTAAGATTCGTGCAACGGATATTCCGAAGACCGCCCTTACTACTCGTTATGGTTTATACGAGTATACGGTCATGTCTTTTGGATTAACCAATGCCCCTGCTTATTTCATGAATCTCATGAATAAGATCTTTATGAATTTCCTAGATAAGTTTGTCGTTGTGTTTATCAACGATATCCTTATCTAGTCCAAGTCAAAAGAAGAGCATGAGCAACATCTGAGGATCATCCTTGAAACCCTGAGAGCATCGGTTATATGCCAAGTTCAGCAAATGTGATTTTTGGCTGAAAGAAGTAGGATTCGTAGGACATATTATGTCTGCCGGAGGATTCTCTGTTAATTCCGCCAAGATTAAAGATGTCGAAGAATGGGAAGCCCCAACCACTCAAACCCAAGTCCGTGCATTTCTCGGATTGGCGGGATATTACCGCAAGTTTGTCGAAGGATTCTCAAGCATAGCCAGGCCCATGACCCAAATTGCTAAAGAAGGACAAGAAGTTTGAATGGACCAACAAATGTGAAGCCAGTTTCCAAGAGCTGAAGAAGAGATTGATATCAGCCCCAATATTGATCATGCCAGATATCAAGAAGCCGTTTGGCGTATACTGTGATGCATCCAAGATTGGTCTCGGATGTGTATTGATGCAAGAAGGCAAAGTCATCACTTATCTGTCTCGACAACTGAAGCAATATGAGCAGAACTATCCGACCCATGATCTTGAGTTAGCAGTCGTAGTTTTGGCATTAAAGACATGGCGTCACTATCTGATGGGTAATCGCTGTGAGATTTACTTAGATCACAAAATCTTGAAGTATATTTTCACTCAGAAGGACCTAAATATGCGGCAGAGAAGATGGATAGAGTTAATCAAGGATTATGACCTTGACATTCACTATCACCCCGGCAAAGCCAATGTGGTAGCGGATGCTCTTAGCAGATTGCCGTGTAGGCTAAACACCATGATCAAGGAGAAGCAACCAAGTTTGTATGAGGAGTTGGAGCAGTTTAGGACTGAGCTAGCTAGCAACAGATTTCTAGCTAGCATTGAACTTCAACCCACTTTGATTAGCCAAATCAAGGAAGCCCAGAAGAGAAATGAAAGTATCGACGGAATAAAACGTCGTATTGGTATAGGAAAAGTACCTGGATTCACTGAAGACGAAGAAGGAGTTCTGTGGTACAAAGTCCGTATCTGTGTGCCAGCAGATTCGGAGCTGAAGCAAGTTATCATGCAGGAAGCTCATGATACCCTTTATTCTATCCACCCCGGAGGAACGAAGATGTATCAAGATTTGAAAGAGCAATTTTGGTGGCACAAGATGAAGAGAGAAATCAGAAGCTACATCGCCAAGTGTGATATCTGTCAAAGAGTCAAAGCGGAGCATCAGAGACCCGCAGGACTGTTGCAACCATTGCAGATTCCGGAATGGAAATGGGATTCCGTTGGAATGGACTTTATCACCAGTTTGCCTACTTCTAGTAGGGGAAATGACTCAATCTAGGTCATCATTGATAGACTGTCCAAGTTCGCTCACTTTATACCTGTCAAGACCACCTACCATAGTTCGAAGCTAGCAGAGCTGTATATTGCTAGAATTGTTAGTCTGCATGGAACCCCCAAGACCATAGTATCAGATCGAGGAACCCAATTTACCTCGAGATTTTGGCAGAAAGTCTAGGAAGGATTAGGAACCAAGTTGAACTTCAGCACCGCTTATCACCCACAAACTGATGGATAGACTAAGAGAGTAAACCAGATCTTAGAGGACATGTTAAGAGCTTGTGTGTTAGAGTATGGATCAAAATGGGAAGACTGCCTGCCTTTCACAGAATTCTCATATAACAACAGTTATCAAGCTAGTTTGCAAATGGCACCAGTTGAGTTCCTATACGGAAGAAAGTGTTGCACCCCTTTGAATTGGTTGCAAGTAGGAGAGAGTCAGATCTTTGGACCCGACATTCTCCGAAAAGCCGAAGAGAAGGTTCACAAAGTCCGTGAGCACCTCAAGACCGCCCAATCCAGATAGAAGACTTATGTTGACAAGAGAAGGAGAGAACCGACTTTCAATGTTGGAGATTTCATATATCTCAAGGTTTCCCCTTGAAGGGAACCCAGCGTTTTAGTCTGAAAGGAAAGTTAGCCCCCAGATATATCGGGCCTTTCAAGATTCTGAATCACCGAGGAGAAGTATCATATCAACTAGAAATGCCTGAAGACATGCCTGTCATCCACAGTGTGTTCCATATATCGTTACTTCACAAATGCTTAGAAGTGTCGGAGAAGACTGAAGTATTCAAGAACATCGATCACCGAGCCATTGTGATCAACAAGGACGTATCGTGAAGTTCCCATCCGTATCTTAGAGTAAGCCTACAGAACCACCAGGACCAGAAGTATCAAGTTTCTCAAGATTCAATGGAGTAACCATACCAAAGAAGAAGCCACTTGGGAGCGAGAAGATTACATTAGGACTGAGTTCCCAGATCTGTTTAGTTCCTAGTTTTCTTTCGTAAATCTCGGGACAAGATTTTGTTTAAGGGCGGAAGGTTTGTAACATCCCAAAACTTTAATCCAAGGTTATTAAGATCCAAACCATCAAATTTAGAGTTAACAAAACTTTTCCATTTAAAAATGATTAAGCATTCATATGTGTGTGCATTTAAAATTGATTTCTCTTAGGGGTGTGGTCCCCTCTTGGGCCCCTCTTAGGGGTGTGGTCCTAGGGGTGTGGTCCCCTCTTGGGCCTTTTCCCTGCCAGGATTTGGCCCATTAAGCCCTTTGACCATTTAAATTGATTTCTCTTTTATTAAATAATTATGAATAAATGATTAAATCAATATTTAACATTCATTCACATATTATTCAATCTCTGTGGCTATGGAACATGTCAACACCCGGATTTTTAATCCCAGATGCCTGTTATGCCATACCTCGCAATCCGAGGATTACCATTTTTGCGAGACATAACAGATTGGATATCACAGTACATCATCCATTACAAACTATATCAAGGTCTTACACAAATAAAGGATCTCATGATCCAGTCTTAATCAAGCAGCGGAAAGAAACGTAGTAGGGGCTCCATCTTTAGAGTCACAGGCAATGCTAACGATGGGAGATGATCCTAGTTGTCATAGATGTCCTGCTGTCTATCATCCTGATAGTCCTCCTCATAGTCTGGCCATGGGAATAGCCAGGGACAAAGTCATGAGTACTCTTTAAGTACTCGCAAACTATCACTAACAAGTAAGGTAGTTCTAATAGGAATCTTAAGCTCTACGTTTATTTGCACAAAGCCAGATTTATCTAAACTGAGTTTAGAAGTAAAGAAAACTAGATTAATGATCTAAATCACTTAAGTGGGAACCTAGTTTTCATATTCACAACCCTGTTGTGGTCAAGTCAAATCATAGTTCAGTTCACAAGTCATTTTGAAAACATCTGACGACGGAACAATATGGCCACTCCAACTATCCATGACCGTGGACGCGGCTATTCGAATAGTTTGACACTCTGTAGAGGTGGTACACTTTCACCACAAAATTCGATAGATCCATCAGGGATAACCCTGAATCATCATACTTAGTATGCAGATAATCAATCATAACCTTTCCTTTACACACTCTAGTATAGGCACCTCCCCTATGAGCTTGGCCTCCCAGCCATGGCCATCTGCCATCCTGGGCACTACATAGGTGGACAATTCACACTCACAAGGTAGCCTTAGCTCAAACCTCTTCCACGAGGGAACCCATACTAATGCATATAAACTTCCGGCTAAGCCCTACCCAATTCAGGTATTGTGGTTGTACGGTAAAATTGGAGTGGTATCTCATGCCTCAAAATTTTCATCATCAAATCCATTTGTGTTTCTCAACACATGTCAAAACATCTCAATAGAATGAATCCTCATTCCAAGGTTTTCATAATCATTTTCACCAAGTATTCCCATCTAAAGTGATCAAGTTTTATGCTTAGCACTAGCCACTAAGTTAAGAGTGTTCACTAATGAGGGGTGCTAAATCTTCAATCTCATGTCATAGAATGACATCTAAGTATAGGCCTAGTTTTATACTCTTGATGCTATCTATACTACTTTTCCAATATTCACAAAGCACTAACTAAAAGTAAAGAACTTTGGTAGAGTAAGAAGAATAAAGCTTGCAAGTAAAACTTGGGATTGGTATAAATCAAAGGTATATAACCAAGCATGCCTAATGCACTTTGCTTAAGTTATCAAATTTGCAAGTATTAGCTTGCATAGTTTTAGCTTGCCAATAATAGCTTGCATAGGTATAATACTTGCAAGTGTTAGCTTGCCTTGGGTAGAGCAGTGGTTGAAGTTTTCGTCTTCTTCTCTTGGGTAGAACTCCTCCTCCTCGTATCCGGGGTCGGTACTATCGTCTATAAATAAATACGGGGTACACAATCACCAAACAATACTTAACTAGTTCTATTTAGCACACTAAGGTTCACACTTGATGATCTAGCATCATCACAATCATCACATGACTTAAAGACTTGATCTTGTTTATCTTATTTTAGAAAAGTAATTTCTACACACTGAAATTAATTAATATTTAATATTCTCTAATTAAAATATGGGATCATGTTGACACATGTCATCACCACATATTCTAATACATGGGAATGTGATTAAAATGGTTGGTCATATTTTATTAAGTTTATGATTATCATTTATTAGATTTAAAGTGACTAGAAATGCCTATATAGTATTATTTTGGTACTAGTCCAAAGTCACTGCATGCAAACCTAAATATTTTTACATATAAAGATAGATCTTATCAAATGTGATTTTCAAGAGTTGGAATCAACTCAAAAGCATTTATGGTTGATTTTTGAAAAAGTTTGAAGTTGAAAAAGCCTCGGTCTTGTTATTTTTACTATAGGTGATATATAACTCTAAATGATTTAAATACAAAGGGCTTGGATAGATAATTTAAATATCTTTCTAAAAAAATTGGAATCATGCAATTCGGTTTAGTGAAACTCTCTGAATTGATTTTTGAATCCATGGACAAAATAGGGTTTCAACTAAATTGGAAAATACTAATTTGAATTTCAGGGCTACGCGCGGGAAACTAAACGGGCCGGCCCAACTGGACTGCACAACACAGCGGGCTACTGATATCTTGGAGCCACTGGTCAGCGATTGAATCTAAACGAAACGGTACCTACGAATCTAGACCGTGCAATCAAAATCTAATATAACGACCGAGAGTCATCATCGACGACGAACAGCTCCGGCGAGGGTTTAACCCTAACACGACGGTGGGGGTCCGGCGAGGCTCACCTGGGCTCCAACTAGGGTCGGCGATGGGGGCGATCGACGTGGTAAACGACGACGGTTCGAGGCGCGGTCACGGCAGGCCTTGGGGTGGTCGCAATCGATGGCGCTCTTCTCCTCCAGTAGCGGCGTGCTCTGGCCAAATTCCGCCGAGGGAGAGCTCGCCTTGCTCCGGGAAGAAGTGTGGGAGGCTCAGAGAGGAGTGGTGAGGGTGTTGGTGTGGAGAATGTAGGCGGGAGAGGTCTCCATTTATACTGCGGCGAGTGGACCGAACGGTGTGGGCGCGGGCTCGTCTGTGACGACGGTATAGGCTGCTAGTGGCGTGGCTGAAGCTAGGGGACGATGCGGTGTTCCCTGGCGGTTCTCACGGGAGTAATGGCAAGGAAAGGGGCGGTGTGGATTGGTCGGGAGCGTGCGGCGCTCTGCACAGAGGCGGAGGTGTTTGCGACGGGGTGCGGGAGTTGCGGGTCACGCGGCGGTGAACGGGGGTGTCTGCGGGGTTGTGGTGATCATGGCTAGTGTGAGCGTGTGTGGAGAGGGTGAGGCGCGGTCTGTGTGAGGTGGTAGGGTGCGGCGAGCTAGCGCGCTCTAGGCCTGGCGTAGACATGGTGGGCATGGCATAACTAGGGTGGTGTAGGGCCAGGCTAGGGTCGTGGCTTGGACAAGGGGTGGCAGTAGGCTGTGGCGTAGCTGGTGCGTTTCGTGGGCGAGGCTGGGATTCTTCTGGCACGCTGTCCACTGTCGGCTGACGACGACCACAATTGGGCGGCGCTCCACTATGCACCACACTAAGGGGGGCTTGTCTACTGCTTGGCTAGGCTCAGGGGAGACAAGGGAGTGAAGAGGGGACACTGGGGTGGAGGATTACTACTAAGAACAGTGAAGTTAGGCAGTAGTAGATTAGTGTCTGCAAGGTGTTTGTTGTAATGGCCGCAAGAAAATTACTTTGAAATTTTTGATTCAAATTTTGTGAGTGATCTTTACTTAAGCTTGAGTATCTATGTTTACTTGGAGAGGTCAAGGGGAATTGGTTTGATAGGTTTTTAAAAAAGTGGGATCTATGAACTAGATTCAATTTTCAACTGTCCATTAAATTGATTTGGAAAATGTTTTTGTAAGTTTTTAAAGTGGGCCTTGATAAACTTTTACGTGGTCTAGAAAGGGGTGAAAAGAAGTGGAATTGTTTCTGCTAAAATTTCTCTTCTAGGAACACCTAAAGTGACCTAGTAGTTATCTTTTGTCAAAATGACCATTTTCTCTTTTTATTCATATTTGATTTCTTTTTCTTTTGATTTTGTTTGTAATTGGTCTAGATGATGTAGCATTCATCCTTAAACCTTTTCTCATCATTTGTAACAATCAAGCATGGCAAATACATCAATTCTACAATAATTCAAATCACACCTACATTCATATTCAATTTAATAATAAAAGTTTTTGTTAACCCTAAATTGGGTGATTAGAACTTGATAAGCTTGATTAAATTTTTGGGGTGTTACAAACCTTCCCTCCTTAAACAAAATCGTGTCCCGAGATTTAGGAAAAACTAGGAACTAAAGAGATCTCGAAACTCAGTCCTAATGTAATCTTCTCGCTCCCAAGTAGCTTCTTCTTCGGTATGGTTGCTCCATTGGATCTTGAGAAACTTGATACTCCAGGTCCTGGTGGTTCTGAAGGCTTCTTCCAAAATACGAATGGGTACTTCATGATATGGCAGATCCTTGTTGATATCTATGGCTTGGTGATCGATGTTCTTGAAAACTTCGGTCTTCTTCGGAACTTCTAAGAGCATTTGCAAAGTAACGAGATATGGAACACATCATGGATGGCTGACATCTCCTCTGGTAGTTCTAGTTGATATAATACTTCTCCTCGGCGATTCAAAATCTTGAAGGGTCCAATATATCTTGGGGCTAACTTTCCTTTCAATTGAAAACGTTGCATTCCCTTCAAGGGTGATACTTTGATATACACAAAATCTCCGACATTGAAAGTCAGGTCTCGACATCTCTTGTCAGCATAACTCTTCTGTCTGGATTGGGCGGTCTTGAGGTGCTCATGGACTTTGTGAACCTTCTCTTCGGCTTCTCGTAGGATGTCGGGTCCGAAAATCTGACTCTCTCCTACTTGTGACCAATTCAAGGGGGTACGACACTTCCTTCCATACATAAATTCAAATGGGGCCATTTGCAAACTGGCTTGGTAACTGTTGTTGTATGAGAATTCTGCGAAAGGCAGGTAATATTCCCTTTCTGATCCATACTCTAGCACACAAGCTCTCAACATATCTTCTAAGATTTGGGTGACTCTTTCAGTCTGTCCATCGGTTTGCGGGTGATAAGCTATGCTGAATTTCAACTTGGTTCCTAATCCATTTTGGACTTTCTGCCAAAATCCTGAGGTAAACTGGGTTCCTCGATCCGACACTATGGTATTGGGGGTTCCATGCAAACTGACGATTATAGAAATGTACAACTCTGCTAGCTTCGAACTCTGGTAGGTTGTCTTGACAGGAATAAAATGGGCTACCTTGGACAGTCTAACAACTATGACCCAAATAGAGTCATTTCCCCTACTAGAAGTAGGCAAACCGGTGATAAAGTCCATTCCGACAGAATCCCATTTCGATTTCGGAATCTGCAATGGTTGCAAAAGTCCTATGGGTCTCTGATGTTCCGCTTTGACTCGCTGACAGATATCACACTTGGCTATGTAGCTTCCAATTTCTCTCTTCATCTTGTGCCACCAAAATTGCTCCTTCAAATCCTGATAAATCTTTGTTCCTCCGGGGTGGATAGAATAAAGAGTATCATGAGCTTCCTGCATGATCACTTACTTCAGCTCCGAATCTGCTGGCACACATATACGTCCTTTATACCACAAAACTCCTTCTTCATCCTCGGTAAATCCAGGTACCTTCGTGATATGTCCATTTTGCATCACTATTCTATATCATAACTCACTGTTATTCATTGATATATTTCATATTAAGGGATTATACTTATGTTATTTCATCTGTTTTTGCATGGTGGATGACTTTTGGAGCATGGACCGTTGCAGTTAGGATTCTGATGGAAAAGGTGCTGTTTGGAGGCAAAATTCGTGAAGATCATAAAATCTGAGAAAATACATGGAAAATCCTATTTTACCCAAAGACGAAGGAAGCCAGAAGGGGAGGCTGAGATGGGCCACAGGGGGCCCACACCACCCCCTAGCGTAGGCCAGCCTAGGCCGTGCCACCAGGTGGTGTGGCCGCCCTGGTCCACCGCTGGCTCTCCCCTCTGGCGTATCCTCCCGAAACCCTAAGACTCGGGGGGCGACCACAGAAAGATCTCTCCGGCAGACAGATTTCTGCTGGGGGAATTCATTCCGGGAGAGGGGAGATCGTCGAAATCAACACCACCATCAAGCTGGACTTCATTAGGATCATCATCACCACCATCATCACCATCATCACCATTAGCACTCTCATCACCATCTCCATATTACTGTAACAATTGGGTTGAATCTTGCATAGTTCTTAGGGGAAACTTTCCCGGTGTTGATTACTCATTTTAGTTGATGCTATTGAGTGAACCATTGAATTATCGTTTATGTTTAGATTGTTATACATCATTATTCCATCTCTGATCATGATCCATATGATGTCTTGTGAGTAGTTCGTTTTGTTCTTGAGGACATGGGAGAAGTCATGTTGTTAGTAGTGGAATTGTGTTGAGAAAGATTCAATAGTTTGATATTTAAGTTGTGGTGTACTTCTTCTAGTGGTGTCATGTGAACGTCGACTACATGACACTTCACCTATATGGGCCTAGGGGAATGCATTGTGTATTTGGCTACTAATCATAGGGGTTGCCGGAGTGACAGAAACCTAAACCCCCGTTAGGAAACCATTACACAAGGGACGTCAGGGTCTTAGAGTTTAAAGCTGTGGTTAGGTTTCTACCTTAATTACTTTCTTGTACTTACGGATGTTTGCAAGGGGTATAATCACAAGTATGTATTAGTCCTAGGAAGTTCGGTACATTACCACAGGTTCACCCACACAACACTTAGCAAACTAAAGAAGATTGATCTACTATATGAAGCGAAAGCACTTGACAGAATTCCCATGTGTCCTCGAGAACGTTTGGTCATCTTAAGTAATACAACCGGCTTGTCCTTTGCTGAATAAAGGATTAGTCCACTTGCTGAATTTGTTCTCATTGTCTTTTATTTACTCGTACTTTATTTACTTGGATTATCAAAAACCCCTAAAAATCCATTTGCTAAGTATTTGTAGAGAATTCTTGATCCATACCACTAGGCAACACCTTCTGCTCCTCGTTGGTTTGGACACACTTATCGAAAATACTGCGATACACCCCCTATACTTGTGGGTCATCACTTCCTTGTACCAATACGACATTTGATTCCGTCGATACTTTCATTTCCTTTCTGGGCTTCCTTGATCTGACTGATCAAAGTGGGTTGAAGTTCAATGCTAGCTAAAAATCCTTTGCTAACAAGCTTCGTTTTAAACTGCTCCAACTATTCATGCAAACTTGGATGGTTCTCTTTGATCATGGTGTTTAACCTACACGGCAATCTACTAAGAGCATCTGCTACCACATTGGCTTTTCCGGGATGATAGTGAATGTCAAGGTCATAATCCTTGATTAACTCTATCCATCTCCTTTGCCTCATATTTAGCTACTTCTGAGTGAAAATATACTTTAGGCTCTTGTGATCTGAATAAATCTCACAGCGGTTACCCATCAGGTAATGACGCCATGTCTTCAAAGCTAAAACTACAGCTGCTAGTTCAAGATCATGGGTAGGGTAGTTTTGCTCATGCTACTTCAGTTGTCGAGACATATATGCTATGACTTTGCCTTCTTGCATCAACACACATCCGATACCAATCTTGGATGCATCAAAATACACATCAAAAGGCTTCTTGATATCTAGCATAATCAGAATTGGGGCTAAAATCAATCTCTTCTTGAGCTCTTGAAAACTTGCTTCACATTTGTCCGTCCATTCAAACTTCTTATCTTTCTTTAACAATTTTGTCATCGGTCTTGTGAAGCTCGAAAATCCTTCAACAAACTTGCGGCAATATCTCGCTAATCCGAGAAATGCACGGACTTGGGTTTGAGTGGTTGGGGCTTTCCATTCTTCAACATCTTTGATCTTGGCGGGATCAACATCGACTCCTCCTACTGATACAATATGTCCGAGGAATCCTACTTCCTTTAACCAGAACTCACATTTGCTAAACTTGGCATACAACTGATGCTCTCTAAGGGTTTCAAGGATGGTTCTCAGATGTACCTCATGGTCTTCTTCTGACTTGGAATAGATTAGAATATCGTCGATAAAAACAACGACAAACTTATCCAGGAAGTTCATAAAAATCTTATTCATGAGATTCATGAAATAAGCGGGGGCATTGGTTAATCCAAAAGACATGACCGTATACTCATATAATCCATATCTGGTGGTAAAGGCGGTCTTTGGAATATCCGTTGCACAAATCTTGAGTTTATGACAACCAGTTCTAAGATCAATCTTAGAAAACACTCTGGCAACAGTCAACTGATCAAACAGATCCTCTATCTTTGGCAGTGGGTACTTGTTCTTGATGGTGACATCATCCAGCTTCTAGTAATCTGTACACAAATGGTTACCTCCATCTCTCTTATCCATAAACAAAACAGGTGATCTCCATGGCGATGCGCTTGGTTGAATCAAACCTTTCTCCAGCATAGCATCAAGTTGCTTCTTCAGTTCCACTAATTCATATGGGTTCATACTATAAGGTCTCTGAGCTATGGGTCCAGTTCCAGGAATTAGTTCAATGATGAACTCGATATCCCGATCTGGGGGCATACCGAGCAATCATCTGGGAATACATCGGGGTATTCACAGACTACTCTGACTTGGTCTAGGGTTGGTTGGGCTAGACTCCTATTGCATTTGAAATGTTGGGGCAAGGTCTCAGATACATTCTCTATTGATACTCTAGAGCTACTAGTCATGGTTATGGTTTGCTTGGCACAGTTGATCAATCCTTTATGTTTCAACATCCAATCCATTCCTAGTACTACTTCCAAACCTTTGGTTCCAAGTACTATTAGATTGGCATAAAAATCTATCCCATGGATTCTGATAGGTACAGCCTTGCAAATTTTTCTAGTTTTGGTGGTTGAACCAGGTATTCAAATTATCATAACATGCTTCAATTTTGTTGGTTGAATCTTACTAGTGCATGAAAATTCTTCGGTAAACAAATGAGTGCGATGCTCCAGAATCAAACAACACTCTTGCAAGTACTAAGTTAACAGAAAACATACCCAGCACGACATCGGGGGCTTCTTTAGCTTCTTCACCATTCATGTGGAACAGATGGCCGTTGTGGTTGAGCGAATTCCCTGGGGCAAATCTCCTTCCAGGCTGAAAACGGCGTTGCTGCTGAGCTGGTGCATTCACATTGGTGGCTACTGCAAGCTTCTTGGGCACTCATTGGAGTAGTGACCATTGACTCCACATTCGAAGCAAGTAATCTGGGACTTGTCTTTGGCTGCAACAGGCACAACATTGATTCCAGTCCTTGGGGCAGTATTGTTGTTGTTGTTGGACTTGGGCGGTGCACAGTTGAAATTGTTGGAGTTGCCTGGGTGGTTGTTGTGGTTTCCTCCGGTCTTCAGATTTCTTCTGCTATGATTGGGGTAGCTTGGACGGGACATCGGGGGTCTGTTGTTTCTTGGGGCATATCCTGCAGACGGGTTGGGGTGATACTTCTAGGTATTGTGGGACCCAGTCTGGTGCATCATCCTGCGCCTGCGGTTGTCATTGGCTTGGTTTATCTTCCCTTCATCTGGATGGCAGAGTCTACAAGTTCTTCTAGATCTCCAAAACGGATGTTGACTAATACAGTCTGCATCTCATCATGCAATCCATTCAGGAACATTTCCTTCTTCTTGGCTTCAGTGTTGATCTCATTAGGGGCATATCTAGCCAGGGACAAAAATTTGTCACGGTACTCAACTACCGTCATCCTTTCCTTACTTCAGTTCCCTGAATTCATCTCTCATTCTGGTGACCAAACCTTGTGGCACATGGGTGCGGCTGAACTTGATCTTGAATGCTTCCCAAGTAATGACCTGACCGTTGTTCATGGCACAGGTGCAATTCCACCAGGCTCTTGCATCTCCTGCCAGATAGTGGGTGGCAAATAGTACCTTCTCATTGGCGTCAGCTCCTACGACCTCCAGGTTGTTCTCCATGATTTGTAGCCAATCATCAGCATCTAAGGGATCCTCAGATTTGTTGAAGATAGGTGGGTTGGTATTCTGAAAGTTGTTAAGCTTGGATCCATGATGATCTTGATTTCCATGGCCTTGATTATTGTGGGCCATCTGAGAGATCTGTTGATGAGTGGCTAGATTGGCTTGGCGTTCGGCCCTACTAGCTTCACAGTCGGAAACTAGCATTTGGAGAATCTACAGCATTGGGTCTTGGGATGAGCTGCTTCCTCCGGGGTTTCCACGAGTCATCTGAAGATTGAGACAGATATTGAGATAAGAGGGAAATTTATAAGGTTCATGGTTTTGTTTTCAAAAGGTTTAACTTTGAGTTTGACTCAGGTTTTGTAAACTAACTTCTTCTTCTCATTCATTCATTCATTCAATCACACCATACAAACACACACCACACACAAATAGAAAACAGATGGTTTTAAGAACCATTCTGTGAAACTACGATATAGTGGGACCAATACAACTCACTCCTACGATAGTGATCAAGTGCATCTACTCATCATCAATGAAGTCGGAATCATCATCATCACTGTAGAACTCCATGGCATCATCCTCCAGGTAGTCGTTATCATCATTGAGGTAAGAGTGAAGATCTCCCTGGATGTCTTCACCTTCCTCCTCTTCCTTTGCTTCAAGCTGGACTTCCTATTCACGGATGGCCTTATCGAGTGTGGCCACCTTCTTGCGAAGACGATCGATGGTGCGATCCTTCTTGTCGCGTTGATGACGAAGTGATTGGCGCTCCTTGGCGAGAATGTCGAGAGTTTGGTCCTTCTTGACGGCAATGGCAAGGTTGTGATTGGCGTAGGCTCAAGCATTGTCTAATTCCTTCTGCCTATCATACATCATGAAGTCAAGATTGTCCATCTGGTGCTTCAGCTCTAGTTGTCCTGGCATCTCCAAGGGCATTCCCATAGAATCACGCCTTGGGAAGTGAGCAAAGCGAGTTCCCTGGATCAAGTTGATGTTTTGCCCACACAGACGGGCAAGAGCTTCATGCATAGTCCTGCTTAAACCATCTAGCCAATTGTTCTCTCGCAAGGTGAATTGGATCTTCTGTGAAGTGGGTGCTTCCATCTTGCCTCTGAGATCTGCAACTATCGGCCATTGTAGATCTCCTCCTATGTGATTGTTGAGTTGGGCCCCGAAGAATTCCGGATGCGGGCGCTCAAGATATTCTGATAGTGCATCTAGATCCCTCTCAAAGATCAGTTGGCCTCCGTTTCCCAGCTGGTAGAATTTGCTATACTTAACTTCCATCTATAAGAATTTAGGATGAGTAAGTTAATGAGGTAATCAAGTGTGACAATTTTATGTAGTAATGTAAGAATTTTTGAGGAACATGAATTTTTTGAAAGAATCAAGGATAAGAGTGGGAATAGGTTTTCATAAATACTCACTTCTTTTGTTTTGAAACTAAGTTTTTGTTCGGACGTCCATTCTAACTAGGGTCTCCTATGGTCAGGATAGCTCTCATACCAACTTGTCAACACCCGGATTTTTAATCCCAGATGCCTGTTATGCCATACCTCGCAATCCCAGGATTACCATTTTTGCGGGACATAACATATTGGATATCACAGTACATCATCCATTACAAACCATAATAAAGTCTTACACAAATAAAGGATCTCATGATCCAGTCTTAATACAAATCAAGCAGCGGAAAGAAACATACTAGGGGCTCCATATCTAGAGTCACAGGCATTGCTGACAATAGGAGATGATCCTAGTTGTCGTAGACGTCCTGCTGTCCATCATCCTGATAGTCCTCCTCATAGTCTGGCCACTGGAATAGCCAGGGACAAAGGCATGAGTACTCTTTAAGTACTCGCAAACTAGCATTAACAAGTAAGGTAGTTCTAATAGGAATCTTAAGCTCTAGGTTTATTTTCAAAAAGCCAGATTTATCTAAACTAAGTTTAGAAGTAAAGAAAACTAAATTAATGTTCTAAATCACTTAAGTGGGAACCTAGTTTTCATATTCACAACCCTGTTGTGGTCAAGTCAAAATCATAGTTCAATTCACAAGTCATTTTGAAAACATCTGATGACGGAACAGTATGGCCACTCCAACTATCCATGACCGCGGACGCGGCTATTCGAATAGTTTGACACTCTGCAGAGGTGGTACACTTTCACCACAAAATTCGATACATCCGTCAGGGATAACCCTGAATCATCATACTTAGTACGCGGATAATCAATCATAACCTTTCCTTTACACACTCTAGTATATGCACCTCTCCTATGAGCTTGGCCTCCCAGCCATGGCCATCTGCCATCCAGGGCACTGCATAGGTGGACAATTCACACTCACGAGGTAGCCTCAGCTCAAACCTCTTCCGCGAGGGAACCCATACTAATGCATATAAACTTCTGGCTAAGCCCTACCCAATTCACGTATTATGGTTGTATGGTAAAATTGGAATGGTATCACATCCGAACCCAACCATCAGTTTTTATAAAGGGCTAAGGCTCATGCCTCAACATTTTCATCATCAAATCCATTTGTGTTTCTCAACACATGTCAAAACATCTCAATAGAATGAATCCTCATTCCAATGTTTTCATAATCATTTTCACCAAGTATTCCCATGTAAAGTGATCAAGTTTTATGCTTAGCACTAGCCACTAAGTTAAGAGTGTTCACTAATGAGGGGTGCTAAATCTTTAGTCTCATGCCATAGAATGACATCTAAGTATAGGACTAGTTTTATACTCTTTATGCGATCTATACTACTTTTCCAATATTCACAAAGCACTAACTAAAAGTAAAGAACTTTGGTAAAGTAAGAAGAATAAATCTTGCAAGTAAAACTTGGGATTGGTATAAATCAAAGGTATATAACCAAGCATGCCTAATGCACTTTGCTTAAGTTATCAAATTTGCAAGTATTAGCTTTCATAGTTTAAGATTGCCAATAATAGCTTGCATAGGTATAATACTTGCAAGTGTTAGGTTTCCTTGAGTAGAGCAGTGGTTGAAGTTTTCCTCTTCTTCTCCTGGGTAGAACTCCTCATCCTCATATCCGGGGTCAGTACTATCGTCTATAAATAAATACAGGGTACACAATCACCAAACAATACATAACTAGTTCTATTTAGCACACTAAGGTTCACACTTGATGATCTAGCATCATCACAATCATCACATGGCTTAAAGACTTGATCTTGTTTATCTTATTTTAGAAAAGTAATTTCTACTCATTGAAATTAATTAAGATTTAATATTCTCTAATTAAAATATGGGATCATGTTGACAAATGTCATCACCACATATTCTAATACATGGGAATGTGATTAAAATGGTTGGTCATATTTGATTAAGTTTAATATTATCATTTATTAGATTTAAAGTGACTAGAAATGCCTATATAGCATTATTTTGGTACTAGTCCAAAGTCATTGCATGAAAACCTAAATATTTTTACATATTCAGATAGATCTTATCAAATGTGATTTTTGAGAGTTGGAATCAACTCAAAAGCATTTATGGTTGATTTTTGAAAAAATGTTTGAAGTTGAAAAAGCCTCTGTCTTGTTATTTTTACTATAGATGATCTATAACTCCAAATGATTTAAATCCAATGGTCTTGGATAGATAATTTAAATATCTTTCGAACAAATTGCAATCATGCAATTTGGTTTAGTGAAACTCTCTTAATTGATTTTTGAATCCATGGATAGAATAGGGTTTCAACTTAATTGGAAAATACTAATTTGAATTTCTGGCCACGCGCGGGAAACTAAACGGGCCGGCCCAACTGCTCTGCACAGCGCAGCGGGCTACTGACAGCGCGGACCCACTAGTCAACGACTGAATCTGTTGCAAACAGTATTTGCGAATCTAGACCGTGCGATCAAAATCTAACAGCCGAGAGTCATCGTCGACGACGAACTGCTCCAACGAGGATTTAACCCTAATGCGGCGGTGGGGGTCTGGCGAGGCTCACCTGGGCTCCAGCTAGTGTCGGTGATGGGGACGATCGATGTGGTAGACGACGGTGGTTCAATGTGCGGTCACGGCAGGCCTTGGGGTGGTCGCAATCAATGACGCCCTTCTCCTCCAGCAGCGGCGGGCTCTGGCCAAATTCCGGCGAGGGAGAGCTCTCCTTGCTCTGGGAAGAAGTGTGGGAGGCTCAGAGAGGAGTGGTGAGGGTGTTGGTGTGGAGAATGGAGGCGGGGGAGGTCTCCATTTATACTGCGGTGAGTGGACCGAACGGTGTGGGTGCGGGCTCGTCGATGACGACGGTACAGGCTGCTAGCGGCGTGGCTGAAGCTAGGGGACGGGGTGGTGTTCCCTGGCGGTTCTCATGGGAGTAATGGCAAGGCAAGGGGTGGTGTGGATTGGTCGGGAGCATGCGGCACTCTGCATAGAGGCGGAGGTGTTTGTGAAGGCGTGCGAGAGTTGCCGGTCACGTGGCGGCGAACGGGGGTGTCTGCGGGGTTGTGGTGATCATGGCGAGTGTGAGTGTGCGCGGCGAGGGTGAGGCGCGGTCTGTGCGAGGTGGTCGAGTGCGGAGAGATGGCGTGCTCTGGGCATGGCGCAGAGACGGTGGGCGCGGTGTAGCCAGGGTGGTCCAGGGCAGAGGCTGGGGTCGTGGCTTGGACAAGGGGTGGCGATAGACTATGGCGTAACTAGTGCGTGTAGTGGGCGAGGCTGGCGATGCTTCTGGCGCGCTGTCCACTATCGGCGACGACCACAATTGGGGGGCGCTCCACTGTGCACCACGGCTAAGGGGGGCTTTTTTAGTGCTTGGCTAGGCTCAGGGGAGACAAGGGAGTGAAGATGGGACACTGGGGTTGAGGATTACTGCTAAGAACAGTGAAGTTAGACATTAGTAGATTAGTGTCTGCAAGGTGTTTGCTGTAATGGCCGCAAGAAAATTATTTTGAAATTTTTGATTCAAATTTGGTGAGTGATATTTACTTAAGCTTGAGTATCTATGTTTGCTTGGAGAGGTCAAGGGGAATTGGTTTGATAGGTTTTTGAAAAAGTGGGATCTTACCATATGAACTAGATTCAATTTTCAACTGTCCATTAAATTGATTTGTAAAATGTTTTTGTAAGTTTGTAAAGTGGGCCTTGATACACTTTTACTTGATTTAGCAAGGGGTGAAAATAAGTGGAATTGTTTCTGTTAAAATTTCTCTTCTAGGAATAGCTAAAGTGACCTAGTGGTTATCTTTTGTCAAAATGACCATTTGCTCTTTTTATTCATATTTGATTTCTTTTTCTTTTGATTTTTTTTGTAGCTGGTCTAGATGATCTAGCATTCATCCTTAAACTTTTTCTCATCATTTGTAACAATAAAGCATGGCAAATACACTCAATTCTACACTAATGCAAATCACACCTGCATTCATATTCAATTTAATAATAAGAGTTTTTGTTAACCCTAAATTGGGTGATTAGAACTTGATAAGCTTGATTTAAGTTTTGGGGTGTTATAGAACACCTTCCACCTCCACTCCGGACATCCTCCGAACTTACCAAAACCCTTCCGGTTTTCTCTCTTCTCTTCTTCAGTGATTCTACCAATCCTGTAAACACTCTCTAAGCATCATCAAGCCCTTAAGCGTGATACCCCATGGTTCGAGAACACTCCAGACATGGTCGGGACACTCTAGACATGGTCGGGACACTCCCGGACCAATGATCGACAGAGGGCCATGGATGGCCATGTGACCCCAGTGCATTCCATGAAGATTTTTTGACGTTTGAACCGTGACTGTCATGTATTATTCCTTTTGTCTCTCGATACTTGCATTACCTGAGATCTGATCAATGACATCACCTTGTCGTGTTCAATCTCGTTGCCGAACAATGCTACTTGACTCGTTTCGACAAGTGATATCCCTGTGATCAAATCACACAATGCGCAGCTATTGGATATAACTTCTCCGAGTGGGCCCATCGAGTATCTTTTCGTCACACGGATGGACAAATCCCGCTCTTGACATATATTGCCTCTATTGTTCCTCCGAATACCTGAACACACCTTTATGGTCACTGTATTACCAAGCGACGTTTGATGCTATCTAAGCACTCTCAGGAGACAGTGATTGATATAGCCTTACGGTCTAAGGAATAGTCTACGAGGTCTATTCTAATCATCGTAACTTGAACTTCGTGACATGATCGGGTCATGATGTTTAGATTTGGTACTGGTTCATCATCTCATTCCCAGAATGAGTTGACTCCATTTCCAACTGGCATAAATGCCACACGATCAGGAAACCTTGATTATCTGTTGACCAATGAACCAGTGACTAGAGTTTCACCGGGAACCCCTGGTTGTTTATATATCACACGTGTATTGACATTTCCTTTCAATACAGTTATAGCATGATATAAAACTTAATCATAAACTTTATGAAATATGACAATAGTCCTTATTACTATTTGTATCTTGGGCATATTTCCAAAAGTCTCCCACTTGCACTAGAGTACAAATAAACTAGCTGCATTTGTTCTTAATGATTGGCACAATATATCCCGGTACCCTGAACATGCTTTCTCATGGAAGAGGTTGAGTCTCGGGTATGTACTTTACAGTTCCCAAATCCTTTGCAACTTACTAATGTCACCTTGATTGGCATTACTACTTTATCATCACATGATAACATTTTTGTGTATGCATCGTTGCTATGGCAGCAGAACGAGTCTAGATTCCAGGAGCCTACAATGACTTTAGATCAACCTCGAGGGCTTTCTCATGGGCACTGTGCCCTGGGACACATCATTCTACGTTAAAAGCAAACTATCCCCGCCATAACATTATACATTACTCTAGATGGTACCCTTATCTTTCATTATAAATGTAATCATCGAAACACTAGTGCACCCTGTTGGGGATATACTTTCCATGTATCCTCACTGTGCGTCACTGACCAGGGTGGCGCACTTCGGTTAGAGCTTTGCTTCACGGGTGGCCCAGTCAGAGAGAAGAAATGGAGTCCAGTCCGGCTACGAGAAGGCCCAGAAGACTTACCGACATAGGCCTATTATGTTACTTGTAGTCCAAGATGTACTCTGTAACCGACTCTTAGTCATAGCAGGATAGGTCTCTCGTGTAAACACTAGGCCGGATATCTATATAAGCCGTCCTAGGGTAAGCCTTTAGGAAGCCCTCACAATAGTCTACAATCTCAACTCACACAGGCGAAACCCTTGTAACCCATATTCCGGCTCTGCCATATTACTGGATTGCTAGCAGGAGTAGGATCCGTCCAAAGATGGCGGATTCGAACCTGGGTAAACTTGTGTGCTCATCGTCTCGGAATACCGTACGTCTCACACCCCTCTCTTCCGCACGCCTCGAGGACCCCCTCATGGCGTACTTGTCATCAATCCGACGATAGTTGGCGCCCACTGTGGGGCAAGTGAGCTTCGAATCTGCGCTCCGGGTGGAATATGCAAGAATCAGAATCAGCGAGACCATCACCGTCGGTCGCATCCTCTACACCAGCGACGACCCTCTCATCGTTCTCAACGAGACCTGGATTCCGGCTAGGGAGGCTGTGGCTACCTATACCATCATGTCTTTCGGCGAGATCGATGTGTACATCGGTTTTGCTGATCCTGCCCCACCCACCCCAGCAGTGATGATAGAGGCAGAAGAAATTTCTGGCTCCCCTCTGTCCATGGAGGCGGCGGAGTTCCGGATCCTAGAAAACCCTAATCCCACCCATCTTGCACCAGTTGCGGAGATAGTGGAGAAAACTGATCCTGAAGCAGATCTCATGGTACAGGTCGAATCTGGAGTGGATCTCCCCGAGGAAGCCAAATCCCAGATTGACCCACCCGCCGAGGTTGAAATCCAGGAGGAACAAGTCAACAACGCAAGTTCCGGCTCTTCCAACGCCGGAATAGATCTACCCTTCCTGAGGCATACGTTGAGGCGCATGATGATGAAAGCTGCAAGCGTGGATGAGGTTCTCGAAACCATCATGATTTTCAAGGAAGCCCACGAAGAAAGCCGCAACTACCTCAGGACGCTCACATCACACTTCGTCGGATATGTTGGATACGGAACCGGCTTTGCCGAAGCTGGAGACAATGATGACTCGGTGCTGGAGGCGGTCGGAACAAACGTCGACTTACCGGCATCTTCGGGTGATTCCATGACGTTGGCAGATTTCTGAAAGTTCCCCGAAGAATACGAAGCGGAGTACAACTCCAAAGCTGCAGAAGAAGGAGAAGCCATGGACAAAGGATCCGGAGAAAACTCTCCTAAAGCGTAGGATGACATGGATCTCAGAGCTAATCCCGACATTCAGATGTCCAAAAGTACCGATCAGAGCTTGACTTCGGGAAATGGACCCAGGGCCGTCTTTGCTACCGGTGCTGCCAAGAAGGCAAAGAAGAAGAATAAGAAGAACAAGACCCTGACAAAGGATCCTCCAGTGGAGGAAGCAGTTGTCGAGGAATACGAGGAAGACTCGGAGGGAGCTTTAATCCCAAACGAGCCCAACGAAGCTTCAGTGGATGGAGACATGGTCACCGCGGGTGCCCGTAAACTCATCGACACTTCGTTAACTACACCCATCCCTATTGCAGTAGAACTTACTGCTGCGGAATTGGAAGAAAGGGCTCAGGCCCTAGAAGCGCGTCACCAAGTACTCCTGGATGAAGCTAAAAACATCGAGGAAGAGAAGAAGCGCATGGCTACTACGGAGAAGCTCATCTCTCTACAGCATCAGAAGACCCGGAAAGGCCATGTACGGGCCGACAAATTTCCGGAAGTACGCAAGGTTCTCGTTGAAGGAGATCCGAGGATGCCTCGGCTCGACAGTAATGGAGATCTGGTGTACCCAACACCGGTACAAAACACCACTGTGGCTCGAGATATCCTGGCAAATAACCTAGGCCCAGAAGAGGTTCGTTTGGGCATAAAGCTACTTACCAAAGGTCTGGAGCAGCAGAAGATCGCGAAATCCGGGAGCAGAAAACTGGTCTCTCAATCTAACAAATGTCGCACGGATCCGGCCTGAATGACATCAGGCCCCAACGGATGCTGGAACAGCATCATCGTTCCGACCGTCAGGAAGACAACTACTCAAGAACTGGATCTTTAGGCCAACGACATAGAACCGCACATGATTGGAGCAATGTTGCCCCAGTCACAGAGTGAGACGTAGTTGCAACACTGTATCTGAGACACCCTCCCTAGCGAGAGTCGAACAATCGCAGGGAAGAAGACAAAGAGAAATGTCGAGAGGAGGATCGTCAAAGAATGCCACCTCCTAGACATACAAGCCATTCGGCTGAACCTCACCAAGCTGCGGGGAACAACAAACAAAGGAACGACGGACACCGTGCTGAGTCAAGCCGGCAGGAGGCTCGGCATAATGAGGACCCTCCTCGGAACCGGAATAATGACACTCCGGATGGAGGCCGACGATCAGCCGAAAACAATCCACCTAATCCACCCTCTCCACCAAGTAGCCACCACAACGGTTCTCAAGGAGGCCAAGGAGGCCGCCGTGGCGGAGGAGGTGGTGGCAGAAGCCAAAGTCCGGCTCCAAGGCACCGCAGCCACAGCCGTCAATCAGGACGGTGATCTCTGTCACCAAGTGACGCGAGACATCGGATCAACTCTAACATAGAGGTGCGGCGCTACAAGAACGACACAATCTATGTGAGTCCAAAATGCTTCGGACCACGCATTAGAGCAACAAGATTCCCGGAAGGATTTGCTATCTCAAGGCATATCCATCCCTATGACAGTGTAGCTCGGCCAGATACTTGGCTCCAGGATTTTTTCCAGGCTTGCTGCATCGCCAAAGGAGGAAATAGCTTGGTCGCGACCTAATATCTCCCACTTATGTTGCGGAAGACGGCATGATCCTGGCTCAATGAACTTCTGGAGAACACCATCCACAACTAGTATGACATGCAAAGCGCGTTCTTTCGGAATTTCGAAGGCACATATCGGAGGCCCTGTACGGTAGGAGACCTAAAGCGTTGCACCCAGAAGGCCGGAGAAACTTGCCGAAATTACCTCGGACGATGGATCGACACCAAGAACTCATGTGAGGGAGTAAATGACCAAACTGCGATTGAAGCTTTCATTGCAGGACTCCCAATTGGTTTACTAAGTCATCGCTTGAAGTGTGACAAAGTCACTGATTTGGGAGAGATGATAGAAACAACAAGAAAGTATGCAGATGTTGACGACGATGCAAAAGGACTACTAAATTCCCTTGTTGTGCCACAGTCGGCAAAACAACCAAAGCAACAAGCTTAGAAGCACAAGAAAACCTCGGAAGAAAAAACCAACGCGGAAACGGCAGTGGTCACTGCTACTTTCGGGTCTGGAGGACAAGGAGGGCGCGACGGTGGCCGTGGACGCGGTCGTGGGACATCAAGAGTCCAGGGTAGAGGAGACCAGCAACCTGGCAAAACCTATTCCTGGGCTGACTTTGCCAATAACCCATGTGTGCATCATCTAGATGCCAATGGGGGATCGTCTCACACAAACGCCGAGTGTCGTTTTAACAACGACATCAAAAAAGACGATACCGCTGGCTACATGGCTAAGCGGAAGAACGGAAAGAATAATCCCGAAAAAGAGAAAGAGACTAAGGAAGATTCCGACATGGAGGAAGCTGACCCTTCGAATCCCAAGCCGGATGGAAAGAAGAACTTCCCAACGAAGAAGGACACTTACGTCACTTTCCTTGGATCTCAACCATCTAAGGTCAAGAAAGCAGTTCTGCATGAGCTCAACGCAGTTGTTCTGACTGTCCCACAATTCCTGGACTGGTCGGAAGTGGCAATCACCTTTGACCATGCTGATCATCCGCCTAAGTTGCACAGGCGGGGAAAATACGCTCTAATCGTCAATCCACTTATTGTCGGCTATGGTTTCTCTAAGACCCTCATGGACGGCGACAACAGCATCAATATTCTGTATGTCGAAACGCTATGCCAGATGCGTATCTTGGAGACACGGCTGAATCACAGCTCGGTAATCTTTCACGGAGTTGTCCCAGGAAGACAAGCAAATTCCTTGGGAGAGATCACTTTGGATGTTACCTTTGGTACTCCAAAAAATTATTGGACGGAAGCACTTTCCTTAGAAGTGGTCCCGTTCAAGAGTGCCTACCACGCTATATTCGGACGTCAGGCTTACTGTGCTTTATGGCTCGTCCGTATTTCATTTACAATATGATGAAAATTCCAGGTCCCAACAACGTGATCATTATCTGGGGAGACCCGAAGAAAGCGCAAGAGTGCAAGGATGGAAATGCCGCCTTTGCTGAAGCCGTGTTGCACGCCCAGGAGTACCAGGAGATCAAGAAGACCATCAACCCGTCCGAGATGCCAGCGACCAAGAAGGAGGTGACAAACCGACTCCGGAGTTTAAGGCATCGGAAGAGACGAAGATGATGCCGTTGAAGGATGATGACCCCTCCAAGGTTACCTAGATTGGTGTTGGTTTAGACCGCGCATAGGAAAGCACGCTCGTCAAGTTCCTCAAAGCAAATCAAGATATCTTCGCATGTCAGCCATCTGACATGACCGGAGTACCTTGCCGAGCACTCTCTAAATGTACACCCAAACGCTAAATCCGTCAAATATCCCTTACGATGTTTCAGCGATGAAAAGCTAAAAGCATTAGCTAAGGAACTAGCCCAGCTCGAGTTAGCTAGATTCATAGAAGAGGTCATCCACACTGAGTGGTCGGCCAATCCTATAATGGTCCCTAAAAAGGACACCGCTGATTTAAGGATGTGTGTTGATTATACCGCCTTGAATAAGGCTTGCCCCAAATATCCGTTCTCTCTACCTAGGATTGATCAAGTTATTGATTGTACGGCAGGCTCGGAACTCCTATGTTTTCTCGGCGCATATTCCGTTTATCACCAAATTTGGATGAAGGAATCTGACAAAGTCAAAACTTCATTCATAACTCCCTTTGGAACCTTCTGTTTTGTTACGATGCCCTTTGGGCTCAAGAACGCAGGAGCTACCTACCAGCGCACTATGCAGCGTTGCCTCCACTATCAAATCGGACGCAATGTACATGCATACGTGGACGACATTGTGGTCATGTACAAAAAGAAGGAAACCCTAATTTCCGACTTGGTGGAAACGTTCGCCAATCTATGAAAATACAACATAATGCTTAACCCGAAGAAATGTTTCTTCGGAATACCAGCCGGAAAATTGTTGGGTTTCATTGTGTCTCAAAGAGGCATAGAGGTGAACCGCGACAAAATCAAGGCTAGTCTCAATATTTACAGGCCAACTCGCCTGAAAGACGTTCAAAGACTAACTTGATGCATTGCTACAGTAAGTCGGTTTGTGAGCCGGCTCGATGAGCAAGCGGCACCACTTTACAAGCTCCTGAAAAAGACCAAAAAGTTGGTTTGGACTAATGAAGCTGAAGCTACACTACAAGACCTAAAAACAATACTCTCGTCTGCTCCTATCCTTATAGCACCGGAACCTCAGGAACCGATGTTGCTCTATATCGCTGCGACAAACATGGTCGTCAGTGTCGTCATGGTGGTAGAGAGACCAGAGGAAACACAGGAACACCCGGTGTAGCATATGACTTATTATCTCAGTGAAGTCCTAACTGAATCTAAGCAGTAGTATCCACATTATCAAAAGCTGGCTTACGGTGTGTTCTTCGCATCCCGGAAGTTACGACATTATTTTCAGGAACATCCCATTACCGTGGTGAGCACAACTCCCATGAGAGATATCATCAACAACAGCGACGCTACAGGACGCGTCACCAAGTGGGGTAACTGTGTAACTTTCGATGTTTTCGTTCACCTCGCTTCCTACTTGACTTTAGTTGGTATTATAGGAGTTTCCAACATATTCCTTTATAACATAACCCTTTATGCTTTAAGATATTCCATCCTTTATGGATATGGAAAACATGTCTACAGTTCTCCATTAGACACTGCAGACAAACTTAGCTCAACCTTCCGTGATTTGAACTTAATCACTTTTCAAACGTTCCTTCTTGGATCATATATTATGTTAAGTTGTCATCATGGTTTTGCAAGATAGAACCTATATCTCAACATAGTGGATGATGATCATCCTATTCTTTCTTTCAACCATCGATGTTAGACTTAATTATATTCCTAATTTGAGTTATTAAGGACCAGTTCCTCAATTAACTTCTATTCTAAAACGCTTTTCAGAATCCTTTAAGGAATACTACATAATGTCGTAATATTCTTATTATCAACTTCTACTCCTTATAAATCATTATTTATCGGTACTTGCGCTTTTATTCTTAATGTGTTGTATGCACACTTAAGAATCACTCCTCTAAGTTCCCACTCAAAAATATGTTCCCAACATATTTGGGTATGAGTCACTACTCTTACTCAACATATGTTCCTACATATTTGAATTTGAGACTTATTTTGCTCCCACTCAAAAATATGTCATTCACATATTGTTTTAGGAAGACTTCCATAGCTCCCACTCAATTTCATGCAAATTGCATCCACTCACTATTTTGAATGACTTCAAAATCCTTTGATCAAATATCAAACTTGGAGATTTACTATGAGATACTAGTACTTTACCAGTTTTTTAAATCCACCAGACTTTCAGCACACTTGAATCAAATTTGTTTGAATTTGTCCAATACTTAACAAATTGTGCTTTTGTCATTCACCCCCTTTTCCACTATGGCTTTGCAGTCATTTGGGAAAATCCAAGTAACCCCTTTACTTGTAAGACTCAGCAACAAATTGCTTTCTAAGCTCAAGGGAATTTTGCCTTTGGTATTTCTCATAACTTTAACTTACCATTATTTCCTTAGTAGTTCGTAGGTATGTCATATTCCGGTAATCATTACAAATGATTCACAAATGTCTGCATACAAGACATGGGTTGCATTTTAAATCCTACTTTATGTAGTGAAAACATCAGTGGGGAAAACACAATGATCACTATCATTGATTCTTTCCTTTGTGAAGAGTATCATTCAGGAACGCTTTCCGTTGCGCTTCTCAACACTCTGATGCAGGATTTTGAAACCTCATCATGTTTTTCACTATCTTCCATTTGCTCCATAATGGAGAAATACCACTAAATGTGAACTTTCTCGAGAATGCACCAAAATCCAAGCAATACTAGTTTTGCTCTCCTTTTGGTTCTAGCTATGGCTATCATATTCATAATTTCCAATGAACACTCTACAAGGACTTATTCTCTATTGTTTTGGTTATATCGAATAACCCCAAAACTTCCACGACGGTCCAAACAATATATGGTGCCGATTTCACGAAATTATATGGTTCACTATATATTCTAATTGAGTGCTAACTATTTCTAACTAATGATCTTTTACATCTATACTACAATGATTTATTTGGCGCTATCTATTCACCCACTTCGATATCAAATATCATATTGTGATGCTTTGCATTTTGACATTTCAAACGCATTGCATTACACAATTTTCTTGATGCCATTCTTATAATGTTGAATTTCATTACTATTGATCAAATCATAGTAATTAGATTCTATTTTATCTTTAATACCCTTTGTCGATTAAATACTTTGATCATATCAAATAGTTTCATACTCATGTTTTCTTTGGTAAACTTCTTTAGAAAATTTAAACAATCATATACTGATAATCACCATTTTGTTAAAACACAATACATCGAATATGTATTTACTTTCAACAATTCATCAAACACTTTGTATTCATAATACACGGTGTTCAAGTTATTTTGCCGAACTTAGGCATGATTCATATGTGACAAGAAATCGAATGACTTTCACATATTATCTCATAATTATGAATTTTAAACAATGGTTTCATTCAGTAATGAACATATAATTAAGTTGGGTAATTTCAAGGCATTTCAATATTTTACAAATGTTCATACATTATCAATTAGTTCCATAACAAGGATAATTCACACATAATCAAACAAGATATAAACATGAATAGAAATCATTCATAAAAATGGAACAACTGTTTGTTACAAACTCATATGAATAACCGTCTCACAAAGAGTGAGACACACTAATGAAGTTCACATATCCATCGATCATAATAACTATCCAAAACCATAAAATAAGTGATAAATGTTGAGGGAGAGTGTCGTCGGCCATCATCATCATGCTCGCGATTAACACACAACGTCACCTCCTCTCCAGCAAGCACCTCTCATGCAGAAGGACCCGTTTTCAGCAAAACAGAACAAGTATCAAATATACTTAACACTTCAACATGTTTGCAAGATTATAACATTTATAAAACTGTATATCAAATATATACCTTTGTCATCGATGACCTCGCCCGTAGTGGGTTCAACCTTCACAATTCTGAGATGTGATATGAACCTATGGAAATACTGTGTTTCCGCATCGCCTCTCATGATGCAAGTCCTGACATGTGCTCGGTAGCTTGGTGGTAGCGACCGCAACACAATGCCATTTGCAAAAGAGCTCGTCATCTAGCTTTCCAGGAAGTATGTTGGCCTCATGTACGCATCATGCATGCGCTCCAAGTGGTCGTCAAGCAAAGATTTCTCTCCATCTTAATGTAGATAAAATCTCCCATCAGCTCATGCTCACATATGTGTCCTTGTTCCACGAAATGTGTCGTAAGCTTTACCATTACCGTACGAGGGTCAATATTACCCACGACTGGCCACAGCTCATCCACTATCCCGTAACGCATTGTAAATGAAATGAAGGAGGCCATCTCATGATGGTAATAGCAGTCTTCCTGCTGCTCTGGGGTCTCTAAGTGACTGGGCTGATCCAAATCTATCTTGTTGAGTATATAGTCGACCACGTCATTCTCGCTAAGGAGAACATGGAGACGCGCAACCCACATAGAGAAGTTTGATCCATCTAGCCTGAGTTTCTCTCTATCTAACCAATCCTCAACAGGGAAGTTAGCATCGGGGAGAACCATTTTATATATTTATAATTGCAAAAAGGAATTTAGACTAAGTTATTTAGACTAAGTTTATAATTAAATGGGTTAATAATAATAAATCCACTCAGAAACATCTATCCCCTGAAGGGTTCTAGTGATAACACGACCCCTTTTCCCCACATCTCCCCCGATCATCACGGCCATCAATGTGGGTTCTAGGGTGGACGCTAAATGTCAGTCACATCATTCATGCGACTCATGCTCGATCTTTCAACCATCTATGTTCCGAGGCCATGTTTGTACATGCTAGGCTCGCCAACTCAACCTTAGTCTATTCGCTGTGCAACATGGCTTACACCCACTGTATGCGAACGTAGATATATCTGACACACGATCATCATGGCCTGCCTCATACCGAAGAACTTTCTTGGTGGTGCACATTAAGGGGGAACACAATCATTGGTAATTTTAACAGGGATAATCTTATTAGGCTACCATCAAGTATCTAATACTAGCACAAAATAAGATATACAAACAATAACATTGAATGTAAATGCGATGTGATATGGTCCTTCACGTCGTGATCTCCATCTGGCGTCACTGGATTCCGGCGCCAGGGTTCTGGCGCCGTAGACACCAGGGTACCGGTGTCTTTCCGGCGTGGTAGTCCGTCACCTTCGTGACTATCTACAACTTTGTAACATAAGGTGATCACTTTACCTTTGCCATAACTATATAACAAAGCAACAACCCCTGCAAAATAAAGTTAGGTGCCTCTACTTTATCTTTGCATGTTTTACGTGGCTGAATGGGCATTCACACAAGAACCATTCTTACCTACGAATGAACTTTCACCACAATGCTGATCAAGTAGTTGTCTATACTACACCCCTTTCGGGGCCCTCCGTTGCAAATGGCATACCAACTAATGCGAGAGAGACAGACATCACCAAAGCCACTTTATACAGTACAAGCTATATGTCAAGGATGGACCAGTCTCGCGAATGAACGCGTAAAGTTGGTTGAGGGCCGCTTCATCAAGCATTACTGCGGTATACACAAGTACACGTGGGAGGATAACAACTAAAATATCAACGCCGACACACTACATCTCGTGTGTTCTACCCGTACTAGCATTACTACGCATAGATCTAGCTCTGATACCACTGTAGGGGTTCGCGTATGAAAACAATAAAATTTTACTCTACGCCCTTGAATCCCTGATGCTTCCCGGACCTATCTATTAGTAATGCAGTAACGGGAGGGGCTTTTCGCGAACTTACCCTTGAAAACCGAAAAGCGTTGTCTATTCTCAGGAGAGCGTGGTTGATGTAGACGAGCCGAAGCCGACCTCATGGTCGTGATGAAGTCCTTGCGCTCCTGTGGTTCCAAGGACTCCTAGTGCCCCAAGCATGACACCTTGCGGGAAGTTACACACATCCGGTGCCTAGCGATGACTCCCGCTTCCCCGATCCAGTAGCAATTGCAGAAGTAGAGCTCTTGGATCTGAATCCCGCAGCGCGACGGCGCTCCGTGGTGAAGATGTCTCTTGTTCGCACAGTCCGAACTTGGGGCCACGGTCACGGGAGAGAGAGAGAGAGAAATATCAATTGGAGGTCTCCCCAAAAGTGAGGAAACCTTTATTGAATATTGTGTGTATTTTTTTGGTCAAAATACCCCACTATATATAGGGGAGGGGAGGTACTACCTCCCTCAAAGTCCCGGGGTGGGACTAATCATGGGAGTGGGGTGGGGAGGCACGCCAGCCAGCCCCCCACCATGGGCCCCACGTGGGGCAGGCCCACTAGGGCTGCCGGCCACCCCCTAGGCCCCTCCTAGGGGTGTAGTCACCTCTTGAGCCTTTTCCCCTCCGGGATTTGGCCCATTAAGCCCTTTAACCATTTAAATTGATTTCTCTTTTATTAAATAATTATGAATAAATGATTAAATCAATATTTAACATTCATTCACATATTATTCAATCTCTATGGCTATGGAACACCTTCCACCTCCACTCTGGACATCCTCCGAACTTACCAAAACCCTTCCGGTTTTCTCTCTTCTCTTCTTCGGTGATTCTACTGATCCTGTAAACACTCTCTAAGCATCATAAAGCCCTTTAACGTGATACCCCACGGTTCGGAAACGCTCTAGACATGGTCAGGACACTCCCGGACCAATGATCGACAGAGGGACCTAGATGGCCATGTGACCCCCTGTGCATTCCACGAAGATCTTTCGTCGTTTGAACCATGACTGTCGCGTCTTATTCCTTTTGTCTCTCGATACTTGCATTTCCAAAGATCTGATCAATGACATCACCTTGTCGTGTTCGATCTCGTTACCGAGCAATGCTACTTGACTCGTTTCGACAAGTGATATCCATGTGATCAAATCACACGAGGCGCATCTATTGGATATAACTTCTCCGAGTGGGCCCAACGAGTATCTTTTCGTCACATGGATGGAAAAATCCCGCTCTTGACATATATTGCCTCTATTGTTCCTCCGAATACCTGAACACACCTTTATGATCACTGTATTACCAAGCGACGTTTGATGCTATCTAAGCACTCTCAGGAGACAGTGATTGATATAGCCTTACGGTCTAAGGAATAGTCTACGAGGTCTATTCTAATCATCGTAACTTGAACTTCGTGACATGATCGGGTCACGATGTTTAGATTTGGTATTGGTTCATCATCTCATTCCCAGAATGAGTTGACTCCATTTCCAACTGGCATAATTGCCACACGATCAGGAAACCTTGATTATCTGTTGACCAATGAACCAGTGGCTAGAGGTTCACCGGGAACCCCTGGTTGTTTATATATCACACATGTATTGATGTTTCCTTTCAATATAGTTACAACATGATATAAAACTTAATCATAAACTTTATGAAATATGATAATAGTCCTTATTACTATTTGTCTCTAGGGCATATTTCCAACAGGGTCATGGCAAGGTACATGGTCGCCTGTACACTGTGCTCCATCAGGTGGCTAAGAGCATGGTGTATCGCAGTCATAGAGACGGGCGCAATGGGAATGCGAGGACCGTAGATGATCTTCATCTAAGCATAGTTCTCAATGGGCTTGTTGATCAACTCGGTGTTTGATGGCTGAGCCTACATGAGAATCATAGTTAGTATAAGACGTGTAGTTCATATGTGAGCTTTACAACTACTGATGCAAGTGCAAATATATCAAACCTTGATGTGCACATATTAGTCAGCATCATCCATGATGATAGAAGAGGTCTCCTCTACCCAACGCACAGTCTCTAGCCTCCTTATCCTCGGCACCCGAATCCACCTAGCTCTCCAGTGCCTCATGTGGTTGTACACCTGGTTCGCAGAGACTGTCTGGCCATAGAACTTGAAGACATCCTCTGCAATCAAGCGCATGTCCTCCTGTCTGAACCCCCGAACTATTGAACCCCCTTTCTCGATCAACTGGATGACCCGATTCAGGGTGAAGGTGGATAGAGATGCTGGCCGTGACATGGCCAACTTCCTCCTGGTCACCGCATCAGGCATCGACACATAACGCAGAGGCCTCACAGAGGTTGCTGACAGATCAGGGGACGCAACCTTCTCCTACGGCACCAGAGATATGCAATGTGTTCAGTTCTAGGAGAAGAACTATACTTGCAACACTAATCCTACCTATAGCACATGGCAATCCTCATAGTACAACATGAATACTAACTGCCAAAATGGACCACGAGCTACTAGAACGGTGCACAGACGAACACATGAACTGTGAGCTAGAACATGGCAACAGATCTAAGTTGCGACAATTAGGGTTAGCTGTTTCTTACCACGATCTTAATCTCGACCGACGAGGAGGACATGTCCGAGATAGCCGAGGACGAAGGCTTGCCGGAGATGAGCTAGACCCACCGGAGTAGGAGGCGCCGCTTACCTGCCCGTCGGTGAGAAAGAGGATTTGGAGGGAGAGCTCGAAATTAGGGGAAATGGTGGCGGAGATTTTGGAGGCGGAGGAGCGGCGGTGTTTATAGCCGCCGACGAATCGGAAGGTGGTAACCAAATTTCTCCCGCCGGATGTTCCTAGCTCCCGCCATCCATCCCTTGCACGCATGCGTGCATATTCTTCCCCGCGAGCGAGAGAAGAACTTGGCTCCGTGGAAATGCCTAATTTGGGCATTCCTCCAGGGCCAGGCTGAGGGGCGCTTTAAAACTCGTGCGATGCAAAGATTCCTCCTAGCGCGCGGAACCAAACGCTTTATTTTTTTCCCGCGCCATGCGAGAAACGGGGATCGGGGCAACCAAACATGCCCTAAACGACCACATCAATACCTTCTCTTACTCAAGACCGCAGCGGTGTCAAGTTTAATCACCTATAATCTCACTATTAGGTGATCACTAATGTTTAAGTCTAAACTAATCTGCAAAACTAATCTAACATGTGGTACTTCCAGAAATTCAACTCGGCTCGTGCAAATGAACCCGTTGTTTGACAACATTTTTCTAAATGTAAAAAATTCAGAAAATATATTTATATCAGAACATTTTATGTTTTCCCACAAGTTTATTTTTAAAAAAGGAACATCTCCCATTTTAAAAAGAAGAATTTCGACGTTCCAGACGTTCCAGCGTGATTATTCACATGACAATTTTTTGCCTTTTTTACACATGTCATATAAATTGTTATTTTTACGAACACCTGTGTATAAGCATAGAATGTGTTTTTTTTAAGTAAAGCATAGAATGTGTTGACGGTACATGCAAATATTTTTTCAATTCTTTTAGCATTTCTAATTTTACTTTTTATATAGAGTATTTTTTATCTAATAGGTTCATTCTGCACCCATGAGCTAAAACATCAGCTCCTGTCAGAGTAGTCGGAGTGTTCTACATTGATACACCCAGATGACGGAGCACACAGCTCCAGTCCGATCCCTGCAATCGCAATAACACCTCACACATCGCTGGCTCTTCTTCATATCCAAGTTAATGCTGCATGGCAACCACTAGCCTGCCGACTGCCACCATTTACTCTCCCTCACATGTCCATCTCCTCCTCCTTCCCTTTAAATCCCTCGCCTCGCGCGCACTCGCCTTCGCGGAGCAGAACCCCTTGACACTGCATTCCTCGCCTGTGTCACCTAGCACAGGCCGACCGACACGATGGCCAAGTGGTGGTACGTCGCCTCCCTCCTTGTGTGCCTCGCGGTGGCGACAGTGGCGGCCAGGGGCGTGCCTGCCAGCGACGACTGTGACACCGTTGCTGCCGAGGCCGGTCACGACGGCGCTGGTCTCGACGAAGCCAAGACCGTCTTCGGTGGGAGCAATGACGGCGGCCTCTTCGGCGGCGGTGTCAACAGCGGGCCGCTCGGCTCAGGCATTGCGGGGTTCGGTCCGCACGGCGGCTTCGGGGCTGGCGCCGGACCGTTTGGTGGGTTTGGCGGTGGTTTCGGCGCTGGCGGGGGAGGTGGAGGAGGAGGCGGCGGCATGGTTCCTTAAAGTGACCGTGACCGTAGTACTACACGCCTTTGTTGTGTGTATGATTATATGCATTTGTTAGTGGAATAAGAAGTCTCGTGATTAATTAGCTGTGTCTTTGTGTGTGTGTGGCTCGTATGTCCTACATTGGCCTCAGTTTACGCATGTCTAGTTAGTTAAGCAGTGGCTGAGGCCTGAATGATGCATATGCATGCCGTGTGAAGTTGAACCGTGTTGATTTGCATGTATGAAGTTGAACCGTGTTGTCTACGTGTAGGAGTATTTGCTAATTCAGCTCTAGAGTCCAAGTCAGTGTCATTTTCCCAAGAACATCCTTAAGCAGTGCATTGGCATGCAAGAAGTTGAGTCGCGGGTCTACTGCTTGCATCAATTTGATAAGCTCCAAACTTCAATCAATCTTCCTCGAAACAGGTTTTTCTTTCGCTTTATAAGTAAATCCACATCGACCGAAAAGATACAAGGTAACGGGAAGACCCCTTACAGACTGAGTTTTCACCCAGAAAGACCTTCATGCCCTTCATGCGGCTCCACGTCTTCTGTTCGCACCTGATGTCCTCGAGTTAGGCATCCGACACACAATCTGGGAGGTGCCGAAACCGAAACACCGTCAACACCAAAGTATCCCATCGTTTGCTCCTCGTCATCCTCATGACCGAAGATAGGAACCACCACCATCGCCACGTCGCTCGCCGAAGGGTCGCCCGTGCAGACCACCTTCCAGTGTCGTCGTCCCGGCATCCCCAAACTCGAGCCACAACTCCAACCAATGCTACATCGCACGACCAAGGACTAGGACGGGGTAGGTCAACCACGTACTTGCAGGCATCGAGCTACACGATAGCCTAGGGCAGGGGAACTTCCCTCCAACACCTGTGGTGGTTGCCATCTGGACGCAGCAGCAATGTCGATCAAGCCTATATCGGGTCCTATCAGCTCCGCCGCCGCGCTGCTGCAGCCAAGACGATGGCGCCGACCATCTGCCACCTCGTGTTGTCCCTGTCCTGCCACCAACGCTAGGAACCGTGCTGCCATGTCCTGTCGCCGGCTGCCATCGGCCACGTCACCTCCGCATCACCAAACCCGAGTCGGAGCGCCGCCCAGCAGGAGCGCAACATCACCACTGCCGCGACGCCCGGGGATAGCTCGTGCCTCCAGGAGATGACGCCCCATCGCCGTTGACCGATTTTGTCACCGTGGTCGCACCGCTGCCATCTTCATCCTCCCGCGAGAACGAAATTTCACTGGGTAAGAGAGAGCCCGTCACCGTTGGCATCGCACGGGCTTTGCCTGGCGGTATGCGCTTGCGGCTGCGGTATAGGGGTGGCGGTGGTTAGGGTTGGCGTCTCGGTCGCCCGCGTAGGAGGGCGAAGCAAGACGTTGGGGAGGAGTGCAGTGTGTAGTGAACTTCAATCGGTCGACACCTGTTGATTTAAGCTATGAGTCGATCTATCTAAGTATCAATCGGTGTTGAAAAGTGCAATTTAGAGGAGAAAAGTACAAGTTATTTCACAGACTTTAAAAAAACCTCAATCTCGACTAAGATTTAGCAAAACCTTTAAGCTATTTGAGGAGTACTTATACCCGTTAGTATTATTACTCTTTGTATATATGTTCTCCACCTAGAAAGACTTTTGTGCTAGAAAACACGCGCCGTGTAGTGTTGAACTAACTGTTGGTGGAAAATTGCAAAGCTGTATGCTGCACCACAAGAGGAGCCCGTGACACGCAACACTTTCTGTAGCCTCCCTTTTTTTACACGGAAACGGGTCCGTAAGCAGGCATGCAGCCCGTGATATTATGGTACTAGCCAGATCTTGCATCATAAATTCAGGATCAACGCCGTCCATAATGACGGCCTGACTGCCAGGTGAGCGTGCCACTGTCTGGCCTGTATTCTCTTTTTTTTACTTCACCACTGTCTACTCTGTACGACTGTACACATGGGGTCAAAGGATGACCTCGCTACAGGACGGTGGGACTAGATCACGGGGCTATTGCCGGGCACCTCGGAGCCATTTATTAGTGAGGTATATTCTTTACTTCTACAACTTGCATCGAACCTGGGACTACTCTAGTCCAATTCGATAGAATTTTTGAGATTTTAACCGAAATCGTTCACTACCGGATCGAAACTCACTCTAGAGCTAACACGTGGCATCACAATTTTTGCAAAATAACCCCTGTGTATTTTTTTCTCTATAGCTTACAACCTTGGCACGGCCTGACAGGCAAGCCCCAGTCAGTAATTGTAAGCTAAGAAAAAAAATAAGAAAATGTCAACGGTGATTTAGAGGGAATTGAACTCACAACTTGAGTGCTATTTAAGAAATAGAAGCTTGCCACTACACCAGACGTGAGGACATGTTATTTGTAGAGCGCTTGTTTTTTTATATATTACTACTCCCTCCGTTTCAAAATATAAGATGTTTTACCTTTGTGCATAAAGTATATCTAGACCTCTTTTACTGTCTAGGTTCATCTAGATTTAGAGTGAACCTAGATACTAAAAAGAGTCTAGATACACTCCTTTCACAAAGCTAAAACATATTATATTTTAAAACAGAAGGAGTATTAATCAAGCAGGTGCACATACACATTTCATTATAAAAGTAGTTGTACAAACTGGGAAATTTGTTTCAGACTAAACTAAAATGGTGGATCATTATCAATTTGCTGTCACAAACAACTATACACAACTATTCAATTTTATTTATGTACCATAGACTTATGCCTTGTATTTATATCTGACGTAAGACATGATTTAGGTCATATGTTCTCTTCTTGGCTCCTCTTTATACATATAGAGCAAAATATCGAATATCAGACAATAAGAATATATGACAGTGAACCAAATTGTCGAACTGACACGTCAAGAAGAAACAAATCTTCTTTGTCAATCTAGTAGTTCTGAATTTTAATGGCATGGTAGAAATGAACCCATTCTCTTGCTTGTACTTTACCGCTTCTGCATCTTGTAACAAACTCATTGATGAAGAGATAATTGACATGCTTAGCCTCACTAGTAGAAAACGGACCTTTCGTCCGGGCCATTAGTCCTAGCCGTGGCTGGGGCCGGGACTAATGGTCTGGATCCCAGCCACCCACTATTACGACACCGTTAATCCCGGTACGGTTGGAGGCATTTGTCCTGATTTGAGATACAAACCAGGACTAATAGGTCTAGGGCCTGCTGCGCGCTGCGGGCACCCCGTTAGTTCCGGTTTGTATCTCAAACCAGGACAAATAGGGTGGCCCTATATATATGGCACAACCCTCCTCTATTTTTACATGGAGGAAAGGTGGCATAGTTTGTGTTAGATTTTTTCTCTTCATATGCACTAGAGGTGCTCGATGAAATGTCTGTGAGAGCGATTTCACTTGATTTTACACAAGACAAAAATGATATGAAGTGCCCGAGCAACACTTAAGCTTTCTCCTCTTTGTTCCCAAGTGTCCTGAAAGATTAGAAACTATTTTCTCGTTTAGACCGCGCGGTCCTAATTTTAGCATCGTGATTGCGTTTGATATATATATGGTTGTATGATGCAGATGAGCCATCCATGGATGTACGGTTACCGATGCTCTGACGCTTATAGAGAGTGCGTGCGTTCTTTTCGCCTTGTGGCCGAGGCGAACAAGCGGCGGGATGGTTTTGTGTGTTGACCATGTGTTGAATGTTGAAATGAGCAGGCTCACACTTCTTTAACAGTCATTCAGAGCCACTTGCTTCGGTCCAGTTTCATGTCCGGCTATAATGTTTGGACCAAGCACGGAGAAAAATAGGTTATGATAGAAGACGGCGATCAAGAAGAGAACAATAATGAAAATTGCCGATCTATGTTCCCTGAATATGCTGATACCATAATGGAAGACAATGAAAAAGAAGGGGGTGAAGAACAGGCACCAGATGAGCACGATGATGATCTTGGTCAGGTCATTTCTGATGCAAAGCGAGGATGCGACACAGAAAAGAAGAGGTTGTAGTTCGAGCAGATGTTACTAGACCACAACAAATTGTTATACCCAACTTGTGAAGATGGCTAGAAGAAGCTGGGTAGCATACTGAAATTGCTGAAGTGGAAAGCAGAGACCGGTGTGACTGACTCGGGATTTGAAAATTTATTGGTAATAATGAAGAAGCTACTTCTAAGAAAGAACGAATTGCCCGTCAGTACGTACGAAGCAAAGAAGCTTGTCTACCCTCTAGGATTATACGTACATAAGATACATGCATGCCCTAATAACTGCATTCTCTACCGTGGTGGGAAGTACGAGAATATGGATAAATGACCGGTATGCATTGCATTGCGGTATAAGAGAAGAAAAGATGACCCTGGTGATGTTGAGGGCGAGCCACCCAGGAAGAGGGTTCCTGCCAAGGTGATGTGGTATGCTCCTATAATACCACGGTTAAAACGTTTGTTCAGAAACAAAGAGAATGTCAAGTTGTTTCAATGGCACATGAAAGACCGTAAGAAAGACAGAATGTTGAGGCACCCTGCTGATGATCGGTAGTGGAGAAAAATCGAGAGAGGCTTCCTGAACTTTGATGGTGACGCAAGGAACTTATGGTTTGGTCTAAGTATAGATGCATGAATCCTTTTTGGGAGCAGAGCTGCAGTCACAGCATCTGGCCCATGACTCTATGTATCTATAACCTTCCTCCTTGGTTGTGTATAAAGCAGAAGTTTATTATGATGCAAGTGCTTATCCAAGACCCGAAGCAACCCGGTAACGACATTGATGTGTACCTAAGGCCATTAGTTGATGAACTTTTACATTTGTGGGCCAAACCAGGTGTACGTGTGTGGGATGGGCACAAACAACAGGAATTTGACCTATAAGCATTGATGTTCGTAACCATCAATAATTGGCCTGCTCTTAGTAACATTTTAGGATAGACGAACAAAGGATACAATGCATGCACGCACTGTTTAGATGAGATTGAAAGTATATATCTGGATAAATATAGGAAGAATGTGTACCCGTACAATCGTCGTTTTCTTCTGCCCAGTCATCCCTTAAGGAAGAAAGGCAAGCATTTCAATGCCAAGAAAGAAACCCGTACAAAGCCTGTCCCCTGTACTGGTGCTGATGTATTTGGTATGGTCAAGGATTTAAATGTAATCTTTGGAAAGAGTCCTGGAGGACAACCTATTCTAAAAGACGCCGACGGACACACACCCATGTGGAAGAATAAATCTATATTTTAGGAGCTACCCTATTGGAAAGTGCATGAGGTCCGCTCTGCAATCGACGTGATGCTCCTGATGAAGAATCTTTGCATGAATATTCTAGGCTTCATGGGCTTGTATGGGAAGTCAAAAGATACCCTGGTATCACGGGAGGATCAGCAACATCATAAAGGATGAGACGGTAAGCATCTAGGGAAGTTTCAAGGGTCTTCCAGCTACGCTCTTACCAAAGAAGAGAAGGAAATCTTTTTTGAAGTCCTTTTCAGTATCAAGGTCCCGTCTGGCTTCTCGTCGAATATAAAGGGAATATTAAATATGAATAAGAAAAAATTCCAAAACCTAAACTCTCATGACTGCCACATGCTTATGACGCAATTGTTTCCAGTTGCATTGAGGGAATTCTACCAGAAAATGTTCGACTAGCCATTGTGAAGGTATGTGCATTCCTCAATGTAATGTCTCAGAAGGTAATCGGTCAAGAAAGTCTATTAGGGTTACAGATTGATGTGGTCCAATGTCTGGTCAGCTTAGAGTTGTTGTTCCCGCCATCCCTGTTCAATATTATGACGAACCTCCTAGTTCACCTAGTCGAAGAGATTAGAATTCTCAGTCCTGTGTTTCTACATAATATGTTCCCCTTCAAGATGTTCATGGGAGTCTTAAAGAAATATGTTCATAACCGTGCTAGGAAAGAAGGAAGCATCTCCAAGGGCTATGGAACAAAGGAGGTTATTGAGTTTTGTGTTGACTTTCTTCCTGACCTTAAGTCGATTAGTGTTCCTGAATCTCGGTATGAGGGGAGGCTAACTAGAAAAGGCACACTAGGAAGGAAATCAATGATATGTAGGGACGGACATTCTTTCACTCAAGCAAACTACACAGTTCTACACAATTCCAGTGTGGTGGCTCCGTATATCGAGAAACACAGGAATATTCTATGCTCCGAAAACCTAGGGAAGCCTGACTCCTAGATTAATGGAGAACAAGAGAAGAATTTCGGCAGTTGATTGCAGACACATATCATGAATAACACCATTGTTGGAGATCAATTGTACTCGTTGGCCAGGTAACCATCTTTGACTATATGTACTTTCCAAGGGTACGAGATAAATAGGAATATATTTTACATGATTGCCCAAGATAAAAAGAGCACCAACCAAAATAGTGGTGTCCGCTTTGATATAACATATGACAATGGGTAGAAGCACACATATTATGGGTACATAGAGGAGATATAGGAACTTGACTATGGACCTACTTTTAAGGTCCCTTTGTTTCGGTGCAAATGGGTCAAACTGACAGGAGGCGGGGTACATGTAGACCAAAAGTACGGCATGAAAACAGTGGATCTCAACAATCTTGCGTACATGGATGAACCATTTGTCCTAGCCAATGATGTGGCTCAAGTTTACTATGACCACCACAACGCGAGTCCATATCGATGTCCGCCGCAGGGTCAGTCATTTTCGCCGCCCGCTAAGGACAATAAGAGGAAGCGTGCCCCGTCGATGAGTACTAACCGACGTAGCAGCCCAAAACGAAAAATGTCGCCCCTCCCAAGATTACCTCATAAGAATCTTCCCATCAGACGTTACGATCGTACTGACGAGGAAAACGCAGCGATCGCAAAGGCCGATTGTGATGCGCAACTTCAAAAGAAGAAACCCGAGTCTGCCCCGGTATACACCAAGAAGCCAAAAGCGTATGCACTTTCTTTTGTGAACACAAAATCGCAATATGAATTTCACCATAAGCCAGATAACTATCTAGGCACACTTCAGAAGGAAGTGAAGAAGAGAAAATCAAGTAGAAGTGTAAGCGGGAGAAAATCATCAAGTCAAAGTGCAAGCGGGAAAAGAAGAGACATCCCCCAGCTCGGGAAACAGGCCAAAAAATCAATCTCACCCCTCAAGGTGTTATCCTATGGCATTCCCCAGCAGGATATGAAAGAAGCTGCGAAGCTTGCGGCCGCTATGAATGTGACTGTTGAGGAATTGCTAGGTTCCCAAGACGACAAGTTACCCAAGGCTGTTGTAGCCTCTAAATATGTCCCAGGGATGCCTTTGGTCAGCGAAGAGCAGTTCCAACAATGTCCAACACAAAAACGAAGCTTACATAAATGGTACTTGAAAGCCGTAAACGAGGACAGGATAATGATCGTGGTGAAAGTCCCACATGAGTACTACTTCAGACCCGACGAGGTCCATTTTGACTTTTCAAAACTCTTCAAGTTATACACTTTCGACACCCTCGCCAAATCTATCATGAGTTTCTATTGTCTATAAGTTGTTAAATTCATTGTCTAAATATAAGTTGTTTAGTTTTTTAGTTGTTCAGTTTATTGCATGTAATTATCCTCATTATATCCTTTGTACTCTATTATTATGCAGAATGAAGATCCAGGAATATAAAAGAAGGTCACTCTTTAGTGTTAGGTTCATTGAGCCAGATAAAATACATATAAAGACGCTAACAGATAAACCCAAGGAGATGGAGGAAAACCTTCTAAGGTTTCTAACGGAGCAAAAAAAATTTGTGACCACATACTGTTTCCTTACAATTTCAAGTGAGGGTCTTCCTCTGTTCTATACATTCACTTTTTCTTGCTCGATGTTAAGTTTAATTGATGAGTTACTTATGTATATATAAAAGTGTGCAGTTTCCACTAGATTCTGCTAAATATTCAACTTGATAAGGGAAAACTTGATAAGAGAAGAGTTGAAGTCATTGACCCATTAAATAGACCCCTGGAACAGTTTAGGGACATGCAGGACATGCTCCAGAGGTAATTTTTCGCGCTACATCAGTCTTTTTCATTGATTTCCTGAGATATCGTGTAATAAATAACTCATTCATTCATTTTCTTTGCCAAGCAGGGTTTGGAACCTGTTTAAGAGTGAGGTTACGTTTACTTTGATCTCGGTAAGTAGTACGTGATATGTTTGTGCATCTCTTTACTTATAGTTTCAATACAATTATGATGCTAGATTATTATTTTTACTGAATTCTATTCTCGTAAAGTGCGCGAGGCAGCCACGGGGGACGCATCTATGTGGATTCTACGTTTGCGAGTTCATTCGCACGTTTATCACTGAGCACAAAGATTATAGAGTCGACGTAAGAAATACATGTACAACATTATTTTATTACCATCAGTTTTTGTTATCATAATTGATATTCATATTGATCTCCTTTTCTTATATAGTTCGAAAGCATGCGGGATCAGCTCCTACCAGAGTAATGCGTTATAGCAATTGCAGAAGAACTGAAGGGATTTTTTATGAACAAGATGATAGACGACGCCAGAGAATGTAGTGTGAATAGGCGCTACTAATGATCTCGGCCGTGTAATTGAATAGACGGGCTCTAGTCCCGGTATTTGTGATATCCATTGTATATATATATTTGTATGCTCGATCGTAAGACAAGTTATCTTATATATGCACAAACGTGTACGGTATGTGGTAGCGTAGAAATATTAGAAAACTATTTTAAAATGAAAAAAAGAAATAAATAAAAGAATACAAAATGAATTCTCGACCGCGGGAGAAAAAGTCCCCCAAATGCTGCCGCGACAGAGAACCATTTGTCCCGATCCGTAATAAAAATCGGGACAAATGGGGGGCACCCCGCGCGTGCCGCGGCGGCCATGTAGACGCCCATTGGTCCCGGCTGGTAACAGAGCGGGGCCTAAAGGGTGGGCCTTTAGTCCCGCTTTTCTACTCTAGGTTTCAAAATCGGGACTAATGCCCCTTACGGACCAGGACTAAAGGCCCATTCCCTACGAGTGTCTTATCTAATAGGGAACATGTGTACCAAAGGTTGATCCGTTGATGGGAATTTTTTGACCTTGGACAGCCTCGGCATACACAATATGCCAACCAAAAATGGCATTTGACCTTGCTCCAACGTGGGAAAATACTGATAGAAGCTACAGCATCGCCATACACAATATGGCAACTGATAGAAACTACAGCCGAAGGCAATCAGAATCGTCGTCAACACATCTCTCTCTCTCTCTATATATATATATTTATTTATATGGGGGATTTCTTCGTGCGGATGGCCCCGGAGGCCCCTAAACCCTAGCCGCCGCCGTCTCAAAGGGGGGCTATGCCGGTCGTCGCCGCCGCCGATCCCGGCGGTGGTGGCGGCGCCCGACCGTCTAAGATGGGCGGGAGGAGAGGCGCTTCCCCGGCGGCCTGCCCTGCGCGCAGAGAGCGGCTGGTTTGGGGGCGCAGGGGCGACGCCTTGAGCGTGCGCTCGTGGTTGAGGAGGAAGCGAGGCGGCGGAGCTATGGCGGGCGCTGGCGGCCAGGCTCGGCATCGAGCCGACGATGTCTGCATGGGGCATGGATCTGGATCTGTTCTAGGTTGGCCACGGCATGGCGGAGCTGGCATCGGGATCTCGGGGTGGCGCTCAGACCTCGCTGGTCCGGGTCGTGCAGCTGCCTAGATCTGCTCTATGTCCGGGGTCAGTCGTTCGTTGTTCGGCTTTTGGTTGTTGAGCCTCCTCCTCGGCGGCCGGGGTGGCGAGGGGGCTGCCGGCTCGGCTTGAATAAAGGGGGTGATCCTCGGATCTCTCTCGCACCAAGACGAAGATCTACTTGATGAGAGTCATCATTGATCTGGCCGGATTGGCTGGTTCCGGAAGGCTCCGCCGGCGAACTCCTATGGACGCATATGCCTGGAGCTTGCAGGATCGAAAGGAATTCGGTTACGCGCACTTGTGTTTTTTGTTGTCCGTTTGGTTTCAGTGGGAGCGCAAGGAAGCTCTGCTACCTGTTACCATCATGCGTCATGTCTTTGATGATACACATGGTGTGAAGTCAGATACGGAGAATGTCATAAAGGCAGAGACATCTGGGCGTGCTATGGTGGATTGAGTCTTTATGGCGATGAGGATCTAGCTTGGATATTTGTGACTCACATCAGCGTTTGTTAGAGGGGGCGACATCGCAGGAGGAGTTCATAGCTTATCTTGCAGGGTGAAAACCCAAGGTCTAGCCTTCATTGGTTGTGCTTGGCAATGGCCTTGCAGAAGGCATTGCTTTGCGAGCGAGGACTTTCTCCAGAGTGAAAACCTAAGATTTTTAATCGGGCGATGACAACGCTTGTGCACTGTTTCCTTCTTGGAGGCGTCGCTTTTGAAGGGGTTGGACTTGTGGTGTTGTTTTGGTGGTGGTAGTGTCGCAGCTGCTAATGATCGGATTCCTGCAGCGGGACTTTTCTTTTTTCTAATTCTTCTTTTTCTTTTCGGCTGTGTGCATCCGTATTGCCATTAGGGTATGCGTTGTTGCAGAGGCTGGGTGTAATTGGTATCCATGTGATATTAATACATGCTTATTTCTAAAAACTATATATATTTATTGTTACAAGAAATTCATCTTTGTAAACGTGAGGACTTTGGACTTTGAAACTCGAAAGAACATGTATACTAAGCAAGATTAGTCATGCCTACATGCAGATTGCGGAGCCATTATGAAAATCTCTGTATAAAAATTTGCAATTAATATGTTGCCAGTTTAAAGAACAATACCTTCTGCAGTCGGTATATATTGCAGTTGGATGAGAATGTGTGGCAGAGATAGTTATTCACCGTGGTGGCACCCCCGTCCTGCAATCCCTAGTCTTGAAAGAAATAGAAATACCAGCAACAAGAAAATGAACCGCAACCCATAATTGTTTGAAAATGTCGTCGCAAGTTGTGCTTCCTCCGTTCCTCACAAAGCTCCTGGCCAATTGATTATTAACCTGATAATTTGGCATATAACCTGAAGAATTCACCGTAAATGAAAACTAACATACACCTAACACAATGTACAAATTCTGTAGAAAACAGTATACGTCACATGAATAAAAAGAACAATAATATGCTATATCATTGGTTAAACAATAAACATCATACGCTGTAGGTTTAAAATTTAGATAAGTTGGCGGTGGCATTCAAACACAGTGACGTACGATTTCAACCACAACCTCGAACTGGCTACATTTAGTCATTAGACAACATCAGAAATGATTCAAGGGATTAGAGAGTTAACAAGAATTAACTATATTTCACATATCATAAAATTCCAAAATAAAAGGTCCACACGCTCTATTTTTAATATGAAAACATCACAAATTAAATTAGCATTTTCGAATAAAAAATAATTGGAGTTTTTTGCTTGAGAAGCATTGTCAATCAAACAATCGGGAGTACACTCATTTCACTAATGCATCTCTTCTAGCAAGTGCAGTCACGTGCAGAACTCCGGATCAAGTATTCAAGAAATAATTTATTTATTTCCTCTAGAGTAACTATTACTTGTGCAATCGGTGCCTTCTCCAAATTTCTGTGTGACCGGAGATCAAAATGTTGACTGTAGGTGTGATTGCAAAATTTTGGAGAAGGCACTGATTACACGAGTAATTGTTACTCTTGAAAAAATAAATAAATTATTTCTTGAACACTTGACCCGGAGTCTGCACAACTGCACTTGCAAGAAGAGATGCATTAGTGAAATCAGTGTACTCCCAATTGTTTGATTGGCAATGCTGCTCTAGCATAAAACTCCAATTATTTTTTATTCGAAAATGCTAATTTAATTTGTGATGTTGTCATATTAAAAATAGAGCGTGTGTACCTTTTATTTTTGATATTTTGGAATTTTATGATATGTGAAATATAGTTAATCCCTGTTAACTCTCTAATCCCTTGAATCATTTCTGATGTTGTCTAATGACTAAATGTAGCCAGTTCGAGGCTGTGGTCGAAATCGTATGTCACTGTGTTTGAATGCCACTGCCAACTTATCTGAATTTTAAACCTACAACGTATGATGTTTATTGTTTAACCAATGATATAACATATTATTGTTCTTTTTATTCATGTGATGTATACTGTTTTCTACAGAATTTATACATTATGTTAGGTATATGTTAGTTTTCCTTTATGGTGAATTCTTCAGGTTATATGCCAAATTATCAAGTTAATAATCAATTGGCCAGGAGCTTTGTGAGGGACGGAGGAAGCACAACTTGCCACAACATCTTCAAACAATTATGGGTTGCGGTCCATTTTCTTGTTGCTGGTATTTCTATTTCTTTCAAGACTGGGGATTGCAGGACGAGGGGTGCCACCACCACGAATAACTATCTCTGCCGCACATGCTCATCCAACTGCAATACATACCGACTGCAGAAGGTATTGTTCTTTAAACTGGCAACATATTAATTGCAAATTGTTATACAGAGATTTTCATAATGGCTCCGTAATCTGCTTGTAGGCATGACTAATCTTGCTTAGTATACATGTTCTTCCGAGTTTCAAGATGCAAAGCCCTCACATTTACATAGAGGAATTTCTTGTAACAATAAATATATATAGATGTGTTGTCATTCATTCTGATTGCCTACATAAAAATGATGTATATTTTCGTCTGTAGTTTCTATCAGTTGTCATATTGTGTATGACGATGTTGTAGCTTCTATCAGTATTTTCCCACGTTGGAGCAAGGTCAAAAAATATTTTTGGTTGCCATATTGTGTATGCCGAGGCTGTCCAAGGTCAAAAATTCTCATCAACGGATCAGCCTTTGGTACACATGTTTCCTATTAGATAAGGCTAAGCATGTCAATTATCTCTTCATCAATGAGTTCGTTACAAGATGCATAAGCGGTAGAGTACAAGCAAGAGAATGGGTTCATTTCTACCATAACATCAAATTTTAGAACTACTAGATTGACAAAGAAGATTTCTTTCTTCTTGACGTGTCAGTTCGACAATTTGGTTCACTCTCATATATTCTTGGTGTCTGATATTTGATATTTTGCTCTATATGTACAAAGAGGAGCGAAGAAGAGAGCACGTGACCTACATGCATGTCTTACGTTAGATATAAATACAAAGGCGTAAGTCTATGGTATAGAAATAAAATTGAATAGCTGTGTATAATTGTTTGTGACATCAAATTGATAATGATCCACCATTTTAGTTTAGTCTGAAACTAATTTCCCAATTTGTACAACTACTTTTATAATGAAACGTGTATGTGCACGTGTTTGATTACTAGTAATATATATAAAAACGAGTGCTCTACAAATAACATGTCCTCACTTCCGGTGTAGTAGCAAGCTTCTATTTCTTAAATAGCACTCAGGTTATGAGTTCAATTCCCTCTAAATCATGTTTACATTTTCTTATTTGTTTTCTTAGCTTACAATCATGACAGGGCTTGCCTGTCAGGCCTGCCAAGGTTGCATGCGATGCTACATGTCAGCTCTAGAGTGAGTTTCGATCCAATAGTAAACAAATTCGGTTAAAATCATAGAAATTCTACCGAATTGGACTAGAATACTTCCGGATTGCAAGTTGTGGACTAATCTTGCTCACTTTGCAAGATGTGGGACTAAAACTCTCTCGCGATACAAGTCGTGGCAGTAAAGATGTACTTGCAGAAATTTGACCAAATTGGACTAAAATGCTCACATTATACACGCTGTGGGACTAGTCTTGCTCACTTTACCAGATATGTGACTAAATGCTCTTAGGATACAAGACGTAGGACTAAAAATATATATACCTTTTTATTATTTATGAGCAGAGGATTTCATGTCATAAATTTGCTGCTGTGCCAACCCAGTGTCCCGTACAGCAGGGCACGAGAATCTGGGAGCAGTTTCGTCACCATAGCTTGATTACTGTATTATTCAAAGAAGGAACAGGGGCCACGCAAAGAGATTTGGGAGGAGAGAATAAAGTACTTATACCGATTCACCAACAAAACTCCAATTCAAATTAATTGAATCGGATTTGTCTATATTCAAATATATCTAGACTTATTTAATGCTAGATACATCTGAATCTACACAAAACCTAATCAGCTAATTTAGAGATAGGGAGTATAATAAGCTCGCACTTATACTTATATCTACTAGTGCAAGGAGTACTTCATGAAGGAGAATAACCTGGCAGTTCGAAATCAAACGCCCTATATCTAGTCTAGAGAATAAGGCGAAAAACTCTCGCACCCAATGGCGAGCAGTGAGCTCCTAGGCGCACCCGCTCCACTACCGACCTGCAAAGCAGTACATCAATAGTTGAAACGAGAGTAAATATTACTTCCTCGATGTTTAGTCTATAAGTTCGTAGAGGTTTGGAGTGAACCTGTATATAGATAACGTCTAGATATATTTATTTTATAAAACTAAAATGTCTTATATTTCTGAACGGAGGGTGTATTAAGCTATCACAACATTTCTTGGCGTAAACGTAGTAGTGACATCTACTAACTCATATAGCGGAGTGAAAAGAGGGTAGCAGGCAGAGGTGGCTATTCGGCTCACGGATGCATTTACATCCATTGTGAGAAAACATATTTTAGAATATAAATTTTTTGAAAAAATGTCTACATTTTATTTAAACAGTTTATATTTGTTCACAAGTTTTCGGGATGAAAAAAATATTCTACGTGCCGCGGGTAAAAAGACAAAAAAAACCTATGAATAGTCCTAGGTACCTGATATTTTTTTTAATTTCTTTATATATGGCACATAAAATGTTTTTTCACCCCGGAAACTTGTAAACGAACATAAAATGTTCGAATGTACATGTAGACATTTTTTTCGATTATATTAACATTTCGAAATATGTTTTCTCATTATAGGTGCAAATGCACTCTTGTGCCAAAAGGGATTTACCTTAGCAGACAAGTTATACATCAATAGTACTGTAGCACCCGAAAATACAGGATACTCCCAACCCATGAACCCAGTCACTATCCAACGTTGCAATCAACCACGACATCAGGGATATTCTTAGCAAGAAGTTGAATCTTTCCAAACTCTCAACCGTTCTCGATACATTGACTGCCTGGTGGGTCCACTGAACAGATTATCGTAAGGTGTGAAGTTAATTTCGAAATACAACCAAAATTTTAAAACACGGTGAGTCATAGTCTCTTTGGTTGTTTTCAAATGTTTCAAACACGGCCAAATTTCTCTAGGCATGCATATTATTCTTAGCGAGAAGTGTAAATCTTTCCAAACCACCACTTTTTCACGATACATTGACTGTTTGGTGTGTCCATTGAACAGATTGTCGTAAGGTGTGAAGTTAATTTCGAAACACAGCTAAAATTTCAAAATACGGTAAGTTAGAGTCTCTTTGGTTGTTTTCAAGACACGGTCAAATTTCTGTTAGGCATGCATATTCTTTGCAAAAAGTTGAATCTCTCTAAACTCTCACTCATTCTTGTTACATTGACTGCCTGGTGGGTCCATTGAACAGATTATCGCAAGGTGTAAAGTTGATTTCGAAACACAGCCAAAATTTTAAATCACGGTGAGTCATAGTCTCTTTGATTGTTTTCAAAACACGGTCAAATTTCAGGGCATGCATATTCTTAGCAAGAAGTTGAATCTTTTTAAACTCTCACTGGTTCTCGATACATTGACTGCCGGATGGGTCCACTGAACAGATTATCACAAGGTATGAAATTAATTTTGAAACTAGACAAGTTTGAACCTTTGACTTGCTACTACTAGTACGGATTGGGTATTTTTTGACAAATCTGCCCAGATTCAAGAACTAAATCCAGGTCTGACCGCTGCAAGGAACTAATTCGGAATCTGACCCTGGGATCGGCGCCAATTTAAATGGAGCCGAAGTTGTACAGATCGGCGCCAACACATCAGAAAACTGAACCGAAGGAGGTCGGCTCCATTTAAAACGGCGTCGACGTCAGCTCCATGTGAAATGGCATCGACCTCCCTAGGGTGCCCCCTTATTGTGACGTGTTGGAGCCGACCTGTATAACTTCGGATCCGTTTAAAATGGCACCGACCCGAGGGGTTAAATTCCAAATTAGTTGCTCACAGGGCTCAGACACAGAATTAGTTCTCGAATCTAGGAAAATTGTCGAAAAATACACGGATTGGTGAGTAGTAGTACTTGGGCATCACCGATGTATATAGCAAAACCAATCCTTAAGATGGGACCCACTTATTACACCATAAGCCAACTTATCCACAAGTCCCGCGAGGCCACTGCTTCGAGCACGACTGTAGCATCTTGGTGATGGCCAATGTACTGCCCATGCCATGCTTTTGGGCAGTTCTTTCACCTCCAATGCATACAATCGAGGCTTCCGAGCATCCCCGGCCAACCTCTTTTCTCATTCTCTGCCATCAGCCTCTTTGTGTCCTCCTCGTTTGGTGCTCGCAGGTACGTTGGACCAAAGACATTGACCAATGTCTTCGCAAATTTACGCACGCATGTCATGGTCATATCTTCGCCAATATGAAGATATTCATCAGTGTAGTCAGCTGACAGTCCATAGGCGATGACCCTCATGGCGGCATAGATCTTCTGGTACAAACTAAAACCAAGCAACCCAGCACAATTCCTGTGTTGCGTGAAGTACAGGAAGTTGGCCTCGTAAGATTTCACAATCTTCTCGAATAGGGGCTGTCTCATCCGGTACCGGCGGCGAAACAGATGAGCAGGTTAGATGGGTACCTCGGCAAAATAATCCTGCATGAGCATCTCGTTCCCTAGAACGTGGTTGCGTGGGATGCACAATCGGCCAATAGTTGATCCCCACCTCCTCTTTCAGCCATTCTCCTCCGCCTCTAGTTTGTCAACGGCAGCCAGCAGGAGGAGTTCCTCTGTGTCGTCATCATCGAGGACTTCCTAGTCAGACTCTTCGGACAACGAGTCCTCCATCAAAAACTGAATAGAAGAACTCATCGCAGAACACCAAGACTAACTCCACAATGAACTCATCTACAAAATCTCCTGTGCACGGATCTTAAATCTAAGAAATTTCGAATTTTTAGCCAAAACGATATAGGAGAAAGAGGATTTGCCGACTCGGATGGCAGCGTCGGACGGGCGACGTAGTAGATCTTGCACACGGGCGGTAGGTTGGTAGGGGGAGAGGGAGCGTCGTAGATCGAGTGACGATAGTGTCTGCGGTGCGGTAGCGTGGAAACGGCGGCGAGCACTCCGGAGCGATGGTGGCACGCGGCGAGCACTCGAGACCGATGGTCACACGCGACGGGCAGCAGGGCACGGCGGTGCCGTAGTGGACTTGCCAGGAACCGGGGGTTTCGTACGGGCCGGTGGCGGTGGGGAAAGCGGAGGAGGAAGATCCCTAGAAGGGAGTCGTGAATCTTCAGCGTGCCTCCAATGGCCAGCGTTTGCGAGGAACGGCAAGTCACAGGCAAAACCGAAAATATTCCACATTCTCATGTCACGTTCTCGTGTCGCCATCTGATCACCATAAGAGCTTGCTGGGAGTTTCTGACCCAGGACATCGCCGCGAGTCCCCCCAATATCCAGCATCTCCGTAGCCCACATGCGTTGCCAGAGTTGTGTGGAATCATCCCACCAGCGGCCATGATGAGTGCTCGATGCATACGAGACACTCGGGTGCATTGCTAGCATGTATCCACAAACTGCTCGTCCTTTTTCTTAGCCGCATTTGAGGTATGTTGGATGATCAACTCTATTTTATTTGTCTCTATACGGGGATTGTCATGGGCATTGACGGCGGTATGCTTGTATAGATGGGAAGCAGTCGTAGAGTAATTGAGTTCTTCTAAAGAATGTCATCGAATCATTGTCGGAAGAGGAGTCTGATGGTGAGAACACACTTTTGCTTGCCGCTTCACTCATGGTGCATGTTGAGTGCCTACTGCCACTGTGTAGGGGTGGCTTGTCGAAGAAGCGCCTGCCCAACATAGATCGTGACCGAGAAGCTGGCCACCTGTCCCTTTAAAAGGACTACTTCCACCCAACCAATCTGGTCTTTAAAGAGAAGGCATTCCGTCGCCGATGTATGATATCCAAGAAGATTTTCTTGTAGATTCTCAATAGCGCGAGGGACTATGACGACTACTTCGAGGCCAAGTTCGATTGCACCGATAAGGTTGGCTTCTCCTCTTACCAAAAATATTTCGTGGTCGTTCGACAGCTTGCATATGGAGTACCATGTGATCTCATTGTTGACTACATGCGCATGCACGAGTCCACATGCCATGAGGCCATGCACGGGTTTTACAGCGCAATTAGGTCAGTGTTTGGCGAAGTTTATCTGAGAGAGCCAAATACCAAAGATAATACCAGCCTTTTGTCCATCAACGAGAGTAGGGAGTTCCTGGGATGCTTGGCAGCATCGGTTGCATGCATTGGCAGCGGAAGAACTGTCCTTTTGGTTGGCAAGGGCAGTTCAAAGGGCATGTTGAGGGGTGCACGGTCATACTAGAGGTTGTTGCATCACAGGATCTCTAGATCTGTCGGTGACTCAGCATACCACTTCATGATGTAGTACACTATAGTTGTTGACATAACACTCATGGAGCATTGTTCCGCAAATATTATATCCATCAGAGTGGTACAACTGAAACAAAGCGTAACCACAATTATTTATTATTACAACTAGAAATTACACGACGACTTCGAGGTCCTCCTAGGTCCATAGAGGTGATCCCGATGACTCAACGTTAATATATAGTAATTTAAGAATAACTTAAAGAAGCAAATTAAACCTTAAAATTATACGATATTAATAGATAGAGGATAGAGGTCTATAATAGTAAACTTAACTAACTATATTTGACATATCTACACTTCAAATTCTTCGGCCTCAGTTCCATAGATGCTTTCGTAGTTGATTCCTTCGATGCTTCTGGATGGCTACTCATAGCAGAATTCTGTTTGGTCTTTAACTGAATAGAGTGTTTTTTCTTCTTGGTCTTCAATGTCTTCAGAATCTAGCAAGGGTTAAGTAGGTATGGTTGAGTACGAGCGGACCCAGCAAGTTCACTAAAAAGGAGTGTTTGATGTACTATCTAAAACCACTGCCAAAGGTCATAGGTTATGCAGGTTTTTGTAAACATTTCTTCAAAGGTTGCTTTTATTATAAAAAGCTATCTCCGCCAGTCTTCGCGGGTTGATTAGAACTTCGTGGAGTTATTTCCTACAGCATTTGCAGCTCCTTCCCGGAATAGGGAGTAACATGTCATAGTTCAAATACTCTGTAGAGGTGTGCTGCTTTATCCACGAGAGACCAGGCCAATTCCTTGTTGCACATCTGGGCAGCTTACCCATCCACACTTCCTATGGTGTGGGACCTAGTAATTGATCCAAGCCGATCACTGCCCTTCTCTGTGACCCGATATGCCCATCCTTTTGCTTGCTCAAGACAACGACCATGCTGGTTACATTCCTAAAGGGAGCAATCCATCATAGGCAACAAATACCGGGGAATTGATGGTTCCAACCCTTGCATGTTCCTAGATGTAGGAACACGGCTCCAGTAAAGTTGTCCATCACCATACAAAAGGAAGAAGATCCGGCTGACTTCCCTAGAGCAATATAGATCTCATGGTTAGCATGTGATATACAGCGCAAGAATCACTGGAGACATATGTTATTAATTCCTAGGTGATACTTTTCTATGCAAATGGAACCTCCACCAATCCATAAACCGTACCATGGTTCCATTTTCCTGCCATACTAGGTTACCACCACACAGGACGATAACCGATAAATCAGATTATTATGAAAATAGTATTTTCTATCATCCTTTTTCAAAATGCAAGTGATAACAATAGTAGATTGCAAATACTTGATAGAACATAATCAAAGGACATGAGCAAGTGTGACCTTGACTTAATATAGCGAAGTAATGTAGTCAAGTGTTTCGACTTGACCCTGGACCTCGGGTTCTACAAAGTGCCATTATTGCCCAGTAAGGATAATATTTAAAGAAGCAATATGCTGATATGATTAAATAATGGCATGCACTTTCATAAAGACTTAAGGTAAACCCCCATGTTTGAGTATGTATTGGATTGAGTTGATTTCTTTGGTAATAGAATTTAAGCCACGAACTTGTTATTGGTGATATCATAGATAAGGTCCTACCATATAATTCACAAGTAAAGAAATGTTCAAAAATATACTTTGATCTTGGTTGAGTAATGTACTTAGTTTTCATAAGGTCGTCTTATAGTTACTTGCAAAATAAGTATTTTAGTTATAAAAGGAATACATGTTGAAGGTTAACTATATGAAATAGTGATTTTTTAAGATATGATGTGTTAGAGTGTTACCAAGTTTTAGGGTTTTACTAGGCATAGTAGTAAAGGTATAATCCTTAAATACCATAGTAAATGAATGATGGCATTTTCCTTATAATTAACTGTACTGCCTTTATAGGATTTTTATTTGTTTTATGTTGAAACAATTGGTGTAAGTGGTTTTAAGGATACAATCTTTTGGTGACCTAAGCTAATTATTATTCTTTGTATGTTTAACTCAAGTTGTTAAGGTAAGAGTAGTTTTATACTATTTATCAAAAGAAACTATTTTCTAATTTGTAAATACTTTATTTAAATAAATTTTTTTGACCCTAAATAGCAATAACTCTAAATGATTCAAGTAAAGATAAAAGGAATTATGTGGATTTGTAAGAAAATACATTCCTTATCTTTTAATATAAGAAACAGATTTTTAAAACCTCATGTTATGACTCTTATATTTAGAAATATCAAAATGATTTGGAATTTCATATTTAGCATTTTATAGGTTAGTAGATTATTTTTAATACACAAAAGTGATTTTTATTTATTTTTATGAATTTTTGTTATTTATCTATGTCCTAATTTTTTATAACTATTTAAAGAAAACAAGTTAAGGTAGAGTATATAATTGACAAAATCTCTTACACCTTAAATTTACCTCTAAACTTCATTTCTATATTTTTAGGAACTACTAGGATATTTTTAACATGACTTTTATTTATTTTTATGTATTTGATTTATTAATATTGTGTAAAGTCTCAACTATTTATAGTAATTTTATTATTTAAAATTTACTTTTATGAATAATTCTAAAAAGAAAAACTATTAACTGGAGAACCTAGCTGGCCCACCCAGAGCCAACTAGGCAAGCCCATCTAACTGGCCCATTAACTTGGGACAAACCTAATCCTGGCCCAATTCCCTCTCTCTCACACACACGAACATGCACACAACACAACCCAAACTCACCCCCCTCATTCTCGTGTTCTCCCTCATGACCCTAGTCGCCACCGCTCTCCTGCTCGCCTCCGACCACCCGATTCTGACGATGTTGGTTGCTGCTGGAAGCAAAAACACCGGCACCCTCTGCTTTGTCTCCTCCCATTCGATTTACCTTTTTCTCTCTCGCACGCTCTTCCCCAACACCGGAACCCTAATTTTCCCCTCCGGCCTCCATAGATTAGCTCCGGCGCCCCTTCTACTGGTGTGATTTTGTCTCCCTCCTCTTCTCCACCGGACCCCTCCTCTTCTGCCATACTTCTCCGGTGGGACGACGACACTTGACCGCAACCCTGGTGATCTGGCTCATGGTGGTTCTACTTTGGTGTGGTTGATGGTGTTGGTGATTGACATGGGTATGATTACTCGGATGCTCACTATTTACTACCCTACATTGGGTAAAAAGCCTACGGCCCATGAAGAGTCCGGATAACAGTCCAAGGAAGCAACCGACAAATACTTTGATTGTATTAGGAAAGAAACTACGAACCGACATTGTGTTGGTATTGTAATTACACATGTATGAAACCTATCCACATATAGCTTTGAGACCCGACCTTTTATATATAGGACGGCAGAAGCCCAAGCGAGGGTACCGAAATCTAGTGGACAATTTGTAATAGTGTGTTTTCCCAATATTCTGGCGACTTTGTTTTCATCATTTTCCTGACATCCGACGAAATCCCCAGCGTTCTCTTTTCTGCGAAAGCCCAAGTCCATAATCATGGGCATTGCCGAGGTTACCCCTCGTCAATTGGTGCCGTCTGTGGGAAACTTGAACGCTGGAAACACAGGTTCGGTGGAACACTCTCCACCAAGCATCAACTCGACGAAAGCAGATCCACGCCCGCCCACCCTTGTATTGGTACCCGCCAATTTTAACAGCGTATCCGATCTAATCATCAGGAGCCTCCACTTCCAAGTAGACAACATGCAAGAAACACACCCTTCGGCCCTGATCGCATCAGAACCGTCGGTGGGAAAAGCTACACCCATAGCGGTACCAGCATCATCCGTTGGATCCTCCACGGACACCACAACACAGATCGAAGCAGGAGAAGAAGGTCACCCGCCAATCCCACCACACGAAGCAAACCCGACAAACTCAGAACCCGAAGAAAGCAGTGAAAACATCGACTTTGAAGAAAGGATGGCGGCAATCTATCCAGAACTACGATCTCGGAGCACTACCAACACACCCGCAGAAGCAAAAGACAACGCCATTAGGCCACACACAACACGCCACCAAGTGTACATGATCAACGGAGATACCTCAACACCACGCGACGAAAACGGTAACCTTATTATCAACCCCGATGATATTTTATCAGATGACCATGCAAGAAACCACGACAACGAAGGAGAACATGGAAACGGAGGAGAAACCGCAGATAATCGCATAGTCCAAGGAGGAGGCGGAGAACCTCGCACAGGAGAGAGACAAGGACTTCGGCTACTAGCATCGGCATGGCAAAAAGCAAGGGAGGCAATTTCAGGAGCAGTCCCAATGACAACAGATGCTTCACATGAGGATCTATTGGCATACCAATATCTACTCCACCACAAGAAGAGAGACCTACTCTGGATGCAAAGGCAACTCGACGAAAGAAAAAGATTAGCCGATGAATCCAGTTTACGACGGGAACAATTAAGTTCTACCCGAGGATCAAGGAGTGTAACAGGAGCAGTGCCACCAAGAAGGCCAACATCTTGACTACAGAACATCCCTAAAGCAGAAAGAAGTGGAATCATCTAAGATCTCTACCTTTCATTCATGTCAATTGATCAAGCAGGAAACATCAAGGCAAACATAGCTCAGGCAGCCATCGTGGCCGCGCAAACATATCTGATCACCACTCAACCCGCACCCGATGATCCGCGCGTGGCCCTTCACCGCTCCGCCCTGATGAACCTCGGCATGGTAGGAGCCTCACTTACGGAAGCAGAACAAGGACTCACACAAAGATCTCCACATTGTCACAATAGTCCTCGGCAAGTAGGACACACCCGACGATCTCGATCACCACACTAGGCGCAACTCGTAGGATCTGAGCTGCGAAGCAATAAAAGAAATAACAACATCCAGCACAGGAGCAGCGAACCTAGAGATGAAAGCCGCAACCGACAATATCAGGATGGATACGACAAAGACGATCACGAGCTATGCGGGGCCAGCTGTTTCACGCAGAGGATTCGCAAGGCCTCAGTACCCAAGGACTTCAAACTTCCACACGACCCACATAAATATGATGGACTACAAGAACCCGAAGCTTGGTTAGCAGACTATTTATCCACCGTCAAATTATAGGGTGGCTCCACAACTACCGCAATGCAAAGTCTACAATGACATCTCACCGGTGCCGCAAGATCATGGCTCAAACAGTTACCCGAAGATTCAAATGGTAGTTGGAATGATCTGGAAAATAAATTCATCCGACATTTCCATTCTACATTAAAACAACCAGCATCCTTGGAACAGTTATGAGCATGCAAACGAAAATCTGGAGAGTCAATAAGAGCATTCATATAGTGGTGGAATATTATAAAAAACTCAGCTGAATCCGTATCCGACGAAAGGGCCATCGTCACCTTCAACGACGTCCTCCGTCGCCAAGAATTCATAGAAGAGCTCGGACGGGTTAAACCAAAGACATTATCGCAGCTAATGGAGATAGCAAACCGCTAGGCTGATGGAGAGGACGCGTGATGACCCACAAGTATAGGGGGTGTATCGCAGTATTTTCGATAATTAAGAGTGTCGAACCCAACGAGGAGCAGAAGGTGCTAGCTAGTGGTATGGATCAGGAATTCTCTACAAATACTTAGCAAACGGATTTTTAGGGGTTTTTGATCAATCAAGTAAACAAAGTACGAGTAAACAAAAGACAGTAGGAATAAATGCAGCAAGTGCCCCAATCCTTTATGCAACAAAGAACAAGCCGGTTGTATTTCTTAAGATGACCAAACGTTCTGGAGGACACATGGGAAGACTGTCAAGTGCTTTCGCTTCATATAGTTGATTAATCTTCTTTAGCTTGCTAAGTGTTGTGTGGGTGAACCTGTGCTAATGTACCGACCTTCCTAGGACTAATACATACTTGTGATTATACCCCTTGCAAACATCCGTAAGTACAAGAAAGTAATTAAGGTAGAAACCTAACCACAGCTTTAAACTCTAAGACCCTTATGTCCCTTGTGCAATGGTTTCCTAATGGGGGTTCGGGTTTCTGTCACTCCGTCAACCCCTACGATTAGTAGCCAAATACACAATGCATTCCCCTAGGCCCATATAGGTGAAGTGTCATGTAGTCGACGTTCAGATGACACCACTAGAAGAAGTACACCACAACTTAAATATCAAACTATTGAATCTTTCTCAACACAACTCCACTACTAACAACATGACTTCCCCCATGTACTCAAGAACAAAACGAACTACTCACAAGACATCATATGGATCATGATTATAGATGGAATAATGATGTATAACAATCTGAACATAAACAATAGTTCAATGGTTCACTCAATAGCATCAACTACAAAGAGTAATCAACACCGGGAAAGTTTCCCCTAAGAACTATTACAAGATTCAACTCAATTGTTATAGCAATATGGAGATGGTGATGAGGGTGCTGATGGTGATGATGATGATGATCCCGATGAAGTCCAGCTTGATGGTGGTGTTGATGGAGACGATCTCCCCTCTCCGGGAAGGAATTCCCCCAGAAGAAATCTGTCAGCCGGAGAGATCTTTCTCCCTCGGTGTTTTCCGCCCCGCAGAGGCGGCGAAATATTTTTGTGGTTGCTCCCTGAGTCTTTGGGTTTCGGGAGGAATATATACGCCAGATGGGACAGCCAGAGGTGGGCCAGGGCAGCCACACCACCTGGTGGCGCGGCCTAGGGTGGCCCGCGCCAGGGGGTGGTGTGGGCCCCTGTGGCCCATCTCCACTCCTCCTTCTGGCTTCCTTCGTCTTCTGGAAAAATAGGATTTTCAGTATATTTTCCCGGATTTTCTGATCTTCGCGAATTTTGCCTCCAAACAGCACCTTTTTTTTCCATCAAAATCCTAACTGCAGTGGTCCATGCTCCAAAAGTCATCAACCATGCAAAAACAGGTGAAATTACATAAGTATCATCTCTTAATATGAAATATATCAATGAATAACAGTGAATTATGACATAGAATAGTGATGCAGAATGGACGTATCAACGCGCTACATAATAAGCGTGCACGATCACCCGAGGAAGATAGGGATAAACACATCAATGATAGAAGAAGAAGGAACAATGATGGAAACATGGGATCAAGTTACGTAGCAACAAGTTTTTCAGGTGAAAGCAACAACAGAAGCAACGACCACAACGACGGATACCACCAGAATAGGGACGACATTGGAGGAAGCCAGTCTGCACAGCGGTATTAGCCAAAAGCATGAGACCCACCTATGTCCGCAATACAAATGCTGGAAGGGCCCTGTAATATGCATTTTTACGTCGACTCAGCAGGCAGACGATAATCCAATCACCTGATGATAGACTACCGAACATTCCTGAAGATGCAGGAGTTGTGCAACACAAAGGCAACCGAAGCAGCAAATCGAGGATACACATATACGCCTGGTGCACTAGCCATTAGTGCACCATCACCACCAGTGGCACCACTACAAAACACAAATGATCAAAACAACGAGTACCCCAGATCAAAAGGAGCAATGTCTATGATTCAGAAAGGGCATCCATCCAACAGAATTCAGAAGCTCATCACAAGACAAATCAATATGGCGGAAATAGCAACATCAGCTACACCCGAATATCTCCATTGGTTAGAGCAAGAAATCACATTCAGCAGAGCCGATCACCCACTTTGGGTCCCACGACCGGGTCACTCACCCCTAATAGTCGAAGCACTAATTGGCGGGTTCGATATGAGCAAGGTCTTCATGGATGCAGGAAGTAGCATAAATCCGATCTACGCAAAAACATTGAGATCAATAGGCTACCCCCTGGATAATCTCGCCCCAACAGAAACATCTTTCCATGGAATAGTACCAGGTAAAGCCGAAATCCCTTTAGGCAAAGTTTTTCTTGACGTTGTTTTTGGTTCCAAGATAAATTTTAGGCGAGAAAGACTTAAATTTGAAGTCATGGATTGGCCATCACAATATCATGCAATCCTGGGACGACCAGCCTTTGCACGGTTTATGGCAGTGCCACATTATGCATATTTAGTAATGAAAATGCCAACACCAAAAGGAATTATCACAGTACAATGAAGCTTCACACGTGCCGCTAGTTGTGATCGGGAGTTCAACAAAATCTCTAAATCTTTCGGGGTGGCAACGGAGTTTGAGCAACTCAAAAGTTCAGCGAACACACAACCTCTAGAAGTAACACGTGTCAATCCCGATCAGGCTTTTGACACGGCAAAAGACACAAAATAAGTACATATCCACCCCACTGACCCGACAAAAACAACATTTGTGGCTTCTAACCTTGATCCCGCATAGGAAAGCACGCTCATCGAGTTCCTCTGTGAGCACTGGGATATTTTTGCATGGCTACCTTCTGACATGCCGGGAATCCCTAGAGAACTCGCTGAGCACACATTAAATCTAGATCCAAAGGCAAAGCCAGTAAAACAACTGCTTTGACGCTTCGAAAACCAAAGCGCAAGGCCATTGGAAAGGAGATCCATCACCTAACTGAGGCCAATTTTATCAATGAACTAACAAAGTCAGAGTGGCTCGCAAACCCAGTATGTGTTCCAGAGAAAAACACTACAGAACTTCGGATGTGCATCGACTTTACTTCACTGAACAAACAGTGCCCAAAAGATCACTTCCCATTGCCACGAGTTGACCAAATCATCGATGCAACTGTGGGATGCGAACGTCTTTCTTTCTTGGACGCTTATTCAGGATACCACTAGATTAGGGTGAAGGAAGAAGATCAGGAGAAAATGGCGTTTATCACGCCTTATGGCGTATTCTGCTACACAACAATGCCGTTTGGCCTCAAGAATGCTGGAGCAACATATCAGTAGATGATGCAGAAGTGCCTGGGAAGCCAAATAGGCACAAATGTGCAAGTGTATATTAATGACGTCATAGTTACCATAGGTCAAGGATCTGCGCTGATCAAGAACCTAGAAGAAACATTTAAGAATCTCGATAGCTTTAGCATCAAATTGAACCCGAAGAAATGTTCCTTTGGAGTCCCGACAGGGCAACTCCTCGGATATTTGGTATTAGCTAGAGGAATTGAAGCTAATCCCAAAAAAATACAAGCAATCCTCACAATGAAGAAGCCAACAAATCTACGTGGTGTACATCAACTGGCAGGACGAGTGGCGGCACTAAGTCATTTTATTGCAAGATTAGGAGAAAAAGCGCTACCATTCTACGCCCTCATGAGGAAATCAGAAAAAATCGAATGGACGGAAGAATCTCCGCATGCCTTCGAAGATCTTAAAAGAACACTTTCGACATCCCCTGTCGTCGTGTCGCCAAAAGAAAAGGAACCTTTACTCCTTTATATTGCTGCCACACATCAGGTGGTCAGCACGGTCCTGGTCGTAGAACAACCCAAAGAAGGGAAGACCTACGGCATACAGAGGCCAGTTTACTTCCTGAGAGAGGTTTTATGTCCATCTAAACAAAGGTACCCACACTACCATAAATTGCATACGGGGTATTTATGACAGCACGAAAACTATGCCACTATTTTTCAAAGCACCCGACCATAGTGGTCAACGAAGCGTCTTTGTCAAGCATCCTTAACAATCCAGAAGCAACTGTGCATGTTTCTTTATAGGGCATCGAATTATCCCCCAGGGATATCACTTATGAGAAGCACAAAGCAATTAAGTCACAAGTTTTGCCAGATTTCGTCATAGAGTGGACGAAGTTGCAATGTGCGGGTCCACTAGACCTTTCTAGTACCTGGACAATGTACTTTGATGGATAAAAAAGAACAGAGGGAGCAGGAGAAGGAGTGGTACTAATATCACCTCAAGGCGAGAAAATGCACTATATTCTTTAGATGAGCTTTACAAACGCATCCAACAATGAAGCAGAATACGAGGCCCTATTGCATGGCATGCGGATGGACAAAGCTTACGGTGCAAATCGCCTCAAAATCTTCGGGGATTCCAATCTTGTGGCACAGCAGGCAATGAAAAAGTGTGATGCTGTTAGCGAAAATATGATCGCTTATCGTGACCTATACAGCATCATGGAGGCTCAATTTTATGGGTGTGAAGTATCACATATAGGAAGAGCAAGCAATGAGGAAGCCAACAATCTAGCAAACATTGGATCATTGTGTTTGCAAATACCAACAGGAGTTTTTTGGGAGGAGATAGTGGAGCAATGAATTAAAGAAAAAAGAGTCTCCGAGGTTGTAGCACCAAAAACAGGGAAAAAGAAACATCCGCAAAAAGAGTCGGGGGATCCTTCAGAAACCAAGAACATAGAAGAAGCCGTCGAAGAAGAAGAACAAGAAATCAGAGAGGTCATGCTAATTGAACCAACCGGAATGCAGCCGTATATATCATCTATGACTAAACGAGAACTACCAGAGGATGTGATAGAAGCCCGGCGAATCACTCGACGATCAAAGGCCTTCAGGATAATCAAAGGAGAACTATACAAAAGAAGTATTTCGGGTGTGTTGCAACATTGCGTAACACCCGAAGAAGGAAAAATCATACTGAAAGATATACATGAAGGAGTCTGTGGTCACCATGCTAGTAGCCGAGCAATTGCTGCAAAAGCATCCAGGGCTGGGTTTTATTGGCTCACTGCAGTACAAGATGCAAAAGACATTGTCAGAACATGTGAGGCATGTCAACGATTTGCAACAAAGCCTGGAGCACCCGCCGCTGAGCTGAATCCCATACCCTTGGCCTGGCCTTTCGCTCAGTGGGGACTCGACATGGTGGGAAAACTTCACAAATCATCGCTAGGAGGGGACGTCTTTCTGCTAGTAGTAGTCGACAAATTTACTAAATGGATTGAAGCAATGCCTATGACCACCCAAGATGGAACTTTGACTGTGAATTTTATCAAATCCATAGTATTTCGGTTTGGCGTACCGAACAGCATCATCACGGATAATGGGACCAACTTCACTTCCAATGAATTCAAGGAGTACTGTGAGGAGGTGGGCATCAAAATAAGCTACGCTTCGGTAGCTCACCTGCAAACAAATGGACAGGTCGAAAAAGCCAATGGACTAGTTACCGCTGGACTCAAAAAGAGACTGTTGGCACCATTTGATAGAGCAAAAGGAGCATGGCTGGATGAATTGCTATCCGTATTATGGAGTTTACGTACAACTCCAAATAATTCAACACAATAGACGCCATTTTTCTTGGTCCACGGTGCGGAAGCCGTGCTTCCAGTTGAGGTATCACACAAATCGCCAAGAGTAGCTGCACATAATGAAGACGAATCAATAGAAGCACTTGAAGATGATATGGATGTGCTTGATTAAGCTCGAGATGAAGCCCTCCAAAGAGCAACTATGTACCAGCAAAACCTGCGCAATTACCATTGCAGAAGACTACGGCCTAGGTCCTTCGCAGTAGAGAACCTAGTTCTTCGCCTTAAGCAAGATGGTCACAAGAAGCTAGAATCGCCATGGGAAGGACCATACATCGTCACAGAAGTTATTCCTGGGGGAGCATATCGACTACAAGACAAGAAGACATGAGTAAATTACTCAAATCCATAGAATGTAGCACAGCTACGACGCTATTACGCATAAGATTATTTTCAATATGATAAGAGTTAACAATTCGGCTTATTAAAGCCAAGATGTCCAGGACAAAGGCTAATAGCCATCCGCTCAAACAATAATATACCGACGATTTTCACATTATATATAAAGAGATAAGTTATTTGTACCTTATTCTTTTTATTCCAAAGATCAATGCTTTCTGTAAAGCTAACAACAATTATGAGCCTATGTTCATATACAGGCATCCAAACATAGCCTCGGGGGCTACTCCCATCGGGAGCGCTAGCGCGCACCCGATAGAAATTCAGTTGTGTATGAAGTATATTGATAATGGCAAAAAACCTTTTGAGTTTTACACTAGTGTATCCTCAAAAGGTGTTACTCCCATCGGGAGATAGTATAAAATAATAAAACTATCTGATATAATCAGAAAGATTGGTGGCCCAGCAGGCCAACCACCAATAAAACTAAAAAACCTCGGATCACACTCAGACGCGAGAAAAAATCCGAATGCCGTGTTCAGAAACATGAAGGTAAGACCCGAGGATTCGTCCTGTGTGGCCTGGTAATCGCACAAGAATGCACTCTGCTAGTAAAAAAATCCGTATCAAAGATACGAGGAAAAATCCAGAAGGACGCATTAGGTACCCGATAAAAATAGAAAACTGGAATTCAGTATTCGGTAAGACCTCAGCGGCTCGAACTGAATTACGCTAGTTACAAATTCCGGATTCGAGCCTTGGGACTTGAATTTGATGTAGGTCAACCTTGTTTTTGACCAGGAGCAATTAACTGATTCCCGATCCGTCGGAAGCATCAGACTCGTTGTACCAAATCCCTACAAAATACAAGAAATGATAAAAAGAAAGGAAAAAAGAAACATTGAGACTCAACCTAAAACTGTAGTTCAGGCAGAGTATCGGGAGCTACTGACATGGGTATGATTATTCGGATGCTCACTATTTACTACCCTACATCGGGTAAAAGGCCTAAGGCCCATGAAGATTCCAGATAACAGTCTAGGGAAGCAACCGACAAAGACTTTGATTGTATTAGGAAATAAACTACGAACCAACATTGTGTTGGTATTGTAATTACGCGTGTATGAAACCTATCCGCATACAACTTTGAGAGCCAGCCTATTATATGTAGGACGGGAGAAGCCCAAGCGAGGGTACCGAAATCTAGTGGACAATTTGTAATAGTGTGTTTTCCCAATATTTAGGCGACTTTGTTTTCATCGTTTTCCTGACATCCGACGAAATCCCCAGCATTCTCTTTTCCGTGAAACCCCAAGTCCATCATCATGGGCATTGCCGAGGTTACCCCTCGTCAGTGATGTTCTGATGTTGGCAAGGCTTGGCACGGGTTGAAGCGTTGGGTGCTCTCCGTGCCACTCTGCATTGCGCCCCCTCGCCCTAGTGATGGTGCTAGTCTACTTCCTCTTCTTGATGCACAATGAGGAACAACGGTAATTTGTCCTTCTCCTCTCTCTGCCCATCTCTCCTTTCTCCCAATATCAAACCCTAATTAGGGTTTCCCCTCTTATGTCCTAGCAGTAACTCCCTGATGCCTCTTGGTAATGTTCCTGTGGTTACTAGTATTGCCTTAATTGAATCCTAGATTCAGTGATGAGCCTACTAGTACTATGATTCTACAGGTTTCCTACTTATACTTGGGTTTGTGTTTATGCTTGTGCTTAAGTTGATATTTGTTGCTGAATTATGGTGCTAGTAATCTTGTCATGTTTAATTCCTCAAGTTCCACTATTTCTTGCAAAATTCCTGGATAATTGACATGGGAATGTCTAGCCTGTAACCCAGGTACTAATCTAGTTAGGTTTATTTACCTGGATATATTCCTTGTTGTACACTATTAACTGTGTTCAGTATCCATGTATTACCAATGCTTGTGAAGGACTGGTTTGGCTTTTCTATGAGCACTTGTCTGATTATAGTGAAATATATGTGTTGCTTAAAATGCTTGCATTATAGAGGCTCTAACGGATCTTATCACATTATTTCTATGACCTCACTACTGGATTTTCATTGTCTATTGATCACTGACAAAATAGTTGATATATCTTGAACAAATGGATGATGGTATAGTGCACAATGACCCGTTCTAATATCCTAGTATTACTCTAGTTGCAGATTAGTGGGTTTTTGGTTGCTTGTACTATCAACATGACAGAATACATGGAAAATGATCCCTAGCAATTGAAGCTAAGGAAATGATTAGGCATATCCTTTGCTTTTTTGTAGAGAACTATATGTTCTTGTATATTGATGTAAATCACGACCATGCCAATAATGGCTTCTGCTAAATGCTCTGGTTGTTTTTGTACCTCATATTGGAGTGTGCACAATGGTGTATCAGATTAGCATGATCTACTATTGTTAGTTTGACTGGTTTTGTTGGAAATCATCATCCTATTTGATGATACATGTAAAGAACTCAGTAGGATATGCATATGTCTATGATGCAACAAGTTGAGGCCCTTTCTATTGATAAGAACATATAATATTGTTGCCTGTATTTAACTTAGTGATGATTTAGACATGCCACTTGAATGCTAGACTGAGAGTAATACTACAGCGACTCAATTCTAGCTCTAAATTATTAATAATAGGTACTAAACGATGATCTTAAAAATCAACATGTTGTTGGTGGTGTAGTTCTTGTTGCTAGCTACTCCTGATGTGGATCTTGATCCTTTGCTCCTTGATCTTGTTGCCTTTACCTCCTGGCCTAGTATTCCTGATGATCATGTTGCTTGCTTCCTCCTCCTCCTAGTGTTACCGGCCTACTTCTTGTTAGGTAACCATGGTGGTTTTGATCGATTCCTTGTTTGGTGATGACTGCAAGATCAAGTGGTGTTGTGGGTGTGTGGGTGTGTTGGAGGAAAAGGAAATGAACTAGTAGCTCTTCTACGGCTGGTGCTCTTATCCTCTAACCTGAGATGCTCTTGTTGTGTTGACAGCACAACACCATGTAGTGTGTGTAAGCTTCTTGCTAGCTTGCTATGAGTATCTATGGATTATACCCAGTGATTCTAGATCTTTCCTCAAACTTTACTACTTTACCTTTTACTACAATCTATTGAAACTTTCCCGCTTCATTTGCCAGTGATGCATTAGTCTAAGGCATAAACTTGATGAGAATAGATACTCCTTTTGGCCCCCTTTTATTGTCGATGATGACATTGGCATATAAATTCTATGCCACTCTGAGAGTTTAACTAATTACTAACTCCATCTCCTTTTTTATTTAGTTTTCCTTATTTATTTTGCAAGAACAAGATAAAGAAATGGTTAAGAAGATTAGAAGACAAAGAAATAAAAAAGACATAATTAGATTTTAGTGTAGGATTTTCCATTTGCATTTATTGTATTTCTTTTGTCTCTAAAGACATTGTAATATCTTTGTTTACATCAATAAAGTAATTCTTTTCCTTCTATTTTCAATTTGTAATTCTTGTATTTGGGTTCATGTGAATGGTTTCTTAATCCATTTTGTATATGGATTAAAGAATACTAATTTATCTTTTGGACATGATTTACTTTATTTTATTTACAAATTTGTAATATTATGTATTCCTTATTTACTCTTTTCTTTTTATTTAACTCATTTGATTGAATTGTGTATTACTTATAATTGTTTATAATTCAAATCTCTTCCCGCACACATCATAAAAACAATAGAGGTCATGTCAAAATTCCGCACTCACTTCAGATGACCTAAATCTTAACTCATCAAAGTGAGAGAACTCCGACCCCTCTAGTGTTTTAGTTTTGCGAAATATTTACCCTAAATTTCAGATGCATGCATGCAAATGCACAAAATACTAAATCAATCCTTCATTTAGTCCTAAATGCTGGGATGTTACAATTTGGCACTCCTTTTTTGCCATGGCAGGATCAAAAAATGATATAAATGTGCTCCAATGCTCTCCATTGTTCGCTAGGCTTGCAGAAGGCAATGCTCCTAGGTTTCCTATGTGATTAATTGTAATCCTTATGATATGGGTTATTATCTAGCTAATGGCATCTATCCCTCCTGGTCCATATTTGTCAAGACTATCCATAATCCTGTTGATGAGAAATGTAAGAGGTTTGCGAAAGAGTAAGAGGTAGCTAGGAAGGATGTGGAGCGGACATTTGGTGTGCTTCGGTCAAGGTGGTATGTTGTTCGGTACCCTGGTACAACCTGGAACACATAAAGGATGTGATGACTGCTTGTGTGATCATGTACAACATGATTCTTGAGGATGATCATGATGATAACATCTATGACCAAGGTTGTGATTTTCAGGGTGAGTTGGTTGACCCAAAGCCAGGGCTAGCATCTTGTGAAGAGTTTTTGCATGTGCATCATACTTTGCATGATCGGAACATCCATGACCAGTTTCAACTCGATTGGATTGAGTATATGTGGACTCGTGCGGGAAACCAAAATGGTTAAACCCGTTATTTGTTTGATGTCATTCAAATTATGTTTGGTTATTTGTGTGAAAATATGTGGTTGTGAACTATTCATATCTATGAATTATTATTTATTTATTCCATACATTTTATTGTATTCTGTTGTCCAAGTGAGAAAAAACAGGCCAAATGGCCAACACTAGCTAGACTGCCCAGTGAAAACAGGATGGGTCACGCCGCTGGGCACCCTGGCCAGGCAGGCTGAACCGACCCTAGTTCCATCCGTGGACTAACCCATTTGGACCAAAACAAACGGTGATGAGGGTTTAACTCGTCAATGTCCATTATTATGGACTTGGGTTTTGGAGAAGGAGGGAGCGCTAGAGGCATCAATCGGCTAGTAAACAAGCACACATGGATGCAAGATTTACCCAGGTTTAGGCCTCGTAGAGGTCCCTACTCCTGCTTGTCTACTCCTGGAATTAATGAAGGAATCAAAGATTATAGGGGCGCGCAGATGCAATCTGGCGAAAGGTGTGGAAACTAGGGTTGTGATTGTCCTCCTCACCGCCCCTCCTAGCCTTTATATAGATAGGCTAGGTCTCGGGTAGCAGGTCGAGCCGGTTACATATTAGGGTTTTCCCTTTGAACTTTCTATCTTAAGCTTCTTCTTCTTGTTTTGCAAGCAATCGAGAGTCTGTGGGCCACTCGAATTCCTTATTGGGACTTGGAAGCACCGTGGGCCTCTGCCGTATCTGGACTGTATATGCCACACTCGAGTACCTGTAAGGTATACCCATGTCAGTAGCCCCCGAGTGTCCAATGGAATCGCAGATTTGATTGGGGACTTTATGAAGCCTTTCGAGTGCATGATTGAGCATTTTTTCGAATGTTCTATTTTTGTCATAGGGATTGTTGATATACGTGCCTGATTTATCTGATGTATCGATATGAGTTAACTGCCTTAGGAAAAAACAACACAATCTATTCAAACTCGAGTCCCCGGACTCGAATTCAAAAAAGTGTGAGCACTCGACCGTGGAGGTCTTACATGAGTCGAATTCTAGTTCATAAGTGTGAGCACTCGACACGTCCGTCAAGGCATGTTCATCGTACCTGCAGGCACGGATATGTTTCTGGTAGTGCACAGCAGATGTGTTGCTAGGCCTTATTCAGGTCTTATCTTCATGTTGTAAGCGTGACATCCGAATTTTTGTCATCGCGGAGATGATTCGGGTGTCCCAGGAGACATAATCTCTTTGTAGGGAAAATATGAGTCGGAGTCGCCATAGTATTCGTGTGTGGATGTTATCAACACACAGTACGATGTACAGGGAAAATAATTATAGGGTGCACGACCAGCGCTCCCTATGGGAGTAGCCCCCGAGTGCCTATTCGAGCCGTAGACTCGAGTGGGGACTAAAAAACATCTGCGACTGCTGTCATCTTTTTTTGCCTGTTTCAATCGAATATGCTTTCAGCGCTCCGTATGGGAGTAACCCGCAGTCCATAGTCGAATCGATGATTTGAGTGAAGGGTTTGTCTTGAATGTTCATATACCTGTATAAAAATTATTTCAGTTGCGCGGCCAGCGCTCCTGTTAGGAGTAGCCCCCGAGTGCTTGGTTGAGTCGAAGACTCAAGCAGGGACTAAAGTAGTCAAAATCTTTTGCTTCTGGAATCGATGACGCAGTGCTGACGATGTGATGACCTCAGTTGCCCGCGTGAGCGGCTTTGACGGGACGTGACGAGTGGTGGGTCCCACTTTCTGACTTCGATTTGACCGGGCATGCGTAATCTTTAGTTTTAACCGTGTCTCCTCGATTTCCACACGTAATGGGAGTAGTGGGGGATGGTTCATGGTCCAGCTTTGCCACGTGTCAATGGCGATGTGTGGCACGCGTGTAGTAGGGTTTCTACTGGCTGTTAGATGTTGTCCACGAGGAGGTTAAGTAGTAGCACATCTGCTGTAATTTCCCCATCTGTCTTCTTGCTCATGCCTCCGTTGCCATTGCTGCCCTCTCTGCCTCCTTGTGCACTTCCTCTTCATGGCACTGGACCAGCTCCCTGTCTTCCCCAGTTACTTTCTCCGCTCACACTGCCATCGAAAGATGGGCAAGAAGAAGGGAGGCACTGCCGCTGGATCTGCGGCCACCATTGTCGCTGCCAAGAAGAAGGGCGGTACCACCACCATGGGCACCAACACCACCAGCGCTGGGAAGAAGAAGGGTGCGGGCACCCGTGTCACCAATGGCGCCTGGCGAGCGTCCATCATCAAATCTTCCGAGCTGCATCTTCATCATCAAGATGGATTTCTTCCACCCGCGGAGGACGACTCACGAGTGCCCGACGATGAGGTAATCCCTTGTCCTCCTCCGGGTTTCTGGGTGATCTTCCTTGCGTTCATCATCTGAGGTCTTTCTCTCCTCCTGCATCCTTTCTTCAGGGGTCTCCTTTGTTTCTATGGGATCCAGCTTCACCAGCTGTCCCAAAGTTCCATTCTCCACATCTCCTGCTTCATTACACTTTGCGAGTGCTGGCTCGGAATCGAGCCACACTTTGGCCTTCGAGTTTGAGATGCCCTTGTTGCTTCAGTCGCAGGACCAGGTCTCCTTCGACGAAGGATCTAGGGCGTAGCCTTTTGTTGTGGTAGTTGCGGAAGCTTTGCTGGTAGATCGTTGATCTCTCCGCTGCGATTTCCCGTGCCTCGTTAAGGAGGTCGACGGAGTCTTCGAGTGCAAGGGTTGACTCTTGCTCGCTGTATGCAACCACCCGTGGGGCTTGCTGACTCGTGTAATAACGAGCTCTTTGGGGAACCCCAAGAGGAAGGTATGATGAGCACAACAGTAAGTTTCCCTTAGTTATGAATCCAAGGTTATCGAACCAATAGGAGCAAGGAAACACCTCCAAGGTGTTGCTAGCTGGACTTTGGCAGGGCGCACTACCGGTGCCAGCAGCAACGTGGAAACCTGCACAACACAACCACATAACTTTTCCCCAAACTTACAGTGAGGTTGTCAATCTCACCAGTTTAAACAAAGGATTAAACGTATTGTGTGGAAGAAAGTAATAGTTTGTAGAAAGTAAACAGAAAGCAGTAAATAGTTGTAGATTGATGGTAAAAGAAAGGACCGGGTCCATAGTTCACTAGTGGTGGCTCTCCTCAAGATAGATAACATGTTGGGTGAACAAATTACAGCGGGGCAATTGACAAACATCGAGAAAGCATACATGCATATACTAATCATCTTGACTCCTTTGAGATTTGATTGGGCATTACAACATTATACATAGACCGTAATCCAACTGCATCTATGACTAATAATCCACCTTCAGGTTATCATCCGAACCCCTCCAGTATTAAGTTGCAAGCAACAGATAATTGCATTACGCATTGCGTATAAAGTAAACAATACGATTATTCTATGAACAAAGGATTGCTGTTTTATCCCTAGTAGCAACAACACATCTAGTACCTTAGAGATTTCTGTCACTTCCCCAGATTACTAGAGGCATGAACCCACTATCGAGCATAAATACTAACTCTTGGAGTTGCTAGCATCTACTTGGCCAAGATAGCTATTAACAACGGAAAGCATGCAAGATCACAAATAACAAAGACATGATAGAATCAATAATCAATCTCAAATAGCATCTCAATATCCATCGGATCCCCGCAAACACAACATGTAGGATTACAAATAGATGATCTTGACCATGAACGGAGCTCACAAGATCTAAACATGATAGCACAAAAGAGAAGAACCAGCCATCTAGCTACTACATGGACCCGTAGTCCAAGGATGAACTACTCATGCATCACACCGGAGGCTTGCATGATGATGAAGAAGGCCTCCATGGTGAATTCTCCCCTCCGACAGGGTGCCGGGAAGAGCTTCAGATCCCTCCCAATCTAGGGATGGAGATGATGGTGGCCATAGACTCTTTTGTGGAATTTTGATCGGGTCTTTAGGGTTTCTGTATCCAAGGCGATATATAGGCGAAAGGGGAGGGCGAGGGGGTGCCCTAGGTGGCCGCACCACCCCCTGGTGCGGGCCAGGTGGTGTGGGCGGCCCCTGGCCCCTCTCCGTCTGGTATTCTGGCTCCGTGTCCCCCTCGGTGAAAAACTGACTTTGGCTTTTGTCCCATCCAATTCCGAGAATATTCATTTTCTGACTTTCCTGGAACCAAAAACTATAGAAAACAGGCAGCTGGCACTGTGGCATCTTGTTAATAGGTTAGTCCAAGAAAGTGGATAAAAAGTACTCCAAAGTGTGGACAAAACATAAGAAAGTAGATAAAACCAAGCATGGAACATCAAAAACTATGGATACGTTAGCAACGTATCAACATCCCCAAGCTTAACTCCTGCTCGTCCTCGAGTAGGTAAGTGATAAAAAGAAAGAATAATTTTTGAGGTGACATGCACCATCATAAACTTGATCAAAGTATTTGTAAAACATTGATAGCTAGGATCATAGTACTTCAACATAGCATGAAAGATAAAGTTCTAACAATAAGACATAGCAAGTATGTTGTAACATGAAAAGGTACAAACAAAAGATTCATGAATAACAATACTTTGCAAGATGTTTGTTTGTATCACATAAAGAAAAGATAGCATAGTGGCATTCAGCTTGTCCCTCATAGAGTAGCAAACATAAATGCATAGGACACCTTCAAAGTTCATAAGAGTGACTAGATACAAATAGTTTAAGAACAAGTAATATCAAAATTATGCATCAAACAACAAGTCTTGGGACAATGCACATAGAACTAAGAATGGCCACTATGCTCTCTTAATAGGTGCATAAAGATAGAAGGTGGAGACTCAACATAAAAGTAAGAAATGCCTCCATAGAAGTAAGTAGGGATTCAAGTTTCATAAAGAGCTTCCAAAAATTATGGTACTTATTAGCTTTTAGCTCTCATTGCCCCTATCATAAGCATCTTGATGTGATTAAGGTTAAAGTGAACAAACTATGGAGTATATGCTTGACAAAGTATAAGTTGGAAATCTCATATCCCTTGAATACGAGGGCCGCTCCTCATGCTACTCAAGTTTAGTTACCGGTAAGTTCTTGTCATAGTAAGTACATGTGTATCATAGAGAACCGCCAACGGGGTACCCCTTGCTCGATGATGCGGAAGAATCCCCATATCAAAATGACAAGGCAAGCAGACAATGAGCATCTCAGCAATCTTCTTATTTACCATGGGAAAATGGTGCTTTTTCCTCTCTTTCCTCTTTTCTAATATCTTTTTTTCCTTTTCTTTTTTTTCTCAATATCTGACTCTTTTTTATAAGAAGAATGCTTCATAGACAGCTCATTATGGTTATGCTGCAGGTTTCCACCATGACAGCATGGATTAGACCGGCGGCCCAGGCATTTCTCTAACACACATAGATAACTCCATGGACTTACAAGCTCCCCTTTCATTTCATACCGACGACATCCATACACAAAAGAGCATGATATCAACTAGGTACAAAGTACAAGTGCAATGTTGAAAGCGTTCCCCATGACAACTTGGTTCTGTTAATCCCCAACATATAAGTGCAATAATATACAACATAGACGACACAATGGTTCAAGTTTATTAAGGGCAAGAAAAGTAAAGTGTGCCATCAAGTTCGTGAGAGCTTTAATGACTAGTTTTCTCATAACAAGTTTAATTCGGAAGGTAGATAAATACATGAATGTACTTGGAATAGCAAATTCTAATAGGTAGGTATGGTGGACTCTTTGGAATAACTCGGTTTTAGGAGTTGGATGCATGAGTGGAACTCATACTTGGTTACAGAGGCTAGGAAAAGACTGAGAGCGACCGACTAAGAGAGCAATAATGGCCATAATCATGCAGAGCGACAAAACATCATTAATTAAAGCATACAGTGATATTACAAGTTGAAAACTAAAGGATCATAAAGGCTATGGTGACTTGGGATAGTCATAACATGGTGTGAGCATGCGCCAAGTCAGCCCAAATAAAGCATCAAAGCAGAATACCACATTACTATGCTTTAATATGCTAAAACAACGCATGATTCCTCCAAGGTACATTAAGCAATCTCAATTGTTTATAACATGTCATGCTACAGCCAATATCACTAAGCCTAAAGCCAAAACAATATCAAGAATGGCATGACAAAGCATGGGCCACAGTCAAAAACAAGCTCCTTTTACCACTTAAGCATGAACTTTTCCTAGTCTTTTCCAATCCCAAACCAAACTATTTGAAAACCAATGCATGAAAGAGGGGGTCCAACCAATTTATTCAAGCAAAATATGAAAACCAAGAAAACGAAAACCAAAAAAAAAGCGAAGAGGCTCCAAGAACAACACAACTGTACATGAAACAATAAAAATGAAGTGTTTGGAAGAAACCTGGGATTTTTATTGATGAAGAAGGGGATGCCTTGGGCATCCCCAAGCTTTGACGCTTGTACCTCTTGAATATTTCTTGGGGTGACATGGGGTGGAATCCCCAAGCTTGAGCTTTAGTCCGTTCTTCATCTCATTACATCATTCTCTCCATACACTTGAATTTTTTTCCTTCATACAAAACATCACACAATCTTTATTAGCAACATTAGTGCACTCAAGATAATAAGTCTTTAGGTTCAGTTTCAACACCAATAAAACTTCCATTAAAACACAAGATGCTGTAGCAATTCCCTCAAAAAGCTCAATTCACCAAAAGAGCTCAAAAAGGAACCAACAAGAAGCAAATGCAAATAATGGCAGAAATCTGTCAAAACAGACCAGCAGGTAAAAACCAATTTTTTCGAGGACCTTCTATTGCTCAAATCAAAACGTGTTGAACTAACTAAAAATAGATAACAACCTGGTGCAGTAGCACAACAATTCACGCCTCAAAACGACGTACAAAGATTTTACACGAATTTTTACGGTGAAGCACAAAAATCTGTTTCGGGAGAGCAACTTTCCCAATCATTATTTCTCTCTCATTAGAGGTTACTCTTGGCACAAAAAGCAAATAAAAGGATAAGGAGCGGTTATTACAGAGGTAATAACTTCCAAGACTCATCTAAAACTTTTGGGTTATCTCCCAATAAGTACTTTTCTTTAACGCCTTTAAGTTAGGCATGATAGTTTGAGAAGATGCTCACATAAGAAATATGAATTGAAGTAAAAGAGAGCATCAAGAAGAAAATTCAAAACACATTTAAGTCTAACCCACTTCCTATGCATAGGAATCTTGTAAGAAAATAAATCAAAGAAGCACATAGTAACAAGAATGGGTAGATAAAACAAGAGCAACTTCAAAACTTTCAGCACATAGAGAGGTGTTTCAGTACCATGAAAACTTCTACAACCATATTTTCTTCTCTCACAATTATTTTCAGTAGCCTCTTGAATAAACTCAACAATATAACTATCACATAAAGTATGCTTTTCATGATCTACAAACACATAATTTTTATCAAGCTAAAAAATAGTGGGATTAAAACCTTCAAACTCACTTTTAACAATTCTATAACAAGATGACTGATCATTCAATATAGGACCATCGTCTTGAGCTTTATCATAAACATTTTCTAAGCAAAACTCTTTAGTACAATGCATTACGAAGTTAGGCACAAATAAAGGATTATCACAGATAACATGAGCATAACATTCATCCTCCTTTGGTAAGCATGGGGGCCAATCAAATAATGTAAGGGATAAAGAGTTACTCTCGTTAGAAGGTAGGCATGGGTAGATAATCCATTATCCCTCCTTTTGTTCATCACTCTCCTCCTCTTTTTTATCTAATGAGCTTCCCGTTTTAGCAATTTCTTCTTCCATAAGCTCCTGCAAGGCATTAGTCTCTTCCGTTTGTGGAAAGCATTTATTAATATATTCAAGAATGTAGCCATTTTCTTCCTTGCAATTATCAAAGAAAAATTTAAGTATATCATAAACCTCATATTTATAAGGTGAAGCATCAGTATTTTCAACCAAACTAGCAAGTTCAAATGCACCCTTCCAAGCAATAAATTCTTCAATTTGTTCCACATCATAAAAGTCATAATTTCCTTTAACATAAGAAGATATGGTAACATTATCATTATACTCACATTGAAAAGGGAGGTGTTTATACCTCCTATAACAACAAGATTTATCAACGCAATAAGTAACATTATAAGTAGAGCACACGTTTCTAGCAATGGTATTCAATTTATCAATTTGTTCCCGTAAGAGTTTCCCTTTTTGTGACAAGCCGTGTTCCTTATAATAATATTTTTGTTCTTCCGTGAACCCACCTTGCCAATTAGATTCAGTTTCAAAGAAACCAACCATTGATAGAAAGCATGATAAAGAAAGACAATAATAGACCAAAAAAAATAACAACTATAGTAGGAACTAATTTTTTTATATTTTTTGATAAACACAAGCAAACAAAGAAAAAATATACTAAGAAAAACAAAAACAACAAAGTAAAGAGATTGGTTATGAGGGACTCCCCTTGTGAAGATGTCCTTGAGTCCCTGGCAACGGCGCCAGAAATGTACTTGCTGACTCGTGTAATAACGAGCTCGTTGGGGAACCCCAAGAGGAAGGTATGATGAGCACATCAGTAAGTTTCCCTCAGTTATGAAACCAAGGTTATCGAACCAGTAGGAGCAAGGAAACACCTCCAAGGTGTTGCTAGATGGACTTTGGTAGGGCACACTACCGGTGCCAGCAGCAACGTGGAAACCTGCACAACACAACCATATAACTTTGCTCCCAACTTACAGTGAGGTTGTCAATCTCACCGGTTTTGCTGAAATCAAAGGATTAAACATATTGCGTGGAAGAAAGTAATAGTTTGCAGAAAGTAAATAGAAAGCAGTAAACAATTTGGTAAAAGAAAGGAACGGGGTCCATATACTAATCATCTTGACTCTGAGATTTGAATGGGCATTACAACATTATACATAGACCGTAATCCAACTGCATCTATGACTAATAGTCTACCTTCAGGTTATCATGCGACCCCCCCTCCAGTATTAAGTTGCAAGCAACAGATAATTGCATTACACATTGCGTGTAAAGTAAACAATATGATTGTTCTATGAACAAAGGATTGCTGTTTTCTCCCTACTAGCAACAACACATCTAGTACCTTAGAGATTTCTGTTACTTCCCCAGATTACTAGAGGCATGAACCCACTATCGAGCATAAATACTAACTGTTGGAGTTGCTACCATCTACTTGGCCAAGATAGCTACTAACAATGGAAAGCATGCAAGATCACAAATAACAAAGACATGATAGAATCAATAATCAATCTGAAATAGCAGCTCAATATCCATCGGATCCCCGCAAACACAACATGTAGAATTACAAATGGATGATCTTAATCATGAACGGAGCTCACAAGATCTAAAAATGATGGCACAAAGGAGAAGAACCAGCCATCTAGATACTACATGGACCCGTAGTCCAAGGATGAACTACTCACACATCACACCGGAGGATTGCATGGTGATGAAGAAGGCCTCCAGGGTGAATGCTCCCCTCCGGCAGGGTGCCGGGAAGAGCTTCAGATCCCTCCCGACCTAGCACTACTAGGAAACGCCTCTTCTATGGCGCATGTAAATTTATCTTCTATGGCGCATATGTGTATCGCCACTGTTACCCCGCCACTGATATCTACTTTCTGTGGTGCATATAGATATGCACCACAGAAATCTCAGACTTCTGTGGCGCATTTATGCAAATGCACCACATGAATATGTTCAGTGGCACATATAATCCAATGCTCCACAGAATGTATATGCGCCACAGATACCTTTTCTATATGCGCCACTGACTATATTACATGAAAGTAAAATACATTCCTGGTGTATAATCAGGTATTTATACAGGATTTATACAGTATTTATCCATATCAGTATAAACAGTACATTGCACATGTAGTAGATGAAAACCGACATATAATACAAACACAAGTATAATGTCATCACACTTAGAGCCCGATCGAGATACAGATATAGTGTCAAGTGCCGAATTTTTACACAAGTGCCAAATACAAAGTTCATATCATCTCACATTACAAATATGAAGTGGCCACCGCCGCCTACACTAGGATCAAATAGAATACAACTGTGATAATGGTGAGCAAGAGCATGAGCCTGACTAATAACTTCATCTAGTTCTTCTTCCACAGGTGGTTCCTACACTTGGCTACCGCCTCCTCTCTAGTCGCGTATCCTTTGTAGATGTTGCCGCTAAACTTGTTCACTTGTTTGTGACAATCCTCCCACTCCTCGTAGACTCCTGCAACCCTACCCATGTACACCACATACCACCTCGTCGCCATCTCTATAGATGACAAGGCATATTAGTAAAAATACAACGAAAAGAATTAATAAAGGGTTCACATCCATATATATATATATATATATATATGTTCACAGAATATAAAACAAAGGATCCATAAACCTAAAAGATAGATCATCATAGAAGCAATAAGTTCAACGACAACACGACCACAAGGTAGTTTAAGTCTAACAACAATGACCATTTCGACCATAATATAGTAAAGTTTATGACACACACACTAATACAGCAGGCGTCCATCAAGAATATACACACACTGGATCATACTAGAGGCGAACATCGATCATGAAGACTTCTTCTTCTCGCTCGTCTTTGGGAACGGTAGATAGCCCTCTTTCTTCATCCACGTCCTTGTGTCACCCTGCTTACGGAGGCATTCTTCGATCTCCCTCTTACTCAACCCTCTGGCTTGTTGTAGGGCACCCCCTCTTGTGTTGACATCTTCAATGATGATTTGCGACAAATTCATCTGAATGCGATGGAAGTCTTCTCTAAGATCATCATCATCGATTCAGGCCAAAGTTTCGGCCCATCCTTGGTGACTAGATGGCAGCGTTAGGTTCTGGCAATCCCGAACATAGCCTTTAAGGTGATGGAGGACATAGAAGGCCTCCTTGGCACCAGTAGTCGACTGCTTGACGCAGGGGAACTCGAGCACGTGCTTGAACACGTGTTTGCCATCCTTGATATATTCCCCCTTATCTATGAAGGTGCATCCCTTCTTGGCGTAGCCCTCGAGAGCCTCATTGAGAACACCCCTTATTCTGGTGTAGTCTTTCTTCTTAGTCAAACTCCCCGAGTCGAAATACGTGGCTATCAAAGACCTTGGGGCAAGGACGATGAGTATGCAGTATTTCTCTCTACGCAACACAATTGGAACGAAATGTTGAAAAAAGAGCAAAGGAAGAAATCTATAAGAAATGCATAAGTTACGGTGGCGATGAGCGAGTGTGTGTACTTACTCGGGAAAGAATCTGTAACAGTTTATGTCGTATGAATGATAGGTCCTTAGGTTGTGCCCTGGGCCCTGCGACAAGGAGAATATGAGTTTTTGATCTTTCGTAGAAGGCGTATCTGGGGGATTGTCCAGTTGCCTTTTCTGGAACCAACCCGTGAAGCTGACATTGTTCTCTCTTGTTACGTCTCCCTTCTTCCTCGGCCGGCCCTGGTCGACGTACTCCTGCTCGATTAAGCTTCTGTGCTCTTCGACCCAAGGGCCGACCACTTCAATGTGTTGTAGCGCAACTTGGTGTGCCCTTTCAAAATCAGTTCGTCGACCATCAATGCCGACATACAGTGAGCGGTAGCCCTTGTGGTGACCATATCCACTGAGCCTGCCGCGGTTCTTCTTTGTGGGTATTCCAACATCCTCGTTCTTCGTGGTTAGATAATTCTGGCAGAAGGAGATGCACTCGTAGATCAGAAAGCCCTTGGCTATGCTTCCATCTGGATGGGACCTGTTGCGAATGAATCCTTTGATGACACCGTTTAGCCTTTCAAACGACATCATGTTGTGCAGGAATGTCGGCCTGAGCTAGATGATGTTATCCACGACATGTGCAAGCAGATGCACCATGATGTCGAAAAATGCGTGCGGGAAGTAAATCTCAAGCTCGCATAGTATCATCACGATCTCTTCATGTAGCCTATCGAGCTGCTTCAGACCGATCGACTTCCTAGATATGATGTCGAAAAAGTTACAGAGGCCAAACAACGTCTCACGGACATGCTCGCCCATTATCACACGGATCGAAACGGGGAGTATCTGCGTCATCAGCACGTGATAGTCATGAGACTTCATACCGCTGAACCTCTTCTTCGCCACATCCAGATATCTGCTTATCTTCCCCGAGTAACCGTGAGGAATTTTCACTCCTAAGAGGCACCTGAAAAACTGCTCGAGCTCCTCCAGACTCAGAGTGAAGCAGGTAGCGTGAAGCACCACCTCATTCTTCTTAACTCTTTTGCGGCGACCTTGAGTCCCTTCCGTCTGATCATCATCATCATCATCACTATCAGGGTATTGAAGATCTTTCTTGCTGCCAAGAAATTTAAGGTCCTTTCTTGATTTTGGCCCATCCTTGGTCCTCTCTGGCATGTTCAGTAGAGTGCCAAGCAGACTCTCGGTAACGTTCTTCGTGATGTGCATTACATCGAGGCTATGGGGAGTGTGAAGGACCTTCCAATATGGCAGGTCCCAGAAAACAGACCTTGCTTTCCATACACCCAGAAGCGGCTTTGTCCTCGGTCGTTTTTTTCTAGGCGCAGGGCAATCTACCCAATTATTCAAAAGTTCCTCGATTTCTTAGCCACTCCTTGGATGCGGGGCTCTTTCGAGCTCGTCCTTACCATTGAACAGGTCACCACGTTTTCTCCACGGGTGATCCATGCGGAGCCACTTTCGAGTACCTTGGAACATGGTTTTCGAAGACCCGGGATCCCTTGTTAGCTGGAGATGCGGTGTCTCATCCATGCACTTGACGCACACATTGTGTCCGTGGTTCACCTGGGCCGATACATATGCGTAACCAGGATAGTCCTGCACGGTCGTGAGCAACGCGGCTCTCAGATGGAAATATTCTTGAGTGTAGGTGTCCCACGTACGGGCCGGTGTCTCCCACAGGTTGGCTAACTCCTCTCTCAATATCCCGATATACAGATGCATATCGATACCTAGTTGTTTCAGCTCCTGAATAAGAATGCTCATGTGTACATACCTTTGCTTCGTGCATAGCCATGGGGGGAGGTTGTATGGCCATACAAACATGGGCCAGGTGCTATGCGTGCTACTCTGGTTTCCAAAAGGATTGAGTCCATCGGTGCTCATACCCAGCCTGACGTTCCTTGCATCGCCCCCAAACTCTTCGAACTCGATGTCTAATGCATTCCACTGGCTAGCGTCTGAAGGGTGTGTTAGGATCTTACCCTTCTCTAGATCAACTTCAGGTTACTCTCTTTCCGTGTGCCATTGCATGAGCTTTGCTTCCTTAGAATCTACGAAATATCGCTATAGACGGGGGGTGATAGGAAAGTACCATACCACTTTTCGAGGAACTTTCTTATTCCCTCTCTTGTACCGTCCTTGGCCACACATCGGACATGTGGTTCTATCCGCGTACTCGTTTCGATAAAGTGCGCAATCATTGATGCATGCGTGGTATTTAATGTGTGGTAGGTCGAGAGGGCACACGATTTTCTTGGCCTCCTCGATACCTGTTGCCAATGTTTTCCCCTTAGGAAGTCGGTCGTGCCAGTATTCCATGTTCGTGTTGAAGCTCACATTGGTCCATTTGTGTTCGGCCTTCATATCTAGAGCCTTGAGCATTACACTCAAACGTGTATCCTCAGGGTGACACCCAGGATACAATGGAGCCATCCCATCTACCTCCATTTGGGCCAGCTTGGCTTTCTCTCTGGCTGCAGCTTTGTCGTTGCTCGTCTCCTTGAGGAGCAGTTCTTGAACATGAGGGTCCTGCAAGACCGAAGTTAGCAGCGTCTGTGTGTTTGCGTCTTCTCCTTCTTCATGATGATCATTCCCGTCGCCATCTCCTTCTCCATGTTGATCACGCCCGCCAGCATCTCCTTCCTCATGATGATCATGCCCGTCGGCATCTCCTTCGTCATAATGATCATGCCTAGTAGACTCTTCGTCTTCTCGCCCGCCCACGTCTTTGTGACCACCATGTCCTACTGGCTCCTCATTGAGGTCGCGCATGAAACCGCGCCTGAGTAGGTGACCCTCCAATTGTCCATATTCAGGGTCGATCCAGCGCTATAGTTTGCATGTTCAACATGGACATCTTATCATGGTCTTGTTGTTCAGAATCATGTCCTCCTTCGCGTCTTTCTTGTACCTAGCAATTCGACCTTCGCCTCATCGTGAGGACCATGGTTGCCTGAGCGGTCAAAACAGAGAGTATAGGTGAGAACCACACCATATGAACACACACATGCATGAATGCTAGCTGGAAAAAATTCGACATGACCTTTCCTAAAATTAGGACATATGGGTAGTGCAAAAATTTGCTGAAATGGAAATGAATCAACATTTCGGCAAACATCCATGCAAACACACCGGCCGGGACAACAACAAGGAAGCAACAAAAAACTTCCTCCCATTGCAAACATTCATGCACCACACAAGCATTGTCTCGCCATGGATCGCACACACACACCGCCCGCGCGACAAGCTTCACCTACATGTTCATGGCCACGAGACCGCGCGATGAGAGAGTGTGGACAAATAAATCTACAAGTTGGTGGAGAGGCAATTAGTAAACAAATAGACATGTGAGAGAGAAAAGTAAGGAACTTTTAGATCTACAAGTTGGAGGGAAGCTTCCACTTACCAATCTATGGACTAAAGTAGGTTTAGTTACAAGAAAATGGAGAAACTATGGGCAAAATGGGGTGTGAGGGAGGAGGAAGACGAGTTGGGAGGAGGTAGAAAGGAAGAGATGTGAAATGGGTGGTGGTGGATAGATAAGGTGGGAGCTTTGTCACCTTTTTAACATGGATCTGGACGCCCTCATCTGTGGCGCATATGGAGGAAATACGCCACATATGCTCAAACTTCTGTGGAGCGTAAGTCCATATGCGCCATAGAAGTGGGTGAATTAGATTCTGTGTGGTGGGTCCCTCCTCCATGTTCTATGGCGCATGTGAGGATATGCGCCATAGAAGTGAAACATATCTGTGGCGCATATCCGCAAATGCGCCACAGATCATGGGTGAATTAGATTCCGTGGTGGGGCCCTCCTCCATGTTCTGTGGCGCATAATAAAATATGCGCCACATAAGAGATAACTTCCATGGCGCATATCTCATTATGCGCCACAAAACTTGGATCAACCCACCCTGGCTGGCGGGTCCCACCAATCTTTTGTGGCGCATATTGTACAAAATGCGCCACAGAACTTCCAGGTTTCCGTGGCGCATGTTTCCTAGTGCGCCACTGACAAGTCTCTGTGGCACATGGATTTACTTATGTGCCACAGATTAACTTGTCTACCTATAGGTTGTTTCCTAGTAGTGTAGGGACGGAGATGACGGCGGCTACAAACTCTTTCGTGGAATTTTGATCGGGTCCTTAGGGTTTCTATAATGGAGGTGATATATAGGCGAAAGGGGAGGCCGAGGGGGTGCCCTAGGTGGCCGCACCACCCCTTGGCGCGGGCCAGGCTTAGCCGCGTGGCCAGGTGGTGTGGGCGGCCCCTGTCCCCTCTCCGCCTCGTATTCTGGCTCCGTGTCCCCCTCGATGAAAAACTGACTTTGGCTTTTGTCCCGTCCAATTCCGAGAATATTCATTTTCTAACTTTCCTGGAACCAAAAATAGCAGAAACATGCAGCTAGCACTGTGGCATCTTGTTAATAGGTTAGTCCAAGAAAGTGTATAAAAGTACTCCAAAGTGTGCACAAAACATAAGAAAGTAGATAAAACCAAGCATGGAACATCAAAAATTATGGATACGTTAGCAACATATCAGGGCTTTGTAGCGTACTTCTGCGGGTAGCACCGCTTCAGCCCCGTGCACCATGAAGAACAGGGTGTATCCCGTGGCGATGTTTGGAGTTGTGCGTAGGCTCCGAAGTACGGATTGCAGTTCATCTGGCCAACATCCAATGGCTTGTTCGAGTGGTCGAAGGAGTCGCTTCTTGATTCCACCGCAGACGAGGCCGTTGGCCTTTTCGACTTGACCGTTGGTCTATGGGTGAGCCACCGAGGCATAGCTTATGTTGATTCCTAGGTTTTCATAGAATTCCTAGAACTCTCTAGAGGTGAAGTTTGTCCCATTGTCCGTGATGATGCCGTGTGGCACTCCGAAGCGGTAGACAATGGACTCGAAGAACTTGACAGCGCTGGCTCCTGATTGATTTGTCACCGGCATGGCCTCAATCCACTTGGTGAACTTGTCGACTGCAACTAAGAGGTAGACTTAGCCTCCTCACGAGGATTTTGGGAGCTTGCCGACCATGTCGAGTCCCCATTGCGCGAAGGGCCATACCAATGGTATTGGCCGGAGTTCCGCGCCAGGTGCGTGAGGTTTGTCTGTGAATTGCTGGCAAGTGTTGCAGCACTAGACGATGTCCTTGGCGTCGCGCATGGCCGTAGGCTAGTAGAATCCAGCTCATAGAGCTTTGGCAACGAGGGGGCGACTGCCAGCATGGTGCTCGCAAGTGCCTTCGTGGATGTCGAGGAGGACGGCCCTTCTGTCCCCGTTGGAGACGCATCATTGGAGGACTCCTGTGATCCTGTGCTTGTATAGTTCGCCGTTGATGAGGGCGAATGCCTTGGACCGCCGCGTGATGTGTCGCGTGTCAGTTAGATCATCTAGCAGCTTCTTGCTGAGTAGATATGTGACGTAGGGTTGTGTCTAAGATGGCTCGATCATGATGATGCCCATTGGTCCTTCGAGTCCTGTATCAAGCTCCAGGTCGTCAAGTGCCATTGGCTCGTTAGGTGGCGTAGCCCCCAAGTCCATTGCCGTTCTTGCTTTCTTCTCTGGAGCCTTGGGCTTGATGGAGCGCTCACAAATGCGCTCGAGAAATACCCCAGGTGGTATGGGGGCGCAGGTGGAGCCAATATTGGTGAGTAGATCCACCTCTTCATTGCTTTCGTGGCCCACGTGTCGCAGTTCACAGCTAACGAAGTCTCCTTCGAGTGTGTCGTAGAGGTCACGATAGGCGATCATGTTGTCTCTCAGTGCGTCGCACTCGTGCATCGTTTGATTGACCACTAGTTTGGAGTCGCCGTAGATGATGAGAATTTTGGCGCTGCAGGCTTTCGCCATCCGCATCCCATGGATTAGGGCTTCGTACTCAGCTTCATTATTGGAGGCAGTGGAATGCATTCACAAAATGTATTTCATGTTGTCTCCTTGGGGCAATGTCAGTATGACGCCTACGCTAGCTCCGTCCTTTCGCTTGGACCCATTGAAATGCATTGTCTAGAGGTAGGACATATCTGGCTTGTCGGGGAGCTGGTTCTCCATCCAGTGCACGAGAAAGTCTGGGAGAACTTGCGACTTGATTGCATCGCGCTTTTCATATGTGATGTCTCGTGGAGACAATTCAATTCCTAGAGCACGACTCGTCCTGTTGCGTCAGGGTTATTGAGTATGTGCCCGAGTGGGGCGTCATTTACCACCATGATTGGGTGCTCCTAGAAGTAGTGGCGCAGTCACCTGGCCGTCATGAAGACACCATACGCCAGCTTTTGGTAGTGCGGGTACCGCTGTTTTGTTGGCGTGAGCACCTCGCTGAGGTAGTATATTGGGCGCTGGACCCCGTGGACTTCATTTATCATGAGCACCATGCTGACCACCTGGTTGGTGGCGGAGATGTAGAGAAATAGTGGTTCCTTTTTGCGAGACGTCACCAGTACTGGCGAGGTGGATAGTAGACGCTTGAGATCTTCGAATTCTTCTTGCGCTTCGTCTGTCCACTCAAACTTGTCAGTTTTGGAGAGAAGTTGGTAGAAGGGCAGTGCCTTTTTGCCCATTCTACTGATGAATTGACTGAGTGTCGTGATTCGCCCAGCTAGCTGCTAGACGCCTCTCACATTCTTCGGCTTCTCCATGGCCAGTATGGCCTTTATTTTCTTAGGGTTTGCTTCGATCCCTCTCGTAGAGATGAGATACCCGAGTAACTGCCCAGATGGTACGCCTAAGGCGCATTTGTCCGGATTGAGCTTGATCCGGTAGCGGTCGAGGTTGGCAAAGGTCTCGCATAGATCTTCGATTAGCGAGGTTCCCTGTTTTGTTTTGATGACGATGTCGTCAACGTAGACTTGGATGTTGCGACCAAGTTGGTTCTTGAGGCAAGCCTGCATACACCGCTGATAGGTGGCTCCTGCATTTTTTATCCTGAAGGGCATTGTGTTGTAGCATAACACACCAAAGGGCATTGTAAACGCCCTTTTCTCCTGATCCTCCTATTGGGTTCGCAACATAGAAAACAAAAATTTTCCTACGATGGTAACTATCCGCCAAGATCTATCTACTAGATACAAGCAACGGGTGGATATACATCCATAGAAAACTTACCCTCGAAGACAACAAAGCTTTGTTAACGAGTTGGAACTCGTGGATGATGTAGTCGTACACTTGCCGATCTCAAGATCGTGATGAAGTCCAGCAGGTCTGGCTCCAACACGTCCTTCAGATCCAGCTCCAGCAAGTCCAGCACCACCAAGTCTAGCACCACAAAGCAGCGGTGCATCCGTGATTGCACACACGTCTAGTACCCCGACAACCTCCGTCCCTCGCTCCAGCAAAGCAGCGGAAGCAACAACTCCTTTCTAGATAAAGCCACCGGGAACATGTATCTCGCTAATTCGAGACCATGGGGAATAATACTAGAGGGGGAGAGAGATCCTTCACGAGGAGGTGTGAGGAAGAAGGAGGAAGAGGGGGGCCTTTTATAGGAGGAGGGGGTACCCCCTCCATGGCCGACACCTCATGGAGGTGACCCCTCACCTCCTCCATTCATGTGGTGGTAACTCCCTCCACATTAAAATGCCTCTTCACATTCCCTTTTAAAGTCTCCACTTTAAATGCATTAAAATTCTCTAAGTTTAATGCTCTCTCATTTAATAAAACTCTTTTATTAAATTTATTCAGAATTTTGTTAATTACTTTAATTAACAAACATTCACATATAACCCCTTGCAATATTTCAATATCACATGCAGAACCACTTTCTGCAATTTCACCCGAAACAATTCCGGTTTCTATCAAAACAATTCCTGTGCTTTGCAATTCTTTCGTCTGAAACATATGTGCTCCAAAATGGTGTCCGGTAACTCTTAAGTGTGTCACCCTACGGTTCGCGAATAATGCAGACATGATTGAGACTCCTCTCAGATCAATAATCAGAAGCGGGACCTGGAGATCCATACTGACTCCTGCATATTCAATGATGACTTCTGTGATCGTGAGAACCTTTAACGCTAGTAATTTAATCCCTTTGTCTCATGATATAATACATGTCCGAGATTCAATCATCAGTATCCAAATACCTAGTTTGATCTCGTTACCGACATGCACTCTTTTCTCGTTCCCGTGATATAACATTCTAGTGATCACATCACTTGCTTGCAAGCTATCTTAATGTGATATCACCGAGAGGGCCCAAAGTATATCTATCCGTCATCGGGATTGACAAATTCCACTCTTGATCCATGAGCCTCAACATAACACCTTCGTAGCACTGAACCCATCTATATAGTCACCCTGTTACGGTGTGACGTTTGATGTTATCAAGATAGTCTTCCAGTGTTAGCAATTAACATGATCTCATGATCTAAGGATAAAGATTACTTCGTATGATGTTATAGCAATATAAACATAATGACTTGATCGTAATGCTATACTTTGGATGAATGTTCATCACATCATTTCACAAATGCTGTTACCTTGTTATTAACAACATCCAATGTCCATGATCAGGAAACCTTGATCATCTTGTTAATCAACAAGCTAGTCTATAATAGAGGCATAACTAGGAACCCTTTTTGCTTATTAAACACACATGTATTGACGTTTCCGATCAATACAATTATAGCATGCAAAATAAACATTTATCATAAACATGGAATAAGATAATAACCACTTTATTATTGCCTCTCGGGCATATTCCCTTCACCTCCTCCTTCATTCGAATCTGATTGTAGCCTGAGTAGGCGTCGAGGAAGCAGAGGCGCTCACATCTCGCGGTGGAGTCGATGATTTGGTCGATACGTGGCAGCGGGAAGTGATCCTTTGGGCAGTGCTTATTTAAGGAGGCGAAGTCCATGCACATCCACAAGATATCCGTGTCTTTTTTAGGCACAAGCACTGTGTTGGCGAGCCAAGTGCTCTCCTTGATCTCGCGTATGAATTTTGCGTCGAGGAGTCTGTTGATCTCCATTCCGACTGCCTTTGCTCTTGGTTCAGACAGTCGCTGAATTGTCTGCTTGACTGGCCTTGCGTCTGGATTCACGTTGAGTGAGTGCTCGGCAAATTCCCTGGGAACTCCTGGCATGTCTGCTGGATACCAGGCAAAAATATCCCAGTTCTCATGGAGGAATTCGACGAGAGCGAGGTCCTATGCGGAACTCAACTTGATGGCGATGATGGCCGTCTTGGTCGGGTCCGTTGGGTGGTCCTGGACTTTCTTCATGTGCACTGACGAGTCGAAGGACAGGTCAGGTGAACTTGGCCTGCTTAGGGGAGACAGACTGTTGTCTGTCGACTCTGTCAATCTTGCGAGTTCCTCCTGCATGCCGAAGGACTAGGAGATTCTGTTGAATTCCCTATCGTAGCTGTCTGACCTCTCGAAGTTGCCATTGATTGTGATTACACCATTTGGACCTGGCATTTTCATCTGCAGGTAGGCGTAGTGCGGCACCGCCATAAACCTAGAGAACATGACACGCCCGAGGATGCAGTGGTATTGGGAGGGCTAGTCGATGACCTCAAAGTCGATGCGTTGTCGCCGAAAGTTTTGCGGCGTGCCGGAGATGACGTCGAGGTTGATTTTGCCCAGGGGATATATGCCATTTCCTGGGACGATGCCGTGGAACATCATGTCTGAAACATCCAGACAAGTCAGACGGATCCTCATCGCTCGCAAGGTACTCGCGAACATGAGGTTAATGCCGCTACCGCCATCCATGAAGACGTGACTCATATCGAAGCCCCCGATCTACGCCTCTAGTACGAGGGGACAGTGGCCTGGACGAGGAACTTGGCGTGGGTGGTCGCCCCTGTCAAAGGTGATGCAGGAGTCTCTTCCGCTGAGGTACTCAGTGATGGAGGGTGGAGAGTTTATCGCCAGATTGACTTGTCGAGTGATGGCCTTCTGCACTCGATTTGAGGGACGCCCTTTTTGGATCATCCCCATGTTGCCGACGGCTCATGGGTATGGCTCGCCTCCATGATGCTGGGCCGGTGCGGCCGCGAGTGGTGGTGGTCCGGGCGGTGGTGGAGGAGCTCCATGTGCCACAGCGCCTGGGCGGCTCCATAGCCCCTATTGACCGCATCGCGATTCATCCGAGCTAGGCCCTCATGGAGTTTGAGGAACTCGCGGCAGTCCTTGAGAAGGTGGCTAGATTTCTTCTTGCCACCGTGCTTGTCGATGTAGAAGTGCACGTTGCATGGTCCAGATAGTTTGTCCTTGATAGATGTTGCGGGTGCCTCTTCGCGAGTGCGGTGTTGCCACACCTGCATGGTTTTTTCACTGTCGTGGTATCCACCACTGCGATATCTGCTGTTCCGGTTGTCGTCGCGTTTTTCGGTGTAGCCGGCTGCAACCATATTGACCTCGCCACGGTCATCGTAGATGCGCATCTGACGTTTTCCTCGGCGGTCGCATCTGCTCTCGAGGTCATCGTCGTCATCGGATTAGGTATGGTTTTTCACCGAGTCTTCTCTGTCAGCCCACCGATTCGCGATTTCCATCAGGTGGTCCATCATTTTGGGCTTCGAGCGGCCCAGCTCCTCCCTGAGCTCTATACGGCAAACGCCGCCATTGAATGTGTCGATTGCGTGATTCTCCGAGATGTTTTCTGTGGAGTTCTTGATGATGGACCACCGCTGGATGTATGAGCATGGTGATTCGCCAGATCTTTGCTGGCAGCTTCTCAGTTTTTTGATTCATGCGGGCCTTTTGTAAGTGCCCTTGAAGTTGCGCACAAAGCTGTAGACCAGCTCTTCCCAGCCGCCAATGGATCCACGCGGGAGGTTGTTGAGCCATGCGCGAGCATCACCTTGCAGCTGTAGATGCAGGCATTGCATAGCCGTGCTTTGACTCCCGCCATGTAGCCTGACGGAGGAGATGTGGTCCTCCAACCAGATTTTTGGGTCCTGCAGGCCGTCAAATTTTGGATTCTTCGACGGGAGCTTTAACCCCTTGGGCATTCGCTTCTGCCTGATGGCCCTGCTGAAGCATCTGGCGCTGCAGAGCTCAGTCTCGTCTTCTTCTGAGTCAGTCGAATGAGCGCGCCTTGCCCGCATCTTGTCAACTTTGCGCTGCGTGAGGTCATCGCGCGCGTCGTAATCGCGGTCATGCCTCCATGAGCGACGTCGCCGTGACAGGTCGTGACTATCGTCACTGGAGGAGTACGAGTAGTACTTTTCCAGAGCCTTGCTTTTCTTCGGCTCTAGTGTAGATTCTTTGTACAGGGAGGCCTCGATTAGCCCCAGGCCCGCGATCGTAGATCGGTGCATGGCAGCTCGCGGATCTCCAGCCGGAGGCTGGTTGTTGAGAAGGTACATGGTAGCCGCGGTCACCGCGGCTTGCAACATTTTTGGGAGCACATTGCCCCGCATATCCACCGTCATAGAGCTGAAGTCGAGGACTTTTGCAGCCTCTACGCGTTCTTGCTCGGTGAGGTGGGCTAGTCGAGATCGCCTCTTGTTGGCAACGTATTCGTTGCCTTTGGAGGAGGATCCTCCGTGGGAGGAGATCCCAGCTCATCGAATACTCGACTCATCCACCGCCTTTCTGGGCGCTTCGAGTTGTGCGATCACCTATTGCTGACGCTTGAATTCCTCCTTTAGCAGCCAATGGTAGCCCATCAGCATGTCCTGCGATGTGTTTGGGGGTAGAGGATTGCCCCGCAGAGCTTCGCGACAGCGGGCCCACTCATTGTCGTTGAGGTGGATCTGCATGCGCTCGCCGATGTTCTCATTAACTGTGGGTGCCGGTTCTACCCTCGTCTTGTTGTTAACTAGTGCGCCATTACCACCATTGGTGGGGTCGCCATTTGCGACTGGTATGCCACCATTGGGCGTACTACCGTTGGGTGGTCCAGTGCCAGATTCGGTGCCAGTGTTTTCGCGATTGGCGGTGGTGTCGCCCGCATTGATGACGACACACATGAAGTGGTTGGGGAAGCTGTTCCTCCTACAACATTCAGATCCGGAGCCGTAGGCTCCATCTTCTGTGGCTAGGTCACCCAGATCGGATCCGCGACTACTATCGTTGTCCGCACTCCCAGCTGTTGCTGAGGTGTTGAGCTTGCTAAGGGTGCCGATTGGTGGCGGGAACCACGATGCTGGAGCAATCACGGGTGCCATTTACTGGTCAGGCATGCGAAGTGTGCCTAGTTAACCAACTTGGAAGCAGAAGATCCCAATTGCCAGACTGATTCCATCACCCACAGACTCGAAAGCCGGGCGAGTGGCCGGCGTGTGGACGGTGAAGTCGAACGCACCGAAGAGTTGGCGAATCTCTGTTGTTGTAGAGTTGTAGATCACGGTTGATGGGGCCAAAGAAGCCGCGACATCAGCACTGCCGATTCCCACAGACGGCACCAACTGAGGAGGGTTTAACTCGTCAATGCCCATTGTTATGGACTTGAGTTTTGTAGAAGGAGGGAGCGCTGGAGGCATCAATCAGCTAGCAAACAAGCACACGAGGACGCAAGATTTACCCAGGTTCAGGCCTCGTAGAGGTCCCTACTCCTGCTTGTCTGCTCTTGGAATTAATGAAGGAATCGAAGATTACAAGGGACCGCAGATGAAATCTGGCAAAAGTTGTGGAAACTAGGGTTGTGATTGTCCTCCTCACCGCCCCTCCTAGCCTTTATATAGATAGGCTAGGTCTCGGGTAGCAGGTCGAGTCGGTTACAGATTAGGGTTTTCCCTTTGAACTTTCTATATTAAGCTTCTTCTTGTCTTGCAAGAAACCGAGAGTCCGCGGGCCACTCGAATTCCTTATTAGGCCTTGGCAGCTCCGTGGGCCTTTACTGCATCTGGATCATATATGCCACACTCGAGTACCTATAAGGTATACCCATGTCAAATGGTTTGGGTTGTCAGCTTGCGTAGGCCCGCTGAAGATGCCCTAACTTCATGGGCCTAGAGCATTGTATAGGTTCGCGCATGAAAACAATAACTTTTTTGTAACACCCCAGCATTAGAGTTTAGAAATAAGTTGAGCACATGTGTGTGCATTTTATTCATGCATAGAAAATCCGGATAATTTTCGTCCTTTTAAATAAAACTTGTCAAAGTGATTGAAGCTTCTCTTAACTTGGTGGAACTGAAGTAGATCATCAAGTTGACTACGATAAGTTTCAATATGACCTTTGCTAAAACCTTATCTTTGGGTAATATAATTTGATCTAAGGGTAGATCAAATGTAATAAAACTAAGTCACAACACACTACTTAATAGGGAGTACTTGATCTTCTAGAGATCATTACATGGGATTTCATACCACGACTCAAGGATGAATACTTAATATTCTAAAGCTGATATTAAGGTATTATCTACCACAAATCCTGAATACCAAGTCAAGTATATAACTTAAGTAAAAGAAACTCATAACTAAACCTTGATATACTTGCTTGCCATAGTTATTCTTACCATGAGAATCATGGTAGTTTCTAAACACTAACTCTTATTACAAATAGAGTAGAAAAGGAAGTCAAGCCAAGACCATCCAGCACATACTCTTAATATGATATTAAGAGGTGACATTCCTATTTAACCAAATCCTATTGCCAAGTGATCATCAGTGTTGAGTGATCAGTTCTTGATGTAGCACTTGTTAACCTTTAGCTTTGACCTATAATATTGACCTTCCAAAGACCTTAAGTAAATTAGTAAGAAGAAGAAACTAAATATGGTTGAGTGTACCATCATCAATGGAATATGATCCTTAGTGGAGATCAACCCATTGGATGTTGGAGGAGTTAACTCACTAATGAGTTAACTAGAAGAAGTATTAAACTCTAGAGTTTAGATAGTAATTATGAAGGTATAAGAAAGCTAGTAGTAGTAGAGATTCCAATGATGCTCTTGTTAAGCCAAGAAGGTATAAACCTAAAGTAAGTTTCCTTAACAAGATAAGCTTTATAGAGAGACTAGTGCAAGTCTACTACTTAACTGAATATAGATCTTGATCAGACAATTGGAAGCCGAAGCTTATTATGATCAAAATATGGAAGCCATCATTCTCAAATCACTTGAGAATAGATGATTAGGTATTAAAGAAGAGTTGTGAGTACACTACCAGGAAAATGGCTATAGGTAATCTGCACATCCGTGGCACACGTGCTAGTGGTTCCCCACGGCTAAAATAGGTGTGGCGCACTAGCCACAGGTGCCCTACGGCTATCTACCGTAATCGTGGCGCACATGCGGATGGTGCGCCACGACTGTGTGTGGGCCAGGGCACTATCAGCCGTAGACCACATAGCAGTAGCGCACCCGTTTGAAGTGCGCTACGGGTGTGGCCAGTAGTCGTGGCACACATGGCCACCATGCGCTACAGGCAAGATCGGGCCACTCTACTATGTAATCGAGAAAACATGTCTGTGGCGCACGGCTGGTATGTGTGCCATAGATGTTCTTTATTCTTGTGGCGCACCGCTCCATGTGCGCCACGGATGTGCGTTCTGCTACTATTTTTTGGCAGATACCTTTGCACATTTGACTAGATCTCACCATCTCCTACTTCACTTTCCCCTCCTTCTTCCTCCTTGGATCTCGCCCCCTCCTCCTTCCACCTCAATTTCTCCACTCTTTCACCATTTGTAGCATGTAAAACTTACCTTGGATGCTACATACATAATAGAGGAAAGCTCTCCTTCCGGCCACCATCCTCTCGGTCTCTTACCTCTCCTTCAAGATCTTCTCGGTCTCTCATCTCGGTAAGTTGTCTATGTAAGAGGATGTGTTTATGTGTATGGATGATATGGTCACATATATATGGAGAGGATCGATGATCTCATGTGTTTGGAGAGCATGCGCACTGCATGCTCTCTCATATATTGGCATTATTTTGTCAAAATGTTGATTCATTTCCATTTGGCAAGACTTTGGCATTTCGCAAAGGTCCTAATTTTAGGATAGGTAATGCCGAAATTTTACATCGCCTAATAGCCTTGACATCATGCATATCACAAAGAACGTGTGTGAGAGTCTAGTCGCCACCCTAATCAACATGCCAGATAGGACGAATGATGGTCCTAAAGCAAGGAACGACTTGATATTCATGGGCCTCCGGAAGGATCTTCACGGAGGACGCCCTACTCCTGATGATCAGGAAGATGACGATGATCATTAGTCGGAGGCGACACAAGGTCGTCGAAAGGGTAAAAAGGTCAAGAAGAACGAATATTACTGCCCCCTTCGTGCTTCACACTAAGCTAGGATGAGATCAAACAGTTTTTCAAGTGCCTTATAGGAGTCCAATTTCCTTACGGCTACGCGGGCAAGATAAGCAGGTACCTAGATGAGGCTAAGCAGAGGTTTAGTGGGATGAAGTCTCACGACTGTGCCATGCTAATGATGTAGATACTTCCGGTTGCACTACGAGGTATAATGGACGAGCATGTCCGAGAAACATTGTTTGGGTCTGCAAGTTTTTCGACGTCGTCTCTCGAAAGTCAATTGGCGTGAAACAACTTGGGAGGCTACAAGAGGAGATCGTGGTGATACTATGCAAGCTCGAGATCTACTTCCCGCCCGCATTCTTCGACATTATGGTGGATCTACTGGTCCATATCGTGGAGGATATCATCCAACTCGGGCCGATGTTCCTCCGCAACATGATGTCGTTCGAAAGGATGAACGGACACATCAAAGGATACGTTTGCAACAGGTCCCATCCAGATGGAAGCATAGCCAAGGGCTTTCTGGTCAAAGAGTGCATCTCTTTCTGCACGAATTATCTAGGCATCGAGAAGCCTGTCGGTCTTCCCGTCAATAGGCACCTTGGCAAGCTCGATGGATCGGGTCACCGAGAGGGTTGTCGCGTACTGCATGCAGACTACGATTGTCGATGTGCAGACTTTGATAGAGCAAACCTAGTTGTGCTACAACATTTAGAACTAGTTGGTCCTTGGGTACAAAATCACAAAAGGTTAATCGAGAAGATGTGCAGTGACCGGGGAATACAGAGGACGCAAGGAGAAATAATCAAAGAGCACAACTCAGATTTCACACGTTGGTTTAGGTAGACGCTCCTAGATAATCCCCCGCAATCATACTCTGTGGAGGAAAACATCATATTCACCTTGTCGCAGGGACCCATGCACAACCTGGTGACCTATCAGGCGTATGATATCAACGGCTACACATTCTCAGGCGTAAGATCGGAATTCTACACCGATGACAACGTGAAGGAAAGATTTTACGGAAGGATCAAGGAGATCTGAGAGCTCGACTACTGTGGAGAAAAGGTGCGATGTTCCGTGTTAGATGGGCCAAGAGCGTCGAAAGAGAAGACCGGTATTTCACAACCATGTTAATACCCGAAGCGGCCAAATCCAAGGCCGCCGGTGTGCACGTCGCCGCGAAAAATGAACCGTGGGTACTGGCTAGCAAAGTGGACCAATGTTTTTTTATTACCGACCCGACAAAGCCTAGTCGTGTTGTCGTGAGGAGAGGAAAAAGAAACATCATCGGAATGGATGGAGTTGCCAACGAGCAAGACTTCGACAAGTATGGCGATCCAAAGATTGAAGATGACGACAACTACGATGAAGAAACATACATCACAAGAAGAAAAAGGACAACCTTACCCAAAAAAGGTAGCCTGTTCGAGCGAAGAAACATAAAAGTGCCGGGGCTAAGTTATTCAACCGCGACAAAGAAGGGAAAGAAGATTGTAAAACGCTACCTCACAAAAGATTGTAAAACGCATGCTCAAAAAATATTGTATTAATGCATATGGATGGCATATTATTAATGGACACATTATTATTTAATTTCTTTCTACTTTGAATCACTTTTGTACCATTTTTATGATATATATGTACCACTTTTGTCATATAAAACATATAACAGATATTTTATATAGTTTACATAGTTTTTGGGATATTTTTTAACATTTTAAAGTAGTTTTAAAATAAAAACAAAAAAAAGGGGCACTAGGGTACGAACCTGGGTGCTCACACAGGTTTCGAGCATAGGGCAGAACCAGTGGGATACTGTAGTGCTAGTGTCAACAACAGGGGCGGCCGCCATCTTATTTGACCTGACACGACACTTAGCCGTAGCGCACCCTTACCTAGTGCGCTACGGTTAATCGTAGGGTGTGCTACGGCTAAGTGCCGTGACAGGTCGATTGTCGAGCACGGACCCGTCCCTCTCCCCATCCTCAGATACAGATCGAGCCGAGAGACGCGCCGCCGCCGCCCCTCGATCTGCCCGTCGCCGCACTCGCCGCTACCGAGGAGGAGGCCGTGGAAGAGGAGAGGAGGCCGCCGCGTCCGGGCAGGAGGAGAGGAGGCCGCCACGCGTCCAAGGAGGAGGAGACCGCCACTCTCTGTCCGTGCTGTTCGTCCACGCTGTTCAAGAAGGCCTTCGAGCTTTCCGTGTTGTTCGACGGCCGCGCCGATGCCTGTGAGTTCCGCCACGATACCCCCTAATGCATTCTTCCTCCCCCTCGTTTCCCCATGTCCAGCGCCCGTACCCCTTCCCCCTCCCATGGTAGGTGGCACCTTTGACCCCCAATCCCCTTCCTGGTTTCATAAATCCATCAGCGACCATACAAAGTAGCCTCTAGTGTTTGAAGGAGCCACTGTCATATCAGCCATACCATTACAAAGGAGCTTTTTCCTTGTGCCATTGGCTATAAAACACATGTGTTGCATTATTCAGATAATAGATGAACTCAAGGTGGAAAGTGATGTTTGTATGCTGAACTATGATTACACCAAGATCAGATCATCCCCTAATGCATCTGTGTTATACTATTATTACTCCCATGATTCATGCAGTAAGATATTATTTTTATGATTAACATACAGAGCAACTAATCTAATTAGAGGTGCATGCACATTGTTGTTTTACATCCTCTTTATGTTTTGAACTTCACAGCATGATAAACAAGGCCAACTGTCAAATCATTTGAAGAGAAACCTAATGCATGACCACTAGAGGGGAAAAGGGTAATACCTTATAGAAATAAGCAGGCTTCTAAGATGCTCACTCAAGAATTCCACCCTAGGGCCATCATCAAACAAACATCTTGCAAAGCATTGTTATTCATGAATTTTTTGTTTGTGCATTTTCATGTTGCATCATAGTTTCTTTGCTTATTGCTAGAACTTTGTATTTCATGTTATTATTGAAGTACTATGATCCTAGCTTTGAATGTTTTACAAATACTTTGATCAAGTCTTTGATGGTGCATGTCACCTCAAAAATTATTCTTTCTTTTTATCACTTACCTACTCGAGGACGAGCAGGAGTTAAGCTTGGGGATGTTGATACATTGCAAATGTATCTATAATTTTTGATGTTCCATGCTTGGTTTTATCCACTTTCTTGTGTTTTGTTCCAACTTTGGAGTACTTTTCATATGATTTCTTGAACTAACCTATTAACAAGAGCCATAGTGCCAGTTGCCTGTTTTCTGCTGTTTTTGGTTCTAGGAAAGTCAGAAAATGAATATTCTCGGAATTGGCGGGACAAAAGCCAAAGTGCCTATTTTTCCAGAAGTCATCAAGTGCGAGAATACGAGACGGATAGGGGCCAGAGGACGGCCACACCACCTGGCCGCGTGGCCAGGCTGGGCCCGCGCCAGGGGGTGGTGTGGTGGCCCCTGGCACCCCCTCGGTCTCCCCTTCCGCCTATAAGATGCCCTTGGGACAAAAACTCTAAGAGCCCGATCAAAAATACACGAAAGAGTCTGTAGCCGCTGTCATCTCCATCCCAAGATCGGGAGGGATCGGAAGCTCTTCCCGACACCCTGCCGGAGAGGGGAATTCACTCTGGAGGCCTTCTTCATCACCATGCAAGCCTTGGTGTGATGCGTGAGTAGTTCATCCTTGGACTACGGATCCATGTAGTAGCTAGATGGCTGGTTCTCCTCCTTTGTGCTTTCATGTATAGATCTTGTGAGCTCCGTTCATGATCAAGATCATCTATTTGTAATCATACATGTTGTGTTTGCGGGGATCCGATGGATATTGAGATGCTATTTCAGATTGATTATTGATTCTATCATGTCTTAGTTATTTGTGATCTTGCATCCTTTCCGTTGTTAGTAGCTATCTTGGCGAAGTAGATGCTAGCAACTCCAAGAGTTAGTATTTATGCTCGATAGTGGGTTCATGCCTCTGGTAATCTGGGGAAGTGACAGAAATCTCTAAGGTACTAGATGTGTTGTTGCTACTAGGGAGAAAACAACAATCCTTTGTTCATAGAACAATCGTATTGTTTACTTTACATGCAGTTCGTAAAGCAATAATCTGTTGCTTGCAACTTAATACTGGAGGGGGTTCGGATGATAACCTGAAGGTGGATTATTAGTCATAGAGGCAGTTGGATGGCGGTCTATGTATAATGTTGTAATGCCCAATCAAGTCTCAAAGGAGTCAAGATGATTAGTTTATGCATGTATTGGTTTATCGATATTTGCCAATTGCCCCGCTGTAATTTGTTCACCCAGCATGTTATCTATCTTAAGGAGAGCCAGCTCTAGTGAACTATGGATCCCGGTCCTTGTCTTTCACATACAATACATAAACTCTTTACTGCTTTGTGTTTACTTTCTGCAAACTTTTACTTCTTTGCATTCGATACGTTTAATACTTTGTTTTTCGCAAAACATAGTGAGATTGACAACCTCATCGCAAGTTGGGGACAAAGTTCTGTGGTTGTGTTGTGCAGGTCTCCACATTGCTACTAGCACCGGTAGTGCGCCCTGCCAAATCTCAGCTAGTAACACCTTTGGGGTGTTTCCTTGCTCCTACTGGTTCGATTAAACCTTGGTTTCATAACTGAGGGAAACTTGCTGCTGTGCTCATCATACCTTCCTCTTGGGGTTCCCAGCGAGTTCTATATCAACCACGCACCAGCACTTTTCTGGGCGCCATACTCAGAGCCATCAAGCTTTTTTCTAGCGCCGTTGCCGGGGAGTCAAGGACATCTTCACAAGGGGAGTCCCTCATAACCAATCCCTTTACTTTGTTGTTTTGTTTTCCTTAGTTTCCTTTTGCTTGTTTCTTTTTCAAAAAGCCAAAAAAATTTGTTTTACTTGTTTGCTTTCTTATTCAAAAACACAAAAAAATTAAGTCTCCTTTAGTTGTCACCTCTTCCTTAGATCACCATGTTGATCCCTACTTTCACCCTGAAAGACCTTTCAATTGGTAGTGGTTCTATAATTGGGAAAGATAATATTGAAGAATTCTTTAACCATGTTAGCAAACATATGGATACTGAGGATAGATCCCTTGCAGAACTTTCTCCAAACTATGAGATTGCTGCAGCTTCTTTAATTCACATGTTAGAAGCTAGGTTTGTTAACCTCAACCCCTTAATGCAAATAATGTTTCTTAAGCTTAAAGAAATTGAGGACCCTGAAAAGAGGGATTTTATTCTAGAAACTTTGTTTAAGGAGTTCTATGATGTTGCCAAGGAAGCTAGAAAAGTTTTTGAAAATTTCAATATGCTAGGCTCATGTGTAGATGTTGTTGGTACACGAGAAAAGATGAACAAAACCGAACCTAATGGGGAGGAACCTAAGATACCAATACCCTTTAAACTAGTAGCAATACATGATGCCATAGAAAAGAATCTTGATTGGATTGTTCCTGCAAACCCTTTTGATGAGAATAGTGAACCTAAGAGCATTGAGAGAGGATTCTCTCGAACTTATTTGGATGATATACCTTGCCTTGTTGAAAATATTTCTGGTATTGATCTTAATGCTTCTTCATTTGAGAACACTTGATTCTTTCTTTGCTTCTTATGCCTAACTTAAAGGCGTTAAAGAAAAGTACTTATTGGGAGATAACCCAAAAGTTTTAGATGAGTCTTGGAAGTTATTACCTCTGTAATAACCGCTCCTTATCCTTTTTATTTGCTTTTTGTGCCAAGAGTAACCTCTAATGAGAGAGAAGTAATGATTGGGAAAGTTGCTGTCCCGAAACCGATTTCTGTGCTTCACCGTAAAACTTTGTGTAAAATCTCTTAACGTATTTTTGAGGTGTGAATTTTTGTGCTTCTGCCCCAGGCTGTTATATAACTTTCGTTAGTTCAACACTTTTTGATTTGAGCAACAGAAGGTCTTCGAAAAAATCTGTCTTTACCTGCTGGTCTATTTTGACAGATTTCTGTCATTTTCTGCATTTGCTTCTTGTTGGTTCCTTCTTGAGTTCTTTTGGGGAATTGAGCTTTTTGAGGGAAGTGCTACAGTATCTAGTGTCCTAATGGAAGTTTATTTGGCGTTAGAACAGAACCTTAAGACTTATTTATATTGAGTACACTAATGTTGCTAATAAAGATTGTGTGAAGTTTTGTATGAAGGAAAAATTTCAGATGTATGGAAGGAATGAGTAATGAGATGAAGGATGGACTAAAGCTCAAGCTTGGGGATGCCACGCGTGTCACCCCAAGAAATATCCAAGAAGTACAAGCATCAATGCTTGGGGATGCCCAAGGCATCTCCTTCTTCATCAATAAAAATCTCAGGTTTCTTCCAAACGCTTCATTTTTATTGTTTCATGCACAGTTGTGTTTTCTTGGAGCGTCTCTTTTTCGTTTTCGTTTGCTTTGTTTTCTTAGTTTTCTGAATAAATTGGTTGGACCCCCTCTTTCATACATTGGTTTGCAAATAGTTTGGTTTGGTTTGGAAAAGAGTAGGAAAGTTCTTACTTATGTGGTAAAAAGAGCTTGTTTTTGACCGTGGCCCATGCTTTGTCATGCCATGCTTGATATTGTTTTGGCTTTATGCTTAGTATTCTTTGCTGTAGCATGACTTGTTATAAACAATTGATATTGCTTAATGTGCCTTGGATGAATCATGCGTTGTTTTAAGCATATTAAAGCATAGTATAGTGGTATTCTCCTTTGATGCTTTATTTGGGTTGACTTGGCGCATGCTCACACCATGTTATGACTATCTCAAGTCACCATAGCCTTTATGATCCTTTAGTTTTCAACTTGTAGTATCACTTTATGCTTTGATCAATGATGTTTTGTCGCTTTGCATGATTATGGCCATTATTGCTCTCCTAGTTTGTCGCTCCTAGTCTTTTGCTAGCCTCCACAACAAAGTATGAGTTCCACTCATGCATCCAACTCCCTAAACCAAGTTATTCCAAAGAGTCCACCATACCTACCTACTATCTTATGCTATTCCAAGTATATTCATGCTTTTGTTTACCTTCCAAATTAAACTTATTATGAGAAAACTAGTGATTAAAGCTCTCACGAACTTGATGGCACACTTTACTTTTCTTGCCCTTAATAAACTTGAACCATTGTGTCGTCTATGTTGTATATGCTTGCACTTATTTGTTGGGAATTACCAGAACCATGCTTTCATGGGGAACGCTTTCAACAATGCACTTGGTACTTGTACCTAGTTGATATCATGCTCTTTTGTATATGAATGTCGTCTGTGTGAAATGAAAGGGGAGCTTGTAAGTCCATGGAGTTATGTATATGTGTTAGAGAAACGCCTGGGCCACTAGTCTAATCCATGTTGACATGGTGGAAACCTGCAGCGTAACCATAATGAGCTGTCTATGAAGCATTCTTCTTATAAAAAAAGAGTCCTATATTGAGAAAAAAGAGAAAAGAAAAAAAGAGATATTATGAAAAGAGGAAAGAGAGAGAAAAGCACCATATTCCCATGGTAAATAAGAAGAATGCTGAGATGCTCATTGTCTGCTCGCCTTGTCATTTTGATATGGGGATTCTTTCATATCATCGGGCAAGGGGTACCCCGTTGGCGGTTCTCTATGATACACATGTACTTATGATGACAAGAACTTACCGGTGACTAAACTTGAGTAGCATGAGGAGCAACCCTCGTATACAAGGGACATGAGATTTCTAACTTATACTTCGTCAAGCATGTACACCATAGTTTGTTCACTTAAACCTTAATCACTTCAAGATGCTTATGATAGGGGAAATGAGAGCTGAAAGCTATAAGTACCATAATTTTTGGAAGCTCTTTATGAGACTTGAATCCCTACTTCCTTTTACAAAAGGCCTTTCTTCCACCATTATATTGAGTCTCCACCTTCTATCTTTATGCACCTATTTTGAGAGCATAGTGGTCATTCTTAGTTCTATGTGCATTGTCCCAAGACTAGTTGATTGATGCATAACTTGTTATTGCTTGTTTGAAACTATTGACTAGTTGATTGATGCATAACTTGTTATTTCTTGTTTGAAACTATTGTATCTAGTCACTCTTATGAACTTTGAAGGTGTCCTATGCATTTATATTTGCTACTCTATTGAGGGACAAGCTGAATCCTATTATGCTATATTTTCTTTATGTGAAACAAACAAACGTCTTACAAAGCATTGTTATTCATGAATCTTTTGTTTATGCCTTTTCATGTTGCATCATAGTTTGTTTGCTTATTGCTAGAACTTTGTCTTTCATATTATTATTGAAGTACTATGATCCTAGCTTTGAATGTTTTACAAATACTTTGATCAAGTCTTTGATGGTGCATGTCACCTCAAAAATTATTCTTTCTTTTTATCACTTACCTACTCGAGGACGAGTAGGAGTTAAGCTTGGGGATGTTGATACATTGCAAATGTATCTATAATTTTTTTATGTTCCATGCTTGGTTTTATCCACTTTCTTGTGTTTTGTTCCAACTTTGGAGTACTTTTCATATGATTTCTTGAAATAACCTATTAACAAGAGCCACAGTGCCAGTTGCCTGTTTTCTGCTGTTTTTGGTTCCAGGAAAGTCAAAAAAGGAATATTCTCAGAATTGGACGGGACAAAAGCCAAAGTGCCTATTTTTCTAGAGGGGTTCATGCCTCTGGTAATCTGGGGAAGTGACAGAAATCTCTTAGGTACTAGTTGTGTTGTTGCTACTAGGGAGAAAACAACAATCCTTTGTTCATAGAACAATCGTATTGTTTACTTTACATGCAGTTCGTAAAGCAATAATCTGTTGCTTGCAACTTAATACTGGAGGGGGTTCGGATGATAACCTGAAGGTGGATTATTAGTCATAGATGCAGTTGGATGGCGGTCTATGTATAATGTTGTAATGCCCAATCAAGTCTCAAAGGAGTCAAGATGATTAGTATATGCATGTATTGCTTTATCGATGTTTGTCAATTACCCAGCTGTAATTTGTTCACCCAGCATGTTATCTATCTTAAGGAGAGCCACCTCTAGTGAACTATGGATCCCGGTCCTTGTCTTTTACATACAATCCATAAACTGTTTACTTCTTTGTGTTTACTTTCTGCAAACTTTTACTTCTTTCCATTCAATACGTTTAATCCTTTGTTTTACGCAAAACACGGTGAGATTGACAACCTCATCGCAAGTTGGGGACAAATTTCTGTGGTTGTGTTGTGCAGGTCTCCACGTTTCTACTAGCACCGATAGTGCGCCCTGCCAAATCTCAGCTAGTAACACATTTGGGGTGTTTCCTTGCTCCTACTGGTTCGATTAAACCTTGGTTTCATAACTAAGGGAAACTTGCTGTTGTGCTCATCATACCTTCCTCTTGGGGTTCCCAACAAGCTCTACAACAACCACGCACCAACACTTTCCTAGGCGCCATACTCAGAGCCATCAACATCATATAAGTAGGATGTATAAAAAAGATACACAAAGTCAGCAGATCAACCAGATTATTGGTAGTTGGAAAAATACTTACCATTCTCATGAATATAGATAGGAGGATTACCATAAGATTGCTTCAAATGTTCAAGCACTTGCTGGAGACCATAACCCGACACATAGAACTGAATAGCACTATACGTCAGACTTTGTTATTATATATTTATATGTAAGAACATATTTATTGCAAGTTTATCTTACCCCAGTGGTAGAATTGCTTGCAACTGCAAAGAGAGAAATCATAAATTGAATAACCACGCTATAGTAAAGAATTTACATATGATTCTAGAATTTTAATGAAAATGAAGCTGCCTAGGAATCTTGCTCAACATGGAAGAATATATGATGTCGGAGGCCTAAGAATAAAATGAATAGAATGAAATAGAAAATGAATAGAATTTTATTTCCTATTCTTGAATACAATGAAACAGAGAATGAATTTTATTTGCTGTAATTTGCTTGTTGTCAATTTCTGTTCTTGCTATCATTTTATTGAAGTGCACTTGCTGTAATTTGATTGTTTTCATTGAAGTACAGTTGCTGTAATTTTATTGAAGTGCACTTGTTGTAATTTTATTGAAGTGCACTTGCTGATATATGTTCCTGCCTTCCACCATTCTTGGTTATGCTCTCCTTTAAATACCAGTTAGAGTGGTTGTTGTGCTTTGTTGTATTCGTAGCTATATGACCCTGCCTAATTGTATTCGTATGCAGGTGCTTGTATGAAATGAGTCCCGATTTTCGCCGAAATATTGATTAACTTCCGTTTCGGCAGAAATCGGGCACTCCTAGTTTAACAAAAATGAGCAAAGGTCATGCCGGATTTTTCCGTGCACTTTACTAACCATTATTTGCCTTTTATTAGTGCAAACATGTGTGACAACGACAAGGCTGGCTCTTCTCAGTGTATCAACGCTGAAGGAGAAGTGAGACCTCAAAACAGACCCTTGTCATTCTGGGAGGAGGTCGAGCGGCTAGAAAGAATGACAGAGGGCAATGAAGAATACAACCCTTCCGAGAGCGACGACGATGACATGGAAGACGCGGAGGAAGAAGAAGCGGCCGAAGGAACGACGGATGATGAAACCACTGATGGCGGCGAGGGCACAACAGGTGGTAGTAATCCACCTTAGAAGAAGAAGGAAAGGCGCCCGAATACGGTCGACACCGTCAGGGAGGAAATTACCGAAGTGATCCCAATAGGGGTTCCTTTAGCGCCCGACCATGTCGTCAAAGGGTACGGTGGGCAAGTGGCGGCTATCACCCGGACTGCCATCTCGATCAACACCGAGAATCTCCGGCATAAATATAATGGCCATTTGTGCACACTCCTCTTCGAGAAGCTGCACGCAAGATACAAGTTCCCCCTTCAGTATCGGAACACAGATTATCATGGGAATGAAGTAAATAAATCCGCCCTCACGAGGATGAGCACCGCCCTGGCCAGCTGGAGAACCCAGATAAAGAAGAATATATTTAAATAAGGGAAAAGTCTCGAGGAGATCCAGAAGATTGACCTGCGGATCACCGAAGATCAATTCCAGGAGTTCAAGGCCAAGTGCAAATCCAAAGTAGCCAAGGCTTCGAGTAGGCGGGGAAAGGAATTGCAGGCGATGAATATAGGTCACCACCATCTCGGATCTGGTGGTTACAGAGCTGGGGAGCCCAAATGGGATAAGGAGGACGACGAGTATAGATCTAAGGGGATACCTAACCCCTTTTCGAAATTCGAAAACAAGTAGCTTGGAAACTTTATAAGGGCTCGTTACCATGTGGACCCCAAAACCAAAGAACTCACCATGGAAACTAAGGTGAAGGACTTCGAGGTTCTTGTGGTAAGTAATTTAATTACCGCGGATCAAGTCGATTACATTCTAATCGATCAAGTCGAATTTCTAAACGGTTCACGTTACTTCTTCTGTAGGAGCAGGAAATTGCTAGTCAGGGATCCCATGGTTCCTCATCCCACGGGTCGACGGAGGCCACCCGGTGGGATAACCCTTTTAACAGGGAAATGAACTGGGACAAGAAAATCACGCCGGTTACAAAGAAGCCATCGTCGGCTGGCCGTTTGGCCGGCTTCGGGGCTAAGACTTGGGTGGATCATTTTGGTGTACCCCAAAGGACGCGTGTGGAGGGAAGGAGCGACGAGGAAAACCGCGAGGTTCAGGAACTTAAGGAACAAGTGGCGCGGATCCCACAGATCGTCCAAGATAACCTGGCAATCACCATCACCTCCATCCTGCCTACCTTGGTGGAGTCAATAGCGAACTGGAGTGCGGGTAGTCGACAAGGGCCGTGCCCTATTCCAAGAATGGTCAGTAGCCACTCAAACAATGCGGTGCCGGCGAACCCGATGAATTATGTGTTCGTGACTCCACCTGCTAGCACGGCGGCGCCGGAAGCATTGGTGACTCCGCCCGCTAGCACGGCGGTGCTGGAAGCATTGGTGACTCCCCTCGCCATCACCGCGGCGCCGGATCTTAATGCAACCGATAGGGAGAATACACCGACGGCCGGCACCGCACCATCAAGCTGCCCCTCCGTCTCTGGCACACCCATCGTCGTATGCGGTGCCTCGACATTAGCTGTGCTCGACGCCCTCACGGTAAACCAAATACTTTACTGCCTTGCCATTTATTACTCTTATGGCATCTTTTTAATGCCATACAAGTTTTTCGCAGACGGATGTTCCATGCACTCTCTTAAGCTTCGTGAACAGCGAGTTGAGGGATGCTGCCAAGGGTACCATCATTCAACCCTTGCACCGCACATTCCACTCTAAGCCGATGCCAGATAGCGTGCATAGGGTTAAATTTATCCGGGTGCTAAGGGGCTGCGACGACCTGGAACCTCCCATTCAACCCCCAGGAGCGAATGAAGAAGAGTCGGTTGTCCTCAGAAGTTGCTTCGGCTTATTCCTGCTATGGCCAAAGAGCATGATTTGTTTGGGGACAGCCGGGGCCATCACCCCACAGACAACAACACCGCCTGTCGTGCCAGCGCCAAGCCATGGCAAGACCCCCACACCGCTACCGCCGTCACCTCCACGCGATTGTTCGGCTGGTCATATTGACATGACCATGGCATAGGATCCGAACGAGGATGACGAAGATTACTTCGATGATTACATCAACACTAATCTTTTCCCTGGCGACCTAAATGAAGACCCAGCTGGTGGCCCCGTGTTACACCCTCGAATCGGCCCTATGCAAGTTTTAGCGCTTCCGGCCAAACCCGCATAGAAACGATTCAAGGACGCCCACGAGGCACTTGCGTGCGGGTGGAGAACGAAGTAATACCATTACACATTAGTCCATGATGAAACCCACATAACATATATATATATATATATATATATATATACAACAACGACTCCATGAGTCAAGAATACAGATATACTATACAAAGATCCAAATCACCTTGAAAACGATAGTGTCCGACTATGGACAAGATGCAAATGGGGCTAAGAGCCCTAAAGAATAACCAATGGCGTCCATAACCCTGCCTAGGCCAAGCCGGAAGGGTAACCCTGCTAACGACGTCGATCTCAAACCTGCTAAAACAAAGGGGTAGCCGACAAACAGCAAAGGAAAAAGAGGAGCGTCAGTACTGAGGCCAGTACACGGCGAGGCTAGAATTCGGCGGCTCTCGCCTACATAGGTATGGTGGACTGAAGCGGAAACGAAGCATGCACTAAACAACCTATAGAGACTCGATAGAACTGTCGACTATTAGAGAGGGATAAGAAAGACCTATTCGGAACCAACCTGATGCTAACACCAATCATACCCATCCTGGTATTCCCCCTCGAGACCACACGAGGAAGTCAAACCGAAGAACTCACACAGTTGGCAGTTTTATTCATTCTATTATAGTTGCAGCATTTACTAGTCAGATATACATAGCATGAGTCATCCTAATAGCATAAATAGTCGGCAGTTTTAGTTAACCATTTAGTTGTAGTTGCAGTACTTACTAGTCAGATACAATTAGCATGTGACATCCCAAACCCAGCAGTTGTTGGCACTTCTATTTCATTCCATTGGAGTTGCGATACTTACTAGGCAGGTATAACATGACATGATACACCCCAGTTCCACCAGTTGTTGGCACTTTAATTTACTCGTGAAGCTGATTACTAGTCACATATTAAGTCAAATTTGTATCACTACTTTAGTTATGCTTGTCTATGATCGAGATACTGTGCTCCAAGTCGTCCATAACCACGGACACGACTTTCAGAAAGAATTACCCTGCAGGGGCGCACAAATAGCAACACACACACGACCAACCTCGGAAAAACCAAATGAAAACCCAACGAGGCTTTCACGACAAAGCAATCACAGGATCAGGTGGCCACCCCATTAAGCTACCCGTAACGAAATTGGCCGGCTCCGAGACGGACCCAAGGTTTGTGCCAATGGCTGTAAACGACTGGGAACCCGAAAGTGTGACTGGGCTTGTCGATACTGCAAAAACATTCCACATTCCTAAACAGTACATGTGCTCCACGCACAATCAAAAAAAAAGCAGTAAAGCTTGGCATAAGTACAGGATAGTAATAAAGCCCCAAAGTACTTTGTGGCCCCAAGAAATAAGAAATGAATCAAGCTCTGGCTAAGGGGGATCCATAGGGTCTCCCGTATGTGGATAGTGCGAATAGTCAAGGAACAAGTATCAAGTACTCGGGGTCTATGGGGCACAAGTAGACATGAAAGACCAAATACCATATATTATCCACCGGTGCCTCTTTCATTAGTTATCCCAGCAATTTAATAGTTGTATTTAGAGTCATGAGCCTATCCACTATAAAGCATATGACAACATTCCAACAACTGTTTGGTATTTCACGACACGGGATCGCACCTAAGCAAGCAACTACCACTCGCGAGACCATCTATCTACCAAACAACAGGTAATAGGAGGTGTCCAAGGCAATATAAAGGCTGCACGGAATATATCTGGTACGGAACACTAAAGCATCACGACACGGATAGCAATAGATCAACAAGAGGAAATAAAGACTATAAATGCAAAATAGGTAGAAAGGGGGAGAATGCTCGCTTCAGAAACATAGCCGAAGATTCATTATCCAAAGGACTTGTCGATACTCGCATCCACTCAATGGCCTAATCCGCGAAGAACCAAAGCACTAAAAGAGACACCGGATGCACTATTTAATACTACGGCAGAAGATCAAGCATGATGCATGTATGATGCATGACATGGCAAAGATGTGGTGCAACTAGAAAATATTAAGCGGAACCGGGGTCCCGACAATTAATTAGATGGTTTATGTTGTTTAGCTACCCCGCAATTTAAATGTTGTCTTATCAAGGCAAAACATGTCATCGATTCGCTACACAAATTTAAATGGAGTCAAATAAGACTAGAAAAGCCCGCATGTGGCCTCCATATTTAATTATTAGTGAATCAACATAATGCCCCAAACCAATGAATATGTATGCGACGTGAACAAATTCATATGCAACAAGCATATATGTCATATTATAAAAATATAGGGGTCTTGGATAGGGGTCACACATTAGGGGTTCAGAGATCTTGGGCTCGGAGGGGTTCGAGGATTGGTCTTGGACGTCGGGAACGGGGCCTCGGGGTCAGGGTCTTGGCCATCAGATTCGTGTAGGCGCACTCGGGGTCTCGGCGTCTTCGGGTCTAGAAAGGAGTTCTCGGTGCTCCGTGAGGTAGATCTTGTCGGTTCCACCTCGAAGACAGTGGGGTTTCCCGTGACGAAGGTCTTCGGGTCATCGGGTCCAAGAGGTAGAACTTGGTGTCCCATCATGAAGATATTGACATCGGACCGTCCCTGTTGGAATACTTCAGGTCACGTCGTTACTTGTCGATCTTGTAGCCTCGATTTCGATGAAGTCCTTGTTGTAGCACCACACCGTCAATGCACCTTTTCGGCACATCACCATCTCTACTCGGTCACCTTCATCACAACTCCAAATCACTCAACATCCACACCCCAATTCCTTGCAGACACCACGACAATGTCATGGAGATAGCAGGAGGGGCCCTAGGTCGACGCATGACAAGGGAGACTCAGCGCTGCGGCGCAGAGGACGAGCGTCAGAGGAGGAGCTTCTGTAGGGGAGGCGCAAGGCCAGGGGCGACATGGAAGCAGGACGAGGACGCGTCGGGGCACGCGGCTGCGGGCCAGAGCAGGGGCGACGCCTGCAGAGGGAGGCAACAAGCTCCGGGGAAGCGGGCGAAACGACGGTGTCGCGCAGACGGCGGAGCTTGGCGAGCTCGGAGCAGGGCTTGGACGCAGCCCGAGGCGAGCGGCACTGGGGTACATCAGAGCAGGGCGAGGAGGTCACGCAAGGCGCTGCCGGCGGAGCGAGACGGTGCTCGGGGCGGTTGCCTTGCAGGGAACCAGGGAAGGGGAGTTGGTGCCTGCCGGAGCTCGAGAGGAGGCGCGGCGTCGATGTAGAGGGAGGTCGGCGCGGGGTTTGAGGCAGTGGCGGCAACGCAGGCTGGCGGGAGGTTGCGGGGTAGGTCGCTGGCGGCGGTCTGATTTGGCGGCGGTAGAAGGAGGCCGGGCTCGAGGAGCTTCACAGGAAGGCGCAGGGGCACCTGGTCGCTGGCGGCGGATCACGAGACGAGGTGGAGGGGAGGTAGGTTGGGGAGAGAGCAAGGGAATCGATCGAGGTGGGGCTGGGTACGCGAGACGAACACGTCGAGTAGGGGATGGTGGGTTGCGGTCGGCGGAAGGTGGGCCCGCGTGCGGGAGCGGGGTTAGTGGGACGGGGTCAAACATACGTCGCGTGTACGTGTGCTTGCGTGCTGCGCGCGGGTTGGGCGTGCCGTGCGCACTGCGTGGTCGGGCCAGGGAAGGGGAGCGGGGCAGGTGTGCGGCGAGTGGGGATCGAGGAAGCGTGCGTCGGTGCGTGTGGGTCCAGGCAGGGAGTAGCTGCAACCGAGTGGGAGCGCGGCAGTGCGATGCAGCGGTACGTGGTGCGGTCGCTTTCTCGCGTGCGCGCAGTTGCAACGTGACAGGGTGAGTGGGATGCACAGCGGCGGTGAGTGTGGTGCGGTTTAGGCTAGGGATTAGGGTTTGGAGGTGGCCGGCTGGGCTTTTGGGCCTGGTTGGCTACCTCCCAAAAAATAATATAAGTTTTATTTATTCAAATATAAGGCTATTGTAATTATTTTTATACAAACAAAATATCTGGGAGAAGGCCAGGGGTTTTGATTTGAAATGAAGATGGAGGATATTTAGAAAACAAAACTAGGATTTTCGAAAATAGTTTTAGGCAAACCATGCAGGATGACATGACGATGCTCAAATGCAATGTGGCATGATGACATGAGCATGCAGTCATGATATGTACAAAATAGAAACAACACACGATTTTCTAGTAGTGGTTTTACCGGGGTGCTACAATTCGACACCACTAACAAGGGATCTCGCCCTCGAGATCCGCCTCATGGTATAGAAAGAAGGCTGGCGATCTGAATCTTCTCGCTTCGTGTAGATCCTCGCGACACCACTAACAATGATCCTGCTCCATCTTGAATCGACCAATAAGAGATTGTTACTCGCGTTCGTCGAGGGAACACTCCGTAGAAACAAAGGCGAAGAAAGAGGTCACAAGGCTACCTCTAACTTCAGTGGAAGGAGTACAATTGCTTGATCCCCATTCACTGTACAAAAGCGAATGATAAGAGTAGTGGTATGGTAGCTACTCCATCCCGCACTCGAAGCATTACTCTGTACATGAGCAAAAGAATCATGCAACCAACTCTCGGATTTCAGACCGAAGACCTCGACAAGCGATGTCCGGAGAACAACGGAGTAATGCAGGCTCTTCATCGGATCTGACGTAGATGATGCCGTCGAGAAGGGAAACACTGGAAGATACAAAGAAAATTGTATGAAAACACACAATGATTAGGTTTCGTGATGGTTCCATTAGCATGAACAACACATGCTTAAGGTATACTCCAACTTCACCAATGCTCATCCTTTTCATAATGCTTTTCAACGATACGGACATCCGTTAAGGTGCGGATACAGATAAAGAGTACGAGGACCAAACAGTTTAGATGAAGGGTACGACAACGAGATGCAGATTAGATGATTGTAGCTCCACCGTTATAAAAGGGAGGAAGAGAAACCCTGAAGGTACGATGGAAACCCAACCACGAGAAATCCTGGACTTGAAAAAGGTAAGAGAGCATATTTAAAACACGTAAAGGTAAGAGGAGAGTAGCATTAGGGGTAAGGACTAAAATCAGACCTAATCAGATCTATCCAACCAATTTTACAAAATAGTTTGACACTCTACATCGGCCGTTAGCTACGTTATCCTACAGGCTGGACCAGTGGGGTATCGCAAATGCTAAGCTCTGATACCACTTTGTAACACACTCGAATCGGCCCTATGCAAGTTTTAGCGCTTCCCACCAAACCCGCATAGAAACGATTCAATGACACCCACCAGGCACTTGCGTGCGGGTGGAGAACGAAGTAATACCATTACACATTAGTCCACGATGGAACCCACAGAACATATATATATATATATATATATACAACAATGACTCCATGAGTCAAGAATACAAATATACTATACAAAGATCCAAATCACCTTGAAAACGATAGAGCGTCCGACTACGGACAAGATGCAAATGGGGCTAAGATCCCTGAAGAATAACCAATGGCGTCCATAACCCTACCCAGGCCAAGTCGGAAGGGTAACCCTGCTAACGATGTCGATCTCAAACCTGCTAAAACAAAAGGGGTGCTGACAAAGAGCAAAGGTAAAAGAGGAGTGTCAGTACTGAGGCCAGTACACGGCGAGGCTAGAATTCGGCGGCTCTCGCCTACATAGGTATGGTGGACTGAGGCGGCAACGAAGCATGCACTAAACAACCTATAGAGACTCGATAAAACTGTCGACTATTAGAGAGGGATAAGAAAGACCTATTCGGAACTAACCTGATGCTAACACCAATCATACCCATCCTGGTATTCCCCCTCGAGACCACACGAGGAAGTCAAACCGAAGAACTCACACAGTTGGCAGTTTTATTCATTCTATTATAGTTGCAGCATTTACTAGTCAGATATACATAGCATGAGTAATCCTGATAGCATAAATAGTCGGCAGTTTTAGTTAACCATTCAGCTGTAGTTGCAGTACTTACTAGTCAGATATAATTAGCATGTGACATCCCAAACCTAGCAGTTGTTGGCACTTTTATTTCATTCCATTGGAGTTGCGATACTTACTAGGCAGGTATAACATGACACGATACACCACAGTTCCACCAGTTGTTGGCACTTTTATTTACTCATTCCATTGTAGTGAAGCTGATTACTAGTCACATATCAAGTCAAATTTGTATCACTACTTTAGTTATGCTTGTCTATGATCGAGATACTGTGCTCCAAGTCGTCCATAACCGCGGACATGGCTTTCAGAAAGATTTACCCTACAGGGGTGCACAAATAGCAACACACACGATCAACCTCGGAAAACCCAAATCAAAACCCAACGAGGCTTTCACGACAAAGCAATCACAGGATTCATAAAATATTTCAGGGGGCCACCCCATTAAGCTACCCGCAACGAAGTTGGCCGGCTCCGAGACGGACCCAAGGTTTGTGCCAATGGCTGTAAACGATTGGGAAGCCGAAAGTGTGACTGGGCTTGTCGATACCGCGAAAACATTCCACATTCCTAAACAGTACATGTGCTCCACGCACAATCGTAAATAAAGCAGTAAAGCATGGCATAAGTACATGATAGTAATAAAGCCCCAAACTACTTTGTGGCCCCAAGAAATAAGAAATGAATCAAGCTCTGGCTAAGGGGGATCCATAGGGTCTCCCGGATGTGGATAGTGCGAATAGTCAAGGAACAGGTATCAAGTACTCGGGGTCTATGGGGCACAAGTGGACATGAAAAACCAAATACCATATATTGTCCACCGGTGCCTCTTTCATTAGTTATCCCAGCAATTTAATAGTTGTATTTAGAGTCATGAGCCTCTCCACTGTAAAGCATATGACAACATTCCAACAACTGTGTGGTATTTCACGACACGGGATCGCACCTAAGCAAGCAACTACCACTGGCGAGACCATCTATCTACCAAACAACAGGTAATAGGAGGTGTCCAAGGCAATATAAAGGCTGCACGGAATATATCTGGTACGGAACACTAAAGGATCGCGACACGGATAATAATAGATCAATAGGAGGAAATAAAGACTATAAATGCAAAATAGGTAGAAAGGGGGAGAATGCTTGCTTGGGAAACATAGACGAAGATTCATTATCCGAAGGACTTGTCGATACTCGCATCCACTCAACGGCCTAATCCGCGAAGCACCAAAGCACTAAAAGAGACACCAGATGCACTATTTAATACTACGGTAGAAGATCGGGCATGATGCATGTATGATGCATGATATGGCAAAGATGCGGTGCAACTAGACAATATTAAGCGGAACCGGGGTCCCGACAATTAATTAGATGGTTTATGTTGTTTAGCTACCCCGCAATTTAACTGTTGTCTTACCAAGGCAAAACATGTCATCGATTCGCTACACAAATATAAATGGAGTGAAATAAGAATAGAAAAGCCCGCATATGGCCTCCATATTTAATTATTAGTGAATCAACATAATGCCCCAAACCAATGAATATGTATGCGACATGAACAAATTCATATGCAACAAGTATATATGTCATATTATAAAAATATAGGGGTCTTGGATAGGGGTCACACATTAGGGGTTCAGAGATCTTGGGCTCGGAGGGGTTCGAGGATCGGTCTTGGATGTCGGGAACGGGGCCTCGGGGTCAGGGTCTTGGCCATCAGATTCGTGTAGGCGCACTCGGGGTCTCAGTGTCTTCGGGTCTAGAAAGGAGTTCTCGGTGCTCCGTGAGGTAGATCTTGTCGGTTCCACCTCGAAGGCATTGGGGTTTCCCGTGATGAACGTCTTCAGGTCATCGGGTCCAAGAGGTAGAACTTGGTGTCCCATCATGAAGATATTGACATCGGACCGTCCCAGTTGGGATACTTCAGGTCACGTCGTTACTTGTCGATCTTGTAGCCTCGATTTAGATGAAGTCCTTATTGTAGCACCACACTGCCAATGCACCTTGTCAGCACATCACCATCTCTACTCGGCCACCTTCATCACAACTCCAAATCACTCAACATCCACACCCCAATTCCTTGCAGACACCACGACAACTTCATGGAGATAGCAGGAGGGGCCCTAGGTCGACGCATGACAAGGGAGACTCGGTGCTGCAGCGCAGAGGACGAGCATCGGAGGAGGAGCTTCTGTAGGGGAGGCGCAAGGCCAGGGGCAATATGAAAGAAGGACGAGGATGCGTCGGGGCACGCGGCTGCGGGCCAGAGCAGGGGTGGCGCCTGTAGAGGGAGGCAACAAGCTCCGGGGAAGCGGGCGGAACGACGGTGTCGTGCGGACGGCGGAGCTTGGCGAGCTCGAGCGGTGGCAAGGGGGCGTCGGACCAAGGCTCGGCCGCAGCCCGAGGCGAGCGGCACTGGGGTACGCTGGAGCGGGGCGAGGAGGTTGCGCGGGGCGCTGCCGGCAGAGCGAGACGGTGCTCGGGGCGGTTGCCTTGCAGGGAACCGGGGAAGGGGCGTCGGTGCCTACCGGAGCTCGAGAGGAGGCACGGCGTCGATGCAGAGGGAGGTCGGCGCGGGGTTTGAGGCAATGGCGGTGACGTGGGCTGGCGGGAGGTTGCGGGGTAGGTCGCTGGCGGTGGTCTGATTCGGCGGCGGTAGAAGGAGGCCGGGCTCGAGGAGCTTCGCAGGAAGGCGCAGGGGCACCGGGTCGCAGGCGGCGGATCGCGAGACGAGGTGGAGGGGAGGTAGGTTGGGGAGAGAGCAAGGGAATCGATCGGGGTGGGGCTGGGTACGCGAGACGAACGCGTCGAGTAGGGGCTGGTGGGTTGCGGTCGGCAGAAGGTGGGCCCGCATGCGGGAGCGGGGTTAGCGGGACGGGGTCAAACATGCGTCACGTGGACGCGTGCTTGCGTGCTGCGCGCGGGGTGGGCGTGCCGTGCGCACTGCGTGGTGGGGCCAGGGAAAGAGAGCGGGGCAGGTGTGCGGTGAGTGGGGATCGAGGAAGCGTGCGTCGGTGCGTGTGGTCTAGGCAGGGAGTAGCTGCAACCGAGTTGGAGCACGGCAGTGCGATGCATCGGTACGTGGTGCAGTCGCTTGCTCGCATGCGCGTAGTTGCAAGTGACAGGGTGAGTGGGATGCACAGCGGCGGCGAGTGTGGTGCGGTTTAGGCTAGGGATTAGGGTTAGGGTTTGGAGGTGGCTGGCTGGGCTTTTGGGCCTGGTTGGCTGCCTCCCAAAAATAATATAAGTTTTATTTATTCAAATATAAGGCTATTGTAATTATTTTTAGACAAACAAAATATCTGGGAAAAGGCCCGAGGTTTTGATTTGAAATGAAGATGGAGGATATTTAGAAAACAAAACTAGGATTTTCGAAAATAGTTTTAGGCAAACCATGCATGATGACATGACGATGCTCAAATGCAATGTGGCATGATGACATGAGCATGCAGTCATGATATGCACAAAATAGAAATAACATGCGATTTTCTAGTAGTGGTTTTACCAGGGTGCTACACCCCATAGAGACGCCTCCAGCTTGCACCTTCACTGAGCCAGTGGATACATCCAACCAGCCCTTTGTTCTAAGCCCTGAAACACTACATAGGGCGGTCGATGCTCAGATTGCGGTGCCTACCCACTTCCCAAAAGGTAAGAATACCAGGAAAAGGAAATCTCGCAGCTCGAGCGAGCCGGTGGCGTCAACTGCGAATCTGATCAGGTTTCAGGATGGGCCACCAAGACCCAAGGGTATTATGTGGAGGATGCATGTGGCAGGTGAGCCCATGCTAACTAGGAAATTGCTTAGGCTCACCACTTCAGAAATGGGGAGTGTGCATGACGGTGTGCTGACGATAGAGAGACGCCTTCTTGCGGAGAAGGATCCCTCGCACCCGGTATTCGTGGTTAAGGTTCCACGAGGCTTGGGCTTCGTTGATAATGTCCCCGTGGATCTGTTCTTCCTACGGTTTGACGACATCTTCAATATGTTCCACCTATATCTGCTGCACTATACCATGGTACGCCTGTTTTCTCTCAGCCTGGCCATTCAGATCATTAGAGAGAACACCCCGGGCATCGCCATAGTGGACCCCTACTACATGCGTGATGGCTGCTTGGGAATCGCCATTGAACAGCGATTCGTGGCCTTGTACCTCCAAGGCATCTTGCTGGCGAACAAGACAAAGGAATACATTCTCGTGCCTTTCTTTCCCGAGTAAGTCATTATTCACTCGCCGGCATAACATGCTTTATTAGATTTTCATCATTCTTTTTCCAACACATTCCGTTTGAATTGTTTTGCGCAGAGATCAACACTGCACACTCATCTGCTTGTCGCCAAAACATTCGCAAGCCACGTATTTTGACTCAGGGAGTCAAGAAAAGAAGAAAAACTATGACAAGATCAAGGAAGTTTTGGATGATGCTCTCACTGGCTATGCCTAAGCGGAAAGAGCCACCTTCGTGCGTAAGAAGCTCAAGTTTGACAGGCACAGTTTCACCCATGCGACGCAATTCCCCTGCGTGAAGCAACCGACAGGCAGTCAGAAGGAAGCCTACTATGCACTCCATCACATGAGGGCCTTCCTACTAGAGCAACATAATTCTACACTGCCAGATCATCTCAAACGATGGGCCGAAGCCAAGGCCAGGATCAATGATTCAGATATTACACAAGAGATGTATCGCATCCAGCAATAGTTTGGGGCAATCATCAGCCGTGATGTCATGACTTAAGGGGGGTCTTCTACGGAGGCAATCCCCCGAATAACTGTGACGTAGTAGATCGCCTAAAGATGCAGGGTGACTATAGGGCGTTCATGACGAAACAAGGCGTCCTCCCGTTCCCTGAGCCGAGCCAGAAGTCTTGATGTGTTGGTCTAGTTGTAGTTCTTTATCCCCACAAGTACTTGTGTGTGTCGACATGTACATGCTACTACTTAGTATTTTTTGCTTACTTTGTTGATAAGTATATCTTTATATGCGACTTTTACTTGTTTTTTCACCCACCATTTAATTATTATTGCCAACTTTTAGATGACGTGGTACGTCGTGTACAAGGGACGGGTTCCCGGAGTCTATGATGATTGGGAAGACTGCCGGAGACAGGTGCACCATTTCAGCGACAATAGCTACAAAGGGTACAGCACTATGGCGGAGGCGGAAGCTAGATACGTGCGCTATCTAGCGGGAGTTAGGACGAGGAACCGGATGAAGACCTACACCTCCGTCGCGGTGATGGTTATCGCCCTTGGTTGTCTGTCCTGCATGTTCCTACTTTAGATGTCTAGGCGAGCTTCCGCGAGCTCTAACTTGGTTGAGACATGTATTCATGTCATCACTAGCTACTTTGTAACTTGATCGAAATAATGTAAGTTATACTGTGTATTTATGTATGTGACTTATCTATATGTATTTGTTTCTATCTTGTCTGTGTATTTATTTCTGTATTGTATATCTGTGTATTTATTTATGTACTGTATATCTTTGTATATCAGTTGTATTGTATATAATCTGTATTGAATATCATCTGTATTGAGTATTTCCTTTTTTTGAAAAGCTCAGCCGTGGCGCACAAATACTTGGTTAGTGGCGCACTACATTAGTAGCGCACGTTGTCAAATACTAGTAGCGCACTATGTCATACGCCATAGGAAAAACAATAGTGGCGCACAAGACAGTGCGCTACCACTAACTCGAGATACCTGTAGCGCACCTGGCAGTGCGCTACGGGCACTTTTTAGCCGTAGCGCAGAAGTCGTGGCGCACCCCTAGTGCGCCACGGAAGGGGAAAACAGGTGTGCCACAGACGTGCGTTTTCCTAGTAGTGGTATACTAAATTAGGCAAAGCCTCAGTAAGATGAATCATCTAGTTTGATCATGAGAATTCAAGCTAGAGTATGATGAAGTATGTAATATGAGTTGTATGGAGTAGTTGAAGGCATAGTAGCTTAACCAAGATAATACAAGAACAAACTTGTATTATGGAGAGTAGTACCATACCTATTCCAGAGGATTGATATCACATGTGATATAGAGAGAACTATAATCTTGCAAGCCTTGGAAGTAGTTGTAAGATGGAATTAAAGGAGTGAATAGATGGAGTTAGTAGAAGCTACATTGATGGATTCATCAAGGGTAGATCGGCAATGGAAGATATATAGATACTAGTATAAGAATGGAGAACGAGTATTTTGAAGTGGCATGACCATGTCATCACATGATGAGGGATATGGAGCCAGGTGACTAGTTCATTTAGACAGATGTGATCTTAGTGAACATATGAGAGATTTAAATAGAGTATATTTAGGAAAGGAATTCCTTAACTATGATCTAAGCTTAGTGAGGTATTAAGGTAGGAGTACCTAAGAAACCTTCAACCAACAGTATATCAAACCAGGATATACCCATGTCTACTTCGTTATTCAAAACTCTAGAATCAAATGGATAGTGGAACCATTTTATATTCTAAGGTAACCATTGAACAATACCTCTTGGACAATTAAAGCTTCCAAGAGATAATTAGAGAACCAGGTGAGCATTTATAGATGGAAGCCTTGTCCACCTTATTGTCTTAAATACTAATAAACACCTAGTCTCATATACTATCAATATCACTTTAGTAAAGTAACATCAATATCTCACTCTAAGATGAGTTATTATCCATGGTCACAAAACATGATAGTAATATGTCTTAGCATTAATTATCATCTATATCTCTAATTGAATATGAGTTATTAAATCCTCTCAAAACCCATGTACCTATATTTGGATAAACCTTAGTATTTCTCTACCAATGATTGTTATTGATTCATAGTGACCTAACCAGGATTGTTCTGTGGTAATCCTAAGCACTACAAAACAAGTAGAATTGGATTTGGTAAAATCACCCAATAAGGAGAACCATGAAACTTAAATCACCCTATCATGAACCACAAGAATTAAAATCTTATAATATATATATATATATAAATCCTTTATGAGGTTAAGTATTAATAAGATTCTGTAAAAATAATTATCCATCTTAAACCATCACCATTACATTCTTTTAGTGGAAGTGAAAGTCATTTTAAAAGATCTTATTATAAAGAGTAAATCTCTAAAACCCTAATCCCTGTTTATATTCTCTAACAAAAATAATCATTTCTATAATCATGATTAGTGTAAATACAAAAAATAGAAGTCCAAGGATACAAATAGATATATAACTATTCAGTACATATTCACAAAGTATCACCAAATAATTTAAACTTTAAATAGATAAATAAATATGAAACAGAATAAAGAAGACAATTAGAAACAGAAAAATATTGAGAGTAGACCAAATCTGGCCCGAGGCCCATTTCCTCACCCCTCTATCTAACGCCCGCAAGCAGCAGCAACCGCCCACACCAGCCCAACAACAACAACCCTAATTTCCTCTCTCTCTCTCACCGACAGGTGGGGCAGCGGATGGACTGTGGGTTGAGTTTGAAAATACGCCAGGGGGTTTTCTGCAAAAAGCGCTTTGTCGTCTTCCTCGCCTCCTGGAAGCAGCAGCGTGTCTGCGCGGCCGCCGTCGATCCTCCGTCGTGCTACGATGCGCGCCGCCGCTTATGGAGGAGGGGATAAGAACGCCCGCACTCTTCTCTATCCTCCCATACCCATATCACCCTATCTTGCACCCTCTCGAGGAAATCCCCTTTGCTCACTGAAACCCTGAGAGTCGTGCGGAATCGAGCTTTACTTTCCGTCGGCCGTCGTGGCCAGCACCGTCGATTCGCCGCCATCGGATCTTTCCGCGCTTCATCGACCACACCATCGGCATCTCGGTGAGCCAATGGTGCTCATGCACCTCTCCATTTGTTCTCTCTCGCTTTGGTTCGTCCCCGCCACGACCATCCGATAGCGCCGCCACTAGCCGTCGTCGTATACGGTGCTCCAGCGACCAAAAACCGGCGGCGCGACTATCAGCCGACTCGTCGTGGCCATCCGCACCTAACCAGATAATCTCCGCAATGCTGCAAAACCCCGATCGACAAATCGATGCACGATCTGGAGGATCGTTCCCTGTTGATGTCAGCATGACATGAAGCTGATGTCATAATCATTTTTTTAATAATATCTATTATTGTTATTTTTCTATAATTGATAAATACCTGGAATGTGACGTGGCCAGTGGCCCACTTGTCTGTGACTCAGGCTAGAGTCAGTATTGGTGTAAAAAGGTCTAACCTGCATATATGTGTGATACATTGCAAATGTATCTATAATTTTTAATGTTCCATGCTTGGTTTTATCTACTTTCTTATGTTTTGTCCACACTTTGGAGTACTTTTCATATGATTATTTGGACTAACCTACTAATAGTTTCAAAAGTGCACAATGTTCTTATTTTACACTTTGATGTATAGGAATTACCAAGAATACAAGTGGAAACCTTGTTGGAGTCAAATTGGGATTTTCCAGAAATCTGTCTCAAAACTCTTTTTGAAGATGGTTACGTTCCTGGTCTAAGACGGCGTCAAAAGAAAAACTCTTCAACTACAAAGTTGTTGAACATTTCGTGGCAAACGTTCTGGACATAAAATTTAGCTGATTCCGAGTCCGGACAGGCCTTTTAGGCCCGATTTACTGCAGCCCAAGATTGGATGACGGGAATCCGAAAAGCTATATAAAGGGAGGAAACCTAATTCGCCCAGGGCACCTCCACCCACGAATTTGCAGCCACCAAAGCCACGGTTTTGCCTCCCCCATGGATCCCATCTCTATGGGGAATGGCTCCCAAGAAGCCATAAAGGAAGGGTGCTAAGGGGCGGTGCTCCCTGTGATACCGGCGGCGGGGAAGGAGTCCTCTGTGCCACCGCCGCTGCCTCTTCACCATCTTCACCGCCATCTCCATCGATCTCCACCGCCATCTCCATCACCATTGCTGATTACCATGATGAGGAGGGAGTAGTTCTCTCTCGAGGCTAAGGGTTCTACCGGTAGCTATGTTTTCATCTCTTTATCTATGCCTGATCTTGTTGTGGTCATGAGCTTTGTAATCTAGTAGATCTACCTTGATACTCAAGTGCTTTATTAGATCGCTGCTCTCCCCATTTGTGTGAAAGTGACAGCATGCACACCATGGTGGCACTTAGGCTAGAGATTACAAATACTTGTTATGAGTTATATTTGGAGTTGGATGTCTTTATGAAATTGTGGTGTTTGTTGGACTCATCTAGTACTCAAGGTGACAGTGTAGGGTTTTCTAGATGGGAAAGACTTACTTTGAGGTGTGTTGTTATAGCCCTACCATCGATTAGAGTGTCTAACCGAAGAGTAGTTAAGAGTAGTATCATGAAGAGAAGATATATTTATGAGAGAGTGTTTACTAGTGAAAGTATGATCCCTAGGCCTTGTTTCTCAGCATTGATACACCGTTTGCATTTAGATCTGTTATATGTTTGCTTGCTTCCATCTTTATTTCAGTTTGCTTTTAGTCTCTTCCACGCCATCAAGTTATCTTCTATCACCGTTACCACTTATAATTATGCATACCACTTGTATTTCACTATCTCTTCGCCGAACTAGTGCACCTATACACCTGACAAGTGTATTGGGTGTGTTGGGAACACAAGAGACTTCTTGTATCTTGATTGCAGGGTTGCTTGAGAGGGGATACCTTTGACCACTTCCTCCCTGAGTTCGATAAACCTTGGGTAATCCACTTAATGGAAAACTTGCTGCTGTTCTAGAAACCTTTGCACTTGGAGGCCCAACAACTGTCTACAAGAATAGAAGTGCGTAGACATCAGTGTGTCATGCTGATGTTAGCATGACCTAATAATAGGATTTGATAATTTAAAATTCAATTAAAAAAAGAATAAAACTTGTAAATTCAATATCTTTTCTTTTATAATTCACAAAAATATATATTATGTATCAAAATGTTCAGAAAAATAAATTCTATAATCTAAACCTATTATTATAATTATTTTCCAAATAAAATAAAATAATTAGTATTAAATAGTAAATACCTTACTAAGGATAAATCTTAAATAAATATATTCTATTATTTAAAAATCCCAAAATAGATATAATATATCAAAAATCTTAGAAAAACAAAATATAGACTTATAAATTTGTTATATACATTTTTCTATCACTTAACTAATATTTATTATTTATTAAGTGTTTATAAAGTGGTAAATCTTATAAAAATCATATCTTATTATTTAAAAATCACAAAAATCCATATAATATATCAAAATGATCAAAAAAATAAAATCTACACCTTGAAAATATCATATTTCATAATTGGAGTAAAATAAAAGGTAAAGGTCTAATAAATCTTATTAAAACCTTTTTCTGTTTTAATTCACTAAAAATATATAACCTTTACTATTGCGTTTACCATTATTTGTTTGAAGTCTAAAATGTAATAACAAGTTCAACTGATGTTTAAGTGAAGTTAACATAGTTCTAACCATTTTAAAATGTATCTACTAAAGTTATCATCTCAAATTATGTTTATCTTAATTTTCCTAAAAAGATTTTTATCAATTATAAACTCAACAAGAATAGTATATTGTTTATCAAAAGGAGTCTATTCACATATAAAATATAAGAATTAATAAGAAAGTAATTCTATTCACTTGTAATTTTTATAAAACACCACCTCATTCAAGCAATATTATTTATATTCTACCTTTGTGGAATGTTAAGCAGTAAACCATCTACAATGGGATGCCTCATTCAAAACATGTAAATCTCCATTAATTTGTTGTGATTGTTTCTCTTTTAATAATCAAGATTAATAAGAAAACCTTGAAATGTTAGCTTTAAGCTTAACTGCTTTTCCTTTGTAAAAGTAATCTTTTCCTCAAAAATTATTCTTTTAAGAAACATTAAAAGTAATCCTTAATGCATTTCTATAAAGGCTCTAATTGATTGATAATCTTGCTTAAGAAATCTTTTAGATATCATGACCCATTTGAGTGCTTTAATATTGTATGCTACTTGTGGTATTTACATACTGTTTCACACACTCTCACAAGCCTTAATAAGAAGCACAAGTGTGAACCTGATATAAAAGTGAAACACATTATAAAGAACCATTCCTAGTATCCGAACCCTAGATCAAATACGATTAGTATGGGGGTTCACGTTTATCAAACTGCATTACATTACTTATGCATAATTGGATCCCGCTTCTTTAAAAATTAGTCCTTACCAGACCAATGACGATATTTACAGAATTTGGATCTTCTATTATCTCGAAGACCGTGAGTGCATAATCTTGCAATCACAAAAGGCAAGTTCACAACTTGCTCATGTACTTTGATTACTTTCTATCAAATGCTTGTAACTCAAATGTTGTCATCACTTGCATTTCAAAAAGGTCAGAAAACACTATTTTCATAATAATATGATTATGGATATTTACCAAGAGGTAATAATCTACTGATACAGTTCTAGTGGTAAAGGAACATAATATCTAGGACTTAACAACCAATGTCGCCAGTGATTCTAGCGCCATATAATACGTGTTAACCATGAGATGTGGAATGGGACGAAGAAGTCAGCTGGATCTTCTTCCTTTCGCATGGACAGATGACCTTATCGTGAGGCTGTTGATTTCTCCTGGAGAATCCAGCACATGGGTGCGATCCCTTAGTTCCCTGTGATATTGGTGTCTAGATTATCTTTGCATAGCTGTCTTGGTGGAAGTTCGCCATAGTTAATGGTGGCTGCCACATAGAGCTGCTTGTAGAGTCTTCGAGAGGTTTCCTGAAGAGTAACCGTGGTAGACCTTCTTGGGGGCTCGTGTCTTCATGCGGGGTCGCGGAGAAGGGCAGTGATTGGCTTGGATCACCTACTGGGCCCCACATCAAGGAATTGTGGACGGGAAAGATCGCCTGGTTGTGCAACAAGGTGTTGATCTCTCATGGGTAAAGCAACGCACCTCTGCAGAGTGTAAGAACTGTGACATGTTACTCCCTATTCCGGGAAGGAGCTACGAACACGGCAAGAAAGGAACCAAGTAAGGTTCTGGTCAACCTGTGAAGGCTGTTGGACATAGTTTTCAGAATAAAAGCAACCTTTAAAGAAATGTTTACAAAAACCTGCATTGCTTACGACCTTTGGTCTGTGGCTATAGAGATAGTGCATCATGCACTCCTTTTTAGTGAACTTGCTGAGTATGCTCGTACTCAACCGTACCTTCTTAACCCTTGCTAGGTTCTAGGCCATTGAAGACGACGCCAACATCAATTTCTGCTCAAGAAACCATCATCGATAGCTCAAGTTCTTCAACAGAGTCAATGAAGTTCTTAAGTAGATAGGAGTAGATTCTCTAGCCATAAAACCTACTTCTATAGAGCATTGCAATAGCAGCAATGGCAAGCCAAATAGTTTAGATACTAGTCTTAGTTACTAGATAGTTCTGAGTTATTATTTCTGGTTCTTCTTTGTAAGAAGTTTATTTCTCTCTCTTTCACCTAGAGTGTTCTCTAGATCTTTTGTAAAGAGTTAAGTTGTAACCTATAGTCATGTCTTGGACCTGCTGTGTTTCTATTGTACCACTCTGAGGGATGTAATACTAGTGAACAGTGTTTCATTGGTGTTATGTCAATGACTATAGTGTACTCCATCATGCAGTGGTATGCTGGGTCATCGCATTTTTGGCATAGGAAAAATGCGTTCTTGGCATAGGAAAAATGCGATGACCGAGCATACCACTCATGATGTAGTACACTATAGTCATTGACATAACACCAATGAAACACTGTTCACTAGTATTACATCCCTCAGAGTGGTACAACAGAAACACAGCAGGTCCAAGACATGACTATAGGTTACAACTCAACTCTTTACAAAAGATCTAGAGAACACTTTAGGTGAAAGAGAGAGAAATAAACTTCTTACAAAGAAGAACCAGAAATAATAACTCAGAACTATCTAGTAACTAAGACTAGTATCTAAACTATTTGGCTTGCCATTGCTGCTATTGCAATGCTCTATAGAAGTAGTTTTTATGGCTAGAGAATCTACTCCTATCTACTTAAGAACTTCATTGACTCTGTTGAAGAACTTGAGCTATCGATGATTGGTTCTTGAGCAGAAATTGATGTTGGTGTCATCTTCAATGGCTTAGAACCTAGCAAGGGTTAAGAAGGTACGGTTGAGTACGAGCATACTCAGCAAGTTCACTAAAAAGGAGTGTATGATGCACTATCTCTACAGCCACAGACCAAAGGTCGTAGGCAATGTAGGTTTTTGTAGACATTTCATTAAAGGTTGCTTTTATTCTGAAAACTATGTCCGACAGCCTTCACAGGTTGACCAGAACCTTACTGGGTTCCTTTCTTGCCGCGTTCGTAGCTCCTTCCTAGAATAGGGAGTAACATGTCACAGTTCTTACACTCTGCAGAGGTGTGTTGCTTTACCCATGAGAGATCAACACCTTGTTGCACAACCAGGCAATCTTTCCCGTCCACAATTCCTTGATTTGGGGCCCAGTAGGTGATCCAAGCCAATCGCTGCCCTTCTCCGTGACCCCGCATGAAGACACGAGCCCCCAAGAAGGTCTACCACGGTTACTCTTCGGGAAACCTCTCGAAGACTCTGTAAGTAGCTCTGTGTGGCAGCCACCATTAACTATGGCAAACTTCCACCAAGACAGCTATACACAGATAATCCAGACACCAATATCACGGGGAACTAAGGGGTCCCACCCATGTGCTGGATTCTCCAGGAGAAATCAACAGCCTAACGATAAGGTCATCCGTCCATGCGAAAGGAAGAAGATCCAGCTGACTTCTTCGTCCCATTCCAGATCTCATGATTAACACGTATTATATGGCGCTAGAATCACTGGCGACATTGGTTGTTAAGTCCTAGATATTATGTTCCTTTACCACTAGAACTGTATCAGTAGATTATTACCTCTTGGTAAATAATCCATAATCATATTATGATGAAAATAGTGTTTTCTAACCTTTTTGAAATGCAGGTGATGACAACATTTGAGTTACAAGCATTTGATAGAAAGTAATCAAAGGACATGAACAAGTTGTGAACTTGCCTTTTGTGATTGCAAGATTATGCACTCACGGTCTTCGAGATAATAGAAGATCCAAATTCTGTAAATATCATCATTGGTCTGGTAAGGACTAATTTTTAAAGAAGTAGGATCCAATTATGCATAAGTAATGTAATGCAGTTTGATAAACGTGAACCCCCATACTAATCATATTGGATCTAGTGTTCGGATACTAGGAATGGTTCTTTAGAATGTGTTTCACTTTTATATCAGGTTCACACTTGTGCTTCTTATTAAGGCTTGTGAGAGTGTGTGAAACAATATGTAAATACAACAAGTAGCATACAATATTAAAGCACTCAAATGGGTCATGATATCTAAAAGATTGCAGCAAGTGGCCCAATCCTTTCTTTAGCAAAGGACAAGCCAATTGTATTACTTAAGATGACCAAACGTTCTCAAGGACACATGGGAATATTGTCAAGTGCTTTCGCTTCATATAGTTGATTAATCTTCTTTGGTTAGATAAGTGTTGTGTGGGTGAACCTATGCGAATGTACTGACCTTCCTAGGACTAATACATACTTGTGATTATACCCCTTTCAAGCATCCTCAACTACAAGAAAGTAATTAAGATAAAAACCTGACCACAGCCTTAAACTTTGAGATCCTACACTCCCTTATGCAAAGGTTTCCTAACGGGGGTTCAGGTTTCTGTCACTCCGACAACCCCACAATTAGTAGCCAAATACACAATGCATTCCCCTAGGCCCATAAAGGTGAAGTATCATGTAGTCAACGTTCACATGACACCACTAGAAGAATAGCACCACAACTTAAATATCAAACCATCAAATCTTTCTCAACACAATTCCACTACTAACAACATGACTTCTCCCATGTCCTCAAGAACTAAACGAACTACTCACGAGACATCATGTGGATCAATATCAGAGATGAAATAATGATAAGTAAGAATATGAACATGAACAATAATTCAATGGTTCCAATCAATAGCATCAACTATAACAAGTAATCAATACCAGGAAAGTTTCGCCTAAGAACTATGCAAGATTCAACCAAATTGTGACAGTGGTACGGAGTGGTGGTGATGGTGCTAGTGGAGACGATGATGATGATGATGATGATGATGATCCCAATGAAGTCTAGCTTGATGACGGTGTTGATGGCGACGATCTCCCCTCTGGGGGGAGGTATTTCCCCGGCATAATTCTGCTTGTCAGAGAGATCATTCTCTCTCTGTAGTTTCCGCCCTGCAGAGGCGTCGGAACTTTTCTGTGTTTGCTCCTCGAGTCTTATGGATTCGAGGGGATTATATACGCCAAAGGGCGATGCTGGAGGTGGCCAGGGTGGCCACACCACCTGGTGGTGCGGCTAGGGGTGGCCTGCGCTAGGGGGTGGTGTGGGCCCCCTTGGGCCCATCTCCACTTCCCCTTCTAGCGTCCTTCGTCTTCTGGAAAAATAGGATTTTCCATATATTTTTTGGGATTTTCTGATCTTTGCGAATTTTGCACCTGGACAGTGCCTTTTCCTTCAGAATCCTGACTTCAGTGGTTCATCCTCCGAAAGTCATCAACCATGCATAAATAGATGAAATATCATAAGTATCATCTCTTAATATGAAATATATCAATGAATAATAGTAGATTATGATATAGAATAGTGATACAAAATGGACGTATCAACTCCCCCCAATGTTAGACCTCACTTGTCCCCAAGCAAAAACTAAGCTCAATAAACATGACCACATGTTTATGGGCTGAAGTTTCGATAAAAAGAATACGGACAAGAAGCATCACATTCAATACACAAATCATAATAGAAAACAACTCACTATTATATAACTTAACTTGCAATGAGTAAAGGAAACACAATAAAGATACACACGGTAAATCATAATTGGTGATGGCAAACTGTGTTCTTGGTTTAAGAACGGTAAACAATTTGCAGGAATTCAAAGATATTGGGGTTTTCAATGATAGCTTTGAAATTAATATTCACGCAGATAAGAGCATTGTGCAAAACAAGGAGAATAAGAAACATGATTGAATAGATCATCATATGAATGGTTGAAACACAAAAACTCAAATGCTTGATTAAGATAGAAAGGAATAGGTTTACTGACTCAACAAAAAGTAAAAGATAGGCCCTTTGTCGAGGGAAGCAGGGATTTCAAGTTTCATAAAGAGGTTCCAAAAATTATGGTACTTATTAGCTTTCAACTCTCATTTCCCCTATCATAAGCATCTTTAGGTGATTAAGGTTAAAGTGAACAAATATGAGGATAGGCTTGACAAGTTATAAGTCGAAAATCTCATGCCCCTTGCCTACGAGTACCGAACCTCATGCTACTCAACTTTAGTCATGAGTAAGTTCTTGTCATTGTAAGTACATGCGTATCATGGAGAACCGCCAACGGGGTACCCCTTGCCCCATGATACAGGAGCTATCCCATATCAAAATGACAAGGCAACAGATAATGAGCATCTCAGCGATCTTTTTATTTGCTATTTGCATAGGTTTTTATTGAGGATGCTTCATAGAGTGATCATTATGGTTATGCTGCAAGTTTCCACCATGAATAGGCATGGCTTAGGCTAGCCACCCAGGCGTTTATCTAACACACATACAAACTCCATGAGCTTACAAGCTCCCCTTTTATTTCACACCATCGGGATCCATAAACAAAAGAATCATGGTATCAACTGAATAATAAGTGCAATGTTGAAAGCGTTCCCCATGTTACATGGTTCTGCTAATTCTCAACTTATAAAGTGCAAGCATATACGCAACATAGATGGACACAATGGTTCAAGTTTATTAAGTGCAAGAAAGCAAAGTGTGCCAGCAAGTTTGTGAGAGCTTGAATCACTAGTTTTCACATAACAAGTTTAATTTGGAAGGTAGATAAAAACATGAATTTACTTGGAATATCAATAATGATAATGGGCAGATATAGTGGACGCAAATGGTATAGGTTTTAGTTTTAGGATTAGATGCACAAGAAGTATTTCCTCTCAGAACAGGTTTTTGGCTAGCAAGGCTGGGTAGCAAGCATAAGAATTGAAGGAAACAAACAAACATACAAGTGGTAGAAAAATCATGCAATCTTCCTTGGAAACGCAAAAGGTCTTAACTAGAGAATACTAAGATTATGAGCCAAACAAGAAAGAAAGATAATGAAATTATATGTCTAAAAGTACTTTTCTCTTTTCCATCCAATCCTCAAATAGTGTTAATACTGACCAGAGCTAGGTTTGCCAAAACCAACTAAATTTACTTAATGATCCCAAGGTGATACCAATACTAACAAAAAGATCAATCATATAACATAAGTTGCAAACTAAAATAAGTTGTGCAAAAAGTAAATGATAGAACTTCTCATTAATATTCCATAACGGCAACTCACACCAAGGGATACATAGATATCTAACTAGAGGGGTGATACTTCCACAATGCAAACCATCCTTTATGATAACTTATCTATTCATGATATGACTCTACTAGAAAGGTAAAAACATGAAAGATAATGATGTGATACCGCGGCACTCCCCCAAGCTTGGAACAAACCAAGGGGATGCCAAAAACTGAAGATGAATTACTCCTTCGGTGGTGGTGGTGTTCTCTTGATAAGCTTTTCAATCAATTTCTTCAAGTACTCAATCTTGAAGGTGAGAGTACGAATCAACTCCAAATTTTTCTCAATGCGATTCATGATCATGTTGGGCTGGGAATCCCAGACCTTGTGATTTCCCCACCCTTCCTCCTTGAAGTATTCTTTTCCTGCATGGTTAGAATGAGGCAAATCCCAATTGGAGGGTAATTTTTCCATGGGCATCTTTTGGAACTGCTGCTCATGTATAAGGGTACATAAGGGATTCTTGTCACGTGGAGGAAGTGATCGTGGAGCTCTAGTGGACATCCGTGTAGTCCTTTTGAGCTTGATAGGATGTGTCATCACTCCAATGCTTGCAATGGTGGTGCTGGTGCACATATGCTGGTCTTCCTTCACTTCCTCTTCAACTTGATCCTTGATCTCCTACTCCTGCTTGGGGTCTTGGAGATCATCTCCCATAGGCTTATTGCCCTTATCATTGGCGGATACCATCGTGCTTCTAAACTTGAGATTAGCTCCTGACGGAAACAGATCGAAATGAAAACACGACGAGAACACGATATACGAATCTCGAGGGATCCGAGGGATTATATATTACAAAGTTTAACAAGAAAAGAAAGGTACTAGGAGAAAACGGGTCGGAGACGGTCTCTAGGGTGGCCAACCCCCTAGTGGCGCGGTCAGGTGGGCCCACGCCATGGGGTGGTGTGAGCCCCCCGGCTTCGTTTCCGTCCCCCTTTCGACTCATTATCTTCCACGTTAGATAACAACTGCAAAAATATAAATTGAAAGGTTTTTCATGGACCTTTTCTTACCAGAACTGTTAACTATTCGAAAACAGGTTCTGTAGGTTTCTGAATTTGGTCTTTGATAAATTTTCCGGAGTCACCACTTGAATAACATCAATGTATTCATTGTAAGAATCTCTAGCAATATAGTGCTTGAGTCTTTTAACCATTCACCATCTCATTACACCATTCTCTCCCAACGCTTGGAAATTTCTTTCATACAAAATATTACACAATGTTTATTAGCAACATTAGTGCATGCAAAAAAATTAAACCTTTAGGTTCAATTTCAATTGAAATCCATAAAAACATAATCTACTCAAGCAACACCTTTCTAAAACGCAAAAATAATTCAAAAGGGAAACCAATTTAAGAGGCAAATGTAGAAATGGCAGAAATCTATAAAAACTGACTGGGGCATAAATCAAAAAGTAAAGATCAATTTTTTCGAAAATCTTATTCTGCTCAAATAAAATAGTGCAAGACTAACTAAAGTTAAATAATAGCCTAGGGCATGCACACAAAAAATTACAGATCAGTACGACGTTCTGAGATTTTCCACGATTTTTTTAAAGTGACATACAAAAAATCTGTTTCGAGATAGCAACTTCCCCAAATCTTACTTATCTCTCATTAGAGGTTGATCTTGACACAAAAACCAAAAAAAAGGATAAGGAGAGGTTGTTGCAGAAGCCATAACTTCCAAGACACGAATGAACAAAAATAAACTGAAAGCAAAAATATATTGGGTTGTCTCCCAAAAAGCTCTTTCTTTATAGCCATTAAGGTGGGCATGATAATTTCAATGATGCTCACATAAGAATATGGATTAAAGTAAAATAGAGCATCAAGAAGCAAATATAAACATATTTAAGTCTAACCCACTTCCTATGCAAGGGAATTTTGTAAGAAAATAAATTATTGAGACCAGAGGCTACCAGCATAGGAAGGCAAAACAAGTGCAACATAAAGACTTTCAGCATATAGCAAGGAAACTTAATATTATTGAGATACATAAAAACACTTTTCCCTCTCTGATAATAACTTTCAGCATCATGAATAAATTTAACGTTATAACTATCACATGAACCATAGTAGCAATGATCACTTATTCTAACAGAAAACACATGGACACTAGCTCTCCTAATACTACTATGTGAAACATATTAGAAGTATCGTTACAAAGGATAATGTGTCCATCTTCTAAATATTTAGTGACAAAGTCTTTCACATTTGCTACTGCAGGTTCAACATCTATTTGTTCATCAGGTTCCACAACTTTATTTGTACTTTCGTTAACCATACTAGCTATCACAGAATATTCCTTTACCTTAATAGGGAAATGTATTTTCTCGATGTAAGGTTCAGGTAAAATACAATTAGCAGTATAAACTTCAGTATTTCTAGCAGGAACACATTTAACACTATCTTTATATGGCTCATGATACTTGTTCCATTTCTTTTTAGGAATTTCAATTTAAGAGGAAATGGCCTTAAAACAATTTGTAATACTTTGAGAATCAAGACCATAAGCAACATTGTTGGGAATATGCCCTAGAGGCAATCATGTATGATGTTATTCCCATTGTATTCATAAGGTTATTGTCCATGTATGAACTACTGATATGTATCATTGAATATGTGATTCGATTGTGGAACTGCATATTCATGTTGTTCATACTAATTGTCCTTGGTCGTTGAGTTTATGTTGGACACACAACTTAGACTAATGTGAAAGTCGGCAGATGACTCGGTTCCACTTGTCATGGGCATGGAGATGCTATTCCGACTTACACAGATTCGACTAAAGAGTTTAGCGAGTCGTACTGACCCATATTGAGATGCAACGAACAAGTCGTCATTTGCATGTCTCAATCAATGTAATCCTTAGACCTGAGGTTATTGCACAATCCGAGTTGAGGATCACCGACTTAGGTTTTGTCAAACGTTGTTCCGTCACTAGGCAGTTATAAAGGCGGAGTTTGGGTCGACTGAGAATCAAGCTGCATGATGTGAATAACCAAGACGGGATTTTGCCCCTCCATCTAGAGAGATATTCTCTGGGCCCTCTCAGAAGATATGATTTGGAAAGCATGGCCATGCGCGTCTCGGTTAAGTGTTAACCGAGGCAACCGACTAAGAGTTAGTCGGACGAATCACTTTTCTCGGATCAAGAAAGAGAGCCGGACTATTTAAGGGATGATGATCATTCGCCTATAATCTGACAAGGTATATCGTGAGGCAAAAGGGACTTAGACGAAAGTCGCATTGGGAGGGTAAGTCTTCATGACTCTTTGGTACTTGGGAGTCAGCACGTTCTGCTAGGAGCTGCTACCGACTGATCGATCACGAGTGAGACTCGGAATTTTGTCCGAGTTACCATGAGCCTATCGGGTCACACACTTAAGAGCAGGAGCAAGCTTGGGTTAGACCCAAACAGGAAATATGTTTGAGTTGGACCCAAATAGAGACATGGACTTAGTCAGCGAGTTGGACTCATAGTGACTAATATAGGCCTTTTAGTGAATGGGCCACAAGTGAGTGGAGCCTACTTTCACTCCGTATATAAGCTGGGGCACATGTGCTTAGAGAAAACGGCTAGGTCACTCCATGTGTTGGAAACCCTAGCCCCAGTCCATCTTATCACCGCTGTACCGGACCTATCAGTTAACCGCCGGGGCTCCTCCTCGTACGTGTGGATACTGGCGAAGGTGTTGTACGTTCAGCACTTCGACGATCGTGGAACAGGAACAGATCGTGAGGACTACACTGCATCAAGCAACGTGCTTCATCGATTCCACAACAGCACGTCTAGTGGTAACCCTCGTGGCCTTCTACCTGAGCTGGATCTTGGGATCACCGCGTAGGGAAAAAGTTTTGTTTGTCTTTGCGTGGCCCAACAAACACTAATATTATGAAAGTCATTAGTTTCCATAAAAGATTTAATGCATTCATAATCATAATTTATACCTGACTTCCTTCCTTTATCATTCTCCCATGCTTTAGCATTGTCTTGAATACGGTCTAGAAGATCCCATTTAGCTTCTTCTTTCATACGTGCAAATGAACTAGCATAAGAAGCATCCAATAAGTCCTTATCATGAAGAGAAAGCCTTGCATAAAAGTTATTGATAATAATATTATTAGGGAGCTCATGAATGGGACATTTGAGCATTAGTAAATTCAATATCCCCCAAGATTGGGCGGTACTCTCTACATCACGAGGACAAAAGTTATATATTTGATTCCGATCTTTATGAATCTCACTAGGAGGATAAAACTTGGAATAAAAGAGAGGTACAATTTCCTCCCGTTCGAGAGATTGGCCATTCTTCAGCAGCTTAAACCATTCCTCATCTCTGCCTTTCAATGATAACGAGAATAACTTCCTCTTAACTTGATCTGTTGTAATACCTGCACACTTAAACAATCCACATAATTCATGTATAAAGAGCAAATGATCACCGGGATGGACAGTTCCATCTCCAAAATACTAGTTATCCATAACACGATCAATAATTTTTGTAGCTATCTTAAAAGTATCATTTTCAGCAGGTGGTGGTTCATCTACTACCTTACCAGTGGTAGTAGCATTATGAAATAAGCAACTAAGTGAATTATCCATATTGAAATAAAGTAACTAACATAAATAAACAATACTCATAGTAGAATTTTCCTTTACCAGTTACACTCTTCAATAGTGCTTCACTCCCTGGCAACGGAGCTAGAAAGTAGTGTTGATGACCCACAAGTATAGGGGGTGTATCGCAGTATTTTCGATAAGTAAGAGTGTCGAACCCAACGAGGAGCAGAAGGTGTTGACAAGTGGTATGGATCAGGAATTCTCTGTAAATACTTAGCAAAAGGATTTTTAGGGGTTTTTGATAATACAGATAAATAAAGTACAAGTAAATAAAAGACAATAATAATAATTGCAGCAAGTTGCCCAATCCTTTCTTTAGGAAAGGACAAGCCGGTTGTATTACTTAAGATGACCAAACGTTGTAAAGGACACATGGGAATATTGTCAAGTGCTTTACCTTCATATAGTAGATTAATCTTCTTTGGTTAGATAAGTGTTGTGTGGGTGAACCTATGCTAATGTACTGACCTTCCTAGGACTAATACATACTTGTGATTATACCCCTTGCAAGCATCCACAACTACAAGAAAGTAATTAAGATAAAAACCTAACCACAACCTTAAACTTTGAGATCCTACACTCCCTTATGCAAAGGTTTCCTAACGGGGTTCAGGTTTCTGTCACTCTAACAACCTATGAACACCTAGATTTTTAATCCCAGATGCCTGTTATGCCATACCTGACAATCCCAGGATTACCATTTTTGCGAGACATAACAGAATTGGTACCACAATACATCATCCAATACAAACCATAATAAGGTCTTACAAATAAAGGATCTCATGATCCAGTCTTAATACAAATCAAGCAGCGGAAAATAAACCTAGTAGGGGCTCCATCTTTAGAGTCACAGGCAATGCTGACGATGGGAGATGATCCTAGTTGTTGTAGACCTCCTGTTGTCCATCATCCTGGTAGTCCTCCTTATACTCTAGCCACGGGAATAGCTAGGGACAAAGCCATGAGTACTCTTTAAGTACTCGCAAACTATCACTAACACGTAAGGTAGTTCTAGTAGGAATCTTAAGCTCTAGGTTTATTTGGAAAAAGCCAGATTTATCTAAAATTGAGTTTAGAAGTAAAGAAAACTAAGTTAATGTTCTAAATCACTTAAGTGGGAACTTAGTTTTCATGTTCACAACCCTGTTGTGGTCAAGTAAAAGTCATAGTTCAATTCACGAGTCATTTTGAAAACATCTGACGATGGAATAGTATGGCCACTCTAACTGTCCATGACCGCGGATGCGGCTATTCAAATAGTTTGACCCTCTATAGAGGTGGTACACTTTCACCAAAAAATTCGATACATCCGTCAGGGATAACCCTGAATCATCATACTTAGTATGCGGATAATCAATCATAACCTTTCAATTACACACTCTAGTATAGGCACTTCCCCTATGAGCTAGGCCTCCCAGCCATGGCCATCTGCCATCCTGGGCACTACATAGGTGGACATTCACACTCACGGGGTAGCCTTAGCTCAACCTCTTCCGGCTAAGCCTTACCCAATTCAGGTATTGTGGTTGTATGGTAAAATTGGAATGGTATCGCATCTGAACCCAACCATCAGTTTTATAAAGGGCTAAGGCTCATGCCTCAACATTTTCATCATCAAATCCTTTGTGTTTCTCAACACATGTCAAAATATTTCAATAGAATGAATCATCATTCCAAGGTTTCCATAATCATTTTCACCAAGTATTCCCATCTAAAGTGATCAACTTTTATGCTTAGCACTAGCCAGTAAGGTTGAGGGTATTCACTAATGAGGGGTGCTAATCAAGTGTAACTATCCAACTCTAGTGTTATGCCTTTTGATGATATCTAAGTATAACTAGTTAGGCCTAGTTTTATACTCTTTATGGTATCTAAACTATTCTTCCAATACTCACAAAGCACTAACTAAAAGTAAAGAACTTTGGTAAAGTAAAAGAATAAAGCTTGCAAGTAAAACATGGGATTGGTATAATCAAGGTTGCATAACCAAGCATGCCTAATGCATCTTGCATAGGTTATCAAGTTTGCAAGGGTTAACTTCCATAGTTCTAGCTTGCATCGTGATGGCTTGCATAGTTAACTTGTAGTGTTAGGCTTTCCTTGAGTAGTGAAGTGATTGAAGTTCTCCTCTTCTTCTTCTTGGTAGTACTCCTCCTCCTCGTATCCCGGGTCGGTACTATCGTCTATAAATGAATACGAGGTACACAATCACCAAACAATACTTAACTACTTCTATTTAGCACACTAAGGCTCACACTTGATGATCTAGCATCATCACAAACATCACATGAAATAAAGACTAAATCTTGTTTATCTTATTTTAGAAAAGTAATTTCTATGCATTGAAAATACTTAAGATTTTAAAATATGGGATCATGTTGACACATGTCATCACCACATATTCTAATACATGGGAATGTGATTTAAAGTGGTGGTCATAATTTATAAAGTTTAAGATTATCATTTAATAGAATTAAAGTGACTAGAAATTCCTACATAGCATTCTTTTGGTACTAGTCCAATGTAACTGCATGTAAACCTAAATATTTTTACATATTAAGATAGATATTTTCAAATGTGATTTTTGAGAGTTGGAATCAACTCAAAATCATTTATGATTGATTTTTGAAAAATGCTTGAAGTTGGAAAAGTCTCTGTCTTGTTATTTTTACTATAGGTGATCTCTAACTCCAAATGGTTTGAATCCAACGGGCATCGATAGATATTTTGAATACCTTTCTAACATAATTGGAAGCATGAAATTTAGTTCCGTGAATCTCTTTTAATTGATTTTTCAATCTACTGACAGAATCTGGTTTTAATTAAAATGGAAAAGAACTATTTGAAATCACTAGGCTTTGTGCGGGAAACTAAACGGGCTGGTCCAACTGCACTGCGCTGGCGCAGCGGGCTGCTGATAGGGGGTCCCACTAGTCAGTGGCTCATCTAACCTGAAACGGTATGTTTCAATCTAAGCCCTACGATTAGAATGCGATCTAACGACTGAGGTTCATCTCCTACATCGAACAGGTCAGGCGAGAACTGAACCCTAACGTGGTGGTGGGGGTCGTGTGAGGCTCACCAGGGCTCCAGCTAGGGTCGGCGATGGGGTGAATGACGTGGTACACGACGGCGGTTTGAACGATGGTCACGACGGCTCCTGGGACGGCTCAAATCAACAGCTCCTGTTCTCCTCTGCAGCGGCGGACTCCGGCCTAATTCCAGCGATGCGGTGCCAGCCTTTCTCTAGGGAGAGGTGTGGGCAGTTCTGTGAGGAGTGGGGAGTGAGATGGTGTGGTGAATTGAGGCGGGGGTGGCCTCTATTTATACACCGACGAGAGGGACATTGTGGCATGGGCTGGCTCCTCCGGAGACAGCGGTACAACGAGCTATTGGCGTGGCTGAGGGTAGGGGCGACGCGGTGTTTCCTGGCGGTCGTCACAGGCTTAATGGCGCAGCACGGGGCGGTCGAGAATGGTCAGGCATGGGCGGTGCTCTGCGCAGCACGGGGCGGTTTGAACTATCGATGTTTGAGACAACGCACGGGGGCTACGGGTCGCGCGGCGGTGAATGGGGATGTCTGCGAGCTAGATATAGTCATGGCGAGTGTGTGCATGCGCGGAGAGGGCGAGGCACGGCGTGTGAGATCTGGTCGGCTGTGGCGCTCTGGCGTGCTCTCGGCATGGCGCAGAGAAAGTGGGCGCGGCGGTTTTCTGGTGGTCCATGGGTTGCCTGCGATCGAGGGCTGGACAGGGGGTGGCGGTGGACAATGGCCTGCCTCCTGGAAATCATGGATGAGGGCGGCGCGGTCTGTGGCGAGCTGTCTATGGTCGGTCGGCGCGGTGAGCGTCAAGCGGCACTGCACTAGCGCAATGACAAAGGAGGGAGGCCGTCCACTGTGCTGCTAGGTGCTGGGGGAGATAGGTGAGTGAAATGGGGGCAAATGGTCGAGTGATCACTGCTCCAAATAGTAGAGTTAGGCAGGGTTTAATCTGTGTCTGCAATGTGTTCAACCAAATGGCCGCAAGAATTGAAATTTGAAATTTTTGAATGAAATTTGGAGAGTGATCTAATCTTATGCTTGGTAGTCTCTGGTTGCTTGGAAAAGTCATGGTGAATTGATTTGAGTGGTTTTTGAAAAATTGTGATTTTAGTACATGAACTTGATTCAATTTTGAACTGTCGTTTAAATAGATTTAAAAATAGTTTCTGTGAGTTTGTAAAGTGGGCTTGGTTTCATTTTTACTTGGTCTAGCAAGGGGTGAAAATAAATGGAAATGTTTCTATTAGAAATTCTGTACTAGGAACACTCAAAGTGTCCTAGTGGTTGATTTTGGTCAAAATGACCATTTGCTTATTTGATTTATATTTGATTTCTTTTTTTGGATTTTGTTTGTAATTGGCCTAGATTATGTTGTATTCATCTTTAAACCATTTCTTATCATTTGTAGCGATAAAACATGGCAATTACACTCAATCCTATACCAATGCAAATCACACATACACTCATATTAGATTTAATAATAAAAGTTTTTGTTAACTCTAAACTTGGGTGATTAGAACTTGATAATCTTGATTAATATTTTTGGGGTGTTACACAACCCCATGATTAGTATGCAAATACACAATGCATTCCCCTAGGCCCATAAAGGTGAAGTATCATGTAGTCGATGTTCACATGACACCACTAGAAGAATAGCACCACAACTTAAATATCAAACCATTAAATCTTTCTCAACACAATTCCACTACTAACAACATGACTTCTCCCATGTCCTCAAGAACTAATCGAACTACTCACGAGACATCATGTGGACCAAGATCAAAGAAGAAATAATGATAAGTAACAACCTGAACATGAATAATAATTCAATGGTTCCACTCAATAACATCAACTACAACAAGTAATCAATACCGGGAAAGTTTCCCCTAAGAACTATGCAAGATTCAACCAAATTTTTACAGAGGTATGGAGTGGTGGTGATGGTGTTGGCGGAGATGATGGTGGAGATGATGATGATGATCCCGATGAAGTCTAGCTTGATGACGTGTTGATGGCAACAATTTCCCCTCTCCAGGGAGGAATTTCCCCGGCAGAATTCTACCTGCCAGAGAGATCTTTCTCTCTCTATAGTTTCCACCCCGAAGAAGCAATGAAACCTTTATGTGGTTGCTCCTCAAGTCTTAGGCTTTCGAGGGGATTATATACGCCAAAGGGCGATGCTGGAGGTGGGCCGGGTGGCCACACCACCTGGTGTGGCGCGGCCAGGGGTGGCCCGCGCCAGGGGGTGGTGTGGGCCCCCTGTGGCCCATCTCCACTTCCCCTTGTGGCCTCCTTCGTCTTCTGGAAAAATAGGAATTTCCGTATATTTTATGGGATTTTCTGATCTTCACCAGTTTTGCACCTGGACTGTGCCTTTTCCATTAGAATCCTGACTTCACTGGTTCATCCTCCAAAAGTCATCAACCATGCATAAATAGATTAAATATCATAAGTATCATCTCTTAATATGAAATATATCAATGAATAATAGTAGATTAAGATATATAATAGTGATGCAAAATGGACATATCAAACCCTTCTGGTTTTCTCTCTTTCTATTCTTCGGTGATTCTGACAATACCAAAAAGATCTCTGAGCGTTATCAAGCCCTTAAGCGTGATACCCCATGGTTCAGGAACACTCCATACATGGTCGAGATCCCTCTCGTACCGATAATCATCAGCGGGACCTAGATGCCCATGATGACCCCTGCGCATTCCATGAAATCTTTGTCGTTGAACCATGAACGTAGTATGTTATTCCTTTTGTTTGTTCGATACTTGCATTCTCCGAGATCTGATCAATGACATCACCATGTCATGTTAAATCTTGTTACCGACAAATGCTACTTAACTCGTTCCGACAAGTGATATCCCTGTGACCTAGTCACACGATGCGCAACTGTTGGATAGAACTTCTCCGAGTGGGTCCTTGAGTATCTCTCCGTCAGGCGGATGGACAAATACCTCTCTTGACACATAGGCCTCTACATGCCCCTTTGAATACCTGAATACACCTTTATGTTCACCATTTCTTCGAGTGATGTTTGATGTTATCTAGGCAATCTCGGTTGACAAATTGATATGGTCTCACGATCTGAGGAATAAGACACTACATTTCCTAATCATTGCATCTTGAACTTTGTGACATGATCGTATCATGATTTTTAGATTGGGTATGTTCATCATCTCATTCTCCATTGTCAACCGACAAAAATGCCACATGATCAGGAAACCTTGATCATCCGTTGACCAATGAACCAGTGACTAGAGATTCATCAAGAACTACTACTTGTTTACATATCACATGTGTATTGACGTTTCCTTTTAATAAAGTTATAGCATGATATAAAACTTAATTATAAACTTTATAAAATATGATAATAATCCATATTATTATTTGTCTCCAGGGCATATTTCCAACAAGAATTTCCACCTGCATGGAGGGCTAGGACATGAAGTTGGTCATCACGGGCGTCCCCGTCCGTATGAATTCGGTAAGGGCATCCTCACTGTGTGACCCATTCTATACATCTAAATCATTCGACTTATTACGTTTGTATCAGTCCGTTAAAAGAATTTGGGTCATGGTTCGACCTGCCAGGCCAGTGCTTGTAGCGACATGACCCATTCGGTTTGCACTAGCCAGGTTGCCTATGGGCATATAAATTTCACCATCATATTTACAACAAAACGAGAAAACTTGAATAAAATATAAATTAAGTAAATATAGTTCATAAAAAATACAAATAGTTCACAACCATGTAGCTTCACACAAACAAGCAAAACATAATATGCAAATGATGTATAACTGATAAAAGAATTTGACTAGGCTTGTTGGTTTCCTACATGAGTCCACATATGTTCAATCAAATCGGCTTGAAGCTGGTCATGAGTGATCCTGTCAACACCTGGATTTTTAATCCTAGATGCTTGTTATGCCATACATCGCAATCCCAGGATTACCATTTTTGCGAGACATAACAGATTGGATATCACAGTACATCATCCATTACAAACCATAATAAGGTCTTACAAAAAAATAAAGGATCTCATGATCCAGTCTTAGTACAATCAAGCAGCGGAATAAATAGAGTAGCGGTGGGGTTCATCATCAAAGTCACGGGCAATGCTGACGATGGGAGATAGTCCTAGTTATCATAGCCGTCCTGTTGTCCTTCATCTTGGTAGTCTCGTTCATAGTATGGCCATAGGAATAGCCAGGGACAAAAGCCATGAGTACTCTTTAAGTACTCGCAAACTACCACTAACAAGCAAGGTGGTTCTAATAGGAATGCTAACTCTAAGTTATTTGTAAAGTTAAGTTTGAAACCTAAGCTGATTTCTGAAACACAGAAAGATAAAAGACGTTTGAAAAACACTTACATGGGAACTTAATCATCATAGTCACAACTCTGTTGTGGTCAAGTCATGTCACAATTCATTTCATAAGTTGTTTTGGAAACATCTGACAGCGGAACAGTATGGCCACTCCAACTATCCATAACCGCGAATGCGGCTATTCGAATAGTTTGACACTCTGCAGAGGTGGTACACTTTTACCACAAGATTCGACACATCTGTCAGGGATAACCTTGAATCATCATACTTAGTATGCAGATAATCAAACATAACCTTTTCTTTACACACTCTAGTATAAGCACCTCTCCTATGAGTATGGCCTCCCAACCATGACCATCTGTCATCTTGGGCACTACATAGGTGGACAACATTGAGAGGTAGCCTCAGCTCAAACCTCTCCTGCGACGGAACTAATACTAATGCATATAAACTTCTAGCTAAGCCTTACCCAATTTAGGTATTGTGGTTGTACGGTAAAATTTGAATGGTATCGCATCTGAACCCAACCATCAGTTTTATAAAAGGGCTAAGGCTCATGCCTCAACATTTTCATCATCATCATAAACCATTTGTGTTTCCCAACACATGTCAAAACATCTCAATGGAAGGATTCATCATTCCAAGGTTTTCATAAGTCATTTTCACCAAGTATTTCCATCTAAAGTGAGTCAAGTTTTGGGTTTAGCTCTAAACTACTAAGTTAAGAGTGTTCACTAATGTGGGATGCTAAGATCAATCTCATGCCATAGAATGACATCTAAGTCTAACTAGATAGGTCAAGTTTTATACTCTTTATGCTACCTTTAAACAAGTAAAGGACTTGGTAAAGTAAAGAAAAGTAAAGCTTGTCAATAAAACTTGGAGTAGGTATAAGTCAAAGGGTATAACCAAAGCATGCCTAAATCATTTGCTCAAGTTAAGGGGCAAGTGTTAACTTGCTTAGTTCTAGATTTCTAGGTATAATACTTGCAAGTGTTAGCTTGCATTGTTAATGATGGCTTGCCTTGTGCAGTGCGGTGGTTGAAGTTTTCTTCCTCCTCCTCTTGGTAGAACTCCTCCTCCTCGAATGCTTGGTCGGTACTATCGTTTATAAATACATACGGGATACACACTCACCAAACAATGCTTAACTAGTATACTTAGCACACTAAGGCACACATTTGATGATCTATTATCATCACAAGCATCACAAGGTTTAATGAACTAGTTTCATTCTTTTTATTTGAGAAGAGTAATTTCTACTCATTGAAATTAACTAAGATTTAATATTCTCCAATTAAAATATGGGATCATATGGACACATGTCATCACCACATATTCTAACATATGGGAATATGATTTAAGGGTTGGATCACATTTTAATAAGTTTAAGTTTAATAATTAATGATTTAAAGTGACTACAAATGCCTATATAGCATTATTTCGATACTAGTCCAAAGTCACTGCATGTAAACCTTAATATTATTTATTCAGATAGGTATGGTTAAATGTGATTTTTGAGAGTTGGAATCAACTCAAAAGCTATTATGGTTGATTTTATAAAAATGATTGAATGTGCAAAAGCTTATGTCTTTTTATTTTTACTAGGGGAGATATCTAACTCTAAATGATTTAAATCCAATGGTCTTGGATAGAGATTTTTAGTAGCTTTCCAACAAAATTGGAATCACTCAATTTGGTTCAGTAAATCTTCCTGAAATGATTTTTAAATTAAGGGACAGAATTGCTTTAAGTCTAAAATAGAAAAATCTATATTTGAATTACTGGGTCAGCGCAAGAAAGTAAATGGGCCAGCCTAGTGGTGCTCAGCGGCGCAGAGGGCGGCTGAAAAGGGGGGTCTGCATGTCAGCGACACTTAAAACCCTAAACGACCGGTAGGGGTCTACTGGGGACGTACCAGGGCTCCAACTAGTGCGGGCAAACGAACTGGTGGACGACGGCGGACTCAGGCGAGGTCGTGGCAGGGGCTAAGGTGGACAGAATCGATAGGAGCTTCTCCTCCTCTGCAGCGGCTACCTCCGATGGAATTCCGGTGAACGGTGGCTCGAGCTGCTCCGGCAAGAGAGGGGAAATGGTTAGTGGAGAGAGGGGAGTGAGACGGTTTGGCGATTGAGGATGGGGGTGGCCTCCTTATATAGGCTCGACGAGGGGAACGATGGGTGTGGGCTGGCGTCTCCGGCGAGGGCGGTATAGAGGGCTACCGGCATGGGAGAGGTAGGCGAACGGTGGGTGGTATGCTGGCGGTTCTCTATGACGTAATGGCGACGCTAGGGGCGGTGGCATTTGGCCGGGGCGTCCCGTGCTCTAGGAGATAGAGGCGGTGCTCGACAGCGATCATGGAGACTGTGGGTCGTGCGGCGGTGCACGGCCATGTCTGGCGGGGTGTAGGTGTCGAGGCGGAGCGGCGTGCGCGATATGGTGTCGAGGCGCAGTCTGTGGCATGCTGGCGGCGATTGCACTCTGGCGTGTGCTGTGCATGGCGTAGAGAGAAAGGACGGAGCGGCACTGAGGTGGTCTAGGGGTTGTCTTTGGCCGTGGGGTGGACAGTGAGGTGCGGTAGGGTTGGGCGGAGCTAGGGGACGTGCTGGAATGGCGCGGATTGGTCTCTGGCGCGCTGCCCGCGTTCGGCCGGCGGTGACCACACTTGGGCGGCGCGGCACTAGTGCTGCGGGGAAGGGGGAGTGCTGGTTTTGGTCTGGTTAGGCTCAGAGGGGACATAGGAGATATGAGAGGGTCCAGAGGGGGACAAGCACTTAACTAGCAACAGTATTAGTTAGGCCAGATGATTTCTGCCTACCAGGTGTTCGACACAATGGCTGCAAGAAACTTTTGTTTGAATTTTGAGCTGATTTTTGGTGGAGTGATGTAACTTATGGTTGAGCATCTAGGTTTGCTTGGGATTTTGAAATGGAGTTCATTTGAGTAGTTTTTGAGAAAGTGGCATCTAGACATATGAACTAGATTCAATTTTCAAATGTTATTTAAATTTAGTGTTTGAAAGTTTTTGGGATGAAACAAAGTGGGCCTTCGCACATCATTACTTGTACTAGCAAGGGGTGCAAAGATCCATAATTGTCTCTGTTTGAAAATGAGTGCTAGGAATAGCAAAAGTATGCTATGTGATTAAAATGGCAAAGGTGACCATTTGCTTATTTAATTCTTTTTGATTTATTTTTCTTTGGGATTTGCTTGGGGATGATCTAGATGATGTGTAATTCACCTTAGAGTCATTTTACAATAAATAGATCACTCAATCATGGCAATTCAAACAACTCCTATTTTAAATGCACACACACATGAATGCTTCAAGATTTTTAAATAGAAAAAGTTTTTGTTAACCCCAAATTGGGTAGATTTGATCTTGATCACTTGGATTAAAGTTTTGGGATGTTACAAACCTTACCCCCTTAAACAAAATGTCATCCCGAGATTTAAGAAAGAAAACTAGGAACTAAAGAGATCTGGGAACTCAGTCCTAATGTAATCTTCCCGCTCCCAAGTGGCTTCTTCTTCGGTATGGTTTCTCCATTGAATCTTGAGAAATTTGATACTCCTGGTCCTGGTGGTTCGTAAGCTTCCTCCAAGATACAAATGTGCACTTCACGATATGTTAGGTCCTTGTTGATATCAACAGCTCGGTGATCAATGTTCTTCAAAACTTCGGTCTTCTCCGGCACTTCTAAGCATTTGTGAAGTAACGAGATATGGAACACATTGTGGATGGCTGACATCTCCTCTGGCAGTTCCAGTTGATAAGATACCTCTCCTCGATGGTTTAGAATCTTGAAGGGTCCAATATATCTAGGGACTAACTTTCCTTTGAGAGTAAAACATTGGGTTCCCTTCAATGGCGAAACCTTGATATATACAAAACCTCCGACATTGAAAGTCAGGTCTCTCCTTCTCTTGTCAGCATAACTCTTCTGTCTAGATTGGGCGGTCTTGAGGTGCTCACGGACTTTGTGAACTTTCTCTTCGGCTTCTCGGAGAATGTCGGGTCCAAAAATTTGACTCTCTCCTACTTGCGGCCAATTCAAAGGGGTGCGACACTTTCTTCCGTATAGGAACTCAAATGGGGACATTTGCGAACTGGCTTGATAACTGTTGTTATATGAGAATTTTGCGAAAGGCAGGCAGTCTTCCCATTTTGATCCATATTCCAACACACAAGCTCTCAACATATCTTCTAGGATTTGGTTGACTCTTTCAGTCTGTCCATCGGTTTGCGGGTGATAAGCGGTGCTGAAATTCAACTTGGTTCCTAATCCTTCTTGGACTTTCTGCCAAAATCTCGAGGTAAACTGGGTTCCTCGATCTGACACTATGTTCTTGGGGGTTCCATGGAGACTGAAAATTCTGGCAATGTACAACTCTGCTAGCTTCGAACTCTGGTAGGTTGTCTTGACAGGTATAAAATGAGCTACCTTGGACAGTCTATCAACAATGACCCAGATTGAGTCATTTGCCCTACTAGAAGTAGGTAAACCGGTGATAAAGTCCATTCCGACAGAATCCCATTTCCATTCCGGAATCTATAAGGGTTGCAACAGTACTGTGGGTCTCTGATGTGCTGCTTTGACTCTCTGATAGATATCACACTTGGCGATGTAGCTCCCGATTTCTCTCTTCATCTTGTGCCACCAAAATTGCTCTTTCAAATCTTGATACATCTGTGTTCCTCTGTGGTGATAGAATAAAGATTATCATGAGCTTCTTGCATGATAACTTGCTTCAGCTCCGAATCTGCTGGCACACAGATACGGCCTTTGTACCACATAACTCCTTCATCTTCGGTGAATCCAGGTACCTTTCTTGTACAAATACGATGTTTGATTCCGTCGATACTTTCATTTCCCTTCTGGGCTTCCTTGATTTGACTGATCAATCTGGGTTGAAGTTCAATGCTAGCTAAAAATTCTTTGCTAACTAGCTCAGTTCTAAACTGCTCCAACTCCTCATACAAACTTGGTTGCTTCTCCTTGATGATGGTGTTTAGCCTACACAGTAATCTGCTAAGAGCATCCACTACCACGTTGGCTTTGCCGGGGTGATAGTGAATGTCAAGGTCATAATCCTTGATTAAATCTATCCATCTCCTTTGCCTCATATTCAGCTCCTTCTGAGTGAAAATATACTTCAAGCTTTTGTGATCTGAGTAAATCTCACAAAGATTACCCATAAGATAATGACGCCATGTCTTCAATGCCAAAACTACGGATGCTAACTCAAGATCATGGGTCAGATAGTTCTGCTCATGCTGCTTCAGTTGTCGATATAGATAAGCGATGACTTTGCCTTCTTGCATCAGTACACATCCGAGACCAATCTTGGATGCATCACAATACACATCAAACGTCTTCTTGATATCTGGCATGATCAATATTGGGGCTGAAATCAATCTCTTCTTCAGCTCCTGAAAACTGGCTTCACATTTGTCGGTCCATTCGAACTTCTTGTCCTTCTTCAACAATTGGGTCATGGGTCTGGCGATGCTCGAGAATCCTTCTACGAACTTGCGGTAATATCCCGCTAATCCGAGAAATGCATGGACTTGGGTTTGAATGGTTGGGGCTTCCCATTCTTCGACATCTTTGATCTTGGCGGGATCAACATCGACTCCTCCGGCAGACACAATATGTCCTAGGAATCCTACTTCTTTCAGCCAAAACTCACATTTTCTGAACTTGGCATACAACCGATGCTCTCTAAGGGTTTCAAGGATGATTCTCAGATGTTTCTCATGTTGTTCTGACTTGGAGTAGATAAGGATATCATCGATAAAGACAACGACAAACTTGTCTAGAAAATTCATAAAGATCTTATTCATGAGATTCATGAAATAAGCAGGGGCATTGGTTAATCCAAAAGACATAACCGTATACTCGTATATCCATAACGAGTAGTAAAGGCGGTCTTCGGAATATCTGTTGCACAAATCATAAGTTGGTGATAACCAGTCCTAAGATCAATCTTAGAGAACACATTTGCTCCAGTCAACTGATCATATAGATCCTCTATCTTTGGCAATGGGTACTTGTTTATGATGGTGACATCATTTAGCTTCCTGTAATCTGTGCACAACGATTGCCTCCATATTTCTTGTCAACGAATAACACTGGCGATCTCCATGGAGATGCACTTGGTTGAATCAAGCATGTTGCCAACATAGCATCCATCTGCTTCTTCAATTCCACTAACTCTGAGGGGTTCATGCTATAGGGTCTCTGGGCTATGGGTCCGGTTCCGGGGATTAGTTCAATAATGAACTCAATATCCCTATCCGGGGGCATACCGGGCAATTCATCTGGGAATACGTCGGGGTATTCACAGACTAGTCGGACTTGGTCAATGGTGGGCAGGGCTAGACTCTTGTTGCACTTGAATTGACGGGGTAAGGTTTCAGATATATGCTCTACTGAGACTCCAGAGCTACTGGTCATGGTGATGGCTTTCTTGGCACAGTCTATCAATCCTTTATGCTTTGACATCCAATCCATTCCTAGTACTACTTCCAAACCTTTGGTTCCAAGCACTATTAGATTGGCAAAGAAATCTATCCCATGTATTCTGATAGGCACGGCTTTGCAAATTTTTCTAGCTTTTGTAGTTGAACGAGGGATTTGAACTATCATGACATGCTTAAAGTTGGTTGGGTGAATCTTACTAGTGCATGGAAATTCTTTTGTGAAAAATGAGTGCGATGCTCCAAAATCAAACAACACTCTTGCTAAAACTGAGTTGACAGAAAACATACCCAACACTACATCTAGCGCTTCTTGGGCTTCTTCGGTGTTCATGTGGAAGAGACGATCGTTGCGGTTGTGAGGGTTCCCTGGGGCAAATCTTCTTCCTGGTTGAACACGACGCTGCTGTTGAGCTGGGGCATTCACATTGGTAGTGGCGGCAATCTTCTTGGGGCACTCATTGGAATAGTGACCCTTCACTCCACACTCGAAACAAGTGATCTGAGACTTGTCTTTCGCTGCCACGGGCACAACAGTGCTTCCAGTTCTGGCAGTGTTGTTGTTGTTGTTGCTCTTGGGAGGTGCACGGTTGAAATTGTTGGTGTTGCCGGAGTGATTGTTGTTTCCTCCGGACTTCACATTTCCTCCGCTACGGTTAGGGTAGTGATATATTGCAAATGTATCTATAATTTTTGATGTTCCATGCTTGGTTTATCTACTTTCTTATGTTTTGTCCACACTTTGGAGTACTTTTTATATGATTTCTTGGACTCACCTATTAACAACAGCCATAGTGCCAGTTGCCTATTTTCTGCTGTTTTTGGTTCCAGGAAAGTCAGAAAATCAATATTCTCGGAATTGGACCGGACAAAAGCCAAAGTTGATATTTTCCCGGAAGACTCACGGAGCCAGAAGGAGAGTCGGAGAAGGGCCACAGAGTGGCCACACCACCCCATGGCGCGGGTCCCCCTAGGCCGCGCCAGGGCATGGTGTGGCCCCCCTGGCCGCCCACCGACCTTGCCCTCTGGCCTATAAGAAGCCTCCCGAGGCATAAACCCTAACTCGTCAAGCCTCCAGCCCCAAAAGGTTCCACAATGCCGCCGCCACCGAAGGGGAGATTCGGGGGACAGAAAGTCTTTGTTCCGGCACCCTGCCGGGACGGGGAAGTGCCCCCGAAGCCATCTCCATCGATCTCCACCGCCATCTCCATTACCATTGCTAATTCCCATGATGATGAGGGAGTAGTTCTTCCTCAAGGCTAAGGGTTCTACCGGTAGCTATGTGTTCATCTCTCTCTCTATGCATGATCATATTGTGATCATGAGCTTTGTAATCAAGTAGATCTACCTTGCTACTCAAGTGCTTTAATGAATCTCTGCTCTCCCCATGTGTGTGAAAGTGACAGCGTGCTCACCATGGTGGCACTTAGGCTAGAGATTACAAATACTTGTTATGAGTTATATTTGGAGTTGGATGTATTTATGAAATTGTGGTGTTTGTTTGACTCATCTAGTACTCAAGGTGACAGTGTGGGGTTTTCTAGATGGGAAAGATGGACTTTGAGGTGTGCTGTTATAGCCCTACCATCGATTAGAGTGTCCAACCGGAGAGTAGTTAAGAGTAGTATGATAAAGAAGAATATATTTATATGAGAGTGCTCACTAGTGAAAGTATGATCCCTAGGCCTTGTTTCTAAGCATTGAAACACCGTTTGCTACTAGATCTGTTACATGTTTGCTTGCTTCCATCTTTATTTCAGTTTGCCTTTAGTCTCTTCCACACCATCAAGCTATTTTCCGTTACCGCTTATAATTATCCATACCACTTGTATTTCACTATCTCTTCGCCGAACTAGTGCACCTATACACCTGACAAGTGTATTGGGTGTGTTGGGGACACAAGAGACTTCTTGTATCTTGATTGCAGGGTTGCTTGAGAGGGGATACCTTTGACCACTTCCTCCCTGAGTTCGATAAACCTTGGGAGATCCACTTAAGGGAAAACTTGCTGATGTTCTACAAACCTCTGCACTTGGAGGCCCAACAACTGCCTATAAGAATAGAAGTGCGTAGACATCAAGCTATTTTCTAGCGCTGTTGCCGGGGAGGTAAGGTAAAAGGTACTCACATCCTCCGGTGTGAGTGCTCGAAGTTATTTCCTTTAGATTCTGCAATTTCGTCTTTTTGTTTCTTGTTTTCACTAGTTAGGCTTAATGGAAAACAACAACAAAATTAGAGAGCTTTATAGTATTTATCTTGAGTTAGGACATGAAGTGTTTGAAGAGAAAATTAAAAAACCTATGGAACTTTATTTGCATGCTAATATCAATGTTTTTAGTATGAATTCTTTGGACACCATTATTGCTAATGCTATGGAAAATTCTAGGCTTGGGGAAGCTAGTTTTTATGAAAATGATCTTTTTAGTTCCCCAGCTTTGGAAGGTAGCTATTCTATTGCTTATGATGATACTATTCCTCCAATATATGATGATTACAATGATGATTATGATATTTTCAGTCCACCTACTATTGAGGAGGAAATTAATTATGATTACAATATGCCTCCTATATTTGATGATTATGGTGATGAAAATAATAATGATAGCTATTTTGTTGAATTTGCTCCCACTACAATTAATAAGAATGACTATGCTTATGTGGAGAGTATTAATTCTTTTGTGAATGTGGCTCATGATAAGAATGTTTTATGTGATAGTTATATTGTTATTTTTATTCATGATGCTACTGAAAGTTATTATGAGAGAGGGAAACATGGTTGTATGCATCTCAATAATATTAAGTTTCCCCTCTTTATGTTGAAAATTTGAAATTGCACTTGTTTTGCTTTCCTATGCTTGTTGCTTTGTGCTTTCATGACTTGTTTATTTACAAGATTCTTATGCATAGGAAGTGGGTTAGACTTAAATGTTCTTTTAATTTGCTTCTTGATGCTCTCTTTTTACTTCAATTCATATTTCTTATGTGAGCATCTTCTCAAACTATCATGCCTAACTTAAAGGCGTTAAAGAAAATTACTTATTGGGAGATAACCCGAAAGTTTTAGATGAGTCTTGGAAGTTATTACCGCTGTAATAACCGCTCCTTATCCTTTTTTTATTTGCTTTTTGTGCCAAGAGTAACCTCTAATGAGAGAGAAGTAATGATTAGGAAAGTTGCTATCCCGAAATAGATTTATGTGCTTCACCGTAAAAATTCGTGTAAAATCTCTGTACGTCATTTTGAGGCGTAAATTTTTGTGCTTCTGCCCCAGGTTGTTATCTAACTTTCATTAGTTCAGAACCTTTTTGATTTGAGTAATAGAAGGTCTTCGAAAAAATTCGTCTTTACCTACTAGTCTATTTTGACGGATTTCTGCCATTTTCTGCATTTGCTTCTTGTTGGTTCCTTCTTGGGTTCTTTTGGCGAATTGAGCTTTTTGAGGGAAGTGCTACAGTAGCTAGTGTTCTAATGGAAGTTTATTTGGTGTTATAACTGAACCTAAAGACTTATTATCTTGAGTGCACTAATGTTGCTAATAAAGATTGTGTGAAGTTTTGTATGAAGGAAAAATTTCAGGTGTATGGAAGGAATGAGTAATGAGATGAATGATGGACTAAAGCTCAAGATTGGGGATGCCACGCATGTCACCCCAAGAAATATCCAAGAAGTACAAGCTTCAAAGCTTGGGGATGCCCAAGGCATCCCCTTCTTCATCAATAAAAATCTCAGGTTTCTTCCAAACGCTTCATTTTTATTGTTTCATGCATAGTTGTGTTGTTCTTGAAGCGTCTTCTTTTTTGTTTTCGTTTTGGTTTTTCGTTTGCTTTGGTTTGCTTAGTTTTCTGAATGAATTGGTTGTACCCCCTCTTTCATACATTGGTTTACAAATATTTTGGTTTGGTTTGGAAAAGAGTAGGAAAGTGCATGCTTATGTGGTAAAAAGAGCTCGTTTTTGACTGTGGCCTATGCTTTGTCATGCCATGCTTGATATTGTTTTGGCTTTATGCTTAGTATTCTTTGCTGTAGCATGACTTGTTATAAACAATTGAGATTGCTTAATGTTCCTTGGATGAATCATGCGTTGTTTTAGCATATTAAAGCATAGTATAGTGGTATTCTCCTTTGATGCTTTATTTGGGTTGACTTGGCACATGCTCACACCATGTTATGACTATCTCAAGTCACCATAGCCTTTATGATCCTTTAGTTTTCAACTTGTAGTATAACTTTATGCTTTGATCAATGATGTTTTGTCGCTCTGCATGATTATGGCCATTATTGCTCTCTTAGTTTGTCGCTGCCAGTCTTTTGCTAGCCTCCACAACCAAGTATGAGTTCCACTCATGCATCCAACTCCCTAAACCAAGTTATTCCATAGAGTCCACCATACCTACCTACTAGCTTATGCTATTCCAAGTATATTCATGCGTTTGTTTACCTTCCAAATTAAACTTGTTATGAGAAAACTAGTGATTAAAGCTCTCACGAACTAGATGGCACACTTTACTTTTTTGAATTTAATAAACTTGAACCATTGGGTCCTTCTTTGTTGTGTATATGATTGCGCTTTATAAGTTGAAATTAGCAGAACCATGTATCATGGGGAACGCTTTCAACATTGCACTTGTACTTTTTACCCCGTTGATATCATGTTCTTTTGCTTACGGATCTCGGCGGTGTGAAATAGAAGTGGAACTTGTAAGATCATGGAGTTTGTATGTGTGTTAGGGAAATGCCTGGGCCGCTAGCCTAAGCCATGCCTAATCATGGTGGAAACTTTCAGCATAACCATAATGAGCACTCTATGAAGCATCCTCAATAAAAACCTATGCAAATAGAAAATAAAAAGATCGCTGAGATGCTCATTGTCTGCTTGCCTTGTCATTTTGATTATGGGATAGCTCCTGTATCATGTGCAAGGGGTACCCTGTTGGCGGTTCTTTGTGATACACATGTACTTACAATGACAAGATCTTACTCGTGACTAAAGTTGAGTAGCATGTGGTTCGGTCTTCGTATGTCAGGGGAATGAGATTTCGGTTTATAACTTGTCAAGCATATCCTCTTAGTTGTGTCACTTTAACCTTAATCACCTTAACGATGCTTATGATAGGGGCAATGAGAGCTGAAAGCTATAAGTACCATAATTTTTGGAAGCTCTTTATGGGACTTGAATCCCTACTTCCTTCTATGAAGGCCTTTCTTCCACCATTATATTGAGTCTCCAACTTCTACCTTTATGCACCTACTTTGAGAGCATAGTGGCCATTCTTATTTCTATGTGCATTGTCCCAAGACTTGTTGATTGATGCATAGCTTTGATATTGCTTGTTTTAAACTATTTGCATCTAGTCACTCTTATGAACTTTGAAGGTGTCCTATGCATTTATATTTGCTACTCTATTGAGGGACAAGCTGAATACTATTATGCTATGTTTTCTTTATGAGAAACAAACAAACGTCTTGCAAAGCATTGTTATTCATGAATCTTTTGTTTGTGCATTTTCATGTTGCAACATAGTTTCTTTGTCTTATTGCTAGAACTTTGTCTTTCAAGTTATGATTGAAGTACTTTGATCCTAGCTTTGAATGTTTTACAAATACTTTGATCAAGTTTATGATGGTGCATGTCACCTCAAAAATTATTCTTTCTTTTTATCACTTACCTACTCGAGGACGAGCAGGAGTTAAGCTTGGGGATGTTGATACATTGCAAATGTATCAATAATTTTTGATGTTCCATGCTTGGTTTTATCTACTTTATTATGTTTTGTCCACACTTTGGAGTACTTTTTATATGATTACTTGGACTAACCTATTAACAAGAGCCACAGTGCCAATTGCCTGTTTTCTGCTGTTTTTGGATCTAGGAAAGTCAGAAAATTAATATTCTCGAAATTGGACTGGACAAAAGCCAAAGTTGATATTTTCCCGGAAGACTCACGGAGCCAAAAGGAGAGTCAGAGAGGGGCCACAGGGTGGCCACACCACCCCATGGCGCGGGTCCCCCAGGTCACGCCAGGGCATGGTGTGGCCCCCCTGGCCGCCCACCGACCTTGCCCTCTGGCCTATAAGATGCCTCCCGAGGCATAAACCCTAAATCGTCAAGCCTCCAGCCACGAAAAGTTCCACAAAGCCGCCGCCACCAAAGGGGAGATTCGAGGGACAGAAAGTCTGTTCCGGCACCCTGTTGGGATGGGGAAGTGCCCCCAAAGCCATCTCCATCGATCTCCACCGCCATCTCCATCACCATTGCTAATTCCCATGATGATGAGGGAGTAGTTCTTCCTCGAGGCTAAGGGTTCTACCGATAGCTATGTGTTCATCTCTCTCTCTCTCTATGCATGATCATATTGTATCATGAGCTTTGTAATCAAGTAGATCTACCTTGCTACTCAAGTGCTTTAATGAATCTCTGCTCTCCCCATGTGTGTGAAAGTGACAGCGTGCTCACCATGGTGGCACTTAGGCTAGAGATTACAAATACTTGTTATGAGTTATATTTGGAGTTGGATGTCTTTATGAAATTGTGGTGTTTGTTGGACTCATCTAGTACTCAAGGTGACAGTGTGAGGTTTTCTAGATGGGAAAGATGGACTTTGAGGTGTGCTGTTATAGCCCTACCATCGATTAGAGTGTCCAACCGGAGAGTAGTTAAGAGTAGTATCATAAAGAAGAATATATTTATATGAGAGTGTTCACTAGTGAAAGTATGATCCCTAGGCCTTGTTTCTAAGCATTGAAACACCGTTTGCTACTAGATTTGTTACATGTTTGCTTGCTTCCATCTTTATTTCAGTTTGCCTTTAGTCTCTTCCACACCATCAAGCTATTTTCCGTTACCGCTTATAATTATCCATACCACTTGTATTTCACTATCTCTTCGCCGAACTAGTGCACCTATACACCTGACAAGTGTATTGGGTGTGTTGGGGACACACGAGACTTCTTGTATCTTGATTGTAGGGTTGCTTGAGAGGGGATACCTTTGACCACTTCCTCCCTGAGTTCGATAAACCTTGGGTGATCCACTTATTGGAAAACTTGCTGCTGTTCTACAAACCTCTGCACTTGGAGGCCCAATAACTGTCTACAAGAATAGAAGTGCGTAAACATCAGGTAGCTTGGGCGAGACATTGGGGGGCGGTTGTTCCTCGGTGCATATCCCACTGAAGGGTTGGGACGGTATTTCTGGTGACTGTTGGATCTAGCTTGGTGCATCATACGACGTTTGCTTGATTGATCTTCCCTTCCATCTGAATGGCAGAGTTGACTAGTTCTTCGAGATCCTCGAAATGGATGTTGACGAGGACAGTCTGCATATCATGATGCAGTCCGTTCAAGAATCTCAACTTCTTCTTGGCCTCCGTGTTGATCTCATCAGGTGCATACCTGGCTAGGGACAAGAATCTGTCACGGTACTCCACTACAGTCATTCTGCCTTGCTTCAATTCTCTGAATTCATCCCTCATTCTAGTGACTAGACCCTACGGCACATGGGTGCGGCTGGACTTGATTTTGAAGGCTTCCCATGTCATTACTTGACCATGGTTCATTGTGTGGATGCTGTTCCACCATGCTCTTGCATCTCCTGCCAAATAGTGGGTGGCAAAAAGAACCCTCTCGTTTGCATCCACTCCTGCTACTTCTAGGTTGTTCTCCATTGTCTGCAACCAGTCATCAGCATCTAGTGGGTTTTCAGACTGGCTAAAGATTGGGGGATTAGTATTCTGGAAGTTTTTTAGTTTGGATCTATGATGATCCTGATTTCCATGGTTCTGGTTGTTGTGAGCCATCTGGGGAATCTGTTGTAGAGTCTAGATTAGCTTGGTGCTCTACCCTGCTTGCTTCACAGTCGGCAATGAGAGTCTGCAGGATCTGCAGCATTGGGTCTTGCGATGAGCTGCTCCCTCCTTGGTTTCCACGAGTCATCTGAAGATTGAGGTAGATAAAGGGGTAAGAGGGAAAGTTCTATGGTTCATGGTTTTGATTTTAAAGCTAAAACTTTGAGTTTGACTCAGGTTTTTGCAACTAACTTCTTTTCATTCATTCAAGGAAAGCACACGATACAAACACACACACACCACAACGTCAAAGGAAAACAGATGGTTTTAAGAACCATTCTATAAGCTACGATACAAATGGGACTGATACTCCTCATACTACGACAGTGCTCTAGTGCATCTACTCATCATCGATGAAGTCGGAGTCATCATCGACGGTGTAGAAGTCCACGGAATCTTCCTCAAGAAAGTCATCATCATTGCTAAGGTAGGAGTCAATGTCCCCTTGGATATCTTCACCTTCCTCTTCTTCTTGCTTTACGGAAAGCTGAGCTTCTTGCTCCTTGATGGTCTTCTCGAGGTCGGCCACCTTATTGCAAAGACGGTCGATGGTGCGATCCTTCTTGGCACGTTGACGGCATAGAGGCTGACGATCCTGGACTAGTAGTGAGAAAGTCTGGGCATTCTGGGCAGCAATAGAGAGGTTGTGGTTGGCGAGCTCTCTTGCATTGTCCAACTCCTTCTGTCTGTTGTACAGTAGGAAGTCGAGGTTCTCCACTTTGTGCTTCAGTATTGGGTGACTTGGCATCTCTAGCGGCATTCCCATGGAATCACGCCTTGTATAGTGAACAAAGCGGGTTCCTTGGATTAGGTTGACACTGAGGGCACACATACGTGCGAGAGCTTCATGCATTGCCCTAGTTAATCCATCTAGCCAGTTGTTCTCTCTCACGGAGAACTGAATCCTCCCAGATACTGGTGCTTCTATCTTGCCTCGAAGATCAGCAGTCACTAGCCATTGCAAATCTCCTCTGGTGGTCCTGGGAGTTGAGCTCCAAGGAATTCCGGATGAGGATGCTCCAAGAACTCAGGCAGTGCATCCAAATCCCTCTCGAAGATCAGTTGGCCTCCGTTTCCCAACTAGTAGAACTTGTTGTATTGGGCTTCCATCTATAAGAATTTAGGATGAGAAAGTTATTGAAGTGATCAAGTGTGACAAAGTTTTATGTAGTAATGTAAGAATTTGGAGGAACATGAATTTTTTTTTGAAAGAAAGAATTCCCAAGGTTAAGAGAATAAATAGTTTTCATAAGTACTCACTTTGGTTTTTGAAACTAAGTTTTTGTTTTGACATCCATTCTAACTAGGGTCTCCTATGGTCAGGATGGCTCTAATAGCAACTTGTCAACACCCGGATTTTTAATCCCAGATGCCTGTTATGCCATACATCGTAATCCTAGGATTACTATTTTTGCGAGACATAATAGATTGGATATCACAGTACATCATCCATTACAAACCATAACAAGGTCTTACAACAAAATAAAGGATCTCATGATCCAGTCTTAGTACGATCAAGTAGCGGAATAAATAGCGTAGCGGTGGGGTCCATCTTTAGAGTCATAGGCAATGCTGACGATGAGAGATAGTCCTAGTTATCATAGCCATCCTGCTGTCCTTCATCTTGGTAGTCTCCTTCATAGTCTGACCATAGGAATAGCCAGGGACAAAAGCCATGTGTACTCTTTAAGTACTCGCAAACTACCACTAACAAGCAAGGTAGTTCTAATCAATGAAAAAAATAGCGCGCTAACTTAAATAGCGCGGGCTTCAAAAAAACGCTACGAACGCTATAGCATGCTAATAGCGCGCTATTTTTCAAAATAGAGTTTCACAAAAAAGTATGAAAAACAAGATTTCAGTAGCTACAAAATCACAGATATAGCATTCTACAGCTATAAAACCATAGATATAGCATTCTTCAGCCAAACATCAACTAAAGATAATTTGCATAGTTCATAACTCCATATCACATAGCCAAAATCACAACCATAGTTCAGAATTCACACACACTAACATAGAGTCATAGACACGTAGTTCAGATAGTCTAGAACACAACCACAAGTTCAACAAGGATCAAATAAACATCATAAAATGGTAGCATAAAATTACTTAATCAGATGAACAAGATGAATGGGATTAGAGATGTAGGATAGGTCACTGGGCCAAAATGGGCTAGAATGGGGAATGAGCTACTAAACATCAACCAAAAAAATAGCGCCGCTACGACGTAACGTCAAATAGCACGCATAACACCGTATTTAGCGTGTGTAGCGCCATAGCGCCCCTAGAATGCATAGCATAGCGTCCAGCTCCTGAAAACGCTATAGCGGCGCTAATAGTGTTAAATAGCGCGCTATTTTTTTCGTTGGTTCTAATAGGAATGCAAACTCTAAGTTTACTTGTAAAGTTAAGTTTGAAACCTAAGATGAGTTCTGAAACAAAGAAAGATAAAAGAAGTTTGAAAAACAATTAAGTGGGAACTTAATCATCATAGTCACAACTCTGTTGTGGTCAAGTCATGTCAAATTCATTTCATAAGTTGTTTTGAAGACATCTGACAACGAAACAGTATGGCCACTCCAACTGTCCATAACTGTGGACGCGGCTATTCGAATAGTTTGACACTCTCTAGAGGTGGTACACTTTCACCACAAGATTCGATACATCTGTCAGGGATAACCCTGAATCATCATACTTAGTATGCAGATAATCAAACATAACCTTTCCTTTACACACTCTAGTATAAGCACCTCTCCTATGAGTATGGCCTCCCAACCATGACCATCTATCATCTTGGGCACTGCATAGGTGGACAACATTGAGAGGTAGCCTCAGATCAAACCTCTCTCGCGAGGGAACTAATACTAATGCATATAAACTTCCGGCTAAGCCTTACCCAATTCAGGTATTGTGGTTGTATGGTAAAATTGGAATGGTATTGCATCCGAACCCAACCATCAGTTTTATAAAAGGGCTAAGGCTCATGCCTCAACATTTTCATCATCATCATAAACCATTTGTGTTTCCCAACACATGTCAAAACATCTCAATGGAAGGACTCATCATTCCAAGGTTTTCATAAGTCATTTTCACCAAGTATTCCCATCTAAAGTGAATCAAGTTTTGGGTTTAGCTCTAAACTACTAAGTTAAGAGTGTTCAGTAATGTGGGATGCAAAGATCAATCTCATGCCATAGAATGACTGATACATTGCAAATGTATCTATAATATTTGATGTTCCATGCCCTCGGGACGAAAACCCTAAGTACCCAATCAAAAATCCACGAAAGAGTCTGTAGCCACCGTCAGCTCCATCCCTAGATCGGGAGGGATCTGAAACTCTTCCCGGCACCCTGCCAGAGAGGGGAATTCACCCTGGAGGCCTTCTTCATCATCATGCAAGCCTCCGGTGTGATGCGTGAGTAGTTCGTCCTTGGACTACGGATCCATGTAGTATCTAGATGGTTGGTTCTCCTCCTTTGTGCCTTCATGTTTAGATCTTGTGAGCTCCGTTCATGATCAAGATCATCTATTTGTAACTCTGCATGTTGTGTTTGTGGGGATCCGATGGATATTGAGATGCTATTTCAGATTCATTATCGATTCTATCATGTCTTTGTTATTTGTGATCTTGCATGCTTTCCGTTGTTAGTAGCTATCTTGGCCAAGTAGATGCTAGCAACTCCAAGAGTTAGTATTTATGCTCGATGGTGGGTTCATGCCTCTGGTAATCTGGGGAAGTGACAGAAATCTCTAAGGTACTAGATGTGCTGTTTCTACTAGGGAGAAAACAACAATCCTTTGTTCATAGAACAATCATATTGTTTACTTTACACGCAATTTGTAAAGCAATAATCTGTTGTTTGCAACTTAATGCTGGAGGGGGTTCGGATGATAACCTGAAGGTGGATTATTAGTCATAGATGTAGTTGGATGGCGGTCTATGTATAATGTTGTAATCCCAATCAAGTTCCAAAGGAGTCAAGATGATTAGTATATGCATGTATTGCTTTCTCGATGTTTGTTAATTGCCCCGCTGTAATTTGTTCACCCAGCATGTTATCTATCTTAAGGAGAGCCACCTCTAGTGAACTATGGATCCTGGTCTTTTCTTTTACATACAATCTATAAATTGTTTACTGCTTTGTGTTTAGTTTTTGCAAACTATTACTTCCTTCCATTCGATATGTTTAATCCTTTGTTTTCAGCAAAACACGGTGAGATTGACAACCTCATTGTAAGTTGGGGACAAAGTTCTGTGGTTGTGTTGTGCAGGTCTCCACGTTGCTACTAGCACCGGTAGTGCGCCCTGCCAAGGCTCAGCTAGCAACACCTTTAGGGTGTTTCCTTGCTCCTACTGGTTCGATTAAACCTTGGTTTCATAACTGAGGGAAACTTGTTGTTGTGCTCATCATACCTTCCTCTTGGGGTTCCCCAACGAGCTCTACATCAATACTGAGCCATCAAGCATTTTTCTGGCGCCGTTGCCGAGGAGTCAAGGACATCTTCACAAGGAGAGTCCCTCATAACCAATCTCTTTACTTTGTTGTTTTTGTTTTGCTTAGTTTTTTTCTTGCTTTGTTTGCTTGTTTCTTTATCAAAAACACAAAAAAATTAGTTCCTACTATAGTGGTTGTTTTCGTTGGTCTGTTATTGCCTTGCTTTATCATGCTTTCTATCAATGATTGGTTTCTTTGAAACTGAATCGTATTATCGAGGTGGGTTCACAGAAGAACACAAATATTATTATAAGGAACACCGCCTGTCACAAAAAGGGAAACACTTAATGGAACAAATTAATAAATTGGATACCATTGCTAGAAATGTGTGCTCTAATTAGAATGTTACTTATTTCTTTGATAAATCTTGTTGTTGTAGGAGGTATAAACACCTCCCTTTTCAATGTGAGTATAATTATAATGTTACCATACCTTCTTATGTTAAGGGAAATTATGACTTTTATGATGTGGAACAAATTGAAGAATTTACTGCTTGGAAGGGTGCATTCGAACTTGCTTATTTGATTGAAAATACTGATGATGAACCTTATAAATCTGAGGTGATATACTTAAATTTTGCTTTGATAATTACAAGGAATAAAATGGCTATATTCTTGAATATCTTAATAGATGCTCTCCACCAATGGAAGAGACTAATGCCTTGCAGGAGACTATGGAAGAAGAAATTGCTAAAACTGGAAGCTCATTGGATGAAAAAGAGGAGGAGAGTGATGATCTAGAGGAGGAAGAATGGATCTACCCATGCCTACCTTCTAATGAGAGTAACTCTTTACCCCTTACATTATTTGATTGTCCTCCATGCTTACCAAAGGAGGATGAATGTTATGTTCCTGTGGATTCTTTTGAAAATGTTTATAATAAATCTTTAGATGATGGCCCTATATTGGTTGATAATATTAGTTGTACTACTATTGAAAATGAGATTGATCAGTCATCTTGTTATAAAATTGTTAAAAGTGGGTATGAAGGTTTTAATCCCACTATTTTTGAGCTTGATAAAAATTGTGTGTTTGTAGATCATGAAAAGCATGCTTTATGTGATAGTTATATTGTTGAGTTTATTCATGAGGCTACTGAAAATTATTATGAGAGAGGAAAATATGGTTGTAAAAGTTTTCATGGTACCGAAACACCTCTCTATTTGCTGAAAGTTTTGAAGTTACTCTCGTTTTATCTTCCTATGCCTGTCACTTTGTTCTTTGTGAATTTATTTTCATACAAGATTCCTATGCATAGGAAGTGGGTTATACTTAAATGTGTTTTGAATTTGCTTCTTGATGCTCTCTTTTACTTCAATTCATATTTCTTATGTGAGCATCTTCTCAAACTATTATGCCTAACTTAAAGGCGTTAAAGAAAAGTACTTATTGGGAGATAACCCAAAAGTTTTAGATGAGTCTTGGAAGTAATTACTTCAGTAATAACTTCTCCTTATCCTTTTTATTTGCTTTTTGTGCCAAGAGTAACCTCTAATGAGAGAGAAATAATGATTGGGAAAGTTGCTGTTCCGAAACAGATTTTTGTGCTTCACCGTAAAAATTCGTGTCAAATCTCTGAATGTCTTTTTAAGGCGTGAATATTTGTGCTCCTGACCCAGGTTGTTATCTAACTTTCTTTAGTTCAACACTTTTTTTATTTTAGCAACAGAAGGTCTTCGAAAAAATTCGTCTTTACCTTCTGGCCTGTTTTGACAGATTTCTGCCATTTTCTGCATTTGCTTCTCGTTGGTTCCTTTTTGAGTTCTATTGGGGAATTGAGCTTTTTGAGGGAAGTGCTTCAATAGCTAGTGTTCTAATGGAAGTTTATTGGTGTTAGAACTGAACCTTAAGACTTACTATCTTGAGTGCACTAATGTTGCTAATAAAGATTGTGTGAAGTTTTGTATGAAGGAAAAATTTCAGGTGTATGGAAGGAATGAGTAATGAGATGAAGGATGGACTAAAGCTCAAGCTTGGGGATGCCACGTGTGTCACCCCAAGAAATATCCAAGAAGTACAAGCGTCAAATCTTGGGGATGCCCAAGGCATCCCCTCTTCATCAATAAAAATCCCAGGTTTCTTCCAAACGCTTCATTTTTATTGTTTCATGCACAGTTGTGTTGTTCTTGGAGCGTCTTCTTTTTCGTTTTTGTTTTTCTTTTTCGTTTTCTTTTGTTTGCTTAGTTTTCTGAATAAATTGGTTGGACCCCCTCTTTCATACATTGGTTTGCAAATAGTTTGGTTTGGTTTGGAAAAGAGTAGGAAAGTTCATGCTTATGTGGTAAAAAGAGCTTGTTTTTGACTGTGGCCTATGCTCTGTCATGCCATCCTTGATATTGTTTTGGCTTTATGCTTAATATTCTTTGCTGTATCATGACTTGTTATAAACAATTGAGATTGCTTAATGTGCCTTGGATGAATCATGCGTTGTTTTAGCATATTAAATCATGGTATAGTGGTATTCTCCTTTGATGCTTTATTTGGGTTGACTTGGCGCATGCTCACACCATGTTATGACTATCTCAAGTCACCATAAGCCTTGATGATCCTTTAGTTTTTGACTTGTAGTATCACTTTATGCTTTGATCAATGATGTTTTGTCGCTCCCAGTCTTTTGCTAGCCTCCACCACCAAGTATGAGTTCCACTCATGCATCCAACTCCCTAAACCAAGTTATTCCAAAGAGTCCACAATACCTACCTACTAGCTTATGCTATTCCAAGTATATTCATTCTTTTGTTTACCTTCCAAATTAAACTTGTTATGATAAAACTAGTGATTAAAGCTCTCACGAACTTGATGGCACACTTTACTTTCTTGCATCTAATAAACTTGAACCATTGGGTCCTTCTTTGTTGCGTATATGCTTGCGCTTTATACGTTGAATTTAGCAGAACCATGTACCATGGGGAACGCTTTCAACATTGCACTTGTACTTTGTACCCCGTCAATATCATGTTCTTTTGCTTATGGATCCCGGTGGTGTGAAATAAAAGTGGAACTTGTAAGATCATGGAGTTTGTATGTGTTTTAGAGAAACACCTGGGCCGCTAGCCTAAGCAATGCCTAATCATGGTGGAAACTTGCAGCATAACCATAATTAGCACTCTATGAAGCATCCTCAATAAAAACCTATGCAAATAGCAAATAAAAAGATCGCTGAGATGCTCATTGTCTGTTTGCCTTGTCATTTTGATTATGGGATAGCTCCTGTATCATGCGCAAGGGGTACCCCGTTGGCGGTTCTTTATGATACATATGTACTTACAATGACAAGAGCTTACTTGCGACTAAAGTTGAGTAGCATGAGGTTCGGTCTTCGTAAGTAAGGGGAATGAGATTTCGGTTTATAACTTGTCAAGCATATCCTCTTAGTTGTGTCACTTTAACCTTAATCACCTTCAAGATGCTTATGATAGGGGCAATGAGAGCTGAAAGCTATAAGTACCATAATTTTTGGAAGCTCTTTATGAGACTTGAATCCCTACTTCCTTCTATGAAGGCCTTTCTTCCACCATTATATTGAGTCTCCACCTTCTACCTTTATGCACCTACTTTGAGAGCATAGTGGCCATTCTTAGTTCTATGTGCATTGTCCCAAGACTAGTTGATTGATGCATATCTTGATATTGCTTGTTTTAAACTATTTGTATCTAGTCACTCTTATGAACTTTGAAGGTGTCTTATGCATTAATATTTGCTACTCTCTGAGGGACAAGCTGAATACTATTATGCTATGTTTTGTTTATGTGAAACAAACAAACGTCTTGCAAAGCATTGTTATTCATAAATCTTTTGTTTGTGCCTTTTCATGTTGCATCATAGTTTCTTTGTCTTATTGCTAGAACTTTGTCTTTCATATGATGATTGAAGTACTATGATCCCAACTTTGAATGTTTTATAAATACTTTGGTCAAGTCTTTGGTGGTGCATGTCACCTCAAAAATATTCTTTCTTTTTATCACTTACCTACTCGAGGACGAGCAGGAGTTAAGCTTGGGGATGGTAATACATTGCAAATGTATCAATAATGTTTGATTTTCCATGCTTGGTTTTATCCACTTTCTTGTGTTTTGTCCACACTTTGGAGTACTTTTCATATGATTTCTTGGACTAACCTATTAACAAGAGCCACAGTGCCAGTTGCCTGTTTTCTGTTGTTTTTGGTTCTAGGAAAGTCAGAAAATGAATATTGTCGGAATTGGACGGGACAAAAGCCAAAGTGACTATTTTTCCGGAAGTCATCGGATGCGAGAATACGAGACGGAGCAGGACTAGGGGCCGGCCACACCACCTGGCCGCGCGGCCAGGCCTGGCCCACGCCAGGGGGTGGTCTGGTCGACCCCAGCACCCCTCAGCCTCTCCTTCTGCCTATAAGATGCCCTCGGGATGAAAACCCTAAGTACCAGATCAAAAATCCACGAAAGAGTCTGTAGCCACCGTCATCTCCATCCCTAGATCGGGAGGGATCTGAAGCTCTTCCCGGCACCCTACCGGAGAGGGGAATTCACCCGGGAGGCCTTCTTCATCATCATGGAAGCCTCCGGTGTGATGCGTGAGTAGTTCATCCTTGGGCTACAGATCCATGTAGTAGCTAGATGGCTGGTTCTCCTCCTTTGTGCTTTCATGTTTAGATCTTGTGAGCTCCGTTCATGATCAAGATCATCTATTTGTAATTCTGGTGTTTGCGGGGATCCGATGGATATTGAGATGCTATTTCAGATTGATTATCGATTCTATCATATCTTTGTTATATTTTATCTTGCATGCTTTCCGTTGTTGGTAGCTATCTTGGCCAAGTAGATGCTAGCAACTCCAAGAGTTAGTATTTATGCTCGATAGTGGGTTCATGCCTCTAGTAATCTAGGGAAGTGACAGAAATATCTAAGGTACTAGATGTGTTGTTGCTACTAGGGAGAAAACAACAATCCTTTGTTCATAGAACAATCGTATTGTTTACTTTACATGCAATTCGTAAAGCAATAATATGTTGCTTGCAACTTAATACTGGAGGGGGTTTGGATGATAACCTGAAAATGGATTATTAGTCATAGATGCAGTTGGATGGCGGTCTATGTATAATGTTGTAATGCCCAATCAAGTTCCAAAGGTGTCAAGATGATTAGTATATGCATGTATTGATTTCTCGATGTTTGTCAATTGCCCCGCTGTAATTTGTTCACCCAGCATGTTATCTATCTTAAGGAGAGCCACCTCTAGTGAACTATGGATCCCGGTCTTTTCTTTTACATACAATCTATAAATTTTTTACTGCTTTGTGTTTAGTTTCTGCAAACTATTACTTCCTTCCATTCAATATGTTTAATCCTTTGTTTTCAGCAAAACACAGTGATATTGACAACCTCATTGCAAGTTGGGGACAAAGTTTTGTGGTTGTGTTGTGCAGGTCTCCATGTTTCTAGTAGCACCGGTAGTGCACCCTACCAAGGCTCAGCTAGCAACACCTTTGGGGTGTTTCCTTGCTCCTACTGGTTCGATTAAACCTTGGTTTCATAACTGAGGGAAACTTGTTGTTGTGCTCATCATACCTTCCTCTTGGGGTTCCCCAACGAGCTCAACATCAATACTGAGCCATCAATGACATCTAAGTCTAACTAGATAGGTAAAGTTTTATACTCTTTATGCTACCTTTAAACAATTAAAGGACTTGGTAAAGTAAAGAAAAGTAAAGCTTGTAAATAAAAATTGGAGTAGGTATAAGTCAAAGGGTATAACCAAAGCATTCCTAAAGCATTTGCTCAAGTTAAGGGGCAAGTGTTAACTTGCTTAGTTCTAGCCTGCTAGGTATAATACTTGCAAGTGTTAGCTTGTATTTTTAATGATGGCTTGCCTTGTGCAGTGCATTGGTTGAAGTTTTCTTCCTCCTCCTCTTGGTAGAACTCCTCCTCGAAAGCTTGGTCAGTACTATCGTCTATAAATACATACAGGATACACAATCACAAAACAATGCTTAACTAGTCTACTTAGCACACTAAGGCACACATTTGATGATCTATTATCATCACAAGCATCATAAGGTTTAATGAACTAGTTTTATTCTTTTTATTTGAGAAAAGTAATTTCTACTCATTGAAATTAACTAAGATTTAATATTCTCCAATTAAAATATGGGATCATATGGACACATGTCATCACCACATATTCTAACATATGGAATCATATGGACACATGTCATCACCACATATTCTAACATATGGGAATGTGATTTAAGGGTTGGATCACATTTTAATAAGTTTAAGTTTAATAATTAATGATTTAAAGTGACTTGAAATGCCTATATAGCATTATTTTGATACTAGTCCAAAGTCACTGCATGTAAACCTTAATATTATTACATATTCAGATAGGTATGGTTAAATGTGATTTTTGAGAGTTGGAATCAACTCAAAAGCTATTATGGTTGATTTTATAAAAATGATTGAATGTGCAAAAGCTTCTGTCTTGTTATTTTTACTAGCAGAGATATCTAACTCTAAATGATTTAAATCCAACGGGCTTGGATAGATATTTTCAGTAGCTTTCCAACAAAATTGGAATCACTCAATTTGGTTCAGTATCTTTTTAAACTAAAGGACAAAATTATTTTAAGTCTAAAATAGAAAAATCTATATTTGAATTACCGGGTCAGCGCAAGAAAGTAAATGGGCCGGCCCAGTGGCGCTCAGCGGCGCAGAGGGCGACTGACAAAGGGGGGTCCGCATGTCAGCGACACTTAAAACCCGAAATGGTACGGGGCGATCTAGGCCACATGATTAGAACACAGATCGACGGCTCACGGTTGTCATCGACGACGGACTCATCGCCAGCGAGACTGAACCATAAACGGCCGGTGGGGGTCTACTGGGGACGTACCAGGGCTCCAGCTAGTGCGGCGAGGCGGGCAAACAAACTGGTGGACGACGGCGGACTCAGGCGAGGTCGCGGCAGGGGCTAAGGTGGACGGAACCGACGGGAGCTTCTCCTCCTCTACAGAGGCTACCTCCGATGGAATTCCGACGAACGGTAGCTCGAGCGGCTCCAGCGAGAGAGGGGAAATGGTCAGTGGAGAGAGGGGAGTGAGATGGTATGGCGATTGAGGCTGGGGGTTGCCTCCTTATATAGGCTCGACGAGGGGATCGACGAGTGTGGGCTGGCGTCTCCAGCGAGGGCGGTATAGAGGGCTACCAGCATGGGCGAGGTAGGCGGACGGTGGGCGGTCTGCTGGCGGTTCTCTACGACGTAATGGCGATGCTAGGGGCGGTGGCATTTGGTCGGGGGCTTCCCGCACTTTGGGAGACAGAGGCGGTGCTCGACGGTGATCATGGCGACTGTGGGTCACGCGGCGGTGCACGGCCATGTCTGGCAGGGTGTAGGTGTCGAGGCAGAGTGGCGTGCGTGATATGGTGTCGAGGCGCGGTCTGTGGCATGCTGGCGGCGATCACACTCTGGCGTGCGTTGCGCATGGCACAGAGAGAAAGGGCGGCGCGACGCTGAGGTGGTCCAGGGGCTGGCTTTGGCCGTGGGGTGGATAGTGAGGTGCGATAGGGTTGGGCGGAGCTAGGGGACGTGCTGGAATGGCACGGCTTGGTCTCTGGCGCGCTGCCCGCGTTCGGCCGGCGGTGACCACACTTGAGCGGTACGGCACTGGCGCTGCGGGGAAGGGGGAGTGCTGGTTTTGGTCTGGTTAGGCTCAGGGGGGACAGAGGAGAGATGAGAGGGTCCAGAGGGGGACAAGCACTTAACTAGCAACAGTATTAGTTAGGCCAGATGATTTCTGCCTACCAGGTGTTCGACACAATGGCCGCAAGAAACTTTTGTTTGAATTTTGAGTTGATTTTTGGAGGAGTGATGTAACTTATGCTTGAGCATCTAGGTTTTCTTGGGATTTTGAAATGGAGTTCATTTGAGTAGTTTTTGAGAAAGTGGCATCTAGACATATGAACTAGATTCAATTTTCAAATGTCATTTAAATTTAGTGTTTGAAAGTTTTTGGGATGAAACAAAGTGGGCCTTGGCACATCACTACTTGTACTAGCAAGGGGTGCAAAGATCCATAATTGTCTCTATTTGAAAATGAGTGCTAGGAATAGCCAAAGTAGGCTATGTGATTAAAATGGCAAAATTTGGTAGATTTGATCTTGATCACTTGGATTAAAGTTTTGGGATGTTACAGATCCAATCACACAATGTATGATGCACATGCAGGAACTCTTCTCATGACACTAGTTCGGTATGTGCATCAACCAAGGTACCCTCAAATTCCCATCCTTGGTCAAAGAGACTGTCATCACACTCGTCCTCAACAATCATGTTGTGCATGATCACACAAGACATCATCACATCCCACATCCTCTCTGTACTCCAGGTTCTAGCAGGGTGCCGAACAATAGCCCACTATGATTGAAGCATACCAAATGCATGCTCGACATCTTTCCTAGCAACCTCTTGCTCTTTCATGAATCTCTTACATTTCTCATCATCGGGCTTGTGGAATGTGTTGACAAATGTGGAACAGAAAGGATAGATGCTATCATCTAGATAATAACCCATGTTGTAGGTGTCGGGGGATCACCCCCGGGTAGGCTAGCCGAATAAGAAAAAGGGCAATGTAAATGTCGGTCGGTTGAGGGACCTCTGCCGGATGTAAAACCAAAGAGAAAGCGGAAACAAGGTTAAGATCAGTATGAGTCGGCTAACCAAGCTGCCGGATGATAATACATCGCCAAGGTACCAGTCCTGCTGGACAATCCCAGCCAGCGAAACATTCCTAGAGGCGAATGGGCTAGGGCGACGTGCGCATAGTGTACGCCACAACCTAGATAGCTACTGATGAGACATAAAGCAGAGGATGGCGGCACAGACGCCAGGAACCACGGAGGAGATTGGCACCGTACCCGTGTCAGTCGGGAGTAGTTGGCACCGTTCGTGTGAGCCGGGGCGGCCTCCACTACACCCATGCTGGACGGGAGGATGAGAGTTGTAGAAGACATCAGGAGGCGAGACGTTGTATGTGACCAATCGACTAGGGACCACCTATGGGACCCACCAGCCAGCCGGACCGTTTTAACCGCTGCCCCAGCAGTATATAAGGGGCAGCGGGCATCCATAGGAAGGGTTATTCTCTATTGGATAGTTAGCATACATACAACTCGAGGAGCGCTTGTAGTTCATCGTGTTCATCTAGATAGTCAGCTCGTGTGTCGTGGAAATGTACACCGCAGTCACTGCTACTGGCAGCGATTGATTGTAATGTGGGGAAGAGCTGGCGGCCATCTGCGGTGCGAGATGGGCGTGGACACACATGATTTACCCAGGTTCGGCCCCCGGAGGGTAAAGACCTACTCCTGCTAGATTGGATTAATGGAGAGCGAGTTACAGGGGTGGCAAACTCGGCGTCGAAGCAGCAAGTCGCTTGAGGGGGTGTATGATGGAACGTAAGTCCTAAGAATACCCTAGGGAGGTTATATAGAAGTCACCTCGCTGGGGTTTACAAGTTACCACCGAGCTAGATATGGATTCAGAGGCTTTCTACCTAATCCCGCTGGGCTTCAAGTACGCTTCTGGGCCTTCAGTCTCCAGTCGCCATGCCTTTTCCTCAGTCGCACTCCAGTCGCCGTCTTTCAGGCCCACTCACAGACTCTTCGGCCCAATCGGAACGTCCTGTTGGGCATACCCCCTTCGGCATATCCCCATCAGTAGTCCCCGAGGCCATCGTTGATTCAGGCGCAGGTGTCCCTTTGGCGGTCGAAGTAGGCGAGCCCAATTTGGACGCCCAGTCGAGTCGGCGATGGACTCCATTAAAACCGAGGAAATTTTCCCCAGGCTTCCATTCGCTACTCTGGCGAATGTCACTGCTGCCAAGTCGCTGCTTCGGCGAATGGAGAGGACTAGCAGGTAGCGAGTGGAATGGAGGAGTTGGACCATCAATTCTGGTCAAACTATCCGTTGGAAATCCCAACGGTAACTTCGGCGTAATTACCGCAGGTAACGGCTACCCCGAATTTGGCGGGTAGCGTTCCTCTATAAGGGGAGTGACGAATAAGCTCTGCAGATCCTTCCCCGCATTCTTCATTCTCCCACATTCATTCTTCCTGCCTTCCTCCAATTCGATCCCTCCGCACCGTGCGATTCCACATCCTTCCTGATGGTGCCTCCCAAAGGCTCATGGGGAAAATCCAAGTGCACCATAGCCTAGCTCAAGTCCTTCAAGGATGCCGGAGTCCTCCGCAAGGGGAACTGGTGGGTTCCCCCCTCCTCTGAGACAGAGCCGAAACTGCAAGTGGGCGAATTCATCTGTTTCCCTAGTCATCTAGAAAGAGGTTTGGGGTTCCCTACCTTGCTCTTCTTCCGGTGCTTCTGCATGTATTACACGATCAAGCCATTGGATCTTGGCCCGCACAGCATCGAGCAGCTGGCGATCTTCGTCGCCTTCTGCGAGTGCTATCTCGGGTGCAGGCCGTATTTTCCGCTGTGGTTGGAGCTCTTCCACGGCCGCATCTGGCGTGAGGCGTCCGGCGGCTTGATATTGGCTACAGGCGGCGTCACGTTCCAATTGAAGCTGAAGGCTAACTTCATCAAGCTCCTTCTGCCAAATAAAGCCGCCGGTGAGTGGAAGAAGAGTTGGTTCTATGTGAAGGAATCCACTCCCTCCGGCGAGGTGGCACTTCCCGAGTTCGTCGCCGAGAGGAGCGAGCCTCACCGGTTGGCGCCGAAGAAGCTCCCTGAAGACCAGAGGATGGCCGTCGCGGGGATGATGGACCAGATCCAGAGGATGAAGGACTAGGGGTTGACTTCAATCAACCTTTACAACTGCTGGCTCGGGCGGCGCCTGGTTCCGCTAGCGGCTCGGCCGCATTGGATGTAAGAGTATAGCGGGAAGCACGACCCCTCCCGAACCAGCAAAGAATCGTGGGAGGCCGAGGACTACAAGGCCGCCCTGAAGAAGATCACTGACGCGGAATTCACCACCGTGTAGGTCGGGCTCGCCCCATACACTCCCGTGAAGAATGAAGCCCCCACAGTAAGTTTTCTTCCCAGTCATCATTTCCGCAACGCAATTTGTAGTCGCATCATTTGGTACTTACTCGTGGTGGTTCTCAGCTGTTTCAGGTGTTGGAGGGCTAGCTTCCTCTGCTCGATGAAGAGGTCCCCTAGGAACTCGAGGAGGACTCCGAAGGAGACTCCTCTAACAATGACGAGGAGGAGGAGGAGGTTCCTCCCCTAGTGCCTACAGCTCGCAAGACTCGCATATAGAAACAGCGCGAGTTCGAGGCGAGTCGCATCCTTGATGAACACGAAGGAGGCGGCGAGGTCGCACAGGAGCACACATCCTGGCGAACGGCTACGCCGTCGAATCCCGCGCGCAAGCCCAAAGCACCAGCGAGGAAGCCAACATTGCCATCCAAGTCGGCGGTGGCGTTTGAGTCAGATGATGACTCTAACGATGAAGGCACTCCCGAAATTTAGCACAAGGCCCCAAAGGATGCGATTCTGATGAGGGGGTTGGAGGGTGAAGGCACCAAGGCGGTGGCAGACGTTCCCTTGGTGGTGATTGCGCCAATAGTTTCGGGGGTTCCGAGCCAGGACACGGCTGAAGCAGCGGCGTCGAAGTCGCCGCAGCCGTCGAGAGCGGCCGCGTCTTCGGAGCCGGAAATTCCAGTGACCGCGGCCTCATCGTCGCGGAATCCCGCGGTGTCATGCGCTTCAGACGTCTTTGAGAGGGGGCTCACTCACAAGCTAGGTCCAGAATTGAACAAGCCTGCTCACATCAGCACCGGGCTGCGTGTTCTCCCAGTCGCCAAGTAAGCCTTGCATTTTCCATTCCAAATTGTGTTCCATCTTGTGTCGTCTTTGTGTTGATTTTGACGTTTTGACAGGTCTGGAGTCAAAAATATCGGTCGCCCTTCGGTGGCGAAGATTCCACCGACCACTACCACATGAGAAGGCGACCTCCCCAAGAAGAGGAAGCCTGCTGATGACGCAGCGGCCGTGGAAGGTGTGAAGAGGCAAAAAGACGGTGCCTATGATTCCGTCGAGATGACTAGTGCCAAGGGGAGCGACCCTGCTGCAATCGTCGAAGGGGTGATGGATGCGCAGTCAGAGCTAGTCGCGGTCGCCCCTGCGACGGGAGCGCCGGCTCCGGCGACCAGCGCCCCGGCTAGGGCGTTGATACGTCCATTTTGCATCACTATTCTATGTCTTAATTCACTATTATTCATTGATATATTTCGTATTGAGAGGTGATACTTATGTTATTTCATCTGTTTTTGCATGGTTGATGACTTTTGGAGCATGGACCGCTGCAGTCAGGATTCTGATGGAAAAGGTGCTGTTTGGAGGCAAAATTCGCGAAGATCGGAAAATCCGGGAAAATATACGAAAAATTCTATTTTTCCAGAAGACTCAGGATGCCAGAAGATGGAGTGGAGGTGGGCCACAGGGGGCCCACACCACCCCATGGCGCGGGCAGGCCTAGGCCGTGCCAAGGAGTGGTGTGGCTGCCCTGGCCCATTCCAGCCTCTCCCCTCTGGCGTATACCCACGAAACCCTAGGACTAGAAGAGCGACCACAGAAAGATTCCGCCACCTCTGCAGGGCGGAAAACACCGAGAGAGAAAGATCTCCCCGGCAGACGGATTTTTGCCGGGGGAATTCCTTCCCGGAGAGGGGAGATCGTCACCATCAACACCACCATCAAGCTGGACTTCATCGGGATCATCATCATCATCACCACCATCATCACCATCAGGACCCTCATCACCACCTCCCTATTGCTGTAACAATTGGGTTGAATGTTGCATAGTTCATAGGGGAAACTTTCTCGATGTTGATTACTCTTTGTAGTTGATGCTATTGAGTGAACCATTGAATTATTGTTTATGTTCAGATTGTTATAGATCATTATTCCATCTCTGATCATGATCCATATGATGTCTTGTGAGTAGTTCGTTTTGTGCTTGAGGACATGGGAGAAGTCTTGTTGTTAGTAGTGGAGTTGCGTTGAGAAAGATTCAATAGATTGTTATTTAAGTTGTGGTGTACTTCTTCTAGTGGTGTCATGTGAATGTCGACTACATGACACTTCACCTATAAGGGCCTAGGGGAATGCATTGTGTATTTGGCTACTAATCGTAGGGGTTGCCGGAGTGACGGAAACCTGAACCCCTGTTAGGAAACCATTGCACAAGGGACGTAAGGGTCTTAGAGTTTAAAACTGTGGTTAGGTTTCTACCTTAATTACTTTCTTGTACTTACGAATGTTTGCAAGGGGTATAATCACAAGTATGTATTAGTCCTAGGAAGGTCGGTACATTAGCACAGGTTCACCCACACAACACTTAGCAAGCTAAAGAAGATTAATCAACTATATGAAGCGAAAGCACTTGACAGTCTTCCCATGTGTCCTCGAGAACGTTGGGTCATCTTAAATAATACAACCGGCTTGTCCTTTGCTGCATAAAGGATTGGGCCACTTGCTACATTTATTCATACTGTCTTTTATTTACTCATACTTTGTTTACTTGCTTTATCAAAAACCCCTAAAAATCTATTTGTTAAGTACTTGTAGAGAATTCCTGATCCATACCACTAGCCAGCACCTTCTGGTCCTCATTGGGTTCGACACTCTTACTTATCGAAAATACTGCGATACACCCCCTATATTTGTGGGTCATCAAGGGTGTGCCTCAAGTCGTTGGGCTGGGGCGCCCGCCAAGCCTAGTTGTTGACGATGTGCATTCGGGCATCAATGGGCTGCCCGTTGGTGGCAACCATGTTGTTCACCGGTCGCGGCTCGTTGGTGGAGAGTGCGGGGTTGGCGGACCATGGTTGATTTGCCAGGGGCTGCGGGCGAGGGCAGGCCAGTGCGTTGGCGACGATGGGGTGACCACTTGATGCCGCTCTTCTTGCCGAGGAGCAGGAGTAAATTCGTCCCCACGGGTCGACTCCCGCAGCTTGTTGCTCGACGGCCCTGGCGAGTAGGGCCTTGGCGTACTGGATCTGCAGCGCGCCGTCGCCCTAGACGTCGAGGTTGGAGACCGCGGTGTCAGTCGCGACAACGATGTCCATCGGGGTGGAGTAGAGTGGGAGTCCATTGGCGTCGCGGGCTTGTGGCGAGATGATGATCCGCGGATGATCCGGCGGGGGGCGCGCGACCAATGGGTGGTGGAGGGGCTCCAGTCGCCGGTGCGCCGAGTGGTGGTCTCGCGGGGTTGCTTCCGCCTAGCGGCGCATTCTTGTAGTATTCGCGCTCGGCCGCGCGTGCGGGGTCGCTTTCCTCGTTGAAGTTCTGGACGCGGCCCTAGACGTTGGAGTTCAGGCGGGTCCTGATGCGGCGCTGGTGATAGAGTGATAGCTCCCGCGCCGTTTCTCGCTCGAGGCGATATTTCTCGTGCTCGGCGAACTCGTTGCGTTGCGCTTCCGCGAGTCGCAGGCGGGCTTCCTCCACCTCTGTGGCCGTGGCGGTCGGCGGGATCTGTGTGGAGAACGGATCTGGCGGGGCGACCGTGCTGCCCGCCATGTAGATCGCATTAAAGCGATTGGATCTAGCACGGAAGTCTTCAGGCGACTCCGAGCCAGAATTGGAATTGAAGATCCCGAGGATGGAGGGGTCCTCGAAATCCTCCGGGTTGGAGACTCGCGTGATGGAGTCCTCCCGTGACGCCGTGGTGATAGATCCGTCGACCGAGGTAGGGGTCGCGGAGTCGGCGTCGTTGTTTAGGGCCTCGTCATTTGTGGCGGCGTTGGTATCGGCCACGTCGCTGGCGGCCGAGTCATACTCGGTGACGAGGCTCCTGATGGAGCGGACCTGCTCTTCCGAGAGCAGATCGCGGTGCGGCGGCGATCTGCCAATGATCACCGTTGCAGTTGGGTCGACCGCACCAGTGAAGCCAACGAAGAGGTTGATGGAGTCGACCGGCATCACCGCGCCGTGAGTGACCGAGCGTGACGCCAGGATGTAGCTGCTGGGTAGGATCTGTAAGATCCCACCGATGGCGATCATGCGGCCGGTGGCGAGCGGCCGATCGATCGGCGAGTAGGGTATCGCTGCAGAACTCAGGCCAGTCCTACTATGCCCCACGGTGGGCGCCACTATCGTGGAAATGGCCACGGCAGTCGATGCTACTGGCAGGGATTGATTGTAATGTGGGGAAGAGCTGGCGGCCATCTGTGGTGCGATATGGGGGCGAACGCACATGGTTTACCCAGGTTTGGCCCCTCGGAGGGTAAAGACCTACTCCTGCTAGATTGGATGAATGGAGAGCGAGTTACAGGGGTGGCGAGCTTGGCGTCTAAGAAGCGAGTCGCTTGAGGGGGTGTATGATGGAACGTAAGTCCTAAGGATACCCTAGGGAGGTTTATATAGAAGTCACCTCGCTAGGGTTTACAAGTTACCACCGAGCCAGATATGGATTCGAAGGCTTTCGACCTAATCCGACTCGGCTTCAAGTATGCTTCTGGGCCTTCAGTCTCCAGTCGCCATGCCTTTTCCTAAGTCGCACTCCATTCGCCGCCTTTCAGGCCCACTCGCAGACTCTTCGGCCCAATCAGAACGTCCTGCTGGGCATACCCCCTTCGGCATATCCCCATCAATGTAGGAGTAGGGGTGTTACCTCACCATGAGGGCCCCGAACCTGGGTACATCTTATGTCATGATACACATTATTTTTCCCAATCCCGCATGTAAGCACCGTCATTAGCATCCCTGCTTGTTCCCACACCTCTATCTAGCCTTCTCAGGCACTACCATTTCACATACTACGACAGTTGGCACCCACCATGGGGCAATATGGCTACGACTGGAGTCTTGTTCCACATGGGACCCCGCACTTCCTGAAAGGAATATGCCCAAGAGGCAATAATAAAGTGGTTATTATCTTATTCCATGTTTATGATAAATGTTTATTTTTCATGCTATAATTATATTAATAAGGAAATGTTAATACATGTTTGAATTATAAATAGATAAGGTTCCTAGTAAATCCTCTCTTTATATTATCTTGTTGATTAACAGATGATAAAAAGTTTCCTGGTCATGAACATTGGATGTTGTTAATAACAGGGTCATATCATAGGAGAATGATATGATGAACAGTCATCCGCAGTATATGTAGCAATCCGATCATGTCATCAAGTTTATATTGCTATCACATTCATATTAACTCAATGTCCTTAGACCATGAGATCATGTCAATCACTTTCACCGGAAAGGTACTTTTGATTCCATCAAACACCACACCATAACAAGGTGATTATAAAGGTGTCATCAGGTATCTGGAAATTGTTAGTTGAGGCGTGTGGATCAAGAGTGGGATTTGTCAATCCGGATGATGGAGAGATATACTCAGGGCCCTTTCGGTGATATCACATTGACAAAGCTTGTAAGCAAGTGATTTGATCACTAGAATGTCATATCACAGAAACGAGAAAAAGAGTACTTGTTGGGAACGAGATTAAACAAGGTATGGATGACACCGAGTGATCAAATCTCGGACAAGTAAAATATTGCAAGACAAAAGGAATTTGATATCGCGAAAGAGGTTTGGACGATCATCAGATCTTCGTGGAACTAGTGGGAGTCATTATGGATCTCCAGGTCCCGCTAATGATTATTGATCAAAGAGAGTATCGCTCATGTCTACATAGTTCTCAAACCCGTTGGTAGACACATTTCAGGTTAACTGACACATTTGAGCTGATAGGGAACACAAGGGAAATCAATGGACATTGCAGAAAAATTTTCTGTCAAATCTGACGAAATAGTTTCAGGGTATCGAAACAAAGCAAGGGACCAAAATGTTAATCTGTTCATTAAATGAAGTGTTCATTAAATTAATTACTCATTAGATTAAGTGTTCATTAAATTCAGTTGAATTTAAAACAAGAGAACTAAAGTTCTTTAATGGAAAGACCTTTGATTTTTCAGTGGAAATTAAATGGAAGATGAGTGGAGCAATATTGATGTGAGTGGAGTGTCCACCCACATAATGTGGGAAGAGGTAGGGGCAGCCATATGTCTGTGCGCCTAGCCCCTTTGGGTTGTCCCCTCACCTATAAAAGCCCCCCCTCTCCTCTTATCACACACCATTCACCCTTCCTCTCATATGCCCTTTAGATGGCATTTTCCCCCCTTGCTAGCTTGTCCATTGCCATGAGCGAGGTGCTTAGGCGAAGCCCTGCTCTAAATCTTCCCCTCCACCACCACTACCAGGGCATAGCGCTGTTGGAGTTCCCGGGGATCTGCTACTTCCGCTTCCCGGCTACAGCGAGGGTCCAAAAGTCATCGGTGCACCGTATGTGTGACCGATTACAGAGGCGCTGCACGTTGTGGTGCTGATCATATGCACGTCCTTGAGGACGTCAGTGTACACTCCACATCAACCACGTTTGTTTACAGGAACGTTATCCCGCTTACAGTCTTCAAGGGTGGGTCCTGAAACTTTTATAAGTATTGCCTAGATTCGATCTTGGCAGTTGCAAACCGTAGGAATTTTTTTTATTTTCTATGCAACGAACCCCATTAGTGGTATCAGAGCTATGACTATGCGTAGATGCTTTGTACGGTTAGAACACATATGAATATGTGGGAACTGATGATCATGTTATTACATCCTTCATGTATTTTGGATATTAGCGACATAGTGGGATGAAGCGACCCGGACAAACTTTACATGTCCTCGCACATGAGACCTGTTCCACGCTTGACATGCAACTAGTTTTGCATAAGTGTCTAGCGAGTGTCTGTCTCTCCCACTATAGTTGATATATGATTTACAACGACTTGCTAATAATTTGATTATCATCGTTGTGGTTCCTTGTTCGTAGGTAAGATCGATTCTATCTTCGAAAGCCCAAAGCCACATAAAATATGCAAAGATAAATTAAAGGCGTCTAGATTTATTTTTGCTGGGCTTGTGTCATGATATGGGAAATGTTATAATTTTAGGATGGTAAGATACTCTTAGGAATTATAACAAATAAGTGGGAGCACCATAGACCTTGGCATGACACAAATGGAATGATAGAGATCATACCATGATGCACAAGATAGTGATCAAGTGCAAGAACCATATCATGTCACTTTTACATATGATGTTTGTTTGCATATTATTTATGCTTATGTCTAGCTTAGAACTTGGTGGTAGAATTATAAGATGATCCCTCCTACTGAATATCAAGATAATAATATGTTATTCCTTAGTATGCACCGTTAAGTAAGTTCGTCATTTCGAATAACCACATGATGATCGGGTGTCATAGACTCTACGTTTGCATACAACGGGTGTAAGATAGTTTTACACACGTGAGTACTAAGGTTCTTACTTGGCGAGCCAATCATGTAAATACATGGCCTTGGAACATGAACCGAAAGGTAAAGCACGAGTCATATGGATGATATGATGCCCATATGATGCTCGCCATTGGAGCTGCGCCACCACTAATGAGGATCGTTCGTGGCGTAGTGAATTTGGTTCGTGTAATCACTAAAAATTACTAGAGGGATGTCGTTTTTGAGTAGGAGTTCATGTAGTAATATGATTAAAGTTGAACTCAATTTACTATAAACTGAATCGAAGTGAATTTGCACCGTTTGTTGTAGTTACTGGCATTTGTTTACTACCTTGTGTTTAGCTATGATTGAGATAATATAACTATAGGATTCTGAAATTTTGTACTTTATGAACTGGTATCATATTGTTTTATGAGTGTCAATCCAAAGTTTAAAGTACTATTTCAAACTTTTAGCAAAACTTCACTTACTCCGTGAAATTCAGTATGTAGTATTGAATCAAGAGTAACAATTCCAACGTTAGTATCCAAGTATCATGCTTACCCCCATGATCTTTGATATTTGAAAGTTGTTTCAGTATCAAGGTTATCTAGGAGGTAAAAGAATTGTTTCAGAAACCGTCATGCGTGAAAGATATTGTGATATATGAAACAATGTTTCATTGCAATATGATAGAATATAATTTTAGTAAGGTACATGTTCTCGTAGAGTATGGGAATTTGCGAAGGTTGGAGACGCTAAGTGTCATGATCTCCCAAAAGGGTTTTGGGAACTAACATTATATTTGCGATTCACCTTTATAAGCTATAGTAGCTTGATCATGAAAGTTGTAATGATAAGGATGGGTAAAAGATGTAGGTAAAATGTTTACTACATTAAAAGGATGACTAAAAGGAATGAAATTTGAAAGAGCGCCAAACATTTGATGATGGTGATCAACTTCAAAGTGCAAGTCCAAAGGTATTAGTATTTGACTATACACTCTTTGGACCATGTGTCATATGTGTGGCACCGCTATTGATGTTGATAGATTATTTTAAAAATGAAAGCTAATGCTGAAAGAGAATCTAGTAAATATTTGGCAGAAAGGAAAATGACTGTAAAATTACAGCTTAGGTATATAGATGATATACACGTTATGGGTGTATTCTTTGCTTGTTAAACAATGTGGTTCTTGGGTATTGGATACCGAATTTGTTGGTGTGAAGTGTCATACAGAACAACACAATTCGTGAACTGCAATGCCCTAATTAACTAGCAAAACAATATGTGATGATGTTCATCGAAAACAAATAAAGTGTTATTGTGTTTCTCATTGACATCAAACCTTGCCTTCAAGATTTGTATTAATAATTGTTATTTTGTTCCGGTATTATGAGAATAATGGTTATTTAAATAAAAACTGTATTCCATAGAAGATGGATGAACTTTTATAAATCTAGTTGGATAAATCACGTCCATAATAGTGATGCTAAAAAGTCGCAAGACGAATGATTGGAATATCACTTTTGAGTGACATCGCCATTTAAATTATATTGGAAAGAAAACAAGAAGAAAACTCCATGTTAATGGATTTTTTGGAGTCTTTTGATTTTGATATTGACGCTTGTGAAACTTTCCTCGAGATAATTAAAACCTTGTTCACAGGCCAAAGAAGAACGAACGACTAACCTATTGGATATAGTGCATGTTGATGTGTATTATCCATTATGTGTAGTCGTAAGCGATGGATTTAAACTTCATATGCTTTCTCCGGAATTTGAGTAAATACATGTGTATATTTACTTGATAAGGGAGAAGTGTGAAACATTTGAAAAAGTTCAAATGATTCAAGTTGAAGTGGAAATCATTGTAACAAGAAATAAAGAATTTATGATTGGATCATAAAGGAAGAGACTTGATTTAAAAATTTAGCAGAACACCTATGATTTGAGGAATCATTCCATTGATTTATGTTTCCGGATAAACCATAGGAGTATGGAGTATTCGAGAGATGTAATCAAACCTTGTTTGACATGATAGGATCAATAGTGTTATTTATAAAATCTCCATTATATTTTAAAGATTAAGCTTTTGTGACTACCTCTTTTACACTAAAAAGAGCTCCATCATGATCCGCTGAAATGACACCATATGAGTTATGGTTTGGGATAAAACCCAAATTTTATTTTCTTAAATTTTGGTATTCTAGGCATAAGTAAAATGTTTACAACTAAAACCAGATGGGCATGTCTTTGTAGGTTATTCCGAATAACCATTGGGTATTTCTCCATAGCACCGAAGACAAAAGTTTTTGTCGCTTGGAAACGTCAAAATTCTTGAGAAGGAATTTTTCGCGAGAAGTTAAGTGGGAGGACAATAGAACTTTGAAAAGGTTATTAAACCTTAGCTATATGTGTTGAGTTGCGCAGCGCCGAAAAGTGTCCCGGAGGTAGCCACAATACTGATGGCTCACGTGCCTCAAAGGTTGTGGTCATGGAGATCTAAGTTCCTATTGAACCACGTAGGTTGGGTAATCAATCAAATACTAAGATTTGAGATTAAATCATTATTTTTTGACAATGATGAACCAACTATATGCAAATAAGGGATGATAAGCCCTGACTCCTTTAAATAGCTAGAAGCCATAAAATCCGTGATAGTTCCATACACGAGAAACCAAGTTATCAAACTTGAAAGACCCTCCGGAAAGGCTTGAAGCCTATCAGTTGTATTTGGATCTATAAAAAAACAGACATGGATGTTTCACATCTATGAAATAGTCGACATATAGGTAAAGAGTTTACGACAATGTTCAAAAAGTTGACATGTCGGTAAAAACTTTACGACAATATTTAAAGAGTTGAATACGACAAGATTCGATTTCGTGTCGATATTTTGTCTGGACAGATTAGTGTAGCAACCACTACATATATCAATTGTTGTATATGCTAGTCGAATAAATAAAACAATATTCTTCTAATAGAATGGTTACCTAGGATGTGTATGTGACACGGTCCGAGGGGTTTTGCTAAATCAAAGGATGCTAAAAAGGCATGCAAACTTCAATAGTTGAAATAAGCATAGCGGAGTTGGAATCTTCATCGTGATAAAATTGTTAAAATGTTTAATTTTATCAAAAACAACGAAGATGCTTGCATTTGCAAGAAATTAAGTGAGAGCGCTGAGATATATTTCTAATACATTGTGTATAAGACATATTGTTGATTAGAAATGATGTATCTTTTATTTGACACAGATTAAGAATTTCATTGAAATTAGATTTGGATGAAATACTTAGGCAAAACCCAAATATTAGGCATCAATGTCTATTTAGATAGATTGAGACACTAATATGGTTATGCCAAATATACATAGATGATATATTGAATAAGTTCAATATGGAAACACCGAGAAAGGTTCTTGCCACGTGGAAAAGGATGAACGAGATTCAAGTGTTTTGACACTTGGTGAGTAAAATCACATGGATATCTTGATGAATGAGATTCAAGTGTTTTGACACTTGGTGAATAAAATCACATGAATATCTCAATCAAACATTCTGATATGTACATATCCAGATATGTTCTATGGTCTAAATGTTACGAGCATATACCAGGATGACTTATAAGATGATCATTGGACGATAGTAAGGATATTATTATGATCTTTGGAAGATCCAAGACTATAGTTTTTATATAGAAGTGACAAATAGTTTATTGTAAAGTGTTATATTAATAGATAGTTCATTATAAGGTGTTACATTGACACTATATAGATAGTTCGTTGTAAGGTATTACATTGAACTATACAAATAGTTCATTGTAAAGAGTTACATTGATACTAGTTTTGTCACAAGGTACGAACTAAGTTTATTTCAATTTCGGCTATAGGTTAAGGTAGCACAATGTAATGGAAGAAATTTCCATGATGGATTTGGATGAGTTCCAAAGTTATGGACATTGTGATAAATACTACAACGAAAGGCTAAGTATAAGACTGCTATGGTAGCAGTAAAGGAACTAGGTGTGGTTCGATCGACTAGTACTATAAAGATATATTGTATGACAATTATATCAATATATTTTAAACCCCGAGGAATGAAGGTCTCACCAAAATTATAAAATGCCATCTCATTGGAAAATGATTGATGCGTAGAGATGTAAAGACATGCAAATACACACATACCTGAAAGTATCATATATGAGGATTATGTTTACCACTAGCAAACGCGTATATACAACATCAAAGTGCCATATGTGTTGAATGCGCAAGGTTTTTCAAACTAGATTATTGATCTAGTGTAAGTGAAAGACTGAAAGGAATATGCCCGAGAGGCAATTATTCCATTTTATGATAAATATTTATTTTTCATGCTATAATCTATTATATATTAAACGTACATTACAGGTTAACCAGAATCTGTTATATATTAAAAGTACATTACGGGTTAATAAGAAATTAGAGAAATAGACTAGAAAATCTCACAAAAATTCATCAGTTTAGCTAATCAATCAATGACAACCAATGGATCCTAGAGCTAGCCTATAGACATTAAGGTTTAACAAAATTACCCACCAATACCCTCAATAAGTTGTCCATGCCGTTTTTATTTCTGTCTAGCTAAACAAGAAAACAAGTTAACATGGTCTGGATTCCACCGTACACAAGAAACCCAAGCGAGTTCGCACGTGTGCTGCCGCCGCCATATTCACATCTGATGTTCTCAGGTACTCTGTCGGTGATTTTGTATTTGGGTATGTGCCCTTTGCCGGCCCATTCTCTAGGTTCCAATCTTCCCTCACGCCTGAACGCATGTAGGCGTACAATCGGTGGATGGATCGTGGGCTAGCTTCTGTCATGCAAACAACCGGACATCCGGAGCAGGTAATGGCACTTAACAATCCTTTCTTTATTGCTCCGTGTGCTTCTTTAATTTTGTTTTGCTGTTAATTACTCCTTCCGGCACAATATGAGAAAATACGATTAGTGAATTCCAATCATTGTGGCCAGGATTAAGGGAAATTAAGAAGAAAAGAAAATTTGAGTGAGCCGCCGGCCACATGCCCTCTGTCTGCATCTACCAAGCAATTTTGAATCAGTGTGGTCGGAATTAGAAGTAATCCCTCCGTCAGAAATAAGTGATTTGCCTTTATCTCTATTCGAACATATCTATACATAAAAATATATATAGATATATGTGAATCTAGATAAATTCAAGTCATTTATTTCTAGATGAAGAGAGTACTCGAGAAGACATCCCTTTTTGGCAAAGGGCCGAGCAGAGCCTAACTTTGTTTTTATCATGTACTACCTCACGTCTATCTATCTAGACGTCTTAGTATATAAGTTGGGAGAAAAATAAGTAAACCTACATATCATCCGATTTAAATTAATATTTTCAGACTTATCTAGATTGGGATGTAACTACACACGTTTTAGTGATAGATACATCAAAATCAATACAAATATGAGATCATTAATTTGGATCAGAGGAATAGAAAAGGTGTCTAGAAACATGTGTTTAAAAAATAGATAAAAAATCTTATACTTTAGAACGGAGAGACCAGGTGCATGCTTGCACTGGCTGAAGAGTGGTGCCTCAAGCTGTCTCGCGGTTTCCACGTGCCGCTTGCTGTACTCAGTCGCCTACGTCGCCACCGTACTTGCATCGGGATGATCTGGCCAGGACTTCAGTTGCACGTGTTCCTGCCTCCACGGGTCTTAATAACATGGATGTGTTATGCAAATTCTTAAGCTCTTCACTACATTGTCGTCCTACGGTCAGATGCCGAGCACATTCTTAACTTTCAAGCGTGGACCACCTGCACGTGATCGGAAGCTTTTCATAGCCAGCGAAAACCCACTAGAAAATAGGATGGGAATGTACGATATAGTAGGAGCGATCAAGCTCCGAAGCTGACTTGCTATATGTGTTTCCATACGAAGAAGCAAGAAGAGGTAGCTAGAACAAGGCTGATATGGACCGTGCCACAGTTGACATATACTGACACCCTAAACTGCATTCATCTGTTTGTATGGGAGCGGCACGACAGCTTGGCGACACAATCGTACAACCGCATCGTCCACCATGTCACCATAGCTGGTCCTGGGATCAACCTGGTCAGTCTTTCTTCACACTATATACGTGGAATGTTTGATAATTAGTAAATAGCAGAAAATATGTACTCTCTCGGATCCATAATAAGTGTCGCCCTTATTATAGATCAGAGGGAGGCACTTATTATGGATCGGAGGAAGTAAGAGTATTCTTGAAGCAACCGGCTTTACAGACTGAAATCTATCAGATTAATGTGCACATGTTCATGTTTCATCTTTTGAAACTAAAATTGTAGAGTAAGAGTATTTATACACCGAGATTTATATACATGAAAACGGTGGAAGTATACATCCAAACCCCAAAAAAGTGAAATATTCTATACTTTGATCCATAATTAAGAGTTTTATACTTTCTTATCATGTTAAATAAACCTTCATTTTTCTATTGACTTATTTTGTGTGGTGTTCCATTGTTTTGAAATAAATTTTACATCTACAATCCATTAGACTATTTAGTGGGGTAAGCATATCTCAAAGTATGAGTATGCTATATTTAGTGTGACAAACATACCCAAAAAGTATAGGTATGCCATACATAAAGGTGCCATCTCCCATATGAAATATGAAAGCATTTACAATGCAGTTATCTCCCTTACTCAAGTAAATGTCACTGATAAACTCTCGGACTCCTTGGAACCAGAAGACAACTCTATTTATAATATATCATTTGCTGAGCTATGCTTTTACCGAGGTTTGATAAAGGGTTACAGTAAGAAGAGGTAGTGGGAGACAAGGCAAAGTTGGCATGCGCCAATTGAGATATTATTAGTAAAAAGTTACAAGGAAGACCCAAGGGAACTACATTAGGACATGGCAACACATAATAAGATTGATGTATTGTCAGGAAATACATATATGTCCAATGAATCTACGCTAGAAAAGTAGCATGCATGTCCATAAATTATATGATAATTTCCACATAGGCATACCTTTTATCAGAAAAAACAAAAATAGCTATACAAAAGAAGCACAAATCTAATCTAATATTACTTCCATACAAGATAAAAGGATTGAGAAGACACTTTGTAAATCAATCCTCTTAGCCTATACACACCACTTTTCTTTCGTTCTAAAAGTTATCTAGATTAACTGAATAATTAACAATAGTTAGTGTAACTTGGACCAATAGGATATTTTAAAGTATCTAAAGTGAAAATATGAAATATAATTCTTTTTTACATCATGAAAAATACATTCATACAAAAATTTAAGAAGTCTATACCGACATACACATTTAAATTAATGATAAAATGTATATGCTAGAGACTGTTCAATGTCTGAGCTCACATGTATTTATGATCATACACAAATAAAATGTGTACCAATAACAAAGGTCTCTATTAAAGAAAAAAATTATATGTTTGTCCTTTAAATAAACTCTTCAGGCATATACTCACGTTCTTGCATAGCTACATCGATGCACATATAGAAGTTCAATCTTGGAAATCTGGACTAATCTCTCAAGTTCTAGAAGAAACATGAGTCATTGTAATTTCTAAAGGTTATATAAACAAAACACAAAGGGAAACATATTTTGTACAAATACATGAAAAACTTTAGATCAACATACATGTAACATAATAGACCACAAGAGTAATCAATTTTAAGAGCATAACATATACGATGTATATTGGAACATTTTATTTCCTATTGCATAATATGAATATATATTAAGTAATTTATTTATTTATCAGTCACTTTTGACTTATTAAGATCATGCCCTCGCATTTGCGAGGGCCACTAAGCTAGTTTTTCTGAATTATAAAACAAAAGATATTGAATTTATAAGCTTATTACATTTTTTGAAATTAAAAATAAATTAACTAAATGTGTTTATGAGATAATGCTGATGTCAGCATGAGGTGGGGTGGCTTTTCTCACCGGGGCTCTTCCTAGCCCCAGCCACTGACTGGTGGGGCCTATGCCACGTCGATGGCCATGTCAGCAAAGTGGATTTTTATTCAACATAGAAATTATTACTTAAAAAATAAAAAGATAAGTCATATATGGCATCATCATGACATCATGGTGACGTCATCAATGGGGACTCCCTCCCAGTCGAGGACGGACTCAATGATTTGGAGCTCGTGAGAACAAACGGAGGGGCACGCTCGACAGAGAGGAGCAAGGTGAATCTAGGGGTGGTGTCGCCGCCCATTATTGGTCACCGGAGCTACTCCGGCAACAACCACATACAGCGGCCGGCGACGGAGCACGACGGTATGGCGACTCAGGGAGCGAGAGTGAAATCGAAGAGGGGTGCAAGCACCAGTAGCTCACCACGAGGCTGAAAACGTGATGGCGACGCTGGAGGAGCATGGTAGCGGTGGCAATCGACGATGAACGGCATCGGAGACGAAGTGATCTTCGGCACCGATTCTGAGCGAGTTGGACCGATTATTTTGACAGAGATGCTCAGCTCGATGAGGCGGAGCTTACCGGACCCTCAGCTAATCTCGGGGAGGTTTGGAGGCGGTGGTTCTCGTCGGTCTCCGATGGGGCTAGGGTTAGGGTCTGCTCCCGAACGAGCGAGAGAGCGGGCGAGGAAGGGAAAATGGGGATGAGGACGAGTAGGGAATCGCGGTAGCATACTTATCCTCTCTAGGGGTGCCAGCATGAATCTCAGCACTTGCCAGCGACGAGGAAGCGGCCACCGAGATGCTTGCGGCATCGGAAGGTCGACGCCGCATGGGGAAGACGACACAAACCGTTATCTGGGCCTAGGCCGGTACTGGGCCGTTGCTAAGTGAGCGGAAAGTGGTGACTGGCGCACGCGAGCGGCAGTTAGGCAAAGAAGGGATGGGCCGCGATGGGATGGTTCTGCTGCCAGACTATTTCCTTTACTATTTCGATTTTTCTGTTTTCCCCTTTTCCTTTTCAATTTGAATTTCCTTAGTGATTTGAATATTCAAAATATACTGAGTCAACAAGGGTTCTACATGATTAATGTAGCTGGTTGGTTTGGCAGTCCTTTTAGTATCTTTACCAATTAGGATTATCTAAATGATTATTTTCATAAGAAAATATAAATAGGAACTAGGGTTTTAGGAATTTATTTCTTATATAGAAAAGCTTATAAAAATGGTTTCCATTATCACCATAATAGTTATTTTTGGCAAGGATTTAACATGGTGAATGATATATATAGAACTCTATTCCTATTTAACCTCACTTAAGAATTGATATAAATATATTATAAGGTATTAAACCCTGGGGTTTATAATGTAGTGATTTTAATTCCATGGTTCTCATGGTTTGGTGATTTCTTGTTCTCCAATTCCATTACAAATTCTTCACAACCATTCTACTTACTTTCAAAGTAGGCATGGATCACTTCTTGAACAAGTTGTTCATTAATTTCTTAAGTGTGGTTAATGTGTTGATAGAAGTTTATTATATAGTGGTGAATAACCATTGTAATTCATGTGGCACAAGTGATCTCAATGCCCAGCAACATTTACTTAGGATTTTTAATACCACACTTACTATGGACCCTAGAGGATACACTACCCTCAAGTTTCTTAGTGAATGTTGCTAGGGATCAAGATTCAAGGATCGATCCAGAATTTATAATCCTGAATGATCTCTCAACTTAGAGTGAGCTATAAAGCTTACTTATTAATGTGGTCTTGATGATCCTATGAGACTAGGTTCTTATTAGGGTTTAAGACAATTAGGTGGACAAGGCTTCCATCAATACACTCTCAACTGGTATTTTACTTATCTCTTAAACATTTCATTTGACTAAGAGATACTATCCATTGGCTGCCTAAAAAATAGGAATCTGTTTAACTACCCTCTTTATTCTAGGATTTTAAACAAAGAGGTATACATGGGTCTTGTCATGGTTTGATATGATCTTGGTTAAGGCTTCTAAAGAATACTTACCTTAATACCTCACTAAGGTTATCTTAGATAAGGAATTCCTTTCCTAAATATACTCTATAAATCTCTCTCATCTTATTCACGAAGATCACATCTTCCTGCATAAGTCAATCATCTGACTCCACTATATCCATCATCATATGATGACTTGGTCATGCCACATCAACATTACTCCTTCATTCATCTCCTAGTATATATGACTTCCATTTCTAAATTACCTCTAAGGAAGTCATTCATCCAATTAGTTCTAACTTCATTAATCCACTCTGGTAACATTCTTCCTTTACTAAACAACTTGCACTTCTTAACTAACCTTTAATGAATCCATCAATGTAGCTACTTCTAACTCCATCCATTAACTCCTTTATAATAATCTTGCCTCTACTTTAAAGGCTTGCAAGATTATAGTTCTCTCTATAAATCACATGTGATACCAATTCTTTGGAATGGTATGGTACTTCTCTCCATAATACAAGTTATCTTAAATGCTTCATCATACTCTAGCTTGACTGCTCATGATCAAGCTAGGTGATTCAGCTTACTAGGGTTTTGCATAATTTGGTATACTCACAACTCTACTTCAACACCTAGTCATGTATCCTCAAGTAACTTGAGAATAGTGACCACCAGCCTTTGATCATACTAAGCTTAGGCTTATAATTGTATGATCCAGATCTATCATCAGCTAAGTAGTGGACTTGTACTAGTTTCTTTATAGAGTTTATCTTGTTAAGGAAGCTTACTCCATATTTATATCTACTTAGCTTAACAAGATTATTATTGGACACTCTAATTCTACTAGCTTTCTCATAGCTCCATGATCACTAGCTTAACTCTTGGGTTTAGATATTTTCTTTTGTTAACTCAAGAGTGAGTTAACTCCTCCAACACCAAATGGTTTGATCACCACTAAAGATATCATTCCATCGATGATGGAACACTCTACCATATCTAGTTCATTCTTATTAATTTACTTAATGTCTTTGGAAGGTTATTATAATAGGTCAAAGGCTAAGAGTCAATAAGTGCTATGTCAAGAATTGATCACTCAACATTGAAGATCAATAGACACTAGGACTTGGTTAAATAGGAATGTCATCTCTTAATATGATATTAAGGGTATGTGTTGGATGGTCTTGGCTTGACTTCCCTTTCTACTCTATTTTTGATAAGAGTTAATGTTTAAGAACTACCATGATACCCATGGTAGGAATAACTATGGCAAGCAAGTGTATCAAGATTTAGTTATAGAGTATCTTTACTTAAGTTATATACTTAACTTGGTATTCATGGTTTGTTGTAGATAATACCTTGATATAAGCTTTAGAAGATTAAGTATTCATCCTTGAGTTGTTGTATGGAATACCATGTAATAATCTCTAGAAGATCAAGTACTCCTTATTATGCAGTGTGTTGTAACTTAATTTTATTACATTTGATCTACCCTTAGATCAAATTATATCACCCAAAGGTAAGGTTTTAGCAAAGGTCATATTGAAACTTATCCCAGTCAACTTGATGATCTACTTCAGTTCCACCAAGTTAAGAGAAGCTTCAATCACTTCGACTAGTTTTATTTAAAAGCGCAAAAATTATCCAGATTTTATATGCATGAATGCAATGCACACACATTATCTCATCTTATTTCCAAGCTCTAATGCTGGGATGTTACACACTCTCCCCCTTAAAATAAACTTCATCCAGAATTTCATACTCTCTTAAGTTTCAAAATAAGGTGTTGACTTGTATTGATCACGGTATCTCTTAACTCCATTGTGATCATAATTGGGAATAATTGTGGTATCCTGTCTCCAAAATTTTTTCCTTGAATTCTCTTCATACTTGACAATATCCACTATCGCTTCTAATTTATCCTATGATTTCTTTTACTATAATCTCTTGGATTATGTCCTTACAGTCCTACTCAAGATTGGTTTCGAACACATTTCATCCATTCCGATCAGGCTTTCCTACTAATTTACACTAGACTATTTTAGTAAGCTCTCCTCCTTCTTAAGGACAACTTACCATATGTTTCCCCTTTATAACTAGTCCACTAAGGTTAAGAAGTTATGTCTACTTCGATCATTCATCTGGACATACTCTCGGAAATACTTTGAAATGATGACTTCTTATAACCTTATGAGAATAAGGCTTAACCTCATCATAGTTTAGTACTTCCCTTTCCGACCTTTTGTCAGAAAGTCAGATAACAACACTTCAGTGTTTATTGTTTACTCTACCCCTTGGGGTTTCCTAATGGTCTCTAAACTTCATGTATAATACCCATTAACTCAATAATTAGGATATCGGTCTTTGTCCGGCTTATACTTTACCTCTAGAAGGTCTCACAAAAGAATCTGCGGTATATACACACAATTTGTGGATCTCCGAAATGAATCTTCCAACATTACTTGTCTTCCTTTTATCTTCTTAGACATTGTTTCTCACTGATAACCCCGATTTCACAAAACGTCTCGAAAGTCGTTCGCTTAAATTTTATACTTCTTTATGTCTTTCTTAACTTAGGCCAAGTTGTATGCTCTTTAAATCATACAAAGATGACCTAATTAGCTAAACCAATAGGATACCAACTACGGATACCAGCTACGGATACCAGCTGTGGATCCTTCTGGGTGTATGAATTACCCTACGGGTTTTCGACTTACTATTGGCATTCTCTCCGAGTTGTGAGAGCTTGAATACCACTTTTCTTCCAAGACTTCTTCTTTCCACTGATTCACGATACTTCCATGATCTTGGGACAACTACTTCATTAGCTTCTGAGCAACATCACCTATCTTGAGTGAACTTAAATTCATTCCTTCATGTTGCTCCACAACTTTTTTGCATTAATATTCCTTCTTATTGCCACCTCTGAGTGAGTTGGAATTGATCCATCCTTCAAAATAGTGTTGATACACCTATATTTGGCTTCACTCTTCATGTAAGTCTTCATCCTGATCTTCGGAACTCGTCACTCCCTTACACAAATTCCCTTTCCTATCTAGGTCTATAACATCAAGTAATAACTTGATGATGCAACATGCATTTGCACATCAAGTCAAACTTCATGCACAGATCTATTCAATCAAGAAGATCCAAGAAAATCCAAGAAATCCAAATGTAGTTCATATAACAGACATCATTCTAAGCCCGAAATATAGTAGTTGAGTATAATACCTCTATAATCCAGGCTTAGTTGTGTAGTATATGACACCTCCTAGTATAGGTTTACTTTGTGATACTTAGCACTTAGAAGTCAAACTACTCTTTGTCTCAATAATTACCCTTTTTTTTGAGGTGAGACAGTAGGGAAGGATCCCCATAGCAATTTTAATTATAATATATGAGTATGTTACAATGAGAAATGATCTAAGGTAGATCAAAACAGTGACATCGTTCTATGCTGAGAAAATTCTATTCTATCCCTGATCTAAATGCTGATCGAGCTAGGCTTTGAATTTCTCCTTGTATTTTCCTTTGATTCTGAATTTTATCCATCTCATTTCTTGATAGAAAATTGCTTTCCATCTATCAAATGTGGGTCTTTTGTCATTAAAAATCTTCTCATTTCTGCATATCCAGATACCCCAAGAAGTCATGATAATGATCTCCATTGCAAATGGTAGGTGTAACTTTTCTTTGATGTTTGAAATAGCTTCCAATCCTGTTAGGTTTGTAGTTCTGTTTCTAGAAATATGGTCCCAGCATTTTTTTGCAAACGGACAATCCCAGAAGAGAAGGTTAGCTGATTCTTGAGTAGCAGTTGGATGTTACACAACTGTAATCAGGAAGGATGAAATTTTTTCTCTTCAGGAGATTTCTTGTATTCAATCTGTCTAGAAGCAGAAGCCAGAAGAAGAACTTGTGTTAATTTTGACAGGAGGTTTCCCAAACCCAAGGAAAGTGTGGTGGTGACGGTGAGTATCCAATCATGGCTGAGTAGGCCTTTTTAACTTCAAATTTATCTGGTCCCCAAATATAGTTCCAATTATCATGGGTGTCCTCCTGAGTGGCATGCGTGAAATCCTGGCATCTTTCTTCCATGACTAAAAACTCAGAGTAAGCTTGTTGAGAGAGAGGTAGGTGGAAGTTATCTTCTAGGAATTCAGTATGAAGGAATTCATGTACACTGATATTTGTGGACTTAGCATAGGACAGAAGGTGAGGGAATTTATTCATCAAGCACTCATCTTGCCAGAGGTCAGACCAGAAATAAGCAGACCTGCCTGAATTCAGATTGCATTTAGCCATGCCTTTAAAGTTATCAATTAATTTGATATGTGACTTCCACCAGAAAGATCCCTCCATGCTTCTTCCAGGTAGTTTTCCATTTTTGTAATAGGTTTCCCATATGAGATGAACCCAAGGGATGTCCTGGTGGTTGTAGAATTTGTCCAAGTTTTTTAGAAGGAGGGCATTATTATGAATCTGTAGCTTTAGCACCCCTAAACCCCCCTGATTTTTAGGACAGCAGATTTTGTCCCAAGCCACAAGAGCTTGTCCTTTTGCTTGTACATCTTCAGTCCTCTTTCTCGACAGACAATATCTCATATATTTTATAATTTGATCCTTTATGGCAATTGGTACCTCCAAACAGCTCATGAAAAATAGAGGAAGTGAGGAGAGAACATATTTAACCAGCTGCAGTTTTCCTCCATAATTCAAGAAATCAGCAATTCCACATAATCTTCTTTCCACTCTCTGAACAATGGGAAGAAAGTGCTCCATAGATGGTTTTGTAATGTAATGGTAACCCAAGGTAGGTGAAAGGGAGGCAACCAGTTTGACAGTTGATTGTCATAGAAAAATGCATAAGCCTATCATTACATGAATTTATTGGCATCATGCTAGATTTCAAATAGTTGACTTTGAGCCCAGTGGAATTTGTAAAAGTTTGAAGAAGTGCTTTCAAGAATAATAATTGAGAAGCATCTGCCTTAAGTACCACCAATGTATCATCAGCATATTGAATAACAGGGAAATCACTATTGGGTGGTCCCACTATAGGTGGAGTTAGAAGGTTCATATGCATAGCCTTGTTCAGGATAGATTGCAGAAGGTCAGTAGTAAGGACAAATAGTAATGGTGAAAGGGGATCTCCTTGTCTTACACCTCTCCTGCAATAGAACTTTTTACCAGGTACACCATTTAGTAGAATTTCAGAAGTTCCAGATTCAAAGATCATTTCAATCCACTTAATCCATTTTCTCCCAAATCCTCTAGCTTTAAGGATATTTGTGATGGCAGAGTGGTCAATTGTATCAAATGCCTTCTCAAAATCAAGTTTAAGAATTACCCAAATTGCCCAATGGCAATAGGATAATTTGAGACAAGGTGGTCTCACTTTGGTTCTGACTAACCACTTACTTTTCTGTTGGGACTATTAAATACTACCAATTTTACATTCTATCGTAACTACCCTTACATGATCTCTCGAAACTACTAACAACATTATAGTTACTACCTTAATGCAAAAATTACCATAATATTATGACACCTATGACTTCTATCATCGACCTACACTATTCTTTACTTACTGTTATTACAAGATTTGTTACTGAGTACTTGTCCTAATTACAAAATTATCATGGTCTCGGAGCTATTCTCACCATGAACTTGTTAAGATTTACCTAGTCATCATGATTGAAGAGCCAATATCGCCATGACAACTCTTCTTCTTAGCTTACTATTATTAATCCAGAACAAAATTCAACTTCATCACGTAGAATTCTCAAGTGAATCCCACATGATTACTTCCCATTACATCTACACATGTTCCAATGGTCTTCATCGTGTAGCCTATCATTACCATCTAATGAAAAGATTTTGCTACTTTACATGGATCCTATGGATAGACTACTCCATTTAAACTACTCCACCTGATATCCTATTCTTAGTCCTAATCTTTCACTTACTTAAGATATCATAGTGGTGTTATACCTATTTAGAGCTACACTAACATAGCATTTCTCTACAGAAGATAAATAACTAATCTTTAAGAAAGATGACAAGAACACCTAACTTAAGTGTGATAATGTTTATCCTCAAGTGGATATCCATCACACGTCTTCGTTTAGATAGGATGGCTCCTATAGTCACTATCCAACCTATAGATCTTCCTAAAAGGGTTTTAATCCTAAGGTCAAGGCATATGCTCTGATACTAGCTGCGGTGACCCATCATACCACTGCATGATGTAGTACACTACAATCATTGACATAACACCAATGAAACACCATTCACTAGTATTACATCCCTCAGAGTGGTACAATAGAAACACATCAGGTCCAAGACATTACTATAGATTACAACTCAACTCTTTAAAAACGATCCAGAGAACACTCTAGGTGAAAGAGAGAGAAAGAAACTTCTTACAAAGAAGAACCAGAAATAATAAATCAGAGTTGTCTGGCTAAAAAGAGTAACATCTAAACTATCTAGCTTGCAATTGCTACTAATGCAATGCTCTACAGAAGTAGGTGTTATGGCTAGAGTATCTACTCCTATCTAATCAAAAATTCGTCTTCACTTCGGTTTATGAACATGTTGACTTCATTGACTTTATTGAAGAACTTGAGCTGTCGATGATGGTTTCTTGAGCACAAGTTGGTGATGACGTTGTCTTTAATGGCTTCAGAATCTAGCAAGGGTAAGAAGATACGGTTGAGTACGAGCGTACTCAGCAAGTTCACTAAAAAGGAGTGTATGATGCATATCTCTACATCCACATACCAAAGGTCATAGACAATGCAGGTTTTCATAAACATTTCTTCAACAGTTGCTTTTATTCTGAAAACTATGTCCGACAGCCTTCACAGGTTGACCATAACCTTCGTGGGGTTCCTTTCCTGTCGCGTTCGTAGCTCCTTCCCGGAACAGGGAGTAAGATGTCACAGTTCTTACACTCTGCAGAGGTGCGTCACTTTTCCCATGAGAGACTGATGACCCACAAGTATAGGGGGTGTATCGCAGTATTTTCGATAAGTAAGAGTGTCGAACCCAACGAGGAGCAGAAGGTGTTGACGAGTGGCTTGGATCAGGAATTCTCTGTAAATACTTAGCAAACGGATTTTTAGGGGTTTTTGATAATGTAGATAATAATAGATGCAACAAGTGGCCCAATCCTTTCTTTAGCAAAGGACAAGCCAGTTGTATTACTTACGATGAACAACTGTTCTCGAGGACACACGGGAATATTATCAAGTGCTGGGAGAAAATGGGTCGGAGACGGAGTCCGAGGTGGCCACACCACCTGGTGGCGCTGCCAGGGGGCCGCGCCACGGGGTGGTGTGAGCCACCCTAGCTCCATTTCCATCCCTCTTTCGCTTCGTTGCTTTCCTTGTTGGATAAAAACTGCAAAAATATAACTAGACATATTTTTCACGGACCTTTTCTTACCAGAATTGTTACCTATTTTAAAATGGAAATCGATATAAGAAGCAAATGCAAGAGTGGCAAAAATCTGTCAAAACAGACTAGCAGGTAAAGATAAAAATTTTCGAAAAAATTCAGTTGCTCAAATCAAAAAGTGCAAAACTAACGAAAGTTAAATAATAACCTGGGGCATGCACACAAAACATTACAGATCAGTACGACATTCTAAGATTTTTCATGAATTTTTACAGTGAAGCACAAAAATCTATTTCGGGACATCAACATCCCCAAATCTTACTTCTCTCTCATTAGAGGTTGATCTTGACACAAAAACCAAACAAAATGATAATGAGAGGTTATCACCGTGGTAATAACTTCCAAAACTCAAATAAACAAAAACTGAAAGCAAAACAAATTGGGTTGTCTCCCAAAAAGCTCTTTCTTTATAGCCATTAAGATGTGCATGATAATTTTAATGATGCTCACATAAGAATGTGAATTGAAGTGAAAGAGAGCATCAAAAAGCAAAAATACACATGTTTAAGTCTAACCCACTTCCTATGCAAGGGAATTTTGTAAGAAAATAAATTGTTGAAACCAGAGGGTGCTAGCATAGGAAGGCAAAACAAATGTAACATAAAGATTTTCAGCATAAAGCGAGGAAACCTAATTTTATTGAGATGTATAAGAACACTTTTCCCTCTCTCATAATAACTTTCAGTATCATGCATAAATTTAACAGTATAACTATCACAAGGACCATTGTAGCAATACTTATTCTAACAGAGAACACAGGGATACTAGCTCTCATAACACTACTTTGTGAAACAATATTAGAAGTCTCCTTACAGAAGACTGTGTGTCCCTCTTCTTCATATTTAGTGACAAAGTCTTTCACATTTGCTATTATAGGTTCATCATCCACTTGTTCATCAGGTTCAACAGCTTTATTTGTACTTTCATTAACCATACTAGCTATCATAGAATGTTCCTTTATCTTAACTAGAAAAGGCATTTTCTCAATGTAAGGTTCAGGTAAAGCATGATTAGCAGTATAAACTTCAGTATTTCTTGCAGGAACACAATTAGCAATATCTTTATATGGCTCATGATACTTATTCCATTTCTTTTTAGGAATTTCAATATAGGAAGCAAAAGACTTAAAATAAGTTGCAATAGCTTGAGAGTCTAGACCATAAGCATTACTAATATTACGAAAGTCATTAGTTCCCATAAAATATTTAATGCATTCATAATCATAATTTATACCTCACTTTCATCCTTTATCATTCTCCCATGCTTCAGCATTGTCTTGAATACGATCTAGAAGATCCCACTTAGCTCCTTCTTCCATGCATGTAAATGATCCAGTACAAGAAGCATCGAATAGATCCTTATCATGAAGAGAAAGCCTTGCATAAAAGTTATTGATAATAATATTATTGGGGAGCTCATGAATAGGAAATTTGAGCATTAGTAACTTCAATCTCCCCCAAGCTTGAGCTGTACTCTCTCCATCAAGAGGCCAAAAGTTGTATATTTGATTCCGATCTTTATGAATCTCACTAGGAGGATAAAACTTAGATAAAAGAGAGGTAAAACTTCCTCCCATTCAAGAGCTTGACCATTCTTCAGCAGCTTGTACCATTCCTCAGATCTTCCTTTTAGGGATAATGAGAATAAGTTCTTCTTGACTTGATCTTTTGTAATACCTGCACACTTAAACAACCCGCATAATTCGTGTATAAAGAGCAAATGATCACCAGGATGGACAGTTCCATCTCCAAAATAGTAGTTATCCATAACATGATCAACAATTCTTGTAGGTATCTTAAAAGTATCATTCTCAGCAGGTGGTGGTTCATCTACTACCTTAGAAGTGGTAGTAGCATTACGAAATAAGAAACTAAGTGAATTGTCCATATTGAGAATATAGTAACTAACAGAAATAAAAAATACACACAGTAGAAGTTTCCTTTTACCAGTTCCACTCTCCAATAGCGCTTCACTCCCCGGCAACAGCGCCAGAAAATAGACTTGATGCCCCACAAGTATAGGGAGTGTATCGTAGTATTTTTGGTAAGTAAGAGTGTCGAACCCAACAAGGAGCAGAAGGTGTTGACGAATTGCTTGGATCAGGAATTCTCTGTAAATACTTAGCAAATGGATTTTTAGGGGTTTTTGATAATGTAGATAAATAAAGTGCGAGTAAATAAAAGACAATAATAATAGATGCAGTAAGTGGCCCAATCCTTTCTTTAGCAAAGTACAAGCCGATTGTATTACTTAAGATGACCAAACATTCTCGAGGACACACGGAATATCGTCAAGTGCTTTCGCTTCATATAGTGGATTAATCTTCTTTAGTTTGATAAGTGTTGTGTGGTTGAACCTATGCTCATGTACCGACCTTCCTAGGACTAATACATACTTGTGATTATACCCCTTGCAAGCATCCGCAAGTACAAGAAAGTAATTAAGATAGAAACCTAACCATAGCTTTAAACTCTAAGATCTTGACATCCCTTGTGCAAAGGTTTCCTAACGGGGGTTCAGGTTTATGTAACTCCGGCAACCCCTATGATTACTAGACAAATACATAATGCATTACCCTAGGCCCATAAAGGTGAAGTGTCATGTAGTCGACATTCACATGACACCACTAGAAGAATAACATCACAACTTAAATAACAAACTATTAAATCTTTCTCAACACAACTCCACTACTAACAACATGACTTCTCCCATGTCCTCAAGAACTAAATGAACTACTCACAAGACATCATATGGATAAAGATCAGAGATGATATAATGATAAGCAACAATCTAAACATAACAATAATTCAATGGTTCCACTCAATAGCATCAACTACAAGTAATCAATACCGAGAAAGTTTCCCCTAAGAACTATGCAAGATTCAACCCAATCGTTACATAGGTATGGAGTCATGATGTTGGTGTTGGTGGAGATTATGATGGAGATGATGGTGATGATGATCCCGATGAAGTCCAGCTTGATGGTGGTGTTGATGGCGACGATCTCCCCTATCCGGGAAGTTATTCCCTCGGCAGAATTCTATCTACCGGAGAGATCTTTCTCTCTCTGTAGTTTTCCGCCCGGCAGAGGAGGTAGAATCTTTCTATGGTTGCTCCCCTAGGCTTAGGGTTTCGTGGGGATAATATACACCAAAGGGGAGAGCCTGGAGTGGGCCAGGGTGCCACTTCACCTGCTGGCGCAGCCAAGGGTGGCCCGTGCCAGGGGGTGGTGTGCGCCCCTGTGGCCCAACTCCGCTCCCCTTTCTAGCATCCTTCGTTTTCTGGAAAAATAGGATTTTCCATGTATTTTCCCAGATTTTCTGATCTTCGTGAATTTCGCCTCCAAACAGCCCCTTGTAGCAATGGTCACTTATTCTAACAGAGAACACAGGGATACTAGCTCTCATAACACTACTTTGTGAAACAATATTAGAAGTCTCCTTACAAAAGACTGTGTGTCCCTCTTCTTCATATTTAGTGACAAAGTCTTTCACATTTGCTATTATAGGTTCATCATCCAATTGTTCATCAGGTTCAACAGCTTTATTTGTACTTTCATTAACCATACTAGCTATCATAGAATGTTCCTTTATCTTAACTAGAAAAGGAATTTTCTCAATGTAAGGTTCAGGTAAAGCATGATTAGCAGTATAAACTTCAGTATTTCTTGCAGGAACACAATTAGCAATATCTTTATATGGCTCATGATACTTATTCCATTTCTTTTTAGGAATTTCAATATAGGAAGCAAAAGCCTTAAAATAAGTTGCAATAGCTTGAGAGTCTAGACCATAAGCATTACTAATATTACGAAAGTCATTAGTTCCCATAAAATATTAAATGCATTCATAATCATAATTTATACCTCACTTTCATCCTTTATCATTCTCCCATGCTTCAGCATTGTCTTGAATATGGTCTAGAAGATCCCACTTAGCTCCTTCTTCCATGCGTGTAAATGATCCAGCACAAAAAGCATCGAATAGATCCTTATCATGAAGAGAAAGCCTTGCATAAAAGTTATTGATAATAATATTGTTGGGGAGCTCATCAATAGGACATTTGATCATTAGTAACTTCAATCTCCCCCAAGCTTGAGCCGTACTATCTCCATCAAGAGGCCAAAAGTTGTATATTTGATTCTGATCTTTATGAATCTCACTAGGAGGGTAAAACTTAGAATAAAAGAGAGGTACAACTTCCTCCCATTCAAGAGTTTGACCATTCTTCAGCATCTTGTACCATTCTTCAGCTCTTCCTTTTAGTGATAATGAGAATAACTTCTTCCTGACTTGATCTGTTGTAATACCTGCACACTTAAACAACCCGCATAATTCGTGTATAAAGAGCAAATGATCACCAGGATGGACAGTTCCATCTCCAAAATAGTAGTTATCCATAACACGATCAACAATTCTTGTAGGTATCTTAAAAGTATCATTCTTAGCAGGTGGTGGTTCATCTACTACCTTAGAAGTGGTAGTAGCATTAAGAAATAAGAAAGTAAGTGAATTATCCATACTGAGAATAAAGTAACTAACAGAAATAAACAATACTCACAGTAGAAGTTTCCTTTTACCAGTTCCACTCTCCAATAGCGCGTCACTCCCCGGCAACAGTGCCAGAAAATAGACTTGATGACCCACAAGTATAGGGGGTGTATCGTAGTATTTTCGATAAGTAAGAGTGTCAAACCCAACGAGGAGCAGAAGGTGTTGACGAATGGCTTGGATCAGGAATTCTCTGTAAATACTTAGCAAATGGATTTTAAGGGTTTTCGATAATGTAGATAAAGAAAGTGTGAGTAAATAAAAGACAATAATAATAGATGCAGCAAGTGGCCCAATCCTTTCTTTAGCAAAGGACAAGCCGGTTGTATTACTTACGATGACCAAACATTCTCGAGGACACACGGAATATCGTCAAGTGCTTTCGCTTCATATAGTTGATTAATCTTCTTTAGTTTGATAAGTGTTGTGTGGGTGAACCTGTGCTAATGTACCGACCTTCCTAGGACTAATACATACTTGTGATTATACCCCTTGCAAGCATCGGCAAGTACAAGAAAGTAATTAAGATAGAAACCTAACCACAACTTTAAACTCTAAGATCTTGAAATCCCTTGTGTAAAGGTTTCCTAACGGGGGTTCAGGTTTATGTCACTCCGGCAACCCCTATGATTAGTTGAAAAATAAACAATGCATTACCCTAGGCCCATAAAGGTGAAGTGTCATGTAGTCGACATTCACATGACACCACTAGAAGAATAACACCACAACTTAAATAAAAAACTATTAAATCTTTCTCAACACAACTCCACTACTGACAACATGACTTCTCCCATGTCCTCAAGAACTAAACGAACTACTCACAAGACATCATATGGATCAAGATCAGAGATGATATAATGATAAGCAACAATCTGAACATAACAATAATTCAGTGGTTCCACTCAATATCATCAACTACAACAAGTAATCAGTACCAGGAAAGTTTCCCCTAAGAACTATGCAAGATTCAACCCAATCGTTACAGCGGTATGGAGTGGTGATGATGGTGTTGGTGGAGATGATGATGGAGATGATGGTGATATGATCTCGATGAAGTCCAGCTTGATGGTGGTGTTGATGGCGACGATCTCCCCTCTTCGGGAAGGAATTCCCCCGGTAGAATTCTATCTGCCGGAAGGATCTTTCTCTCTCTGTAGTTTTCCACCACGTAGAGGTGACAGAATCTTTCTGTGGTCGCTCCCCAGGCTTAGGGTTTCGTGGGGATAATATACGCCAAAGGGGAGAGCCTGGAGTGGGCCAGGGTGCCCACACCACCTACTGGCACGACCAAGGGTGGCCCGTTCCAGTGGGTGGTGTGGGCCCCTGTGGCCTAACTCCGCTCCCCCTTCTGGCATCCTTCGTCTTCTAGAAAAATAGAATTTTCCATGTATTTTCCCAGATTTTCTGGTCTTCACGAATTTCTCTTCCAAACAGCCCCTTTTCCATTAGAATCCTGACTACAGTAGTCCATCCTCCAAAAGTCAGCAACCATGCAAAAATAGATGAAATAACATAAGTATCATCTCTTAATATGATATAGAATAGTGATGCAAAATGGACGTATCAGAGACCTTAAGCTTTATTGCACGATCGGGAGTATGTCCATGTTCAAACTTCCTTGGTTTGAGGCCCAACCTAAGATCCAAGCTAATCACTTCCCCCTTCGTGACCCCGCATGTACCCTTGGTGTACACCATGCCCACAGCTTGGATTACGACAATGGTTGGTACAGACCATTCAGATGCCAGAACTATCGTGGGATGTTGAGGGTTCCCACCCATATGCTGCATGTCCTCTACGAGTTACCAATTAATGCACGCTACGAGGATAACAGCCATGACTTGCGCATCCGGATACATGCGAGAGGAAGAAGATACAACTGACTTCTCCATCCCATTCCAAATCTCATGGTTAACGTGTAATATATGGTGCTAGAATCACTGACGACATTGGTTGTTAAGTCCTAGATGATATATTCTTGGACAATGGTATCCCAATTTCCAGACTTAATAGATTAGCTGATCACCCTAGATCAGTAACCAATATTTTTCATTATTATTGAAAATAGTGTTTTCTAACCTTTTTAAAATGCAAGTGATGACAACATTTGAGTTACAAGCATAGAAAATAATCAATGGACATGAGCAAGTGTGAACTTGCCTTTTGTGATTGTAAGATTATGCACTCCTGGTCTTCGAAACAATAGAAGATCCAAATTCTGTAAACAACATCATTTGTCTGGTAAGGACAAATGTTTAAAGAAGAAAGATGCAATTATGCGTAAGTAATGTAATGTAGTTTGATAAACGTGAATCCCTAGACTAATCATATCTGATCTTGGGTTTGAAGCTTGTGATGAGTTCTTTGGAATGTGTTGCACTTTTATACAAATTTCACACTTGTGCCTCTTACTAAGGATTGTGAGAGTGTGTGAAACAATATGTAAATACAATAAGTAGCATGCAATACCAAAGCACTCAAGTGTGGAATGGCACACATGGATTTCTTAAAAGGGTTAGTAATTAATTAGGCTCTTCATAGAAATACTTAAGGATTACTTTTCATATTTCTTAAAAGAATAACTTTTGAGGAAAAAATAACTTTACCAAGTAAAAGCATTTAAATCTTAAAGCTAACACTTTAAGGTTTTCTTATCAATTACAAGTATTAAAGTAGAAACAAGTAGTATTTTTGAATAGCTATTCTACTAGCAAGTGGAGATTTGTATATTTTAGATATAACATCATCCTATAGGTGGTTTACTTCTTAATGATTCATAAGGAGGAAATACAAGTAGTATTGCTTTGATGAAAATGGTGTATCTTGATGGGATAAGTGAATAGAATTATTTTCTTATTAATGCTTATTTTTTATAAACATGGAAAGGCCTTACTTTAATTACTTAAAACTTGGTTTAAATCTTTAAGTACTTTTCGAAACTAGTAAAATATTTAGTGGATATCAGCTTGGTGATTTTATGAATCAGGAGAATCCTCAAGACAAGCAATACACTATTTTTGCTGAGTTTATAGTGGATAAAATCTTTTTAAGGAATAAGATATAACTACTTTGAATGGTGTCTTTAGGAATTACATTTTAAAGTGGTTGGATTTATTCTAACTTCTTATAAACATCAATTAAACTTATTATTACACTTTTAAAATTTTAAAAAAATAAGAACAAAGGCAATAGTAAAGATTTTCATATTTTTAATTTATAAAAATAGAAGAAAATCATTTTATTGATCACAAACATGATTTACTTTTCAAAAATACAAGTTAGTATTTTTTTAAATAGAATATCTATTTAGGATCATAAAAGTGAATTTTATTCAATTTTAAGTGTTTTATTTATTTTTATAATATTCCAAAAGGAACATATACAAACATAATAATAGTCCTAAATTTAACTACCTAAATTCTTATTTACCATTTTTATTGAGTAGAGGATATTTTTGTGAGTCTATAGGTATATTATTTATATTCTTAGTATTTTTAAATAATAAAATATGATTTTATAAGTTTTATCACTTTATGAACACTTAATAAATAATAAATATTAGTTAAGTGATACAAAAATGTAGAAAAAAAATTTATAAATGAAGATTTTCTTTTTCTAAGAATTTTGGTATCTTATACTTATTTTTACGAATTTTCACTAATAGAATATACATTTTAAAGGATTAATCCTTAATAGGTTATTTACTAATAAAAATAATTATTATCTTATTTGAGTTTGACAACAAATTATGATAATAGGCTTCGGTTATAGAATTTATTTTTCTGAACATTTTGATATATAACACATATTTCTGAATTATAAAACAAAAGATATTGAATTTATAAGCTTATTACATTTTTGAAATTAAAAATAAAATAACTAAATGTGTTTATGAGGTAATGCTGATGTCAGCATGAGGTGGGGTGTCTTTTCTCACCGCGGCTCTTCCTAGCCCCAGCCACTAATTGGTGGGGCCTATGCCATGTCGGTGGCCATGTCAGCAACGTGGATTTTTATTCAACACAGAAATTATTACTTAAAAAATAAAAAGATAAATCATATATGGCATCATCATGACGTCATGGTGACGTCATCAATGGGGACTCTCTCCTAGTCAAGGATGGACTCAACGATTTGGAGCTCGCGGGGCCAAACGGAGGGGCACACTCGACATAGAGGAGCAAGGCGAATCTAGGGGTGGTGTCGCGGCCCATTATTGGTCACCGGAGCTACTCCAGTGACAACCACATACGGTGGGTGAGGGCGGAGCATGACGGTAAGGCAACTCCGGAAGTGAGGGTGAAATCGAAGAGGGGTGCAAGCACCGGTAGCTCACCACGAGGCTGAAGAACGTGATGGCGAGGCCGAAGGAGCATGGTAGCAGCGATAATCGATGATGAGCGGCATCGAAGACGAAGTGATCTTCGGTGCCAATTCTGAGCGAGTTGGACTAATTATTTTGATGGAGAAGCTCAGATCGATGAGGCGGAGCTCATCAGACCCTCAGCTGATCCTAGGGAGGTTTGGAGGCGGTGGTTCTCGTCGGTCTCTGATGGGGCTAGGGTTAGGGTCTGCTCCCGAAGGAGCAAGAGAGCGGGCGAGGAAGGGAACATGTGGATGAGGATGAGCAGGGCATCGCGGTGGCATCCTTATCCTCTCCAGGGGTGGTAGGACGAATCTCAGCGCTCGTCGGCGACGAGGAAGCAGCCACCGAGCTGCTTGCGGCATAGGAAGGTCGACGCCGAACGAGGAAGACAACACAAACCGTTATCTGGGCCTGGGCCGATACTGGGCCATTTCTAAGTGTAACATACCAAAATATTAATCAAGGTTATCAAGATCCAAATCACCCAATTTAGGGTTAACAAAAACTTTTTATCATTAAAACAATTAGGAATGCATATGTGTGTTGCATTAATATAGAATTGTTTTGTATTCCCATGTTTGTTTGTTCTAATGGTTGTAAAATGATTCAAAGAGGAATTCCACATCATCTAGATAATTCCCAAGCAAAATCCAAAGAATAAGAAATCAAATGGAATTAATAAATGCAAATGGCCATTTGTGCCATTTTAATCCACTAGGTCACTTTGGGTGTTCCTAGAAGTCAAATTCAAACAAAAACAATTCTAACTCTTTTCACCCCTTGCTAGTACAAGTAAAGATCTACCAAGGCCCACATTGAAATATTACAAAAACATTTGAACTCTAATTTTAAATGGCATTTGAAAATGGAATCCATTTCATATGCATAGATCACACTTTTCTAAAAACCACACAAATGAGTTCCCCTTGACCATCCCAATCAACCACAGATGCTTAAGCATATGACTAACACATCTACCAAAAATCATTTCAAAATTCAAATAAAATCTTCTTGCGGCCATTTTGTCGAACAGTTGGCAGGCAAATAAAATCTGCCTAACTAACACTATTGTTGATCAATGCTTTGTCGAGCCATTTGGCTCAATCTTGTCCCCTCTGCTCTCCCATGTCCCCTAGCTCTAACCAAGCCATCACAGAGCTACCATTTAGCCCCCAGCTGTAGTGTCGTGCCACCCCGATGCCATGATCACTGGCCGAACATGCACACGTCGTAGGAGCATGCACCGCCCTCTTCCGCCGCTCCAGGGAGGTAGGCGTGATAGCACCACCGCCCTTGGTCCCTTCCCCGAGCCTTGCCAGCCCCTGGACCACCGAGAAACGCTCGCGCCCACCGCCTCTGCACCGTGCATAGCTCACGCTAGAGCGCCGTCCTCGACAGGCTCGCGCAAGCCACACCTTGCCCTCAGCTCGCGTGCGCCGCTCCGCCTTAACCCCAGCACACACCCAGACACGCCCAATTCCCGCCGCGTGACCAGCAACCGCCATGAACCGCATCGAGCACCACCTCTGTCGCGCACCGCGCCAGCCTCACCCGACCAAACGCCACCGCCCCTAGCGTCGCCTTTACATCATAGCTGACCGCCAGGAGGCAAGCCATCGTCCGCCTACCCCGCCCATGCCTCTAGCGCCCTGTACTGTCATCACTGATGAGCTCACCGTCGCCCTCACGGTCGAGCCTATATAAGGAGCCCTCCCCAGCACAAATTCCTCACACCACTCAACTCCCCTCTCTCTCAGAACCACCTCACACCATCATCGGAGCCGCTCGAGCAGTAGTTCGCTGGAATTGCGCTGGAGTTCGTCGTAGCAGAGAGGAAACTGGCCCGTCGATTTCGTCCACCCCAGGAGCCGCCGCGACCTCGCCTGAGTCCGTCGTCGTCTCCTCGTTCGATCGACCCCATCGCCACGTTAGCTGGAGCCCTGGTAAGCCCCCATTGCACCCCTACCAAGCAGCTAGGGTTCCGTCTCGCGGGCGACCTGTCCGTCGTCGATGACGAGCCACTACCGTTGATCTAGGTTCTAATCGCACGGCCCACATAGCCCCGTACCGCTTCGCGTTAGAAGAGACGCTGACATGCGGGACCCCCCTGTCAGCTGCCCTCTGCATCGCAGAGTGTAACTGGGCTAGCCTGTTAGTGTTCCCGCACTGGCCCTAGAATTCAAATTTAGGTTTTTCTATTTAGACTTAATCTAGTTTTCTGTCCATATTGAATGATTCAAATTTTTCTAGACAAATAATTCAAATATCTATCCAAGAACGTTGTATTTAAATCAATTAGTGTTATAGATCACCTAAAGCAAAAATAACAAAATAGAGCCTTTTCTACATTCAAACATTTTTCCAAAATCAACCATAATGACTTTTGAGTTGATTCCAACTCTCAAAAATCACATTTGATCATACCTATCTGAATATGTAATAATATTTAGGTTTGCATGCAGTGACTTTGGCCTAGTACCAAAATAATGCTATATAGGCATTTCTAGTCACTTTAAATGATTAAATATTAATCTTAAACTTTATAAAATGTGATCCAACATTTAAATCCCATTCCCATGTATTAGAATATGTGGTGATGACATGTGTCCACATGATCCCATATTTTAATTGGAGAATATTAAATCTTAATTAAATTCAATAAGTAGAAATTACTTTTGTCAAATAAAATAAATGAAACTAGTTCATTAAATCTTGTGATGAATGTGATGATACTAGATCATCAAATGTGTTCCTTAGTATGCTAAATAGACTAGTTAAGTATTGTTTGGTGATTTTGTATCCCGTATGTATTTATAGACGATAGTACCGACCAAGTCTACGAGGAGGAGGAGTTCTACCCCGAAGAAGACGAGGACAATTTCAACCACTACACCAATCAAGGCAAGCTATTATTGGCAAGCTAATACTTGCAAGCCATCATTAACAATGCAAGCTATCACTTGCAAGCTAGATAACCTAAGCAAGATGCATTAGGCATGCTTTGGTTATACATTTTTGATTTATACCCATTCCAAGTTTTCTTACAAGCTTTACTTTCTTTTACTTTACCAAAGTTCTTTACTTTGTTTATAGATAGCATAAAGACTATAAAACTTGGCCTATATAGTTAGGCTTAGATGTCATTCTATGGCATGATATTTAGATTAGCATCCCACCTTAGTGAACACTCTTAACTTAGTAGTTTAGAGCTAAACCAAAAACTTGATCACTTTAGATGGGAATACTTGGTGAAAATTACTTATGAAAACCTTGGAATGATGAGTCATTCTATTGAGATGTTTTGACATGTGTTGAGAAACACAAATGGTTTATGATGATGAAAATGTTGAGGCATGAGCCTTAGCCCCTTTATAAAAACTGATGGTTGGGTTCAGATGCGATACCATTCCAATTTCACCGTACAACCACAATACCTGAATTGGGTAAGGCTTAGACGGAAGTTTATATGCATTAGTATTAGTTCCCTCGCGGGAGAGGTTTGAGCTGAGGCTACCTCTCAATGTTGTCCACCTATGTAGTGCCCAGGATGGCAGATGGCCATGGCTGGGAGGCCAAGCTCATAGGAGAGGTGCTTATACTAGTGTGTGTAAAGGAAAGGTTATGTTTGATTATCTGCATAGTAAGTATGATGATTCAGGGTTACCCCTAATGGATGTATCAAATTTTGTGGTGAAAGTGTACCACCTCTGCAGAGTGTCAAACTATTCGAATAGCTGCGTCCGCAGTTATGGACAGTTCGAGTGGCCATACTGTTCCATTATCAGATGTTTTCAAAATGACTTATGAAATGAATTGTGACATGACTTAACCACAACCGAGTTGTGACTATGAAAACTAAGTTCCCACTTAGGTTTTTCAAACTTTATTTTATCTTTCTTTGTTTCTGAACTCAGCTTAGGTTTCAAACTTAACATTGCAACTAATCTTAGAGTTTAGCATTCCTACTAGAACTACTTTAATTTTTAGTGATAGTTTGCAAGTACTTAAAGAGTACTCATAGCTTTATCCCTAGCTATTCCCGTGGCTAGATTATGAGGAGGACTATCCGGACGGAGGACAGCAGGATGGCTACGACAACTAGGATCATCTCCCATCGCCAGCATTGCATGTGACACTAAAGATGGAGCCCACCGCTACGCTTATTATTCCGCTACTTGTTTATACTAAGACAGGATCATGAGATCCTTTATTGGTGTAAGACCTTATTATGGTTTGTAATGGATGATGTACTGTGATATCCAATCTGTTATGTCTCGCAAAAATGGTAATCCTAGGATTGCGATGTATGGCATAACAGGCATCTGGGATTAAAAATCCGGGTGTTGATACTAAGTGAGCAGAAAGTGGTGACTGGCACATGCGAGCGGCAGTTACGCAAAGAAGGGATGGGCTGCAATGGGCTGGTTCTGCTGCCAGACTATTTCCTTTACTATTTCGATTTTTCTGGTTTTCCCTTTTCCTTTTCAATTTGAATTTCCTTAGTGATTTAAATATTCAAAAATCTAGTGAGTCTACAAGGGTTCTACATGATTTATGTAGCCGGTTGGTTTGGCAGTCTATTTTAGCATCGTTACTAATTAGGATTATATAAAGGATTATTTTCATAAGAAAATATAAATAGGAACTAGGGTTTTAGGAATTTATTTATTATATAGAAAAGCTTATAAAAATGGTTTCCATTATCACCATAATAGTTATTTTGGCAAGGATTTAAGATGGTGAATGATATATATAGGACTCTATTCCTATTTAATCTCACTTAAGAATTGATATAAATATAGTATAAGGTATTAAACTATGGGGTGTATAATGTAGTGATTTGAATTCCATGGTTCTCAAGGTTTGGTGATTTCTTCTTCTCCAATTCCATTACACTTTCTTCACAACCATTCTACTTACTTTCAAAGTAGGCATGGATCACTTCTTGAACTAGTTGTTCATTACTTTCTTAAGTGTGGTTAATGTGTTGATAGAAGTTTATTATATAGTGGTGAATAAGCATTGTCATTCATGTGGGATAAGTGATCTCAATGCCCAACAACATTTACTTAGGGTTTTTAATACCACACTTACTATGGACCCTAGAGGATACACTACCCTCAAGTTTCTTAGTGAATGTTGCTAGGGATCAAGATTCAAGGATTGATCCAGAATTTATAATCCTAAAAGATCTCTCAACTTAGAGTGAGCTATAAAGCTTACTTCTTAATGTGGTCTTGATGATCCTATGAGACTAGGTTCTTATTAGGGTTTAAGAGAATCAGGTGGACAAGGCTTCCATCAGTACACTCTCAACTGGTATTCTACTTATCTCTTAGACATTTAATTTGCTAAGAGATACTATCCATTGGCTATCTAAAAAATAGGAATTGGTTTAACTATCCTCTTTATTCTAGGATTTTAAACAAAGAGGTAGACATGGGTCTTGTCATGGTTTGATATGAAGACGATCCCGATCCATATGAGCATATTGCATGTTTCAAAGATATATGTGGCACTTTCCAGTTACTAGGATATACCGCTAATGAGGTAAGGGTTAAACTTTTTAGTTAGACTCTGACTAGTACAACTCTCTCATGGTATAGATCTCTACCCCAAGAAGCCACTACTACTTGGGATAATTTAGCCTATGAGTTTCTAGCAAAATATTATCAATTATCAAAATCTTTTGGAATCAGGCGTCTTATAATGACTTGGAGGAACCATCCTAATGAAGTACTAGTAATAGCTTATATCAGATTTAAAGATTTACTTAATCAGTGTCCTCATCATGATTTGCCTGAATGGTATTTATTGCATATATTTTATGGCGGTTTAATTGAACCTAATAAACTTAAACTAGACTCTTTCGCGAGAGGAGCTTTTATGAATCTTCCTATAACTAAAGCTTGGGTTTTACTTAATAGAATTCGCGATCATATAGTTTCATGGAATTTTGGTCTAGGAAGCAAAGGAGGCATATAAATAGATTATGATTGTATTCATGACTATAATAAAAAGGGCCATGTTAACGAATTATCTAAAGAACTTTATTTGGATTTAGATCTTGTGTTGCATGTTGTTAAAGATTTTACATAACACATCAAGCTCCAAAAGAGGATTTGGTCAAGTATGATCCACCACCCGAACCTGAGAATAAAAGAGAAGTTAAAGCAACACTGGCCTACCTAGAACCAATATATGGGATACCTTTCCCTAACACTACACAGAAGCATATTTTTGAATATGAACAGGTCAAAGCAGTATAGGAGAAGAAGGAAGAGGAAATTATGCCAGAAGTTGAGGATCATCTGGAAGAAACCAAAGATGAAGAGGTAACCAAGGAAGCAATTATGGCTATGTATGCACATTGTAACATAGTTGAACTGATAATGGAAGTATTTATGGATGATTTTTCTGTCTATGGAACTTCATTTACTAGTTGCTTGGATAATCTCAAAAGATTTTTGCAGCGTTGCGAAGAAACCAATCTTGTTCTAAACTAGGATAAGTGCCATTTTATGGTCAAAGAAGGTATAGTACTTGGACATAAGGTATCAGGTAAGGGAGTTGAAGTGGATAGAGCTAAGGTTGAGGCCAAAGAGAGAATGTCACAACCTAGGGATATAAAAGGTATAACAAGTTTCCTTGGTCATGTGGGTTTTTACAGAACGTCCATTAGGAATTTTTCTGGAATATCTAAACCTTTGACTAACCTTCTGCAAAAGGGAGTAAGATTTAATTTTCATGATAAATGTCTTGTAGCCTTTGATAAAATTAAATATGCTTTATCCCATGCTCCTATCATTAAACCACCTATCTAGGATATGACTTTTGACTTAATATGTGAAGCTAGTGATGATGTTGTAGGAGTAACTCTGGGACAACATATAGGTCACAGATTTAATATTATACATCATGCTAGTAGAACTTTTAATAGTGCTCAAAAGAATTATCCTAAGGAAGAAAGGGAACTTTTTGATGTATTTTTCTCTTGCGATAAATTTTGTTCTTATATAGTTGATGTAAAAGTAAGAGTTCATACGGATCGTGGTTGTCTAAAAGAACTCCTTGAGAGGAAAAATGATTAGCCTAGACTGATCCATTGGATCCTTTTACTTCAAGAATTTGAGTTGCAGGTTATGCAGAGGCAAGAAATAAAGATGTTGGATGCAGTTTCCAAATTTGCCCAGCAAGACACCAATCTTATTGAGATGAACTTTAGTCCTGGTGATTTTCGTTTACGAGAATTATTAAATGAACTAAGGTTAATTCCTCCAAAAGAGAAGAAGTCTTTGTTGTTGGAGGAGCTTGTCATCCCCGAATAAGTAAACAATAAGTGCAAGGTAAGTCTTCTTACTCAATTAAGTGATTTGTTTTCACAAATTTTACTTCTGAAATTTTTGCCTTTGAATTCCTCGTGTTTTTCTGAAGTTTCTGAAGGTTTATACCAAATATACGGTCACAACTATATGGCCGGAGAAAAATCTCCCGCCGTATAGTTTGTCATTAAACCTTTAGTACCTTATTTGCTAAATTGTTTTCGATGTTTGGAAACTATACGGTCGCAACTATACGGCCGGAGAAAATCCTCCCGCTATATAGTTGGTCGTTAAACTCTCAATCATTTTCGATTCCTTTTTCATTTTTGATATTCTGAAAAAAAATAGTTTTGTCGGTTCCAAGTCGGTAACTTAATCGACCTGGACTCGAGATATTTGGAAATATCTGCCCGGAACTAACTATACGGCCAGAGCTATATGGGCCGCGCCTGTATAGTTGGTCGTTACGCGCCAGGACTTCTCCAAATCCGTATTTTCTTTCCCTGTTTCCTTAAGATTCTTTTCTTGGGCGTAAATTTGGTGTTTCTCGCAAGTTTTACCAACCTCTGACCCTTCTTATATAATGTCATTATGTCTCTCTCTAATCATAATCTCCAGAAACCAATCTACCTCTTATTCATACGTAAGGACACGCAATCCACGGGACAGAAGCCAAGGAGAGAAGTCCCTATGGAGATCAGGAGCAATAGCGAGCAAGGAAAGAGATCAAGGTCATCCCTATGGAGTTCCTCGATGCTGACAATCAACGCCGGAAGAGGGAGTTGAAATCCCTCGAGCTAAAGATTGAGGAGATGGACAAGGAGACACCGGGGACACCCAAACATCTTCGGTTGCCGTGACTTTATCTTGATAAACTTGATGAAGATACTAAGTATACAACCGAATCAGGTTTTTCTATGAGTATTAAGGTGATACAAACCCTTCAAGATAACAATGAGCTCATTAAATAGCAAGTGAAAGTGCTGGAGAGGAATAATCATTTCTACAAGCAGCGTGTTAAAGAATTAGAGGTTGTCAATCAATCCCTCTATCTCAGGCTGTCCCGTGAAGAGAAGATACCGCGTGCCATGGTGCCACAGTGATCTACAATAATCATGGTATCAAATAATCGCAAGGGATTATTTGATCACGCCTGGCTTGATTCCAAGCTTGGGGAGATCTTTAAGACCTTTTAATCTATCTTATAAGTTTTACATTACTATTTTAGTTTTGCATTAGTTCAAATTAGAAATAAAGTTGCATCATTAGAATTCCCTTCAGGAATAGTCGATCCCTTTTATGAAATTCCGAGTTTATTATCATATATGGAGCAATATTGAGTTTGTGCTTGTCCTATTGGATATATGAATGGCTTGAGTATAATTTTACTTGCACTTGATGATAGCAATAGGAGTCTTCCACACCATTGGTATTAATGGAACATACAAAGATAATTTGGTCAATATGTTGTAAGTTCATGGTTTGATTTACAAAGAAAAAATTATCTAATCAGTTAAGCTGAAAAAGAAACCTTGAACAAAGGAAAATTTAAAGTGCTATCAAATTAGAGTGAGAACAAGATGAGGTATAATATTCAAGCTATAAAGATTACTTCATATACAATTGGAATTTGGTAATTGAGATCATTAAACTTTGAATTCCTACATGAAGTGGAATGTATGGCTAGCTCCTTTGCATAGCACTTAAACAAAAGTGTGAGCATATATATATATATATAAGAAGAAAAAGAGAGAATGTGCAAAGAGCAAATAGGCATGCACCACTATATTGTAGTATGACAAAGAAGCATTTGAGATTTTAAATCCCAAGTGAATATGTTAATCCAAAAACACTTGGGACTACCTCACTAACTCATTCGATTAAACTGAATACTTTTACATCATATTGGGAGTATCTTTTGTAAACTGATGAATGCTAAGATGTGGAAGCCTGCTAATATTATTCAGATGGTTCGAGTAATGTACTATTCATGAACTTATTACTATGTATCATATATGATAAACACATGTTGCAAACTACCTCATTTATTTTATCGACTCAGCTTCATGAATATGCGGATCACATCCATTAAGCTAAACTTACTAGGGATGAGAAAAAGTCTAAGCTTGGGGAAGTTGATAATTGCATATTTGCATCATATTTTATATTATTATTTTGCACTGTTGTTGTAGGATCTTGGTATTTTACGGCGTTCACGCGCACATTTTATGTTTATTTTCACCAGGATCGGGACAAATGATGGATACAATGGACACAATTCTTGGAGCAATTGTATTGGGGATAAAAGGAGTCAAAAACAACGTAAATCACTTATTTGGGGAATATCAATAACACTAGAAGAAAACCAGAAGCGATCGAGGCATCTAGAAGGTTTAACGACCAACTATACGGCGGGAAACTAGCTACAAACGATCTGTGCATTTGCAGTCATCACCTGTCTTCTTTGAGAACCTATACAGTGGAGTACTATTATACCATGACCTATACGCTTTGACCCGCCTCCAACACTAGTCACTCTATTCATCCTCCTGCCACCACCTCCCTCCCCCTGCCAGCTAGCCATGGCTCCCATAAGGAGAGGCCAGAGTACCATCCGCATGGAGAAAAGGGAGAGAACTCGCCGCATCTTGGCACTTCTTGCTCTACCAGCCGCTCAAGCCCCCCTCTCGCAGAGGCCCAATCTCTCCCGACAATGGCGCCAAATGTTCTAGCAGGCGTGGGATCCTCCCAGTACAGTCTTCTTGTTCTACTTCTTCTCCATCATGATCTTATTCGGCTACTTCTTTTTCTTCTTCTTCTTCTTCTCCTCCTCCTTCTTCTTCTTCTTATTCTTATTCTTCTTCTTCTTCTTCCTCTTCTATGTATTACAGGCCGGTTGTTGACCTAGAATCCACCATGATGGCGGCATTGCAGGACCTGTTCGGCCCTGTTCCACGTCTCAGCGAGGTAGCAAATCTACACACTTCCATTTCTTTGAGTATTGATGTGGATTTCTTAGATCGTGTCCTCCCTGCATCGGGGTTTTTGTGTGTTGTATTAGTTTTCCTGATTAGAGAAAATTCCACCTAACACCACCTAGCATAGTTTATGCCTTAATTTTAATACTGTTGTTCATAGAATCAATGGTGATTTTGTGGGTTGTTTTAGTTCTCATGATTGTGACTGGATCTCTTGGTCTTTTTTGATACTTCTGTTCATAGATTCAATGGGGATTTTGTGATTTGTATTAGTTTTCACCTCGAACCTGGGGTAGAATAATAGAATTTCTATTTCAAATAACATGAACGATGCAGCGAGCGAAGGACGAGTACCGTGACAAGGTGGCCATGATCAATGGCAAGATTAACAACCAACATGAGCATGCACTCTCCCATTCCCATGCTAATGACAGCCTACACATGCATTTATCTCTGCAGAAGGAGATCTCCCTAGATTTTGTGAATGACATCATGAGGCTACAGAATCTGCTCGAGCGTAACTTGAACAAGCAAGAACAGCTCATGGATGACAAGAAGAATCTCTAGATAAGATGCACCCTCCTGTAGGATGAAATCATCAAGGCACTCAGAGGACGCATCGATGAAACAAAGGCTGCCAACGTGGCCTATGAGGACATGTACCAAGGGATCACCATACTCGAGGGTGTTCGAAAAGAGAACAAGGATCTAAGGACTTTTCTGGTGGCGTATCAGGCAATATCCAAGTATGATTCCCATTAGAGGGGGCATGAATATGAGTTGTGCTCCACTCTTTATGTAATATTTAGGGTTTAGGGAGCAATGCCCAAGTCTGATTCATGTTAGAGGGGCTAAACGAATCCTATCTTGACATGTGTTTCTGCATTATGTATCTGGACACCATGAGCTCTTTCCATTCTATATCTGGACATGTGTTGCCATAACTATTTGGTGACATGGGAAAAACCCACAGCACACTAAACTGCAGAAAAACCTTATTTGCTTTGAAATTGAAATTATGACAGTGCCACTAGTCAATTCATAAATGTTGATTAGTCCTAGGTTGTTTCTTCCTTGAAATTATTACTATACCACTAGTTGATTCAGTTAATTTTGGAAACTAACCACCATACTATATATTTTTGTTGCAGGGAAAGAGGCCAAAGCTCAACCCGGACCTGGCGACCTGGCTAAATGACAAGATAGCCATGCTCATGAAGAAGAAGAATTCTCAGAAGCTAGCCATTGACCATCGGCGCGCTGAAGTTGCGGTCCTTTCTATCAAGTGCTGGGAACTGAGGGAGGTAAACGCTAGCTGGGCGAAACTTAACAGTGAAGGTCGCACCTCAGCTAGTAAGCAAGAACGTGAATGGGATCATGAAGGAAAATTGCAAGGTTATGGTCCAACTTCTCGAATCCATGACGGGGCGTTGGAACCTACGGTGAGCGCATGACCAAGTACTAAAGGAGCTAGCTGATCTTAAGGAGGAAAACAAGCAGCTCCGGCCCAGGCTTGCTTGAACCCAACATATGTGTACTGAACTGCGTGTTTTATCCCTGTAGTGGTGATTTTGCAAGGGTGAACCTGACTCTATGCACAATATGGGTTCGTTTGAAACTAATTTGCTCGAGGGTTGAATTTGGCTTAGTTAAGAAAGCACAGTTGAAAGTCTTACAGTTAACTAGTTTTAGGCATTGACACGACATAAATTATTCATCTAGAATTTCCTTTATCCTCTGTAGTCTGTCCTTGTTCACCCTCGTGCGCCTTTTTTTGTTCCTTCAACCGATCTGTAATATGGTACTCTAGCTTATTCTTGTCTTCCCTTAGTTGATCTCTCTCCTTTTCTGCATTCTGAATCAGCAACCTGTGACTATCCTGAAGCTTCTGTGCAGTTCCCACAACCAAGCTCCCATTGATTCTGTCACTTAATTCTGACTGTGAATTCTTGATTTCTTGTTCCAACTCCTTATTTTGTACCGACAACTTGTAATTTTTTCAGCTGCATCACAAGCACCAGTAAGTCTCCCTGACCTTTCCAACTCATACATCTCACATAACTAGACCAAACATTTCTTACGTGCATCTGGCCACTCAACATCCACCCACTATACTGCTTTACACACCGGGCCAACCTAAAAAAACACACACTACCATGTTATGAACATAACACGGTACATTTTTCTTCATGTCACGGTTGCACGTAATGTAAACAAACTTGATTTGTACAGCCCAGAAACCTTCTCCCAGTGTTACTGCCTTCGAATGCAACATATCTCCTCAGTTTTAGCCCATGGTCACATGGTACTTCGCCATCGAGATCTAGACCCTCCCATTCGGGGTCGTAGATCGTCCGTGGTACCTTGAAGGAAACGCAAAGCTGGAATTGAACATGATTGCATGCACATATGCAGCTCAGATCAAGGGAATTATAAATGCCTAACCCTAACCGAGAAAACAGAGGAACTCACATCAGGGAAGGAATACTCGATGTCTGTCGGGGGGATGACCCCGGATACCCCAACCAGACAAGAACTAAGGCAGGCAGCTCGCGTCTGGCTAGCAGATCATAGCCAGACATGGGCAATTCTACCGTCTACCAGACCATAGCCGGAACCAGGAAGGGCGGCAAGGTTCAGGGATGGTTACACAGACGTAGCCGGATGCAATCAGGAGGATAGGGCGAGGTGCTGCACAGTGCATGGTATGCCCTGGTACAGCGAGAAGACCCGCAACTACGAGGCCATACCGAAGACTTTGCGGGTGAAGCGGGCACAGTTGTCGGATGTTGACGATAGGCTCGCACGGTGTTCACTGTACCCACGATGACCCACACCGCATGTACTTCGACGGGACACACCGTACCGAATATTGTAGATGACCAGCCGGCTAGGGCCCGCCTGTGCGACCCACTAGCCGGACTGGCCAGTGAGGCTGTTACCCCTCTACCTATATAAGGAGGGGCAAGACTCTCATAGCAAGGGTTTGACTCTGAGCATTTAATATGGTAGCTAGATCATACAGCTCGAGGAGCGATTGTACCCCGTATTCTACCCATAGTCAGATCGGCATGAGTAGGAGTTTTACCTCACCACGAGGGCTCCGAACCTGGGTACTTCTTGTGTCTAGTTACACTAGCTCGTACCCAATCCCGCCTGCGGATGCCGTCGAGAGCTTCCCTGCTAATACCCACACCTCTATCTAACCTTATCAGGTACTGCCGTTCCCAATACAACGACAGTTGGCACCCATCGTGGGGCTAGATGGCTTCGACCGGAGTCACGTTCCGCACATGACCCCGCACTTCAGTTGGTGAGCGCGTGGCCTCCGGCCTAGTGCTTCCGCTCGGCAAATTCGACTGCGTCATCGACAACACGTCGTGTCCGGATCCACATTTCCGGCAAACAGTTCCATCCTGCTTTTCGGCGACCTTCCTGTCTATGTCGCCACCAGGACGGAGTGTTTCCCTAGGGAGATCATCTCCGTCCTGGAGTCGCTGCTCCCCAGCAGCGGCATTTCCATCGCTTCTCATGGCGTTGAGGTCATGATGGCCGGCTCTAGCTCCTAGCCCCGCCGACCTCGGGAGCAGGGCGATGACGAGACCAGAACTTCTATCCCGCCACGGTCGAAGAAACCGATGGAGTAGGCCATCGACTGGCTCCTCACTCTGGTTAATCTCATGGACAACCCGGAGGAGGCGGAGGCGTACTTCTCCATGGAGAGGCAGCTCCTGCTACAGGAGGCCATCGAGCTAGCTGCTGCCAAGAAGAAAGTTGACATCACCTAGCGTGAGTACGACCGCGCTTACGGCCACACGCTGGCTACCCAAGAGCCAAGCCGGTGCGGACAAGTGCGACGCCAGGCGGAAAACTAGGCAGAAGTATGGAGAGGGACGGCGAGCCGGATCCACCGCCTCTCATTATCCGGCCCACCTATAGCACGCCTATCAAGAACCTGCGCGTGACGCGAGCCACGGTGGACGAGCTTCCCAACATGGAGGGCGAGGAGCGAGACCGGCAACAAGCCCGGGTGCAGGAGCTTCTCCGGATCATGGATGAGAACCACAGCTGCTCTAGGGGAAGCAAGCCACCCGGCAACAGCAAGGGCACACCCTGCGAGACCCAGCAGGCATCCTCTCCTCCGGCGGGGAAACCCCGCAGCAAGCATCGCGACTCAGGCCAAAAGGGATAGCCGCGCCAAGGGCAGACAGTGAATAGCAACCTACCACCTCCCCCTCCACCAACCGGAGCGCCACGACCTGCCAGTTCCCATCTTTGGGGCCGGGTAGGAGTTCCCAACCTGGACCGTCCGGATGCTCGTGACCGCATCGAGCTCCTAGCTCAAGCACGCATCACGGAAGAGGAAGATTCTACCGGCCCGATTTGTTTCGGACCCTGCATCCAGAACGAACCATTTCCTAATAAGTTCACGCTACCATGGGATACCCCCAAGTACAACAGCAGCATGAATCCAGAGGACTGGCTGACCAACTACGCCATGGCAATCGACATAGCCCATGGGAACAAGGGCATAGCGGTGTGCTACGCCGCCCTCATGCTAACCGGCTCGGCAAGGACATGGCTCAACAGCCTCGCGCCCAACAACATCAACACCTAGCTGGACTTCGAGAGGGTGTTCGTCCGCAACTTCAACGACATGTACAAGCTTTCGGGTCGCCCTCGCGATCGGCCCTGTGATACGTCCATAACGTATCTATAATTTTTGATGGTTTTATAAATATGCTTTTGATACTCCTTTCTATATAAAGTTTATGATTTATTTGGACTAACCTACTAATAGTTGCAAAAGTGCACAAAGTTCTTGTTTTATACTTTAATGTGTAGGAATTACCAAGAATATAAGTGGAAACCTTGTTGGAGTCAAATTGGGATTTTCTAGAAATCTGTCTCAGAACTCTTTTTGAAGATGATCACATTTCAGGTCGAAGCCGGTGTCAAACGGAAAACTCTTCAACCACAAAGTTGTTGAAAATTTCTCGACAAACGTTCTGGATATAAAATTTAGCTGATTCTGAGTCCGGATGGGCCCGATAGACCCGATTTACTACAGCCCAAGATGGGGTGACGAGAATCCGAGAAGCTATATAAAGGGAGGAAACCTAATTCGTGGGAGACACCTCCACCCCACGAATTTGCAGCCACCAAAGCCACGTTTTTTCCTCCCCATGGATCCCATCTCCATGGGTAAGGGCTCCCAAGAAGCCATGAAGGAAGGAGTCCTCCGCGCCGCCGCCAGTGCCGCCGCGGCCTCTTCACCATCTTCACTGCCATCTCCATCGTCATTGCTGACTCCCATGATGAGGAGGGAGTAGTTCTCTCTCGAGGCTAAGGGCTCTACCCGTAGCTATGTGTTCATCTCTCTCTATGCATGATCATATTGTGATCATGAGCTTTGTAATCGAATATATCTATTCTGCTACTCAAGTTCTTTAATAGATCTTTGCTATCCCCATGTGTGTGAAAGTGACAGCGTGCACACCATGGTGGCACTTAGGCAAGAGATTACAATTACTTGTTATGAGTTATATTTGGAGTTGGATGTCTTTATGAAATTGTGATGTTTGTTGGAACCATCTAGTACTCAAGGTGACAGTGTGGGGTTTTCTAGATGGGAAAGGCTTACTTTGAGGTGTGCTGTTATAGCCCTACCATCGATTAGAGTGTCCAACCAGAGAGTAGTTAAGAGTAGTATCATAAAGAGAAGATATTTGTATGAGAGTGTTCACTAGTGAAAGTATGATCCCTAGGCCTTTTTTCTAAGCATTGAAACTTCGTTTGCAACAAGATCTATTACATGTTTGCTTGCTTTCATCTTTATTTCAGTTTTCCTTTAGTCTCTTTCACGCCATCAAGCTATTTTCTGGCACCGTTATCTTTTATCCATACCAATTGTATTTCACTATCTCTTCGCCGAACTAGTGCACCTATACACCTCACAAGTGTATTGGGTGTGTTGGGGACACAAGAGACTTCTTGTATCTTGATTGCAGGGTTGCTTGAGAGGTATACCTTTGACCACTTCCTCCCTGAGTTTGATAAACCTTGGTTGATCCACTTAAGGGAAACATGCTTCTACAAACCTTTGCACTTGGAGGCCCAACAACTGTCTACAAGAATAGAAGTGCATAGACATCAAGCTATTTTCTGGCGCTGTTGCTGGGGAGGTAAGGTAAAAAGTATTCAAATCCTCCGGTGTGAGTGCTCGAAGTTATTTCCTTTATATTCTGCAATTTTGTATTTTTGTTTCTTGTTTTCACTAGTTAGGCCTAATGAAAAAAATAGAGAGCTTTATAGTATTTATCTTGAGTTAGGACATGAAGTGTTTGAAGAGAAAATTAAAAAACCCATGGAACTTTATTTGCATGCTAATAGCAATGTTGTTAGTATGAATTCTTTAGACACCATTATTGCTAATGCTATGGAAAAGTGTAAGCTTGGGGAAGATGGATGTGATGAGCATGATATTTTTAGTCCCCCAAGCACGGAGGAGAAAATTTACTTTGATGATACTATACCTCCGATATATGATGATTACAATGATGAATATGTTATTTTCAGTCCACCTACTATTAAGGAGAAAATTCATTATGACTACAATATGCCTCCTATATTTGATGATTATGGTGATGAGAATAATAATGATAGCTATTTTATTGAATTTTCTCCCACCACAATTAATAAGAATGACTATGCTTATGTGGAGAGTAATAATGATTATATGCATGTGGCTCAGGATAAGAATGTTTTATGTGATAGTTTGATATGTCCAAAACGTATCTACTTTCCTGAACACTTTTTCTATTGTTTCTCCTCTATACTTGTGTGATTTGGATGCAACTAATGTGGACTGACGCTGTTTTCAGCAGAATTGCCTTGGTGTCTACTTTTTGTGCAGAAAATCAACTATCAGGAAAAATCCCGGAAAATATGCCAAAAATCATATTTCACCCGAAGACTCCAGGAGCCAGCATACGGAGAAGAGCCAGGGGGTGGCCACACCACCAGGTGGCGCGGGCCAGGCCAGGCCGCGCTAGGGGGTGGTGTGGGCCCCCCAGGCACCCCCTCGGCCTCTCGCTTCGCCTATAAGGAGCCTTCTGACCTAAAAACTTCGGGGGGTTCGATGTTTTTCCAGAAGGAGTTCCGCTCCGCCGCCACCATCAGATTCCACGAAACAGCACTAGAAACTCTGTTCTGGCACCCTGCCGGGACGGGGAATTGGAGGAGATCATCGCCATCATCATCACCATCACTTCTCCATCGACCATCCATGTTCCCCCATCTATGAGTGAGTAATCCCCCGCTGTAGGCTATGGGGATGGTAGGGATTGGATGAGATCGTTCATGTAATGGCATCAGATTGTTAGGGCATGGTGCCTAGTATATTATATTAGTGATATATGACTTTGTTGCGACTTGTTGTGCTTAATGCTTGTCACTAGGGCCCGAGTGCCATGATTTCAGATTTGAAATTATTATTGATTCATTGTGATAGTATTGTTCTTGGTCTTATCTACAATTCGTATACACACGTTGTTGTCCGGAACCTATGGCCCCGAAGTGACAGAAATCGGGATAACCGGAAGGGAATGGCTTTGATGTGAGGATCACATGCGTTCATGGAGTGTTAATACTTTGATCTGATGCTCTATTAAAAGGAGCACCTTAATTGCCAGTAGTTCCCTAGAGGCCCCGCTGCAAACGGGCTGGCAGGACAAAAGATGTTGTGCAAGTTCTCATTGCGAGCACGTATTACTATATATGGAACACATGCCTAGGATTGTCTAGTACTTGGATGCTTTATCTTATTTATATGCAATTGCCCTATGTTCTGATTGCTATGTGAATTGTCTTGTCCATGCAACGCCCATCCATCCATCCCTATGCCTACCGCACTCGAATCCCACTGTTTACTTCTTTTGTTACTATTGTCTTTGCTTTACTACTGCTATTACTTTGCTATTCCTAATATAAAACTGTTGCTATTGTTAAACTGATGTGAGCAAGATTGTTTCCAGGTGCAGCTGAATTGACAACTCAGTTGTTAAGGCTTATAAATATTCTTTGGCTCCCCTTGTGTCGAATCAATAAATTGGGTTTCACTTCCTTCGAAAATACTGCGATACACCCCCTATACTTGTGGGTCATCAAGACTATTTTCTGGCACCGTTGCCGGGGAGCATAGCTTTATTTATCAAGTTCACTTGGATTCTCTATTGTTCGCTGCTATCCATCCATCATGGGTAAGTCTCGTGATGGTAAGGTTCCTATTTTACCATCCACTACAAGAAGAGGTACGGTTCTGAGCACCTCTGCTGCTCTTGATTCACCGTCTGTTTTGAGTAAGTTCCTTACACCACCACATACACATGCTACACACACTGCTACTACTGCTGAATCTGAAACTTCTGATGCTTATGATGCTGCTTCTACTGTGCTTGATAAGAGTGGTTCATTAGGTCCTTTCCTAGATGCTACGATTGCTAGAACTATAGCAGGAAATACCGAAACTCCTAATGAAGACACTACCACACCTATTAGCTCACCTGATTCTAGTGAGAGTTATGATATTGAAGATGGTTATGTTGAGATGACCGATGAGTTTATTAAAGAATGTAAGAACACCCATGAGAGGAGCGCTGCTAAGAGTCTCCTTGAGAGGCGTACTATTAGACCCAAATTATATCCTACTACTAAGTTTGCTGCTTCTCCCATAAACATTATAGATGAAGATTATGATTTCTCTCTCAATCTATCTTACATAGCTATTTTCGAGAAAGAACCTTTTTGTGGGACTAAGAATGAAAGTGCGGTAGCACATATGAATGAACTTTCTACCATGAGTGGCTTGTTTTCTGATGATATTAAGATGCGTACTTACTTTGTTGCTAAGATTTTCTCCTTTTCACTTAAAGGAGAAGCTAAAACTTGGTTTAGTAATTTACCTCCTAGATCTATTGATAGCCCTAAGTGCTTGATTAGTACTTTCCTGCAGAAATATTTTCCTCCCAGTGCTAGACATGCTATTTTGCAGGAACTTTTTTATTTTAAATAGGGAGAAAAAGAGGTATTGCCCGAATCTTGGGAAAGGTTTTGTGCTTTGATTCACAGGCTGGAAGTCCATTACCTAAGAATGAGCTTCTTGATATATTTTATAATGGACTAACCGAAGAATCTAGGACATACCTAGATAGTTGTGCTGATTGTGTTTTTAGGAATAGGACTCCTAAGGAAGCTAAGGAATTAATGGCTAAAATAAGTAAGAACTATGAAGATTGGACTCCTCCTAAACAAGCTATACCTGAAGTAATTGTACCTGAACCATCTATTCTGGTGCCTATTCCAACATCAAAGAAGAGGGGAGTTATTGAATTAAATGATGAAGTTATGAAGGAAGCTAAGAAATGTCTTAAGGAGAAGGGAATTAAAGCTGCAGATGTCAAGAATTTACCTCCTATAGAAGAATTATGTAAGCCTATTCCCTACTCATCCACTATTGAGGTACACTCTCTCCAACACTTTCATGAAGGTGATATCCCTTACTCTAAACCTCCTGATCAATGCTTAGAAGAATTTGATATCTTTATTGTTAAGCAAGATAACTTTAATAAAAGGGTGCAAAATCATCTAATGGAAAACACTAGAGCTATTGTTGAGTTGAAAGATATTGTGGAAAGAACCTCTAATGATGTTAAAATGATTGTTAAACACTTTCAAATGGTTCAAACTCAAATAGATCAACTCATTAAAGTGCAAAACGACTTGCTAGTTAATGCTGCTGAAGAAAAACGTGCTTATGAAATTAGAACTAGAAGTGGAGCTGCTACCTAGGATCCTCTATATCCTGCGGGGCATCCCAAAAGAATTGAGCAGGATTCTCAACAGGCTAAAAATGGTGGTTCTACTCGTAAGAAAAGGAAAAAGAAACATAAAACTGTTGTAGAACCCTCTGAACCTGCTATAGATCCTAATAGTATATCTATCTCTGATGCTGAAACTGAAAGTGGTAATGAAGAAAATGAAGTTCCTAATGAAGAAAAAGTTGAAGAAGAACCTGAAAACCACAATAATAATACTAAATACACCAAGGAAGATTTTATTTCTAAGAAACATGGTAGTGAAAGAGAACCTTGGGTCCAAAAACCTATGCCTTTCCCTGATAAGAAACACAAGTCAAAGGAAGATGAACACTATAATAAGTTTTGTGAGTGGATGAAGCCTTTACTCTTGCAAATTCCTTTGACTGATGCTATTAAATTGCCTCCTTACTCAAAGTATATGAAGGACATTGTCTCGAATAAAAGGAAGATCCCTAATGAAGAAATTTCTACCTTGCTTGCTAATTATTCCTTCAATGGTAAGGTTCCTAAGAAACTTGGAGACCCAGGGATTCCAACTATCCCTTGCTCTATTAAGAACAGTTGTGTTAGAGCTGCTTTGTGTGATTTGGGAGCTGGAGTTAGTGTTATGCCTTTCTCTCTCTATAAGAGGCTTCAACTTGAAAAATTGATACCAACTGATATATCTTTGCAAATGGCTGATAAATCTACCACTATTACTATTGGTATATGTGAGGATGTACCTGTTCAGGTGGCTCACAATTGCTTGATATTAACTGATTTTGTTGTGCTTGAAATGCCTAAAGATGATAATATGTCTATTATTCTTGGGAGACCTTTTCTTAATACTGCAGGAGCTGTTATTAATTGTAATCAAGGAAAGGTGACCTTCAATGTTAATGACAAGGAACATACTGTCTATTTCCCCAAGAAGATTGAAAGGACTTATGGCTTGAATTCAATTGAACATGTTGAAGGCATTCAAGTTGGAGAAATATATTGTCCCATACTAAGAAAAAAATTGAAACTATTATGATTGGGACCATTGCTATCAAGGTTAAGGTAACATAATCATTAGTGGAGTACAAAGTTTTGTCTCATATGCAATTGTTTTGGTAGCAAGACCTGATCAACCTTGTTAACAAAAGGATTCCATTGAACAAAACAATGTTTTCATTATGATTATCTCCGTTTATTTCTATCCTTTGCATTTTAGTTTTTGCTTTCATTTAGTTTTCTTTGTGTTGTTAGTTGCTTGCATGTTAGAACTTCTGTAGTTCTAGCCTTGTTTTGTCCTTGCATCATGTTTCCAAAAGAAAAAAAATCTGTCTGTCAGAAAAATCATTCTTCTATTTCTGAAAAATGCCCAAAAATAAAGTGTCTCAAAAAATTCCAGAAAATTCATATTAAATTTTTACGTGAAAAAAGGGGTAGAGGAGTACCTGGTAGGTACCAGGGGGCCCACAAGGAAGGCACACCACATGGTGGTGCGGCCAGCCTTGGGTGGCGCCATGCCCTGGTGTGGGCCACCCCTGGCCCCCCACTACCTCTCTCAGCTGCCACTTTCTTCTCTCTCCCGTGTAAGCTCCAGTTCATAGCTCAAAATCGCGTTCTTGCTGTGCTTGCTCTCAATTTTTTCGATCTCCTTGCTCAGCCCATCTTTCTTGCTGAAATTTGGAGAATTTGTTCCCTGGTATGTGACTCCTCCCCTTGTCCAAGTGGATTTGTGTTTAGTGGATTATATGTTGAGTATTTTGCTGATGTAGGTGAATGGTTATGAGGGCTTGTAAGCTTGTTTGATGCTTAGAGATATAGTTTTGATGCATGTTTAGGCCTCTTGCAAGTCCCTATGAGTAGAATCCTTCATTATATTTACTTTGCAATCACTTGTTTAATAGGTGTTTAAATTTCAGAATAGAAGATGAGTGAACACCACCTAAACCAACATGAGCTTTGGGTGCCTGAGGTCATGAAGGTCCATCGGGAGGAGGAAGTTTTTCCCTCCATTTATCTATGCCCTGAGTTCATGAGAGCTACAGGAATTCTACAAGATTTCCACACTTTGGTTTCTAATGCAGGGTTAGAGCACTTTTTGGAAGATGAACCTTGTCAATTTGTGAAGCTAACCATGTATGTGGTGTAGGATTTCCAATTTAGTCACTCTTTGCCTAACCCCATGGTCCATTACAAAATTTACAATATTGCTGTCAACCTTTCTCTTGATGATTTTTGTGCAGCTATTAAGGTACCTCAATGGGGATCATGTAGGAAGATTAAAGAGAGACTGGAACCACTCATGGATTTATATGTAGAAATTTGTCATGGGAGTAGCTTCTCGAAGGATAGTGGAAAAATCTCGAAGGAGAGTGGAAAAATCCGTAACATTCATCTTCCCTCCATTCGCTACTTTGCCTACTTTATTGCCAAGTGTGTTCTTGCTAGGAAAACTGCCAATAAGTTACCTTCATTTGATTTAGCATTTATCTCTGCTGCACTTAAACGAGATAGGCCTTAGGTGCTTTGATAGCTTTCCATCTTGCTACTAACCGTGAGAAAGGTGGAATTTGTGGAGGCCTCATTGCTTCTCGTTTACTAGCATTGCATGGTTTAGTGCCTCATCATCTAGACCTACAGTTTCCCATAGAGAGGCTTGATCTTAATTCCATGATACAGCATAAATTTGTTTCCTCGTGGGCTAGTATGAGTGAGTTATCTTATGAAATAACCTTTCTCAAAGCTGGTTGGAGAAAGAGCAAGTCAGAGCGTGTTGTTCTTTTGCCTGCACCTGTTTTGTTTAACTTTGATAACATGGAAGGATGGTCCCTCACTGAGGAGGAGCTTGACACGTACTTGGGAGAGCTCTCCCAACAGGAGCACGACACTAGAAGGGAGGTCACGGATGATTCGGTCCAACCCTCAAATGAGGGAGAGTCTTCATATCAGCAGCCCGCTTATGATTGTGGAGCTTCTTCTTCCTCTCATGGGCCCAGCTACGACCATTCTTACTAAGATCCGCCCGCTTGGAACCCCTATTCGTACATGGATTGATACCCACTTAGGCCAAAAGCCTAAGCTTGGGGGAGGTACGCCGACACCGCACTCATCTTCATATCATGTTGCATCGGTACTTTGTATATTCATGTTTTCGTTCTCTTTTTAGTTTTCGTTCTTCTTTGTTTTTGCTTTCTAAAAACACAAAAATACCAAAAATATTTCTATTGTTTCTCTTTGGTTTGTTTCTTCTTTTTCCTTGGTTTGCTTTTCCCTTTTTGCTTTGTTTGAACTATTCAAAAAACCCAAAAATATTTTGCTTTGTTTGTTTTTCCCTTTTGGTTCTTGTTTAAAAATCGAAAACACCAAAAATATTTGTCGTTCTTCTTTGGTTTTTGCGAGTTTGCTTCAGGGTTCGGCAGTCCTCAGTGGATATTGGTTTCATATTATTATTCAAGTTACACAAGTGAAGAGCAATAATGAGGATCAATGACAACTTGAGGCGTGGTAAGAGGCTGGTAAAAAACTCTATTTGTTTTCATTTTTGTACATATACTCATCACTGTGGGCATGCTTAGACCTTTCATGTAGAGTGTATGTTTTCTTTGTATGCTTAATAGTACTTGCTTTCTTAATTAGCTCCAGCTCGTCAATAGTTTGTATCATGTCTCATGAATGTTTGCTTGCATTACTCTATTCATAAATTGGTATGACACCATGGTATCCTCCTTTGAATGTTTTCATTTGATTGACTTGGCACATGCTCACGCATGCACATGACTGTAATAGACAGTTAAGCCTCGATGAATTATTTTGCCTTGAGGATCTTGAATCACTTTCATGCCATGAGTAGTCCTGTTTTGTTGCAAGCATGATAATGACAGCTATTGCTCTCTCGTTAGTCGCTCCCTTACTATTGCTAGCCTCCACTTCCACTAAGTGTTTTACTCATGTTTCCAACTCCCTAAATCGAATATTTGCAAAGCGTCCACGATACCTACCTATTAGCATCATTTGCTGCTCCCGTGCATATTCAATATGCCTTGTTTTCTTCCGAATAAAATGTTTGCTTGTTATGGGAAAATTAGTTAGTAAAGCTCTCACAAACTTGATGGCACACTTTATTTCCTGCACTTAATAAACCTGAACCATTGTGAACTCTCCATGAAAGTTATATGCTTGCAAATTATAGGCTGGGGATTAGCAGAACCGTGCTATCACGGGGAACGCTTTCAACACTTGTAAATATATACCCAGTTGATACCTTGCTCTTTTGTTTGCGGATGTCGTCGGTGTGAAATAAAAGGGGAGCTTGTAACTCCATGGAGTTATGTATGTGTGTTAGATAAACGCCTGGGCCGCTGGTCTAATCCATGCTGACATGGTGGAAACCTGCAGCGTAACCATAATGATATCTATGAAGCATTCTTCTTATAAAAAAGAGAGAGATAGCTATTGAGAAAAAGAAAAAAAGAAGGATTTTATGAAAAGAGGAAAGAGAGAAAAAGCACCATTTTCCCATGGTAAATAAAAAGATTGCTGAGATACTCATTGTCTTCTTGCCTTGTCATTTTGATATGGGGATTCTTCCGTATCATCGGGCAAGGGGTACCCCGTTGGCGGTTCTCAATGATATGCACATACTTACGATGACAAGAACTTATCGGTAACTAAAGTTTTCATGGTGGTGTCACGACAGATGCCATGGATAGGCTAAAGGTGGGGACTAATACACGCTAGGGGAATCCATGGAGGGATAGTGAAGTGATTCTCCACACAGTAATTTGTATTGCCTTGCTTCCAAGATTACAAGTGCTCCTAGAGCTGTATTGGCAAGAGGAGGAAGAAGGAGCTCTCTTACTCTCACCCACAGTTCACACCTAAAACCCTAGCCAAATCAGAATAGCGGAACCCTTCTACTGGAACCCTAGCCCCCCTTTTATAGAGGGAGCTCGGTTCCTGCCTAGGGCATACGTGGAGGCATATTCCTAAGAATATGCCTCCTCCCAAAGTGGTAAGCCGACCGGGGTGCTTTTCCCCCGCGTCACACATGCTTTGGCTAGGTGAGCCTCTGCGGCGCCCGCGTCAGCCGACATGGGCGTCGTCACCCTTGTCGGCCACACCCCGCTGGTCCTGCCCTTGCTTGCTTCACTCAGGTAGTGCGTACCGGGGCTTCTTTTTGACCAGCGAGATTCCTTCCTTCTCCTAGAAGCTAGACGTGACCCGGATCATAGTTGATTCGGCCACACCTGTTCCTGCATACAAGTAAAACAAGCACTTCCGACTTACTGCTTAAGTCGGTTGAGACTTAGTTAGGCGAATGCCCCCTGGTCCGGGTTGCCCCGTGATTCGGCCTGCCTTGAGGTAACCCGACCAGCATCCTCTTTAGCCTTGCCGAACCTCGGCTAACTCGGCCTTTATACCCCGGCGTGACCCTACCCGGGGGTATCCCCCCAACATTAGTCCCCGAAGCTGGTGCGGTCTTAGCTGCCTTGGCCGCTAAGGCCACATCACGTTCAATTCTTAGCTCTAGTCGTTATTGCCGAGTTACCTCTTTACCTCAGATTATATGGTTTTACGTTCCCTTCGCACATTCCAAGTTTTCACTTGCCGGCCGGGTTACCACTTTAATTCGGACCTCATGGTTTTACTTTCCCTCTGCACATTCCAAGTTTTCACTTGCTGGCCGGGTTACCACGGTTCCATCCGGGTCTTGTTTCCTTCTCTCGTACGCCAACCCACGTGGAGGGTAATCATTATGTTGTCTTATTTTAAGGGCCAGCACAGTAACCGCCGTAGTAATTGTCAGTTATCACTGTGCGCGGGTCACGTCACTCCTGCCTCCTCGTTTACCGCATCAGCGTGTCACGTCATGGGATCACCTTTTCTCTGTGGCCCTCTGTGTGGCTCCCTGCTGATTAGCCGAGGCAGGCGATACACGGCCACAGCGTGTGGCAGATCCGCAGGATACGATCCCACTCACCCCTTGAGGGAGTGGTTAAATAGGGGAGGGGCGCATCCCTTAGGAGTTTTCCCCTTCCGCGCCCCTCTGCCCCTTGCTCTTCTCCATCATCTTCCTCGCGACCGCGTCGCCGCCAGTGCTCCAAGTAGCAGCGCCGCCGCTGCACTGCTTCCCCGTGCCTCTGCGTCGCCGCCACCGCTACACAACTCCCTCGTCATGGGTCCTCGCTAATCTAGGCCTCTTCCCCCCGCCGCCGCTAGCAAGAAATGGAGGAGGACACGATGGCGGCGGACCGTGGTGCGTGGGCCGGGTCTTGGGTCTACCAAAATGACTTGGGCTGGCTCTACCGGACTAGACGCATCCCCGTCGGCTTCGCCGCTCATCTCCCCTCCGCCGAACTGGCCCCCTCACCCAATCCGGGTGAGTTCGTCGTGTTCTTGTCCCACTTCCAACAGGGGTTCGGCTTGCCGGTGAGCGATTTCTTCCAGGATTGGCTTAGTACTTACGAACTCTAGCCGCACCACCTTCCTGCCAATGCCATTACCTCTCTTTCCGCCTTTGCCTCTACAATCGAAGGCTATGCCGGACTATGGCCCACGAAGGAGCTGTGGATCCGGTTTTTCGGCCTTCGTCGTAACGTCATCCCCAACATCCAACTTGATCCGGAGGACAAGCAGCTCACTCAATTCGGAGCTGCGTCCATCTCACCTCGGAGGACTTCCGTTTTCCCCCGGGTCACCGGGCTGGATTCTTGCAAAGGCTGGGCCTGGACTTTCTTTTACGTCTGGAATTCAGGTACCGAGGACTTAATCCGGCTGCTCCCCTATACTCCGGGTCCACCTAACCCGGAACTGTGGGATGTCGTCCCCAAGAATCCCACGGCCTTGGCCAACCAGGTCAACAAGAGGTTCGCGGAGCTGAAGAAGCAGGGGTTGCGCAACGAGGACGCTATGATCATGTTTGTGCACAACCGAATCTCCCCCCTCCAGAAGCGCACCCACAAGGTGTGCCATATGAGCTTCGTCCGTGATCCCAACCGGACCTCATCCTTCGAGCTGAGTAACACGGAGATTTATCGCCGGGTTAAGGCTCTCTTCAGCACCCACAAGGACTTCTCCTCTGAGTGGACTTGGGGAATTGAGCATTTTTGCCATGACAGACTTCCTCCCGCGGTAAGCTTCGTGGCGTGAACTTACTTCGGATTAACTATATGTCGGTTTTTTTTGCATTTTTGACTCTATTGTTCATTCTTTTTCTCAGCTATTCCTTCAGCAAACCCTTGAGGATGGCACGGATCCGACCCTTAAGTGAGCGCCGGACCGGGAGACCCCTGATGAGGAGGAGCCGGACCAGGAGATGTTCCTCCCTATGACCGACGCTACAAAGCAATCCACCGGTAAATCCTCTTCTATTAGAGATTGGTCCGATGATGAAGATGACTCGGATGTCGAGGTAATTAAACCTATTGAGGCTGTCCCTCTTTCTTATGCTTTTCCGGCATCAGCTAATCTCGGTGGGCACATCCACGAGGACCCTCCTCTTGCTATGGGCGAACCTGTTCCGGTAGCACCGAAGAAGAAGCGCGGGGCTGCTCCAAGTTCCTCCTCCTCACCTTCTTAGCCCGCTAAAAGGAGAAAGAAGTCCGGGGACAAGACTGCCTCCAAGCCAGCAGGCAAAGCCCCAGCACGAAGGGCTTGAAAACCCAAGGAGGCCGAAACCTCGGATGCGTGAGTCATTTTTCCTTCTGTAACTTGCTCTCCTTGCATTGTTGTAATTTCTCTTCTGACATTATTCTCTTTTGCAGGGCTCTGGTGGAGGTCCCTCAAAGCGGATCTAGCATCTCTTCGCCGCTGCGACCTAGCCCTTCTCCCCCTCGTGACGACGAGTCACGTCCGCTGAGCCCTATTCCAGAGGGTTCTGCGGCTGCTCTGAGTTCTGCTCCACCTCGGCAAGAGGGGGGTAAGCTCGGAGCGGGGGGGACTGGCCTGGCCGAGGCGGCGGCATCCACAACTTCGGCATCGCCGCAACCAGCAGCTACCGAGATTACCTCGGCACTAGCACCAGCTCCAGCACCAGCTCTAGTACCAGTGACCGAACCGGCACCAGCACCCGTTCCGGCACCAGCACCAAGTCCGGCAGCAAGAAAATCAGCAACCGCACCAAGTCCACCTACAAGAGCGCCAGCACCAAGTTCTTCCGCCTCGTCCGAGTCATCTCAACCTCGGCGAGGAACTACCCCAGCAGCTCCTAAGGGGAAATCTGCTGCATTTACTTCCTCTTCCCAGCAAGCTAAGGGCAAAAAGGCTCCGGACGCTACCAAGTCAGCATTCGTCGAGGCTGGGCAGCGTACCCTTGCATCAATGCTTCCCAAGAAAGCTCCAGCAGCGAAGGACGCCCCTGCCGAGCCAACTGATGCACATCAGATGGTTCTGCACACCAGCCCAGCCCTTGCCTTGGTTGAGAGGAAAGAAGCGCACGCGAAGGGCTTGGTGGCACCCCATATGACCACCGGTGAGCGGTACCCTCCGAGCCTGATTGAGTTTGTCATGAATTGGAACAAGGCTGAGTACGTCCACAACGACGATCTTCTGGAGAAGTTCGGCCCCGCTGAATTTTCTGCTCAAATGAACACAGCCGCTAAGGCAATTAACCTCGCGGGGCGGATGATGGAGGTATGTCGCTTCCCCTTTACATGCTGTAGACAATAACCATTAGTCCCCGAGCCTCCGGGGGAGTAACTTGTTACTCGGCCGGATGCTCTTTAGAAAACTAACGTAGCTTCATGAGAACTTTGAATATGCACACACCTAGAGCCGGGTTAAGTTCCGCTTGGCCCGAATTTCTGTACAATTTGAATACGCACACACCTAGAGCTGGGTTAAGTTCCACTTGGCCCGGATTTTTGTACACTTCGAATATGCATACACCTAGAGCCGGGTTAAGTTCCACTTGGCCCGGATTTTTGTACATTTCGAATATGCACACACCTAGAGCCGGGTTAAGTTCCACTTGGCCCGGATTTTTGTACACTTCGAATATGCACACACCTAGAGCCGGGTTAAGTTCCACTTGGCCTGGATTTTTGTACATTTCGAATATGCACACACCTAGAGCCGGGTTAAGTTCCACTTGGCCCGGATTTTTGTACACTTCGAATATGCACACACCTAGAGCCGGGTTAAGTTCCGCTTGGCCTGGATTTCTGTACACTTCGAATATGCACACACCTAGAGCCGAGTTAAGTTCCACTTAGCCCGGATTTTTGGACACTTCGAATATGCACACACCTAGAGCCGGGTTAAGTTCCGTTTGGCCCGGATTTCTGTACACTTCGAATATGCACACACCTAGAGCCGGGTTAAGTTCCACTTGGCCCGGATTTTTGTATACTTCGAATATGCACCAAGCTAACTTGTGTTTTTGTATTTCTTATCAGGTGACCACCAATCGCCGGAGTGCTGAATTCCAACGCTTGCTGGATACCCACAAGATGCTACACGCAAAACAAGTTGTACTTCTCGTGGAACATGAGAAAAGGGGTAAATTGTTCCTTGGCGCTTCTCCGTTTTTCTTCATCTTCCCCTACCGAACTGATCTCATCATTCAGTTTCCGCAGCTGGGGTGGAGGCTGAGAACAAGATTATGTAGAAGAATCTAGAGGAGATCAAGGGTTAGTCATTTTTTTCCGTCCTTACAGTGCTTTCCACCTCCTTTTCACCTTAGCTCGGCGAACATTTATACCTCGGCTCTGCCGGGTCAACACACTATTTCAGCATCGCTTGAAGATAGTGTGCCCGTGCCTGATATGATGCTGCATTTTCTCGAACAAGCAGGACAACACCAAGCCGAGCTTAAGAAGAAAAATGATGAGCTCGCCCTCCTCCGGACCAAGGACGATGAGATCACTAGGCTCAAGGCTGAGATGGAGAAAATGAAGGCCCAGCACCAATCCGAACTCCAAAAGGTTGGCCAGAATTACACAGAAGAACACGAGCGCCTTACTCTCCAAATCTCCAAGGACCAGGAGCTACTCAAGGAATCTGACATCCAGCTTGGGTCGGCGAATGCTGAGCTTGAGCAACTTCGCAAGAGACACGATGATTGCACTAGGGAGTTGACCCGGATCCTCAGCCATATATCACGTAAGTTCCTTGCCTTATCCGACATACTTTTCCGGGTTACTTCATATGTCTTTTCTTTACCTTCTTCCTTTGTCTTGCTCCTAGGAAAATTTCCTGAGGGCACTGCTATTGCAAGCGCAGCAGTTGCCAACTTCCGCCGAGAAAGGGGTACTCCTGTCGCTCCTGATGGTGAAGAGATTCCTTATGACAGGGAGGACCTATTGGTCAGCTTGTCATCTCGCGTGGAGCTTATCAAGAATTATGGAAAGGACATCCTCGACGTTGCCGTTCGCATCTTCAACATTTTCTGGCCCGGAGAAGATACCCCGGAGACCACCGCGATTCTCATTGAGAAGCTGATGGAAACCGAGACTCAGCTCGACCTCTGGAGAGAGTCCGTTGGGCGTGCCGCAGCTGATACCATCCTTCATCACATACTCACATGGTATGAGAAGATCGATCTCAGCCTCCTTACACGCCTGCGCACAGGATCGAGATGGACCAATGACCCGGAGTGGGTGGCTCGGCGCCAGGCTTGCGCCCATAGCCTCATCGAATACTCTCCCATTCATGAATGGGTTGAAGGACCGAGCTTCCTGGAAGCCGCTGGTGATGAAAATGCTGAGAACATTGAGGACGGGTCGGACGAGGATGAAGAAGGCGATGCCTCAGACATTGAAGACAGCGAAGATACCGCCGAACTTCCTCCTCCTGCTGCTCCTTAAGTGAAAAACTTGAAAATTTATCAGATCCCCGGTATGCCGGGTGGAGTTGTATTCCATATACATGTGATATTTTGCTACTAAGTTCTTATGCCGGATTAACTTGGGCGTAGTCCTCGAGTTTATTTTTCTTGTTCGTCCAATTTCTTGGCTTGGTTCGTGTCTACCTTGATTCGGTTTTACGACTTACGAATCCGATCTTCAAAAATTGTCTTAACAATACTGGGAAACTTTTAGACTTAGCTCAAAAATAAAACCGCATAATAACTTGAAAATAAATACAGGGTTAGTCCAAAAAACAAACGTCGGCTCGAATAAATTCTTTTCCTTAGTCGTTTTTCATGTGCTACGCAATTCCAAACTTGTTCTTTTGCTTGCCATGAAGCCAATTCTTGTTGGACAGCAGCAAGTCGAAGAGTTGGGCTCTTGGTGCTTGCACATTACTAATCCGAGTTAAGTAGAATAACTTATTCCAGCTAACGCACAAAAAACAACAAATATTATTAAGGCAGTCCCCGAGTTATTGCCCGAGGTGCCAACATTTCATTGATAAGCTCATTGCCGGCATACATACCGACACATGAGAAGACTCGGATACATACACTTCTTTGCTAAGTGTAGAAAGGACGAAGAAGAGATACATTACATGGACGCTTGGATTCCTTGCCGGACCTGTCCGCCTTGTTCTTTTCCTGTGTCTTTGCATCTATAAGATAATAAGAATCATTGTGTAATGCCTTGCTCACGATAAATGGCCCTTCCCATGGGGGGGATAATTTATGCATCCCAGTAGTACGTTGTACCAACCGGAGCACCAGATCTCCTTCCCGAAAGACTCGGGGGCACACTTTCCGGCTATGATAACATCGGAGATTTTGCTGATATATGGCGGATCTGGACAGTGCCAGTTCTCTCGCTTCTTCCAGCAGATCAACACCATTTTGCCAGGCTTCTTGCACTTCGGCTTCTGTGTATTGGGTGACCCTAGGCGAATCATGCTCTATGTCGGCTGGTAATACAGCTTCTGCCCCATATACCAGAAAAAACGGCGTATAGCCTGTTGATCGATTCAGAGTTGTTCTTAAACTCCACAGTACCGCTGGTAGTTCTTCTATACAGCACCCCGCTGATCTTTGCAGCGGCTCAATGAGCCGGGGTTTTATCCCGGATAATACTAATCCGTTGGATCTTTCCACTTGTCCGTTCGATGCGGGGTGGGCTACCGAGGCTACGTCCAGCCGGATCTTCTTATCCCGGCAGAAACGCGCAAATGCTCCTTCCGCAAAATTTGTGCCATTATTAGTTATGATACTGTGAGGATAGCCGTACCTCAAGATGATATCTTTGAGAAATTTTACGGCCGTAGCTCTATCACATTTTCTTATAGGCTTTACCTCAATCCACTTCGTAAACTTGTCCACCATGACCAAAATGTGAGTCATATTTCCCCTTGCTAGTTTGAATGGGCCAACCATATCCAAGCACCATACAGCAAATGGCCATGTAATTGGTATGGTCTTGAGTTCCGACATTGGCATATGTGTCTTGGTAGCGTACCTCTGACAGCCATTGCATTTTCTCACCAGACCTTCTGCTTGCTCTAAGGCACTTGGCCAATAGAATCCATGCCGGAAAGCTTTTGGCACCAAGGCTCGAGACGAGGCATGGTGCCCACATTCCCCTTGGTGTATATCTTGGAGGATGTCAAGCCCTTCTTCCGGGTCAACACATCGCTGAAAGACATTGGTCACACTTCTTTTGTATGGTTCAGAATTGATGATCGTGTAAGCCTTTGCTCTCCTCTGTGTTTGCCTGGACAGCACTTCCTAAGTGGGTAATGTTCTATCCTTCAGGAATTGAAATATAGGTAGTGCCCAAGCCGGTATTGCTCGCACAGGGAACACATCCTCATCAATCTCCATCTGATCCACCGGCATAACTTCAACCAGATCACGTTGAGCAGTCCCCGGGTTTACTGAAGCAGTCCCCGGGTTTGCCGAGGCAGTCCCCGGGTTTCGCGCACCACTTCCCATGTCGATATCCATGGGCACAACTCCGGATTCCGTGTCCTCCGGGACATAGATTGAGCCGGTTTCTGGGGAGGGCCTGATGGATGGTTTGCTGAGGTGCTCTAATGCTACACCCGGTGGAATTTCTTGTCGGGTTGACCCGAGCTTCGACAGCATGTCGGCAGCCTCATTTTCCACCCGGGGTACATGGTGCAATTCACATCCCTTAAAGTAACCAGATATCTTCTGCACATGAAATCTGTACAGCGCCATGTTTGGGTCCAGGGCGTCCCACACTCCCGACACTTGCTGCACCACCAAATCCGAGTCGCCAAAGCATATAATCGGACGTATCCCAATCTCTTTTGCTACCTTGAGCCCGTGCACAAGTGCTTCATACTCAGCGACATTGTTTGATGCCGCGAAATGGATCTGCAACACGTATTTTAGCTGGTCCTTCTTTGGCGAGGTAAGTACAACTCCGACACCTAACCCGGTTTTGGTTTTTGATCCGTCAAAGTGCATTCGCCAATAGTTCGGATCAGGAAGTGGTGGTTCGTACTGCACCTCGGCCCAGTCCACGAAAAAGTCCGCCATAGCTTGAGATTTGATTGCTTCTCGTCTGTCATACTGTGGTGCATAAGGAGCTAGTTCAATTGCCCATTTTGCAATTCTTCCACTCGCATCCTTGTGACTCATTATCTCAGAAATGGGGGCCTCACATATGACCCTGATGGGATGCTCCTCAAAGTAGTGCTTCAGCTTCTTGGCGGCCATGTACACGCCATATGGCACCTTTTGATAGTGTGGATAGTTCTGCTTTGAGACTGACAGCACCTCGCTCAAGTAATACACTGGCCTTTGCATCGACTTACCTTCCTCATCGCGCTCCACCACTATCACTTCACTTACAACTCGGTTGGTTGCGGCTATATAGAGCAACATTGGCTCCTTGGATAGTGGTGAGGCCAACACTGGTGCAGTGGCTAACATCTTTTTCAAGTGAGCAAAGCCTTCATTGGCTTGCGGTATCCAAACGAACTTATCCGACTTTTTCATGAGTTGGTAAAGAGGCAATGCCTTTTCTCCCAACCGACATACAAACCGACTTAACGAGGCTAGGCAACCTATGAACTTCTGGACATCGTTAAGACACTTCGGCAATTCCATTCGTTCGATGGCTCAGATTTTAGTTCGATTAACCTCGATACCTCGGCTGGAAACAAGAAAACCGAGCAGTTTCCCAGCCGGGACACCGAAGGTGCATTTTTCCGGGTTAAGCTTCATCCGGAATCTCCTTAGGTTCGCAAATGTTTGCCTGATGTCGTCAAGGAGCGTTTTGCTTTCCTTGGTCTTGATAACCACATCATCCACGTACACTTGTACATTTTAACCTATTTGGTCGTGCAAACATTTTTGCATACATCTCTGGTATGTTGCCCCTGCATTACGTAAACCAAACGGCATGGTGCGATAGCAATAAGCCCCATACGGGGTGATAAACGCGATCTTTATTTGATCATCTGGATTCAGAGGCATCTGATGGAAACCAGAATACACATCAATGAATGACAACAATTCACATCCAGCAGTTGAGTCTATGACCTGATCTATTCTTGGCAGTGGAAATGGATCTTTTGGACATGCCTTGTTCAGGTTCGTGTAATTGATACACATTCGCCAAACCACTGCCACGTTCGGGTCATCCTTCTTCTTTTCCACCAGCACTGGATTAGACAGCCAATCCGGATAAAGAACCTCCATGATAAATCCTGCAGCTAGCAACCGAGCTATCTCACCCCCAATGACTTTCCTCCTATCCTCGGCGAAGCAGGCGGAGAGGTTGCTTCTCCGGCTTAGCTCCGGGTCTCACATTCAAAGAGTGCTCGGCCAGCTCCCTCGGAACACCTTGCAAGTCCTGTGTGGACCAAGCAAAAATGTCTCGATTCTCACGGAGGAAGCTGACGAGCTCGCTTTCCTATTTGTCACTCAACCCGGCACCAATTGTTACGGTGCGCTCCAGGAACATGTCATCAACAGGAATCTTCTTGGTATCTTCCGTGGCCTAGAAAGAGACACTTCCATGCAGGTTACTCAGCGCCGGCATATACTGCTGCGCGGACTGAGCCAATGCCGCCACCTCTTGAATTTTCCTTTTCTCCTGCGCAATCACAAGTGATTCGGCTAAGTTAGACCCGGCCGACGCACACTCCATGGAACGTCGGAAATCCCCTGCAATGGTAATCACTCTGTTTGGTCCGGGCAATTTCATCTTCAAGTAGCTAATATGACAGCTTGCCATGAACTTGTTCAGCGCTCCATTGCCCTCCAGTTTTCTGGCGCTAACTGCCCCCTGCTCCGGGCTGATCTTGATTCATAGCCGCAATTTGTTGCGAACCGTATCAATGATCTGGTCTATCATCCCTTCTTTTTACTCTGTAGTCATTCCTCCGGGATGATCCGGCTCCATCCCTCTGATAGTACTCATCATTCGACTCGTCTGATGCGAGCCTAGGTTGAGTCGGATCACCCAAAGCATACGAATCAGCAATCCGGATCATCTCTGTCAATGTGGTTGGCATTTTCCTTTGCAACTTCATCCACAGCTCGCTTGCATATCTGCACCCTTGTGCAAACCATGCTATGGCCTGTGATTCTATCACGCCCTCACACGAGTTTCTCACAGTACACCACCGGGTTAAAAACTCCCGATCCGTCTCATTAGGTCTTTGCTTGCACATAGCTAGGGTCTGCGGCCTATTCGGCCTCTGATACGTACTCGAGAAATTGCTGATGAACATTTCCTCAAAATCTATCCAGCAGTTGATGCTTCCGGGTGGCAAATTGTTCAGCCATACCCTTGCCGGACCTTCCAACATCTGGGGTACATATCGTACAGCCCATCTCAAGTTGCCAGTGGCAATTTTCACAGCCGTAGCATAGTTTATCAGCCAATCCTCTGGCTTGGTACTACCGTCATACGTCTTCGTGCCCCTAGGCAGCTGGAAGTTGGGCATCGGCGGCTCCTTCATGATCCGGGGTCCGAAACACGGTTGACCCGGTGGACCTTGACATTCGGTCTGTTCCGACCTATATAGTCGATCCAGTTTCAACCTGGCATCATCCGGCATCAAATCCCTGCTTCCCAATCTTGACCCTATCACATGATAGTCCAGTCTTGGGTATCCCGCGTTCACCATCTCCGAATCACCGTCGTTGTACCGGTTTTGCTCTTGTGGCGCACCTTTCTGTTGCATACCTCGGCCGGCACTTTGCTCTTGCCTTGGTATATTCCGCTGCTGCGGTTGTCATGCTCCTGCCGAGTTTCGCTGTTCGGCATTACCGTTGACTGTGTTCCCTTGACCGGCATTGCTTTGGTCGTGGTTACCTCGGCCAGCTTCACCTCGGCTCACACTCCGTCATCATCATTTTTCTGTGCTTCTTTTCCTTGCCCTGCTCGTGTTGGGTCATACGGGACGATCTGTTTATTCCGTCTGGCCGAGGTTACTACCTCTTCCCTCCTTGGACCACCATGAGGAGACGATGCGGCTCCAGCAGATTTCTCTGGGTTACCCATCGCCGAATGGACGATTTTAGAGGCTCCAGCTCTCTCCGGGTTAGCTCGGAGTAGTTCTACGTTTTGTCGGTTCGCAATCTGAACCAGCTCGTTAACCCTATCTTGCTGTCTTTGACGGGCTTCACCCGTCAGACCCTCTAACTCGGATGCAGCTGCATCCGCTGCTCTGAGGTTCTTTGCCGGGGTACTATACCTCGACATCCCCACGGACAAATAGTTTTCTGATTCCTCAACTCCAGTATCACCTTCTCTGTTCATCTCGCTCATGAGATTTCTCCCCTTTACTTTCACAGCATCTACTTTGTTCGCCTTTGCGTACTCACGCAACGTCATATTCAACGACTGCTGAGCCGCGGCTATTTTCTTTGCACCCTCTAGGATTTTTTGCCTAGTTTCCTCCAGCTCGGCCTGCGCTCGAGCCGGATCTACTGCTGCTACCACGGGGTTTGCCAAGCTATCCATCGCTTCCCTCAACACATTTTCTGGCCTCTCTAGCGGAGGACCTCTACCTTTCCTCGGTGCCTTAGGCGTTACCTCCGGATCTGGCGCCGGATCCTTGCTCGCGCCCACATCAGGCGCAGTCATCATCACCTCTGCGCGGTCCAGGGAGCGAGTGATACGCGCCCCGCGAGCCACAGTGAGGGGTGGCTCCCCTGCCTCGACGACGTGGCGCGGATGAACACACGACACGTCCATAGCCACGTAGACCTTGTGCACGCCGAGCTTGACAAAGAGGCCATTGCGCGGAAGTGGGCACGTGTCGAAGCAGCCAGCGTGGTCGCTGACGAAGTCCAGCGCTCCAAAGAGCTGAACGAGCCTGGAGACGATGCGTTCGCCGGTGCCGATGAAGTTTCCTGTCTAGATCTTGACCCCTGCTAGCGCCGCTAGCCCCACGGTGGGCGCCAACTGTCGTGGTGGTGTCACGGCAGATGCCATGGATAGGCTAAAGGTGGGGACTAATACACGCTAGGGGAATCCAGGGAGGGATAGTGAAGTGATTCTCCACACAGTAATTTGTATTGCCTTGATTCCAAGATTACAAGTGCTCCTAGAGCTGTATTAGCGAGAGGAGGAAGAAGGAGCTCTCTTACTCTCACCCACAGTTCACACCTAAAACCGTAGCCAAATCAGAATAGCGGAACCCTTCTACTGGAACCCTAGCCCCCCTTTTATAGAGGGAGCTCGGTTCCTGCCTAGGGCATACCTAGAGGCATATTCTTAGGAATATGCCTCCTCCCAAAGTGGTAAGCCGACCGGGGTGCTTTTCCCCCGCGTCACACATGCTTTGGCTACGTGAGCCTCTGTGGCGCCCGCGTCAGCCGACATGGGTGTCGTCACCCTTGTCGGCCACACCCCGGTGGTCCTGCCCTTGCTTGCTTCGCTCAGGTAGTGCGTACCGGGGCTTCTTTTTGACCAGCAAGATTCCTTCCTTCTCCTAGAAGCTAGACGTGACCCGGATCATAGTTGATCCGGCCACACCTGTTCCTGCATACAAGTAAAACAAGCACTTCCGACTTACTGCTTAAGTCGGTTGAGACTTAGTTAGGCGAATGGCCCCTGGTCCGGGTTACCTCGTGATTCGGTCTGCCTTGAGGTGACCCGACCAGCATCCGCTTTGGCCTTGCCGAACCTCGGCTAACTCGGCCTTTATACCCCGGCGTGACCCTACCCGGAGGTATCCCCCCAACAAAAGTTGAGTAGCATGAGGAGCGTCCCTCGTACTCAAGGGACTTGGGATTTTCAGTTTATAGTCTGTCAAGCATATAACTCAGATTGGACCTCACTTTCACCTTAACCACTTTAAAGATGCTTATGATAGGGGCAATGAGAGCTCAAAGCTAATGAGCACCATACTTTCAGCATTTGGAAGCCTTTCAAATTATTCAAAACCTTTTCTTCTACTTGTTGAGTCTCCACATATTCTTTGAGCACTTTCTTGAGAGCATAGTTGTCATTCTTTTTTTTGTTCCATTACTTGATTATTTGTGTTATGACTTTGATGCTTGTACACTTGATATATTTACTTCTAGTCGTAATTTGAACTTCAGAGGTGCCTTGGCATTCATAATCAAAGGCAAGCGAGATACCACTCTATCATACCTTTTTATGAGCATTGCAATGTTGCTTATGTTTGTGCTTCATGCTACTTATTGTTCTTGAGTTGGAATCTCTTCATAGCTTGCAATGACTATTAAGTAGACTCAGTTGCATACTCTTTATTATGAACTGTCTAAGTAGTTGATCACATTGCTGAGAATATTTACATTTTATGAAGCAAATGTCTTCGTGAAAGTTCTTTTATCGCACTCAGTTTTCAACTGAATTGCTTGAGGACAAGCAATAAGCTAAGCTTGGGGGAGTTTATATGTCCAAAACGTATCTACTTTCCTGAACACTTTTGCTATTGTTTCTCCTCTATACTTGTGTGATTTGGATGCAACTAATGCGGACTGACGCTCTTTTCAGCAGAATTGCCTTGGTGTCTACTTTTTGTGTAGAAAATCAACTATTGGGAAAAATCCCGGAAAATATGCCAAAATCCTATTTCACCCGAAGACTCTAGGAGCCAAAATACGAGACGGAGAAGAGCCAGGGGTGGCCACACCACCTGGTGGCGCGGGCCAGGCCAGGCCGCGCTAGGGGTGGTGTGGGCCCCCCAGGCACCCCCTCGGCCTCTCTCTTCGCCTATAAGGAGCCTTATGACCTAAAAACTTCGGGGGGTTCGACGTTTTTCCAGAAGGAGTTCCGCTCCGCCGCCACCACCAGATTCCATGAAACAGCACCAGAAACTCCGTTCTGGCACCCTGCCAGGACGGCGAATTGGAGGAGATCATCGCCATCATCATCACCATCGCTTCTCTATCGACCATCCATGTTCCCCCCATCTATGAGTGAGTAATCCCCCACTGTAGGCTATGGGGATGGTAGGGATGGGATGAGATCGTTCATGTAATGGCATCAGATTGTTAGGGCATTTTGCCTAGTATCTTTTATTAGTGATATATGACTTTGTTGCGACTTGTTGTGCTTAATGCTTGTCACTAGGGCCCGAGTGCCATGATTTCAGATCTGAACTTATTATTGATTCATTATGATAGTATTGTTCTTGGTCTTATCTACAAGTTGTATACACACGTTGTTGTCCGGAATCTATGGCCCCGAAGTGACAGAAATCGGGATAACCGGAAGGGAATGGCTTTGATGTGAGGATCACATGTGTTCATGGAGTGTTCATGCTTTGCTCCGGTGCTCTATGAAAAGGAGCACCTTAATTGCCAGTAGTTCCCTAGAGGCCCCGCTGCAAACAGGCTGGCAGGACAAAAGCTGTTGTGCAAGTTCTCATTGCGAGCATGTATGACTATATATGGAACACATGCCTAGGATTGTCTAGTACTTGGATGCTTTATCTTATGTATCTGCAATTTCCCTATGTTCTGATTGCTATGTGAATTGTCTTGTCCATGCAACGCCCGTCCATCCATCCCTATGCCTACCGCACTCGAATCCCACTGTTTACTGCTTTTGTTACTACTGTCTTTGCTTTACTACTACTGTTACTTTGCTATTCCTACTATAAAACTGTTGCTACTGATAAACTGATGTGAGCAAGATTGTTTCCAGGTGCAGCTGAATTGACAACTCAGTTGTTAAGGCTTATAAATATTCTTTGGCTCCCCTTATGTCGAATCAATAAATTGGATTTCACTTCCCTCGAAAATACTGCGATACACCCCCTATACTTGTGGGTCATCATAGTTATATTGTTAATTTTATTCATGATGCTACTGAAAGTTATTATGAGAGAGGGAAACATGGTTTTATGCATCTCAATAATATTAAGTTTCCCCGCTTTATGTTGAAAATTTTGAAGTTCCACTTGTTTTGCTTTCCTATGCTTGTTGCTTTGTGCTTTCATGACTTGTTTCTTTACAAGATTATTTTGCATAAGAAGTGGGTTAGACTTAAATATGCTTTGAATTTTCTTCTTTATGCTCTATTTTACTTCAATTCATATTTCTTATGTGAGTATCTTCTCAAACTATCATGCCTAACTTAAAGGCGTTAAAGAAAAGTACTTATTGGGAGATAACCCAAAAGTTTTAGATGAGTCTTGGAAGTTATTACCACAGTAATAACCGCTCCTTATCCTTTTTATTTGCTTTTTGTGCCAAGAGTAACCTCTAATGAGAGAGAAGTAATGCTTGGGAAAGTTGCTGTCCCGAAACAAAATTTTGTGCTTCATCGTAAAAATTCGTGTAAAATCTCTGTATGTCCTTTTGAGGCGTGAATTTTTGTGCTTCTGCCCCAGATTGTTATCTAACTTTCTGGGGAGAGAATGATGTAATGAGATGAAGAGTGTACTAAAGCTCAAGCTTAGGGATGCCACCCGTGTCACCCCAGGAAATATCTAAGAAGTACAAGCGTCAAAACTTGGGGATGCCCAAGGCATCCCCTTCTTCATCAATAAAAATCTCAGGTCTTTCTAGACACTTCATTTTTATTGTTTCATGCACTGTTGTGTTGTTCTTGGAGCGTCTTCATTTTTTTTTGGTTTTCGTTTGCTTGGTTTGCTTAGTTTGCTTAAATAAGTTGGTTGGATCCCAACACACTTCTTTTGGAGAGAGACACACTCCATTTTCATTGCCTAGAACACTCTAGTTTTCATTCTTATTGTTCTGTGAGTGTTCTCTTTTGCTAGCACTGTGTTTAGCCTTAGTTTTCTTGTGCTTTCAGCTTAGAAATTTTTAGTTCTTCTTTGTGGATTTGTGAGCCAAGCTCACTGATCTTTATTTATTATTATCTTTGTGAGTTGTTTCAAATAGTTTGGTTTGGATTGGAAAAGAGTAGGAAAAGGTCATGCTTAAGAGGTAAAGAGAGCTTGTTTTTGACTCTAGCCCATGCTTTGTCATGCCATGCTTGATATTGTTTTGGTTTTATGCTTAGTGATCTTTGCTGTAGCATGACATGTTATAAACAATTGAGATTGCTTAATGTGCCTTGAAATAATCATGCGTTGTTTTAGCATATTAAAAGCATAATATTGTGGTATTCTCCTTTGATGCTTTATTTGGGTTGACTTGACGCATGCTCACACCATGTTAAGACTATCCCAAGTCACCATAGCCTTTATGATCCTTTCGTTTTCGACTTGTAATATCACTTTATGCTTTAATTAATGATGTTTTGTCGCTTTGCATGATTATGGCCATTATTGCTCTCTTAGTTAGTCGCTCCCAGTCTTTTGCCAGCCTCCATAACCAAGTATGAGTTCCACTAATGCATCCAACTCCAACTAAAACCAAGTTGTTCCAAAGATTCCACCATACCTACCTATTAGCATTTGCTATTCCAATTATTTTCATGTTTTATCTACCTTCTGAATTAAACTTGTTATGAGAAAACTAGTGATTAAAGCTATCACTAACTTGATGGCACACTTTACTTTTCTTGCCCCTAATAAACTTGAACCATTGTGTCGTCTATGTTGTATATGCTTGCACTCATATGTTGGGGATTAGCAGAACCATGTTGTCATGGGGAACGCTTAAAACATTGCACTTGTACATTGTACCTAGTTGATATCATGCTCTTTTCTCTATGGATGTCATCGGTGTGAAATGAAAGGGGAGCTTGTAAGTCCATGGCGTTATGTATGTGTGTTAGAGAAACGCCTGGGCCGCTGGTCTAATCCATGCCTAATCATGGTGGAAACCTACAGCGTAACCATAATGATAAATCTATGAAGCATTCTTCTTATAAAAAAGATAGAGATTGAGAAAAAGAGAAAAAGGAAAAAAAAGAGATATGAGAAAAGAGGAAAGAGAGAAAAAAGCACCATTTTCCCATGGGAAACAAGAAGATTGCTGAGATGCTCGTTGTCTGCTTGCCTTGTCATTTTGATATGGGGATTCTTCCATATCATTGGGCAAGGGGTACCCCGTTGGCGGTTCTCTATGATACACATGTACTTACTATGACAAGAACTTACCGATAACTAAACTTGAGTAGCATGAGGAGCGGCCCTCGTATTCAAGGGACATGAGATTTCCAACTTATACTTTGTCAAGCATATACTCCATAGTTTGTTCACTTTAACCTTAACCACTTCAAGATGCTTATGATAGGGGCAATGAGAGCTGAAAGCTAATAAGTACCATAATTTTTGGAAGCTCTTTATGAAACTTGAATCCCTACTTCCTTCTATGAAGGCCTTTCTTCCACTTTTATATTGAGTCTCCACCTTCTATCTTTATGCACCTATTGAGAGAGCATAGTGGCTATTCTTAGTTTAATGTGCATTGTCCCAAGACTTGTTGATTGATGCATAACTTTGATATTGCTTGTTCTTAAACTATTTATATCCAGTCGCCCTTATAAACTTTGAAGGTGTCCTATGCAATTATGATTTGCTACATTAGGAGGGACAATCTGAATGCCACTATGCTATGTTTGCTTTATGTGAAACAGACAAACATCTTGCAAAGCATTGTTATTCATGAATCTTTTGTTTGTGCCTTTTCATGTTACAACATAGTTGCTATGTCTTATTGTTAGACCTTTATCTTTCATGCTATGTTGAAGTACTATGATCCTAGCTATCAATGTTTTACAAATATTTTGATCAAGTTTATGATGGTGCATGTCACCTCAAAAATTATTCTTTCTTTTTATCACTTACCTACTCGAGGACGAGCAGTGCACTCGCGTGCCCCCAGTGGAATCATGTAGTTCCGACCGGCTAAAGGAGATTAGCCGGATATTCGGGCCGAGGTGAGGGCAAGGGCAGCAAAAGAAGGGAAGATTCAAAGCACTTGGCTTCACCAACTACTCCGAATCTCAGGGGCTACACCTAGTGGGTGCTGGCGTGCCCCACTGTTGGCTATGGTTAAGTGGCTAGTCCGAGCAAGGTAGGGATATCTGGCTAGAGGCGTCTAGCCAGAGGAACCTAAGAGTCGAAGAAAAGGAAAGAGGATTCGAAGTCCTTAGCTTCGCCAAGAACTCCGAGTGATCCGGCTAAGGGAGTTTGGCCGGACAAAGAAAGTCGGACGATATTAACCGACAGAAGAGAAAAACATCACAACACAAAAGATCACAAGGAAAAACGTGAGCAAGCAAACACCGTATTAAGATAAAGGGAGCCGAAGCTCCCAAAGGTTCAATCGACATCAACAACAGTCGGCACAAGCAACAAGTTCAACAAAAGGACAAGTTATTACAACTCCACCTGGCATCTCGGGGATCAAGTCTAAACAGCGGGGCCTTTGCCGTGCGGGAGATCCTGACCGGCTGCGGCTTCGGGAGGCGGAGGAGGCGCGCTAGAAGATCTGGCTCTGATAGTCGGCTGCGACGACCCTTCGGCCTCCGTCTCCAGCATCCCCGCGGACTCCGAGTCGGTGATGACCTCGTCGACGTCGGCGTAGCCAGCGATCTTGATGGCAGAGACGCGGAGCTCAGGATGGGCTTGGTGGATGGCGGCCTTGTCGGCACCAGCGCGGAAGCCCCCGTCGATCTTCTTGACGTGTATGTCCTTGTACCAGGACAACATCAGTGCCAAGGCCATCTCCACTCCGGCTCACGCCGCTAGGTCCCTCAGCCGGTCAACGGGAGCCGGCACCTCCGTGACCTTGGTCGCCAGCTGGGCGATCGTCTCCAGCGTGGCCACATCCAGCCACAAGAACTCGAAGACCGTGTGAGCCGCTTTGTGCAGCTCAATGGCCTCCTCTCCGAGAAGGGCAACCAGCTCCTGGGAGGTAGGCTGTTCCCCCGGCGAGTTCTCCTAGAGTCGGTTGTAGGCCAGCAGGTCAACACCAGGATAAAATGCTATTAGAGAAAGAAAGGCAGGTCCGGCTACCGGATCTAGACGGGAAAACTAGTCGGAAGGATACGTACCCTTGGCGGTGCGGCCGGTCTGCATCAGCTCCTTCAAGAGGGCCTTCTCCCGCTCTCCCGGCCACTTGATCTCCTTCTCCTGATCTTTGTTTTGGGCATCAAGGGGATCGAAGGGTTGCGCCTGGCTAGCGAGAGCAGAGTTGCGCTCCTTGAGGGTAGCCTCCAGCTGGTCCGTCTTGGCGTGCCAGTCCTTGTTCTGCAACCGAAGGTTAGAATTGGACTTGGTCAGCCGGTCGTTCACCTTGGTCAGGCGATTGATATCCCACTGAGTGCACACCATGATGGCTACAAGAAACCGGCTATCAGCAAAAACAAAAGAGGAAAAAGAAAGAGAAGAAGAAGAAGGAAGCCGACTACAAGAACCGAGTAGAAGGCCTTACTCTGGGAGGTGCCGTTGGCGGCGGCCAACTTCTGCTCCAGCGTCCGGTTGCTTCCAGATGCGGCTTCCAGCAGCCAGATCTCCTTCACCGCCAGCTCGAGGGTGGCAGCCAGGTCCACCAACAAGGCGGCTTGAGAGGCATCATCGTCGATGGTGTTGACAATCAGCGACTCCTTCGCCTCATGGACCGCCACCCGCCACACCTCCCCCGGATCGTTGTTGGAGTTGTCGTCCTGGACGACCACCAGCTCCTTGCCGGCTGCCGCCCTCCTCATACCCGCGGAGGAAACACCTCCACTTTGTGGGTTCGCCGAGGCCGCGTATGGCTGCACCATTGTAGTCGGCCGGGCATCCCCGGCCCCGGCTATAGTAGCCATATCGACAGGAGGTGGCGGCGGCAGAAGGGCCCTAGGCGAAGGGGTTGGGTTGGCAGCGGAAGGCGGTGTAGTATCTGGCGCGGGGGGTGGCAAGCCAGTCGGTGCCCAAGCCGAAGGAGACCAGCAAGCAAAAAAAGGAAAAAAGAACCAGTGAGAAAAGAAGAAGAAGGAAAAATTGCACAAGAACAAAAGGAGAGAGAAGCACCAAACAAAAGAGCGGAAGGCACTTACCCCTACACCACCAACGGTGGTGCCTTGTTGTGGCCAAGCCGGCTTCGGGGGAGGGCGTTGGTCTGGCTCCTTTTGGGGGCCGTCTCTTCCACTGCGGGTCGGCTAGACCCGCTCCCTCTGGCGCTTGACCGGCTGGACCCACTCCCTCCAGCGCCTGACCGGCTAGAGTCACCATCCGCCATGTGGCGCTGAGTCTGCTCAGGGGCCGAGGCAGCCTCCTCCTCCTCGTCGACTTGCACGTGGGCGTCATGCGCCGGCTCATCATTCCTGCTAGGGAAGACTTCGGCATCGCCATCCGACTCCTCACCGGACCGGCGTGCACGCGGCTGGGGAAGGTCAGGCGCAAAGTTCTGGAGCGGGGTCTCGCCCTCCTCCCGGATGATGCACGGGAAGTTCTGTCAGAAGAAAAAGAAGACAAGGAATCAACCGGATGAAATGAGAAAAACAAAAAGCAGCAAGTATCCGGCTGATGAGAAAACTTACCCGGGGCACGCAGTTGTCGCGGGAGTACGGGGCCTGCCCGAACTTCCAGCCGTCTAGCAGCCACTCCTTGGTGATCGTCCACACCCACTCCTTGAGGTTGTGGAATCGGGGATCACGGCGAGATAGCCGAGTGGGGTCCAGCCGACCGGAGTAGTAGCACATCTTGTGTGCGCGCTGCTGCAACAACATCATCAGCCGGTACATCCAGCTGAGCGTGATGTCCAGGCCGGTTAAGCCGATAGTGACGAGGGAGCGCGTTCGGTGAAGCATCGCATCCGACTCCGCCTTATCGCCGTGGAACTTCAAGCCCTAGTTCTGTCGGCTAGACTCCACATCCTAGAAAGCCAGCAGGTTGATTCGGTCGACGTCGGTGACATTGTTGACGTAGAAGTACGACTACAGCCACAGCCGGACCGTATCCTAGAGCTTGAACTTGGGGTAGCTAGTTTGGGAGCAGGAGTAGATGGAGGCGCCTCCGCAGGCCACCAGCGGTCCCTGCGTGAACTGCACCTGTGTCCAGACACGGAAGAGCTGACAGAAAAGCCCGAGATCCAGTTGGATCCCGAGGTAGCACTCGCAGAAGGCCATAAAGTGTGCGAGCATGCCGATCGCATTGGTGCCGAGGTGGTGGAGGTGGAGGTCGAAGAAGGCGAGGAAGGTGAGGAAGAAGGGGTGCACGGGCAACGCGAAGCCGCACGCGAGGTGGGAGAGAAAGATCACTCGCTCCCCCTCCGTCGGGTGTGGCGACTCCTCCTCCTGCGGCGCCAACCGCACCTTCACCTCCGTTGCTGGCAGCAAGACCCGGGTGGTGCGGAACTTAGCGATGTGCTCTTCGCTGATGGAGGATCCGCACCACGCACCACGCTCGGAGGCCATCACAATCTCGTCCGCCGTGGTGCTGGGAGCTGAGTGACGGTGGCCCGTGTCGCCGGCAACGCTAAGTGGGCGGTGTGGCTCAGTCTAACGACGGGCGCAAAGGGGGCATCGGCAAAGCAGCAGCATCGCAAGAGAGAACGGGGAAGGCAGCGAGCGGAAGTGGAGAATGTCTCCCCCAGGTGACCTTTTAAGGACCGAGGAGGGAAACTGTCTGTAGTGCCACGCGGCATCCACCGGGGATCATCCCACCTCCGCCACCGCTCATGATCCCCTATGCTAGCACCGAATGCGTAAAAGATCTCGGGTCGAAAACCAAAACGCTAGACAGCGGTTCCCGAGGCGACGTGCGACGCGATGTTACGCTACGCGCCACAGCGCAATGTGGCACGTGCATGCATGGCCGGTGTCAGCGCTGACGTCACGGGTAGCGCAACAGACAGGCGTAGCCAGACACAGATTTCAAATTCAAGAGGGAGCGCGCGCACATTTCACCTAAGGGCGAAATCTACATGTGCTCGGGGTCTAGTGTCGGGGGGATGACCCCTGGATACCCCAACCAGACAAGAACTAAGGCAGGCGGCTCGCGTTCGGCTAGCAGATCATAGCCGGCCATGGGCAATTGGTACCGGCTACCAGACCGTAGCCGAAACCAGGAAGGGCGATAAGGTTCAGGGCCGGTTACACAGACGTAGCCGGATGCAATCAGGAGGACAAGGCGACGTGCTGCACACTGCACGGTATGCCCTAGTATAGCGACAAGACCTGCAACTATGAGGCCATACCGAAGACTTTGCGGGTGACGCGGGCACAGTTGCCGGATGCTAACGACAGGCTCGCGCGGTGTTCACTGTACCCACGACGACCCACACCGCACTCAATCCCTCCCTAGTCCTTTCTTTCCTGGGCACAAGCTTACCTAGTTGACCGCCCACCGTACCCATACTGTAGATGACCTGTCGGCTAGGGCCCGCCTGTGGGACCCACCATCCAGACTGGCTAGCGAGACCGTTGCCCCTCTACCTATATAAGGAAGGGCAAGGCTCTCATAGCAAGGGTTGGACTCTGAGCATTTAAGAAGGTAGCTAGATCATACAGCTCGAGGAGCGATTGTACCCCGTACTCTACCCATAGTCAGATCGGCAGGAGTAGGAGTTTTACCTCACCACGAGGGCTCTGAACCTCGGTACTTCTTCTGTCTCGTTACACTAGCTCATACCCAATCCCGCATGCGGACGCCATCGTGATCTTTCCTGCTAGTCCCCACACCTGTATCTGACCTTCTCAGGTACTTCCGTTCCCAATACAACGACAATTTCGAAGAGAAGCCGGTTGTTGCTCGTCCTCTTTGTTCTAGGACATCATGGCGAATGCCTCGTTGTCGATGACGGTGGAGAGCCCACGACGGTGAGGAGAGTGATAGAGAGAGAGAGAGAACGAAAGAGTGGGGAAAGTGAAGTGTGTCACCGCTACAACAATGACTAAATTGGAATGTTACACTAGTTTAATGGATACCAGTAAACTTTATCCTGGATTACTGTCTCCTACCTAATAGGTTTTCTCTTCATACATTCATATTTCAAATATTGAACCTGTACTCCCTCCATCCCAATTACATTGCCTAGTAGCAACATATCAGTATATTACATCATCTCAAGAAACAAAATCATGTCAAGTACAAGGTACTTATAGATGACTTGTTTAGTCATGGTTTCACAAAACATTCCGTTACAATCTCTCAACAAACATGATAACAGAAACAAGTACAATACATCATCTCAAGAAACATAATCATCTCCACTACA